>VDFB02373365.1:355365619-355912287 GCA_007258455.2 Sequoia sempervirens
GACAAATTATCCATGAGAATATGATTGAACTTTTGAAGGACTGTTTTTTTCAAAACTTGGTTGCTAGGTCATTCTCCTTTGAATACACAGAGAAGAAAACAAACTCCCATCCTCATCCTTGTAAATCTTCACTCTCTATTTACGTATTGAAGTTATCTCTAACCTCTTCATTGGCCTTAAAGGAATTAGGAAAAAAAAACCGAATCAAGTGGTAGGTTATTGCATGCATATGCATGGCGTTGTTTAAAATCTTGTACTAATAAAAAGTTCTATAGTTCCATGATTCTACTTGGACTTGAGAGTTGACACTTAGTCAAATCTTGACATATTTAAATAACATAGAATTTAGAGAACTCACAGGCAATTTTTCAATTTGTTTGAAGCCAAAAAGGAATGAATCCATATTATAGTGTCATATATGATATGACAATTGTTTATTATCATAGAAAATTGCAAATGCATAAAGTAAATTACAGATTTATTCCCCAATTAAAGCTCCACATTGGATGTGATCTTGAATTGGATGGTAAGGGTTTTGTATCTGCTTGTGCTTGTGCTTTATTTTTCATTGCACCTACCATCTCTTCCCTTGCAAAATTAGTTATCTCCTCCTTAGTAAATATAGGATCCTGTCATGCCCCCAAAATAGAACAAAGTAGATTAAATTATAAACAGTAATGATGCTTTGCTGGCCGACCCTCATTACTCTGGTGCCACTTTGAAACAGTAATTAAATTAAATTTATTATATTACTCCTGGCCGTCCATACATAGTCTAATGCCCAAGATCATATATATAAGGAAGGATTAGAAGCAACAAACAGGTTTGAAGAAAAGCAGCAATTAATGTAGCAATCATCTTCCATATAGCAGCGACTATGTATTGATAGAAGGAAGTGATTAATTCTCAAAGGCTGCGATTCCATTTACTAAGGAGAGCAACGCTTAACAAGGCAATAATCATTATGTTATGGGCAGCAATTCATTATTTAAGGAAGAAATTATAATTAGCCAAGGGTAGTGACTAACAAAGAGGTGCATCCTTTGTAAGGGATGCGATGGAATAAAGGGATGTGTCTCTTGTTAAATAAATAGATGTGACTCTCCCCACCATGGGAGATATAAAAGGGAAAACAAATGAGTGGGGAGAGGCACCAACGAGTTGGGAATAAATATGAAATCATTGAAGGAATCAGAAATAATAATTTGCACTCAGAAAAGCAGCAGACATTGCTTTAATAAGTAATTGGTATGCAATTGAATGTATATGCATTTAATATATCATTTTGATTGGCATATGAATTTATATATAGTTCATTTCATAATAACTAATATTCAGTAAGGGAGATATGTTATGTTTAATTCGGTAGATAAGTAAATAGTGAATCTATTTAAATTATTATAAACATCATCCTTTTCTTTAAGCAATCATGTGGAAGTTTGGCAAGGAAACATGTTAGGGAAGGGCAGTGTAGGTTCTCTCATTAAGTACACCAACCCTAAGTTGGATGGGATTGTTTTGGTGGGATGTTCTGTCCACTTGGGGCCAAGTGGGGTATGAGCCTGCCCTTGGGCTTAATTAGGATGAATAATGTATAGGTTCTCACATTGTAAGTACGCCAACCCTAAGTTGGATGGGATTGTCTTGGTGGGATGTTCTGTCCACTTGGGGCCAAGGGGGGTATGAGCCTGCCCTTGGGCTTACTTGTGATGATCAGTTTTTCTAGTGCCTATCATGCATTTCTCTCCAATCTCTACCATGATTGGTTATTGAAAGGAGTCTATAGATTGGATTCAAGTCTAAGTGGTCATTCATTATTTCATAAATATTAATAGTTGATTTATTCTTAAGTTTAATGTTTATTATATAATTTGCAATGGAGTATTATTTGTAAATTTTTTTATGTTGTGTAAGGGTCTCTTAAGGCAGACTTCGGCATACTCCAAGTAGGGGACATTACAGATCCACATCCATGGCAATCCAACTTGAATATGGATTGATGCCACAATTATATTCACACCTAGAAGTACTACAAGGTTTACACAAAATTTGGATGAGTAGGCTTTTAAAAGTGTGTATTTGCACCATAATTTTCTTGCTACAAATTTACATAGAGAACCTTTATAAGTTTTAAAGTAAAATAGAATTTAACTTATTAATTGTGTCTAATTTTTATGAGACTATTATTGAACTTTTAGAAGAAATCAATTATATTTTAACTAGATGCTTAGTCATTCCCCTTCAAATGCATAGATGTGAAGAAAACCTCCACACCTTTGTAAATTTGCAAATTGTGAAGAATAGTGTTTTAAAAGGTTTTGTCAAGCATAATTCTTTCTGTGCATGTGTTGAGACCAATTATAACCTTGCCATTAGCTTTAAAGGAATGGAATCAAAGAATGAAAATGTGGGAATTAAGTAATAGGTTAGTCCATGCACATATGGGTGGAATTGCTTCTTCCACCATCAATCAATTATGTGTCAAATGTGTGGGTATTTTTAATTTTGTTATAGTAATGCTTGAAGGCCTCCAAGGCCCCATATAGATAACCCATTAGGTTTACCCCCCCCCCATCTACTAAGAATAGAACCTTGACCAAAGGTTTTGTCACCTAAAACAATATATTATGGATATTTCAATTTATACTAATAAATTTTTGAAGAACAAATAAAAAGTAATGAAAATTTTGAACTATAATAAATAAAACTTGTCAGAAATTTGAATGACAACAAGAAATAAAAATTAAATGAAAACTTTGTAAAGTTTATAACATAGTTGCTAGGACATTGGTATTGGTACAAGAGATGGGTATTGATATTGGTATTGCGATTTTTTGAAAAAATAGAAGACTAGTATTTGGAAATGTATGTATGTGTGTATGTATATTGTCCATATAAGTCTACTTTGAAGATCTTGTTTATGCTTTTGGTAAATGGATAGATGATAATAAAAAATGGTCTCAGTTTCACTATTCAATGTGATGAATCTGGTGGCCAATTGTGTGATTCTCAATGAAACAAGATTCTTAACTTTGTTGTGCTCTCTCATCATGTTAAGCACAAAAGTGTTGTTGCAGATGTATTTGGTGATGTTTGTTTCCTATTCAACTATAGTTTACACCCATCTATGTTTGCCTACATCCTCAAGTAAAAGATTAATGCAATATGCAGAACATGAGCATGAAAAAATTGTAGGTTGCCTTCCTAATGAAGTTTCCCTGCTACTATGAATGGGAATTGGTTTTTTTGATAATATTTATTGTTTAGAAACAAGAAAGAACATAATATTTTTAATATTCTAAGAGATATTAGGACAAATTATTACAATTATGAACACCTCCTTATATAGAGTTGGAAGGATGGAACTAAAAATAGTAAACTCACTCGAGTCACTAAGGTGACTTTATTACAAAAGTAAGTCTTATCTTTTAATAATCATTTAATATTATTCTAATAGCCCCTCTTAAGGCTTGCCGAATTGAAAACCAAAGCAAATTATTATAAGCATATCAAGCTAAAAACACCTTGAACCATGAATTTGCCATTCTTCAAAAAATTTACTTTGGAAACATACCATACACTAGGTAGAATTCCATTAAGCTACCTCAAACCCTCGTAAATGTGTAGCTCTTGAGCTGAATTCCCGAGTTATTGAATTACCACCTCCCCAAACTATCGAATCATTGACCTTTGGAACTATGGGACAGCCATCCATGTTGAGCTACACTCACAAAGCTCAATCAAGTTGTCTCATAACCCTTGTAAGGGTATGACTCCCATGACCCACATATTCCCAAGCTAATTGGACAATTGTCCATTTTGAGCATTATCTATATTGGATAGCTTCTTGTCTTCGAAGTGTGGGCTTCGTGCAATTCATCATTCATCTTTGTATAGTAATGTTTCTAGGCACTCTTGGCCATGCATCTAGAGGATCTTTAACATGGCGACAAAGTGTGTTGACATTAGCTTTAAGAAGTACATCAACACATTTTACTTGATGATACTAATAGAAAAAGTGCATCGCTGTCCAACTTTTTGAGTTTGGTCCTTCTTTGTCTATATCAAGTAGAGGACATTGAATGCAATTATTAGAGTCAATGATTCTACTGCCTCATTGCAAAAGTAAGACTCCTTAGATGTATGCATTTCCTTCTTTCATTCAATCTGACTTCATTAACCTTGTTATATTGTGTAGATTGATTCTGCACTTTATACCATATGCAACAAAGTGGTCTTCCTTGCATTGTCAAGACCCAAGGAAAATATTGTGGCGTCCTTTTGCCATAGGCCCAGTGTGGCCCAATCAAATAGAAACATTTTTAGCTTACTCTAAAACCCTAGCACATACTTCCAACAAGCTGCCTTGAAATCCATGCCCTATTTGAACATTGGCAAAAACCCTAGTTGCTGGTTTGGAAACCCTAGTCACGAATTCAAAACAAAACTAGCCTCAAAAAATAGCTCAAGAAAACTTGCAAACCCTAGCCACTGTTTTGAGTAGAAACCCTTAATTTAATAAAAAAACAATTGCTGAAACCTGGATAAACACCAGAAAACCCATAGTTGATTGCTCAAACACATTTGTTTGCCACAATTTTATGTGCCCTAGCCATTGGAAAGTGCAGACATATATAAATTCTATATGCGTATGGTAAAAACCTAGCTGCATATTGTGGAGAAAAATTCAAATAAACCCTGGTCATGGGTTACATATGTGCTAATCTCAAAACCCTAGTTGTGGGTTGTAGAAAACTAGAAAATAGATGAAAATCTGTGCTAAAAAACCATAGCAATAGCACACATGCAAGATCTAGCAATTAAGAACATAGGACAAACACACGATTTACATGGAAACCCTTGCGGGAGAAAACCATGGCAAAATACTGCTTGTATATAGATCTTCTTTGTAGGCACCAACCTACTTCTTTTACAAATCTGCTTTTGTAGGCACCAACCCACTGAAGACACCAATCCCCACAACTGAGCACCAGCTCAACAAGAGACCAATCTATTCTAATGAGAGGCACCAACCTCCCGATCTCCTTGGTTAGGGGGAACCAACCTCTAAATGAACAATATGATAATTATTTGGAACATCTTAGATCTGCTCTAATTCACCTTCAAAAATCTGCTCACTAGTTCATCAAAATCTGCATTTAGAATCTTCTAAATATCCTTAATAAATTCTGTCATAAAACTCTTATGAATCTGCTCATATGTCTCTTAAAATTCTGCTCATTCACTTTCAAAATTCTGTACTTATATGCTTTTAAATCTGATTCTTGTATGAATGATATTCAATGAATTGCTTGCTTTCAAATGAACTTCACAATCTCTTCAAATATCTTCACCAAAGGGGACGACTTCATGAAACAACATGTCAATTACAAATGGATGCAACTCCTTGTTTTATATGCACCCTTTCACCTTCATCTAGGGCACTCCAATAATGGTTGGCCCCCACATTATTTATTATATTTTATTTTCAAATTTAATTCCCCAAAATGGGGCACACCAATAAGAGGGTTAGCCTCATCATAAAAATATTAATTTGCAAATTTCAAATCATTAATGAGTGTCAGCCTTTAGAAACAATATAATTTCATTTTATTTTCTTTGCACCTCCAATCTGCCATCAACGAACCCCTCAACAAACCCTCTTGGTCTTCAAATACCTTTGACATCAGTGACAACAATTTCCAACAAGAATGCTCTTCACCTAATTGAGAGGGATAAGTTATAGCATCTAAATATCTTCTTCAAATGATGATCCAAAATATGGCACCAATCTCTTGTGAGGCATAGAATTCAAGCCACCAAGCGCCTAAAAGACAGGGTATCTAACACTACCAGCAGCAATAAAGCTTCAAGCTCGAAAATACTCTAGCACAACCACCACACAGCCTTCATTGAAAGCATAGTAGTCAATGAAAGTCTACAACCCATCAAGAGATGTTTGCACTCATTAAACATAATGAAACATTCAGTAACAAATACTTCCCAACATTTCACTTCAAACAAAGACAAGACACTTCATTAAAGGGCAGGAGTGACTGATTAACCAATTATGGTGGCCTTTTATCTTGATTTAAAACATCAAGCCTATCCCAATCCACAACATTAGAAATTTCTAACTTTGAAAAGGGAGTCAGATTAAGAGCTTTGTTAGCCAAAAGGCCTGCCACCTTCTTTTGTGTACAAAAACAATGAGAAAAAGAGATAGCCTCAAAATGCTGACAAATACCAATTGTCTCCTCTAGGAGACAGTTGACCTTCCACTTTAGACAGTTCTCTTTCCTTAGACCATTAATAACATTCAAGGATCCCCCTTCCACCACAATCTTCTTGCACCCCTCCAAACAAGCAAGCAAAACACTGGCAATGACATCTT
This sequence comes from Sequoia sempervirens, assembly GCA_007258455.2. Classification (NCBI taxonomy): domain Eukaryota; kingdom Viridiplantae; phylum Streptophyta; class Pinopsida; order Cupressales; family Cupressaceae; genus Sequoia; species Sequoia sempervirens. Next base: position 355,372,014 of record VDFB02373365.1, read on the forward strand.
CCTATTTTATCTTGTTGTTGATCTTATGAACCAACAAGAGGGAGCAACCTTCAATAAAGACATAACACGAATTGCGTTTGAAAAAAATCACTTCTGCTGGGCTTAGGTTACCATGAGATGTGAAAGGAAGTAGGGTGAGCAGAAATAGCTTCCTACACTAATCTAAGTAGGGGAGTTACAATTTTTTTGTTTTAACACCTTATGCTGTTACAATATGAGATACACTTAGAGAATAATGGAAATAGGACAGCAAATACACAAATGCAACATACACCAGATATACGTGGGGAAAACCCTTTCGGGTAAAAAAACCCTACCCTCCAAAAGCACAGTACTATTGTATTACTTCAAATAGGAGCTACAATACATCACCAAGTACATAGCCTTCTTCAACAAGTGCTTCAACACGAACACTTGTTTTGGAGTGATTTTGGTAGCACTTCGTTATCTGCAAACCAACTATGCATTCTACAACACAAGGCACTCAATAAATAGAGTGATACAAGCTTCAAGAAGCATCTAGAAGTGAGGAGTGTTCAAATCCAAAAGGCACAATATTCAACGCCTTGGACATGCATTTGGACACATTACAACATTCCCTTACACCCCTGACAAGTGTCAAACATGCAAATATTCTTCTTCCAAGCTTGGGCGCCTAGACTATGCTAAAAATAGCTTACGACAGATGCCTTACAACTGTCATAGAATATGTCTTAAATCTGCCATAGAATCTGTCATAGGATCCATTAAGAGAATTTGTCATAACTGGCTAAGAATAGTTGATTCTCTTACATCCTGTCATAACCCATCTTGGGTGTCAATTTTCTCCATGCTTTCAAAGATGCCTTATGACGTGTCATAGAATCTGTCATATGTCATAGATTCCAAAGTGGGACGCCTATGTCCACTTGGGATGATGATGTGTCATCCAGTCACCTCCAACGGGGATGCCATCTAACCGGTGGGTCCCAATTAGTGACATGACACCATAGGCATTTAAAATATACAAATAAATACATTAATTACATCAAATCGAATAAATCAATATTAGGACTCTAAGGTTGAGACACCTTAATCCCAACAAGATGCACCATCAAAGTTTGATTTCCAAAAGTTGAATAGTGGTGCTTTCAAACTATTGAATCCAACATTTGTCCTCTTCACTATTAACCCATTAACGACATATGCTACTGTATTGTTGGTCACAACATGGGTGATATTTTTGACACCCATGCACATTATAACCTCCTCCAACATAGAACAAAAATAAATTAAGAAGAATGTTTGCAGACACCATGAAAGTGTTTGACAGCTTCCACTTTGGAGATCGATCAAATTTTTTTATTTGGTCTGAGAACATAATAAAAATCTGTGCTGGCCCATAGCCCTGTGCTCTGGTTGCAATAAGGTAGATTTAAATTCAATGAGTCATAATACAGGGAAAGCCAAATTGTATTTTACACATTAAAGTTTAGGGATATTCTTTTTAAATTGAGTAAATGGGGTAGAACACAGTTTTATGGACACTACATGTGGCAGAAACCCTTTTCTTTTCCATTACAAGCTATCATTTATAATTATTTAGATTCCAAGGATCACAATTTGCAAAATTTTAAGGGAAACTTCTTAAAGATAGTGTTGGAGCATGTATATAACTTAGTGCAGAGAGAATTTCCCATTGTTATTGGATTTGATTATCAGATCAGTATCAGGTAAAATTTATATACATGATGGGATCTTTGTTTTGTGATTGCCTTATCTGCTGTATTCACGATGGAAGCTACATTTCAAAATTATATTGAGGAGGGATACATTACTTCCAAACAACTTGACTCTAATTCAGTATTGTTTATAAATGCTAGTTTTCTACTAATTCTTTTTCTATAATTGCTTATCAGGTGCAAACCTATCATACAGTAGATGTTTAATTGAACAGGTGGAATTATCTCATATTTTGATTTAAGTGTGCAATATTGTTTCTGATGATATTTTGGGGATTTATTAGGTAAAAGAATGTGCAACAGCTCTGTTACGATTTGCCAAGACCACACATATCCCAATATTTTTGGTAAGTTTTGTAGTTTAGTTTCTTTTGGTTAGTTTGAGATTGATCAGAAATTAGGAATGATATTCTACCTTGTAAGTTAAGTGGAATACTGGCTGATATTAAATAGAAGCTTTAGATTTAATACATACCTTGATGATATTATTAGGTGCAATGGTGGTTGGTTAAAACGATCTGAAATATTCCAGTAGATCTAAGTATCAGTTGCTAAATCAATGAAGCCAAAAAATACAAACTAGAATACATAAATTATATTGAGTTAACAAATTTCTCCTTATAAGATCACCCCAAGCATTTGCGGTAAATCTACTAAATGTCAACAATTTGTATCTGATGGCCTTTTTTTTGTCAATTTATTGCTTTCTTTATTTAAAAATACTGATAATGTATTGCTAGACAACTGTCCTGATAATAGCCAGATTGCTTGTCTGTTTAATAAAATTAAATATCTTTCCTTGCTTTGCTTACTTTTACTGTGACATCAAGTTGTTTCAGATGGGTTGACTTTTGTTCAATAAAAAGGTCAATGTATATTCATTGCCTGCAAAATTACATTTTTAATCCATAATAATTACTTATAGATCTTAAGGATTTCTAGTCCCAAGTTGGAGCCTCAAATCCAGAAGGCCTGTAAAAGCACTCATCAAGGCCATCGAACATGAAAATAAAGGCATCTAATAGAGGTTTAATCAACATACGGGGATCCATATAAAAGCTAACCCTTTGAACCATCATTGTAAGGAATTAAATTTATTTGGTTAAATTTGCCAATTCTAGTAGGCAGATTTCTATCTTTCAAAACTAGATTTCTTTGTAATGTCCCAATTTTCGAGGACTCTTGCAGTGCAGTTGAAGGTGTTGTCCAGGGTTTGTGCCAGCTAGTTCAGAGGAGTATGTCAACGTCGCCAGTGTATTCAAAGGGTTTATTGGAGATACTTGACACTTTTTGGTGGGTTTTCATACAATTTGTCCATACTATTTATAGTAAGTGTCAATTTGGGTCACTGACTTGGTAGTTGGTAGGGTTGCTATTTTTGATTAGTTAGTGATTTCTTAAATTAACGATTCATTGCTGACATAAGGCATTTTGAGTTATTATTTTAAATAACGTTAAAATATAAAGTTAAATTTAATATTTAACTAACGTTATTTAATTTAATAAAGTTACTTTTATAAAGTGACTTTAATGGCAACTTAGGGAGACATAAGGTGAATTTATAAATAATTAAAAAGTAAAAGTGACTTTAATAGCAACTTAGGGATACATAAGGTGAATTTATAAATTAATTAAAAGGTTGCACAACCCTGATTAGGGCGTTGAGATTGGAGATTATACAAAAGGCTTTGGAGACTCGTTTGATTATGCTGGATAAAGATATTGAAGTGGTTTTGGATCTTGGAGGAGAGATTTCTTCTTAGGGTTTGTGAGGACGGAAACCCTTGCAGGAAAAAATCTCTACGCTGTTGAGAGATATAGTCTGGAGATTATCTTGGTGATTTCACATAGAGATCACAGTTGGGCTTAGTTGGTATTCATTTCCTTCCATTCTTCCGTCACCGAAGCTCAGTTTGTAGAGATTACTTATTGAGATGCATTGAAGAGATTTATCAGAGGATTATTGGCAGTGTTGGTTCCCTTTTGGCTAGCCGTACCATCCCTATAGCTGGCCGTATTTCTCTTGGGAGGGCGTGGTGCATTTTTGGTTTGGCTGCCTAGGGTTTGGGGTTGCTTCTTGTTGGAGATTGGGCGCCTAGGCTGGGATAACACTTAGCAATCATGAAAGGAGCGAAGACTTCATGTTTTTTGTAGCTCTTTCTGGAGCACCACGATACCATTCTCTCCGTGTTTGAGGAGTTCTTTGAGGAAAGAGAGTGACAGTGCTGATAGATAGCGGAGCTACTCATAATTTCATTGACATGAAGACAGTTGCTAAGTTGCGCTTGGAAGGAAAAGACTTTGAAGGGTTTGATGTGGCAGCTGTTGGAGGGAACATCCTTTCTTTCACTAGATGGATTCAACAAATGGAGCTGATCCTAGGAGGACACAAGATGAGGGATGATTTCTATGTTGTTGACATCGGTGATACGGACATGGTTTTAGGGGTTCAATGGCTTCATTAATTAGGAGAGTACACCACCAATTACTAAACCATGGAGCTGAAATTCAAACATGATGGTAAAGAGGTGGTTCTCAAGGGCCTCTCCTAGAATAGTCCTATGATTGTTTCAACAAAAAAGGATGGAACGATCTTTTCGTAGAGATGAAGTCGCATGCGAAGCAGAGTGCTTGATCATTGACACTAGTCCACTGAAAGAAGAAAGAACCTTTCCCATTGACATTTAGGCCATTTTGAACAAAAAGTGCAAGGTGTTCCACGAGATTCCATCGGGGTTGCCGCCGGATAGGGGGTTTCAGCATGTGATAGAGCTTGAAGAAGGAGCCAAACCGGTTATCACTACTCCATATCGTTACCCGAGGGTGTACAAGGAAGAAATCGAGAAGGCCATCAAGGAGTTGTTGGATATGGGACACATACAGCCAAGCTCGAGTCCTTTTGCCTCGTTGGTGGTGTTGGTCAAAAAGAAGGATGGGACATTCAGGATGTGCATTGATTATAGAGCCCTCAACAAGAAGACAATCAAGAAACGATACCCTATCCCCAAGATTGATGAATTGATAGATGAGCTACATGGTGCAGTATAATTTTCCAAGATTGATCTACGTTTAGGATATCATCATATTAGAGTCAGAGAAGAGGATGTGTATAAAACAACTTTCAGGTATCATTATGGGCATTATGAGTTCTTGGTGATGCCATTTGGATTAACCAACGACCCCGTTACATTCCAGTCTTGCATGAATCAGGTATTCATTCTTCAGTTGAGGAAATTTGTGTTGGTTTTCTTTGATGACATCTTGATCTACAGTAAGACATGGGAAGAACATTTGAGGCATATAGAGGAGGTGCTTGATATTCTTGAGAAAAATTCGTTTTATGCCAAGATGTCAAAATGTGAATTTGGGATGATTGAGATTTTGTACTTGGGCCATAAGATTAGTGCTCAAGGGGTTAGTGTTGATGAGGAGAAGATCAAGGCTATTCAAGATTGGGCTAGACCCAAGAACTTGACACAATTGAGAGGATTTGTGGGCCTTTGCAGCTACTACAAAAGATTTGTGAAGGGTTTCTCCCAACTTGCAACACCGTTGACTAATCTGACTAAGAAAGGAGTTTTCTCTTGGAGTCCCACAACACAATAGGCATTTGACAAACTCAAGGAGGTAATGAGTTTGTGTCCTGTTTTGGCTATTCTAGATTTCTCATCTCCTTTTGTACTTGAGTGTGATGCTTTAGGAGAAGGTATTGGAGCGGTATTGATGCAAAATAAGCATCCCAGAGCATATGAGAGCAGGAAACTCACAAATTTAGAGAAGGCTTTCTCCATCTATTATAAGGAGATGTTGGCTATCATGCATGCCCTTGCAAAGTTTAGACAGTACTTGGTTTGTGGGAAATTTGTGGTGAAGACGGACCATAATAGCTTGAAGTACTTCCTCAATCAATGTGATTTGAATGATAGACAACAAAAATGGGTAAGCAAACTTAAAGCTTATGATTTCGATATTGAGTATGTGAAGGGTAAGAACAATGTGGTAGCGGATGCACTTTCTAGGAAGCCTTATCTTTGTGCTATGACTGATATATCTGCTGATTGGAAGGTAGGCATTATAGTTGAATATGCTAAAGATTCATTTGCTAATGGCATCTTGGAAGGAAAGAGAATTGATGACAGGTACAAGGTGGTGGAAGAGCTCATTCTCTACAAAGATTAGGTCTATCTTGTGCCTCAATCCAAGATCAAGAATAGGATTATAAAAGCTTGCCATGATACTCCCCTTGTTGGACATTTGGGATTCTACAAGACATACAAGCAAGTAAGAGAACATTTTGCACGGAAGGGACTGAAAGATGATATTTTGTAGCATGTGAGAGAATGTTTGATGTGCCAATAGAATAAAACAGAGCATGTGTTACTAGCTAGTTTGTTGCAGACCTTACCCATCCCAAATTAGAAATGGGAGAGCATATCAATGGATTTCATCATGTGACTTCCAAAGGTGCAAGGTAAAGATTGTATTTATGTTGTGGTGGATAGGCTCACTAAATATGCTCATTTCTATGCCATTACTTCAAAATTTAAGGCTCCTCAAGTTGCGGATCTGTTTTTTAGAGAAGTCTTTAGACTCCATGGGTTGCCAAGAAACATTGTGAGCGATAGGGATAGCAGATTTATCAGCTTGTTTTGGCAAGAGCTCTTCCGTTTGGCTCACACAGAGTTAACCTGCAGCACCAGCTATCACCCCCAAATGGATGGACAGATGAAGATCGTGAATAAGTGGATTGAAGGATATTTGAGAAACTATGTGATGAGGCAACAATCAGCTTGGGTGAAATGGCTACACCTTGGAGAGTTTTGCTACAACAGCACACATTACATGTCCATTGGAATGTCTCCTTCCAAAGCACTCTATGGTTATGAGGCTACGTCCTTCATGAATCTGATTCTTGCAAATAGTAGAGTTCCAAGTGCTAGAAACATGGTACAACAAAATGTGGACATCATGAACTCTTTGAAAGGAAATTTGCAGCGCACCCAAAACCAACAAAAACTATATGCAGATTAGCGAAGAACCAAGAGGGTTTTTGAGATCAATGACATGGTTTACTTGCGGTTGCAACCCTATAGATAGTCATCCCTCAAGGGAAATGGTGCTGAAAAGCTGAAACCAAGATTCTATGGGCCGTATTGGATCGTGAAAAGGATTGGTGAAGTCGCATATGAGCTTGATTTACCTCCAAGCAACAAAATTCAGAATGTCTTCCATGTATCGTGCCTCAAAAGGGCACTGGTGTAGCAGATTACACCATCCATTGAGTTGCCTCCTCTTGATGACGAAGGCAAGTTGATCCTCGAACTCGAAATGGTGTTGGATGTTCGGGAGAAGAAATTGCGGAATAAGGTGATACCGGAGTACTTGGTTGAGTGGAAGGGCCTTGTTGATGTGTTTTTCGTGACCGCACCAATGCAGAATAAAGTCGCCAACGGCTACCCTATCCTCTCTTGATCAAAGTATTCTGCACGCTAAGATTGCAAGAAAGTTTGTGCGTTCAACTCCAAGGTTCCTTTAGTGCGAATAGTCTGAGTTGGCTCGATGTGATTTGCTGGTATTTCAAGGGGACTTACGGAATTGTTCAACAGCAGAGGAAATGGGGTTTTCACAGTTCGACAGATTTATCAATGAAGCATGGGTTTCCTATTCTAACCAGAAAGTACTGAATTTAAAGTGGTTGCAGGGTTAAGAAAGCTCTAATCTACTCTAAGGCGTGGGACATGGCGATCAATTCTCACCAGCTTCAACCAGGCTCTGCTTTGCTTCGCTTCGGACAACTTCCATAGAACCGGTGCAATCTTCATAGGAGTAGCTCAAGGTATTCAGATCACAACTTAGCATGAAAATACCATCACAACGACGCATATAAACATACAAATCATGATCGAAGTTAAGTACACGATATTCCAGTTGACCACACAAGGCGTGTTCACCATCAGCGAACACACTAGTAGTATGGATAGACAAAGTTTGTTCAAATTGAAGACCACATTCCACAACTAACATCTACTTGCATAAAAATGAAATTACGCTACTCTACACTACTTGAAGTAGAAGGGATGAAGAAACCTCGCTAGCTATCCATAACAAAGACGAATTTCACCATCAATGAAAAGATCTTTTATTATGAAAGTTTTACACAACAATCTCTTGCAAAAGTTTTCAAAGGAAAACTTTCCATCTTCTTCAACTACACTATCAATCTATACTAAGCTACTTCTAAGTTGTCCCTCTACTCTATGTCTATTGTCTAACTCTACTGCCTATTCTAATCCGGTACAAATGAGGGGGGGTGCCCCTTTATATAGCTGGCCAAGTCCAATGGACGACTTAGATTACAATCGGCTGGATGGCCCAGATTATCCCACCTCAGCCCTAAACAAGATTCACCCTAAAAAACGCCACCGAGAGGAGTGGGGTAATAAATGAGCCATAAATGTCCATTATCCTTCTAGAAGATTCCAGCTTTGAAACGCGTTCACACTGCTCTTGATCTTCTTCTTGACATTGTTCTTCAACTTCTTCTCGAGCTTCCATTCTTTTCTCCATCTTGAGTTTTGAAAACATTTCTTCTTTGTTACTAAGTCTCAACACTTAGCCACTTTTTGCGATTTTTCTTCCTTCGAGGTTGAAATGTAGTCCTGGGGTACTCGCTTCATCTTCCTAAGTCATCATCGTTTGGTCTCGACATTTCTCTTGCAAAATAAGCAAGGAGAAGAGCATTAGAACACTTCATAATAAAAAAACTAAACTTACTTACCTGATTTTCACGCTTTAACTTCAAAGGGTTCATCGCTTTTCTCTAGCCAACTTTGTGTTCAAACTCTTCATGCCTTAGCCAAATTTTTATATTATCATTCATCCTCTTTAGGGCGCATCTGGAGACTTGAGCTTCCATTTTCATTCCACACGCCGAGGCGTTCACTCTGGCTCGAGAAAATTGTTTTCATCAAGAACCTGACCAAAAATAATCTAGTCGTTCAATCTCAAATTCATCAATCAAGGCATTCTATCTTCAACAACATCATTTATTCTTTGCCTTAGAAATTTATTTATTTTATTTTCCTTAGGAAAATTCATAATTCGAGTACCAATTAAATACTTCATCCCGAAGGCCTTGGCGAAGTGCAGAAGACTTGGAAATCAACTTCTCATCGAAGATCTTTAATACCTAGAAGAGAATTTTCTTCAGAACTTGTTGAATCCATGGGTAAACAACGAACGGGTTTATTTAACTTTTTGAATTTTGAACCTTAGAAAAATAATTTTGAAATATTTCGAGCCAATTTTTTTTCAAATTTTCAATTACAATAAGCAGAGCAATTCACAGTCGTTAGGGTTAGCTCAAAACCAAAACGATGCTGAAGCAACTCTAACCAGAATGTACACCAGGATCCCGATGTGGGCAAGGTGTGAGCATTGGTCAGAGGATTTGAATACGGAAACAAGCTGGAATGAACTCTAACCAAGAATGGCGCCAAGTGGTGGCGAGCATATGGTCAGAGGATCTTAAGGGAAATGCTGATACAAGAACTCTAACCAAGAAAGGCGTCGGCGAACGACAAGCATGTGGTCAGAGGATCCCTACCATCTAATAAGCTGAAAGCAAACTCGACACCAAGTATGTGCTACCCAATTCCAGTGTGGAAATGAGGCGACCATATGGCGGAGATAAAAGAATTACAAAGCAACTTCAGATTGTAAAGTAATCATTACAAAACATAATAAGCAAGATTAGAGAAAGGCTGACAGTACTACTGTTCAACTTACAACATGATAGAAAATGCCTTGCTATGAACGTAAATCAAGAGTTAAATAGAGCTGCAACAATATATTGAATTTCCTTCACTGAATAATGAAGCTTAGATCAAAAACTCCACTATAAAGACCAACTTGACAATCTGATTTATGACAGTCCTATTTTTCACATGCATGAACAGCAGCTCTGAAACTGACAATTTCACTCACAACTCACTCCAAACTCACTCAAATTTCACGAGACAAAATGCAATATGATCCTAAGATGATGGCGCCCAAGATTGGAACATAAAACTGACCCAAAAGTTACTAATTATTTTATGCACGAATTCCAAGACAAAACCAGATGGTACGACCCAGCAAGAGGGGCGATTTGCATTTCAAAATTCAAGACTCTATTAAAAAATCTGCAAATTTGAGGAAAGGGTCGCCCTTCACACACAAAGAGAATTAGACAATACCCAGAATGACTCTTTTTGTATTTTTTGACTTGTGATTAAAAACGACAATCTGCTATAATGAATATGCAACTCCAAAAACTCACTAATATGCATAAAACTGATTTACAAAGCCACACAAAGACTAAAATGCAGAATTCTCACAATAAATCACTCAATCTATACTACCTCACCACTAGTCGCTATCTTTCAAGCGAGAAGCAATGCCAAGCTAGGAGGCTTACATTCCTCGAAGCAATCCCAAAGCCAATCCGGCAGGATAACATTCCTGTAGACAGAAGATAGTCCAAATGAGAACCAATGGCTTCCTTTTATAATTTTCGGAGGACCCTTCTCGAAACCCTAATCTTCTTTTTTGAACCAAACCCTAATCCTCCAATAGGTGGCGTCCCACTTTCCCAAGCAATACTTGACTTTTAATTATAAACTTTAATTCTTCCTTGAAGTTGGCGTCCAACTTATGCTTGGATTAAATCTTTTAATAAGAAATATAATTAATTCCTTCAATGAAGCGCCCACCCATAAAGAACATCTTTTAAAAACAACTTAAAGAGTTGTAGCTAAGCCAAGGGGGGGTCAATGTTAAAATATAACCTTACATAGCATTATGAACTTAACTTCTCGAAAAATGCACCCCTAGGCCAAGTTTGGTCAAATCTCTGAACTGACTGAAGATGGAAATCATCTGAACTGAAGACTACATGAACACTGCCAAAAATAGAATTTACTAAAAATAGTAAATTCGTGAAAGTGCTCAGAATGCCAAGAAAATCACATCACCGCGAAGCTTACTGAAAACCCAGAAGGAAACCGTAGTTCAATCACCACTTCACGAGCAACAACAACCTCCAAACATGAAACCCAATTTACCCGCCCGAGTAGCCTACGGGTCTCGAAAATAGGCCAACGGTCAACAGAAAAGATCATGCTCGAGAAGGGGGCATTGCAGTCCGCCCTCCCCAAGATTGCTTGTCCTCAAGCAATCGCAAGCCCGGATGCTGCAAAATCTCCTCATTCTCCCAAGTTGCATCCTCCATAGGCAAGTTTTTCCACTTCACCAAGTATTCTTTGATTGTTCTTTTCCTCAAAGAACGCTCTCTGAAATCAAGAATCTCCTTTGGAATTAAGACCAACTGTCCTTCTTCATCCAAAGGTGGCAACTGTGATGAAGCAAAAACATTGTGCCTAAGTGCCTTCTTGAGGTGAGACACGTGGAAGACATTGTGCACTTTGCTACTCGAAGGTAGCTCCAACTCATATGCTACTGCTCCCACCTTTCTGATAACCTTGAACGGCCCATAGAAGCGAGGTTTGAGCTTCTCAGCTCCACTCTTCTTGAGAGTAGACTGTCTATAAGGTTGTAGTTGAAGATAAACCATATCTCCAACCTCAAGAGAGCGCTCAACACGCCGCTGATCAGCGTACATCTTCTGGTGATTTTGTGCAATCTGAAGATTGTTCTTCAATGATTTCAAGATATCTTGACTCTGCTGCAATAAATCCTTGGCTTGAGGGGCCTTGCTATCACCAAACACCAAATCAGCAAAGCTAGTGGCCTCATAACCATAAAGAGCCATGAAGGGTGACATCCTTATTGACATGTGAAAAGAAGAATTATAACAATATTCACCTATTTGAAGCCATTTCACCCATGCTCTTTGCTGTTCTGAAACATAGTTCCTCAAATAACCTTCCAACCATTTGTTCACTATCTTTGTTTGTTCGTCGGTTTGAGGGTGATAACTAGTGCTAGGAGTAAGCACTGTACCACTCATTCTGAAGACCTCTTGCCAAAAAGTGCTTAGGAACTTGCTGTCCCTATCACTCACAATGTTCTTTGGCAAACCATGTAATCTAAACACCTCATGAAAAAACAGATCTGCAACTTGAGCTGCTGAAAAAGAGCTAGTAATAGCGAAGAAGTGAGTAAATTTTGTTAGTCTATCCACTACAACATAGATATAGTCCTTGCCTTGGACCTTGGGCAACCCTGTGATGAAGTCCATCGATATGCTTTCCCATTTTTGATTGGGAATAGGGAGAGGTTGCAGCAGACCAGCTGGCAGAGTATGCTCATTCTTGTTAATTTGACAAGTGGGACACTCCTGAATGTAGCGTTGAACTTTCCCTTTCAACCCTTTCCAAGAAAATCTTTCCCGGATCTGCCTATATGTCTTAAAGAATCCTTGATGACCAGCAAGCGGAATGTCATGAAATGTCAACAAAATCTTCTTTTTGAGCTTAGAATCAGCCACCAAAAAGATTCTACCCTTGTATTGTATCAACCCTTCAATCACCTTGTACCTTTCGTCATGAAAAGTACCCTCAATGATGCTGGTTGCAAACTGATTTTTGGCATAATCAGCAAGCAACATGTCCTTCCAATCAGCAATAAGCTCACACAATGAGCTCAAATGGGGTCTCCTAGATAGAGCATCAGCCACAATGTTATTTTTTCCTTTGACATACTCAATGTCAAAATCGTAAGCTTGAAGCTTACTCACCCACTTTTGTTGCCTCTCGTTCAGATCCTTCTGATGCATGAAGTGATTGAGACTATTGTGATCAGTCTTGACCACAAACTTGTTTCCCACCAAATATTGTCTAAACTTAGCTAATGCATGCATAATGGCAAGCATTTCCTTGTCATAGATAGAGTAGGTCCTCTCAACACTTCTCAGTTTTCTGCTCTCAAACACAATGGGGTGTTTGTCCTGCATCAAAACAGCCCCAACTCCTTCACCGGATACATCACATTGTAGCTCGAAAGGCTTGGAAAAATCTGGAATGGCCAAGACCGGACAAGAGCTCATGATCCCCTTAAACTTATCAAAAACAGTCTGAGCCTTTTCTGACCAACAAAAGGCCCCTTTTTTCGTGAGATTAGTAAGAGGAGCAGCATTCTGTGAGTAGCCTTTCACAAATCTTCTGTAAAATCCACAAAGACCCAAGAACCCTTTCAAATGAGTCAAGTTCTCAAGAGGTGGCCAATCAACAACTGCCTTGATCTTTTCAGGATCAACCTTCACTCCCTCAGCACTGATTAGGTGACCAAGGTAAAGTAGCTCCTTCATTCCAAATTCACATTTGGATTCTTTGGCAAACAAGCTTTTAGATTCTAGAATGCTGAGCACTTCCTCCAAGTGCTTGAGATGTTCTTCCCAAGTCTTGCTGAAAATCAAAATGTCATCGAAGAATATCAACACAAACCTCCTTAATTGCTTTTGAAAGACTCTATTCATACAAGACTGGAAGGTAGCAGGAGCATTAGTCAACCCAAATGGCATGACTAGGAACTCAAAATGACCATAGTGACATATGAAAGCTGTCTTCTCAACATCAGATCCTCTCATCCGAATTTGGTGGTAGCCCGATCTCAAATCGATTTTTGAAAAGAACTTGGCCCCATGTAGCTCATCAATGAGCTCATCTATCCTCGGAATGGGGTATCGGTTTTTGATGGTGCTTTGATTCAAAGCATGATAGTCCACACACATGCGCATGGTACCATCCTTCTTCACAAGAACAACTGCTGAAGCAAAGGGGCTCTTGCTTGGACGAATGAAGCCCATCTCCAAGAGTTCCTAAATGTTTTTCTCAATCTCATCCTTCTGCTTTTTAGGGTACCAATATGGAGTTGTAATAACTGGTTTAGCTCCTTCCTTGAGCTCTATGATATGCTCCGAACCCCGTTCAGGTGGTGGTCCAGGAGGTAAATCAGCAAATACCTTGCTCTTCTTTGTGAGTAAAGACTGAATATCAGGAGGATAATCTCTCTTAGTTTCAACCGGACTAGCAGGAAGAATCATACATTCTGCAACCCACTCAGCTTGATCATGACGAATCAGTCTTGCCATTCTCTTGAATGACACAACCTGAGGACCCCCATTGGACATTCCTCTTAGTACTATCCTCTTCCCATCGAATTGAAACTTGAGCTCCATAGTTTGCAGATTTAAGGAGATCTCTCCAAGTGAACGCGGTCATTGAATGCCTAGAATGGCATCCGTATCTCCAATGTTGACTACATAGAAGTCATCCTTGACTTCATAGTTTCCCAATTGCATAGTCATGTTTGAGATCTTCTTTGTGCATGAGATGTGGAACCCATCAGCAACCATGACCTTGAAACCTTCAAACTCTTCTGTTTGCAGCCCTTTCTTTGTCACCACAACTTCATTAATGAAATTATGTGTTGCCCCGGTGTCAATCAAAGCAACTATTCGCTGCCCCTTAAACATCCCTCGAACCTTGAAGGATTCATTCCTTTGAAAGCTCGAAAGTTGAGCCAAAATACCTCCACTTTCCTTTTCATCTTCAGACTCTTCTGGAGCTCTTTCCACTTCACTATCATCAAAATCAGACTGCTGGTCTGAAAGATCAGAATTACTTTCACCAGCTGAATAGTACTCAGTCTGATGAAATTTGATTCCCTTTGGGCAAACATGATCTTGGGACCATTTTTCTCTACACTGGAAACATAACCCCTTTCTTCTGAGTTCGTTCAGTGTCTCTGGATCCAATCTTGTGACATGAGGATTATGTTGTTTGAACTCCTTATGCTAAGGTCTTAAATGAGGTCTTTGATGAGGTCTTTTCCCTTTGCCCCCTTTGTGAAAGGATGGCCTGGATTGAAACTTTGCCTTAGGAGCAGCCCACTCCATGTTTCTTGCTTTCTTCATGGCCTCCTGTAGGGAGGGTGGATCAAAAGCTTTAATCCAACCCTTGAGTGGCTCCATCAATCCTTCACTGAATAGGATCACCAAATGCCTCTCAGTGATTCCTGTGACCATGACTGAGAGCCTCTGACATTCAGCTATGTAGGCATCAACTGTGGCATATTGCCTAAGCTGTGCTAATTCTCTGAAATGTATTTCAGGATCGTTTTTCTCAAATCTCTCGATGAGCCTATTGCTGAACTCATCATAGGTAGTGATAGACCGATGACCCAAGGTGACTAGGCCATAGTACCACCACTCATGCGCCACCCCATCCAGGTGTAGCGTAGCGAACTTAATCACCTCCTCTTCTGCCATGGGTCTAAGAGCTAGATAATTATCTAACTTCTGTATCCAAGCTCTGGCTGAGCTGTTGTCACTCCCATCAAAATGTGGAAGCATGACCTTGTTGACAGCTTGATGCAAATCCCCATGTACTGTTGTTCTTCTTTGTTCATATGGTCTTCCTTGTCCTCTATTCTTCCTTTTATGATCCATAAAATCATTGTAAGACATATCCATCTTAATTTCATTAGGTAGAGAATCATACTCAGCACGACCGAGTCTCAACTGTTCAACAAAAGAAGTATTTTCTTTTGGATCAGGTTGAGGATTTTCTGGTGCCAAGAAGGTGGGTTTGAATGGTCTGGAAGAAATGTATGTGTTGTTTGAAGCAGGCTGAGCAGCATGTCCATCATGCTGGTTGGTGGCACTATGTTCTCCTCTATGTCCTGAATTGCTTTGTGGAATCGTGTTCTGACCCACTTTCCCCATCACGAGAGATACCATATCCATTAAGGCATCCATCTTCCTTTCAAATCTCTGCCCGGGACTTATCGATCTTTCTCTTCCTTTCCCACTATCTTCTCTGTTACCGTCCAATGTCCTCTCATTATCCCCCATTTCTGTTTCCTGAGAAGACTCCCAATGAGCCCTCAAAACCTCTGATGCTGTCTGACCTTCAGGAGCGTGATGCCACTGAAACTGATTTGCAGCCTTCTTGTCTTCCCTTGCTATGTATCTCTTTTCTTTGTCACTCATAGACGGTTTGTTTCACAGGATTGTAGGATACGTGGCTCTGATACCACTGAAATATTCCGAGCCAATTTTTTTTCAAATTTTCAATTACAATAAGCAGAGCAATTCACAGTCGTTAGGGTTAGCTCAAAACCAAAACGATGCTGAAGCAACTCTAACCAGAATGTACACTAGGATCCCGATGTGGGCAAGGTGTGAGAATTGGTTAGAGGATCTGAATACGGAAACAAGCTGGAATGAACTCTAACCAAGAATGGCGCCAAGTGGTGGCGAGCATATGGTCAGAGGATCTTAAGGGAAATGCTGATACAAGAACTCTAACCAAGAAATGCGTTGGCGAACGACGAGCATGTGGTCAGAGGATCCCTACCATCTAATAAGCTGAAAGCAAACTCGACACCAAGTATGTGCTACCCAATTCCAGTGTGGAAATGAGGCGACCATATGGCGGAGATATAAGAATTACAAAGCAACTTCAGATTGTAAAGTAATCATTACAAAACATAATAAGCAAGATTAGAGAAAGGCTGACAGTACTACTGTTCAACTTACAACATGATAGAAAATGCCTTGCTATGAACGTAAATCAAGAGTTAAATAGAGCTGCAAGAATATATTGAATTTCCTTCACTGAATAATGAAGCTTAGATCAGAAACTCCACTATAAAGACCAACTTGACAATCTGATTTATGACAGTCCTATTTTTCACATGCATGAACAGCAGCCCTGAAATTGACAATTTCACTCACAACTCACTCCAAACTCACTCAAATTTCACGAGACAAAATGCAATATGATCCTAAGATGATGGCGCCCAAGATTGGAACATAAAACTGACCCAAAAGTTACTAATTATTTTATGCACGAATTCCAAGACAAAACCAGATGGTACGGCCCAGCAAGAGGGGCGATTTGTATTTAAAAATTCAAGACTCTATTAAAAAATCTGCAAATTTGAGGAAAGGGTCGCCCTTCACACACAAAGAGAATTAGACAATACCCAGAATGACTCTTTTTGTATTTTTTGACTTGTGATTAAAAACGACAATCTGCTATAATGAATATGCAACTCCAAAAACTCACTAATATGCATAAAACTGATTTACAAAGCCACACAAAGACTAAAATGCAGAATTCTCACAATAAATCACTCAATCTATACTACCTCACCACTAGTCGCTATCTTTCAAGCGAGAAGCAATGCCAAGCTAGGAGGCTTACATTCCTCGAAGCAATCCCAAAGCCAATCCGGCAGCATAACATTCCTGTAGACAGAAGATAGTCCAAATGAGAACCAATGGCTTCCTTTTATAATTTTCGGAGGACCCTTCTCGAAACCCTAATCTTCTTTTTTGAACCAAACCCTAATCCTCCAATAGGTGGCGTCCCACTTTCCCAAGCAATACTTGACTTTTAATTATAAACTTTAATTCTTCCTTGAAGTTGGCGTCCAACTTATGCTTGGATTAAATCTTTTAATAAGAAATATAATTAATTCCTTCAATGAAGCGCCCACTTAGAAAGAACATCGTTTAAAAACAACTTAAAGAGTTGTAGCTAAGCCAAGGGGGGGTCAATGTTAAAATATAACCTTACATAGCATTATGAACTTATCTTCTCGAAAAATGCACCCCTAGGCCAAGTTTGGTCAAATCTTTGAATTGACTGAAGATGGAAATCATCTGAACTGAAGACTGCATGAACACTGCCAAAAATAGAATTTACTAGAAATAGTAAATTCGTGAAAGTGCTCGGAATGCCAAGAAAATCACATCACTGCGAAGCTTACTGAAAACCCAGAAGGAAACCGTAGTTCAATCACCACTTCACGAGCAACATCAACCTCCAAACATGAAACCCAATTTAATCGCCCGAGTAGCCTACGGGTCTCCAAAATAGGCCAACGGTCAACGAAAAAGATCATGCTCGAGAAGGGGGCATTACAAATTTCTCATCAAATTTATTTCATTTCTTCACCCTCGAGCGTATTTCTTTGCTCTGACTTGAAAATATTCATCAACCTTGTGAAGCCGACATCCATTGACTTCTTCTCTAGAAACTTAATTCATATCTCGAGAAATTTCATCACTTCAAGTCTAGGCGTAATTTTCCTCAAGAAGAAAATTTTGTGCCTTAGAATTTTTTTTTAACTCACTTAGCATTTTAAATTTATCTTTGCCTTAGAAAATTTTCTTCAACTTCAATCACAATTCCTTTTAATACCTTGGGTGCATTTCAATGGGTGGGCTTTGAGTTTCGATTTTCCAATACTTAGAAAATCTTGCAACCCCTTCCACAAGTCAAGGTGCATATGACTGGGTGAGCCTCAAATTTTCAATACTTAGAATATTTTACCCTCCAGTCAAGGCTAGGGGGCATTTTGGACTTCAAGCCTACAATTTACATGCCTTAGGCATTTTTTTTAAACCCACCACTACAAGCATGGGCGTATTTCAAGTATAGAGGAGCAAATTTTGACACTTAGAATATTTCATCAACCTCTTCTTACTTCAAGGGCGCATCTGGAGGTAGCCACCTCAAGTTTGTGATACTTAGAAAATTTCCAAGTCTCCCCATCCTTCTTGGGCGCATTTGCATGTGTGAACATCAACTTTAAGTGCCTTAGAGAACTTTCATCTTAATTCCATTGGGTGGGCGCATATGAGAGGTCAATCTTTGATTTTGCAACACTTAGAGAAACTTTGTTGGAGTCGCCTCAGAGCCAGGGCGCATTTAGAAGTGTGAGCCTCCAATTTTGGATACTTAGAAGATTTCTTGGAACCTCTTCAAGCTTGGGCGCATTTTTCCCTTGGGACTTCAAATTTCATGCCTTAGAACATTTCTAGGTCCTCTCCTCCAGCTAAGGCGCATTTAGAAGGGTCTATTCCAAATTTGCAATACTTAAACTTTTAATCACCCTCTTCTCAAGTCAAGGGCGCATTTGGAGACTTCTACTTCAACTTTCAAGACTTGGAAATTTTTTTTAGTCTCTTCAAAATGCAAGGGCGCATTTTGGAGGTGCTATTTCCATTTTGTGAAACTTAGAAAATTTTCAAGTTCCTCTTCTCTTTCCAGGCGCATATGGAGGGTGGAGCTTTCACTTTAAGCACTTAGAAAAAGTTTGTAGCTTCCTCCTTGCTAAGGGCGCATTTAAGCCCCTCTACTTTCAGTTTCACTTGCCTTAGTCAGAATTCTTGCCTTCTCAACTCCTTCTCCCTCTCATGGCGCATGTAGGGGGGTGTGCTTCAAATTTTGATGACTTAAACAAATTTCAATCTCTCCAGGCAAGGCAAGGCGCATTTTAGGGGGGGAGCTTCCATTTTTCCATACTTAGAATATTCTTCAGCCTTCCTCTAAGTCAAGGCGCAAATGGAGTGTCTAGCTTCAAGTTTTGAATGCCCTAGAATAATTTTAGCAATCTTGAACCTCAAGGGCGCATTTCACCATGCCAACTTCCAATTTCAAACACTTAGAAGAATTTTCCATCAAACCTAAGTAGTCAAGGCGCCTAGGAGAGCAGGAGCTTCAAATTTTAAGTACTTAGTCAAACTTCATCTTCTTTCTCTGACTTTGGGTGCATTTCCCTAGGCAAGCTTCTATTTTCAATGCCTTCACTAAATTTCCTGCCTCATCTTCAGCTTCTCAAGGTGCATTTGGCCTGTGAACTTCAAATTTCAAGTGCTTAGAGAATTTCCACCAACCTTCAGCTTTTAAAGGCGTTCTTCACTGGCTGGACTTGAAAATTTATCAATTTCAGTGAATTTTATGCTCTTTGCCTGATTTAGGGCAACTCGATCATGCTAACCCTAATTTGCTATTTTTAGAAAGTTTGTCAACTTTGCACTTCAAGCTAATTTCAAGCTCCAAAAAGGCTGGATTTTGCTTTGTTCTGAACCTCGGGATGTGTTTGTGCTACTGATGCCTGATATCTGTCTGTACCTGCTATTTTAGCAACTTACTAAAAATAACAAAGAATGCCTTCAAATTTTGCGTGCCGATTGCCTGAAGTGTGGTGATCGTGGCTGGACGCTGCATTTGCATGATTGTCGTGTTTCGCTCTTGAATTTAGGAAACCCTAATTCCTCTGCACCAGCCTGCTAAAAATAGCAAGTGTCTAGTTTTTCATCCTCTGCAACTCCGTTTGTCTTGAAATTCGCACCATGGGGTCCTCATCATCTGCTTGACCTATTCATACTGGCGCTTCATGCTGACCTGCTATTTCTGGCATGCTTCTGAAGTGGCTTACTATTTATAACAGCTGCTTGATTTTGAGACTTCCACAACTCCGTTTGACTTGACATTCGAACAACGTGCTTCTCATCGGGTGACCTACCTGTTAACACTGACACCTGCTGCTGACTTACTATTTTTAGCCAGTTTCTGAAATGACTTACTATAAATAGTAAGTGCTCCGATTGCCAAATTTTACCGGTGGATAGCTTGAAAGATGCTGAACGCGGTGGGATACACCGGTTTTAGGAAATTTTGGCATTTTACCCCTCTTTTTAGGTCCCAAAGCTGGAAACCCTAATTTGACTTGCATGCATACCAAATGACCTCCGTTTGACTTCGTTTCTGTTGCATTCTATTTTGTTCGTGATTCTGATGCGCTGGGAAGTGGCTGCCAGAGTGCATCTGCTAAAAATAGCAAGTTGCTGAAGAAGTGATTATCTCGCTTTGCATGTCACATCACTGCGAAGCTCTTGAAAAACCCACAAGGAATATGCAAACATGCAAAGAAAACCCTGACATGCAAACCCTAAAAATAGCCTCTGAAGGCTGAACTCTGAAAGTCATTATCTCACTTTGCATGTTACACCATTGTGAAGGTCTCTGAAAACCCAGAAGGAATCCTCAGACATGTACTGAAAAACTCTGCATATAAACCCTGAAATTTGCTCTGGAAGTTGAACTGCTAAAAATAGATAGTTGTCGGTTTTAGCTCAAATTTTGCGCGCGAGTAGCCTGAAGTGTTCTAAATGCAGTGTGACTGTCGAAATTTCAAGAATGTTGAGAAAATGCCCTGAATTACACACTTACTAAAAATAGTAAGTCGTCAGAATCTGATGAAATTTAGCTGAGAGTCTGCTGGAAGCATACTGACAGCAATGTTAATTTATTCACCTCGCTTGACCACAAACTGGTTGGAAAGTTGAAAACCCTAATTTTACCGACTTGGCCAAAATCTCACATCAGACGGGCACACCCCGAAAGACAGACAATAGAAAAGGGACAGAAAGAGAGAGAGAGAGACAACAGGAAAACTAACTAAAATCAAGCCAAACGGACGGAAATGAAGCAAAAATTAGGGGGTCCCCATTTGCAATGGGGCGATGTGTGAAAAAGGTCACAACAGGCCTGCCAAGCCAAGATGCACCCTGGGAAGGAGTGGAAATTTTTCAGCATCCTAATTTGAGGTTACTTGAGGACAATCAACCATCTGAGGGCGGGGATTGTCATGTTCCCAAATTTTCAAATTGATCTTTGGAGGGAAGAGATTTAAAAATAGTGTTTTTAACTCTAATTAAATAAAATAAATAATAATGGATTTAACCGTGGCTGGGCCGACTCATTTGACTAGCGCCCAATATTTAAATTTGAATTTATATTTTTGTTTTTATCCTCTCTAGCTGATGTCTTGCAGTTGGCATGCCAAGTAAGTATTAATATGGACCAGTTGATTCATTTTGGGCATCACAAAATTGAGCTTGAGTGCTATGTTGAAGGTGTAGGGACGTAGTCGCCTACGATCTCACATCAAGTAGTGAGCGTAGTCTCCTACCCACTTTCCGTGAATTGTCGTTTATCTGTATATCCGTCTGGAAACTAATTTGCTCTTTGGCCACACCAATACAAGAGATAGCGATTAAAGCAAGCTTTCACATGATTGGTGGCTGGCTATCGCTCTGACCGCAATTGTCATCATTCTGGGCGATTGGTGAACAACTCCCGGTGACAAGTAGTTGGCAGTGAATCTATCTGAGGCATCCACTGCTGACACCACAACCTCTTGTGAAGGCATCGAATTAGATTTTCATACATTTTCGATCGGACATTACTGTCAACTAGGATCTAGACATTCGACATCTATGTAATGTCCCCTTTTCAAGCTTGACAGTTTCAGTGACCGTTAGCCTTTCGTTGGGAACCCGGAGGCTAGTCGGAAGTTAAAATTAGGGTTTCCTAATTTTGAGGAGGTCATTGCTCGGAGATGAAAATTTTAATGGCGGATTCCTTCTGGGTTTTCAGAGGGCTTCGCAGTGGTCTGTTCGTCTCAACATTCAGAGTACTTTTTGGAATTTACTATTTTTAGTAAATTCTATTTTTGGCAGCTTCCAGATGAGCTCAGGTTGGGTGACTTCCGGTTTCAGATTTGATCAGTTGACTTCATCAGTTTTGGCTTCAGGGCATTCTCGGAGAAATAAGCTAAGTCATTCCAATTAAAGTCACGTTTTAATTATTATATTTCAACGTTGACCTTGGCACTAGAGTTAATGACTTAACGTTGTGTTTAAAAGTGGTCATTGAGGGTAGCGCCCTCATTAAAAGAATATTATAATTATTGCAAAGTCCAAACAGGGTATGATGGGCGCATTTATCAAAGAATGGTGTTTTAATTAAAATATCATTTATTAAAGTCTTGAAGGAGAAAGTACGCCAAAACTTGAGGAGGATAAGTTTGACCTAAAAGCTGATTTTAGGGTTGTGCAAAGTCAATTGAGAGTTATAAAGAGGAGTCTTGGTGGATCATTTGGGTTATCTTGGAAAATACACCGTTATGCTGCCGGATTGAATCTGGATCACTTCGAGGGATGAAGACCTCCTAGCATTGGGCATCACTTCGTGTTTGAAAGACATCATCAAGTGGTGAATTCAGTTTATGTGTGAGTGCATTTTAGTTCATTCATCTTGTGTTCAGTTTGCATTGATAATCTGTTTTAGTGTTTTAGTATTTCAGCTTTGTCATCATTTAATACAGCAGATCTACATTTTTGTTTGTAACTCAAAAAATACAAAAAGATTCTTTGTGGGTATTGCATTTATATTTCTGTTTTGGGAAGGCGAACTTTTGTCTCAAAAATCAGAATTTAATATGGAGAATCCAAATTTTAATGTCAAGTCGAGTTCATGCAGCTAGGCCGTACTTTTCATAACATTGGGATTTGTGCATTTAATTATTGGTTGCATATAGGGTCTGTGTCAAGCATCTAGTTTGGGCGCCTTGGTCATATTAGTCATTTGCATTTGATTTTAGGCAATTTGAGAGGATCATAAGAGAGGTATGAGCAATTGTATCAATTCTTAGTATGCAGGTTTTGCTGGTAAAAAGGCAGATTTGAGAAAATTAGGAAAACAGGAATATCAGATCCAAATCTTTGTAAAGTTTGATGTGGCTTCTTGAATTCAGCCAAGAGATATCCATTTGTATTGTAAAGATTCATATTTCTTATCTCTAACAGCTTGGCAGGCGTGTGGAATCAAACTTGTAAACTGACCAGTAGTACTGGCAGTCATTCTTGCTTGTTTAAGACTGATTGTAATCCTAAATCTCAATCAAGTTATTGTAATTGCTAGAACTCCACCCTATGGTAGCTACTGCCTATTCCGGGTAGCAAGCACATTCTGGGTGTCGAGTAGTTTCAATTCTCAGCATTTATCTTTCAGCATTTATTTAGTATTCACTCCGTCATATGGTCGCCCCTCACTCCGCATTGGATTGGGTAGCACATACTTGACGTTGAGTTCTTTCTGCAAATTAGAATAGAAGATCCTCTGACCAATGCTCACCATCATCGGTGCCATTCTGGTTAGAGTTACAGCATAAGTAGTTTCATTCAGATCCTCTGACCAATGCTCGCCATCATCGGCGCCATTCTGGTTAGGGTTGCTTTCTTGCACGTTTAGGTTTATCCATCTAACCTTAACGGGTGCACTGTTGTAATGTTGTCATCTGATAATTTGTGAAAATAAAAAAAAAAAAATTGGCTTGGTATATTTCAATCTGTCGGGTGGCTCTACACAAAATGCGTCCCTCCTAGCGACAAGGAACATCCATATATCAAGCGCGTCAATATACTCCTTGGTGCATCTCCAGCGAATAAGCATCGCCATTGGATTACTTGGGTACAATTCATTGTCGCGAGCACTTTGGTGAACAATTATAGCCGCATGATTCTTCTACAGCTATTAATTGGGTGATCTGTATCAAAGCTCTCATAAAAACAGTTTGTATCAATTGCCTAGTTTGCTATCTAGATCACACTAATTTGGATTGTCATAAATTTGAAAAGCTCGATATTTTTTGTTGAATTATGTGGATGCAATTTATCAGATTTGAATTGTCTTTTCTTTGAGTGAATAACGCTAGGCTCTTTACACCCTTTGGTTTTTTGCTTGTAATGATTTGTTAACTTTGAGGATGAGGAGTGGCAAAAAAGTATGGTTTTCTACCACAACATTGGGACTAGATTGCGTTCCCTTTGATCTTTTTTTTTTTTTTTTTTATTATGGGTGACTTGATTTATAGCCTACCTGTTCATCTGCTTGTTCTTGCTCCGTAATACATCCTATGATTGTCTCTAATGGCACAACTACACCATTCTTTCTAGGGCAAGGTTTGATGCCTTGTTTAGGTGTTCCACACAAATGAGCTTTCTGTTGGAAATGTTGTCATTGATGTCAAATGTATGGACAGGGTTGATTAGAAGTTTGTCATTAGTATTGAGGTTGTAATGTCCCATTTTAACTGGAAAAATAATACTTGTCAGATGTTACATATGATTAGCCAGATGTTACATACAATGATGAAAAAAGAAGAAGTTGTAGAGCATTCTATACTACATAAACTTGAGGTTTGAGAAGCCAATACAAAGTTGTGGCCTTCTCAATGGCACGAGACAAGAGTATAAAGAATCGTTGTTTTGGAGATGGACGCAAGAAGTAACCTTGTAATCCAAAACGGGCATGGTGAAAGCAAATTATATGGAACATGATATATGTTTCAGATTTGAAGTTCGGGTGTAGACAACAAATCTCTTTGGAGCAAGATCGTATAAATCTAAAGAACGAGTATAGACAAAATCTGGAGATCAATCTGTGATTATAAAAGATTGTGTTTTGTTTGTGATTAATCAAGATTCAAAAGGACGGACTTTTCTCCAAAAGACATGTTGAATAATTTGTGAACTTGCTAATACAAGGCTCAAAGGGATGCGTCTTTCTTAAAGGACGTAATCATTGCAGACGTGTTTATCTTCCTCAATAATATTTTGAAAATCTGAAAAGACGTAGAAATGAAGATCTGTAGAGGTGCGATTGCTCTCTAATTGCAATTAAAAATTAAATATATAATTATCGCTGCCTAGCAAATACGAATAAAGAGACATCTTTAAGAGGTGCTTTACAAACAATTCTAGAATTTGTTAAGGCAATGCTTGGTATTAAAAGGCAGTAGTTATATTAAAAGGGCAAAGATTAATTTGAGTTAGTTATGAGGCAGCGCTTGAAGTATGTTTCAAGGAAATATCTTTTCAAAAGGTTGTATTCATTCGAATAGATGCCTCTCTTCATCAAAAGGCATAAGGAGATATAAAAAGAGTCTTTCAATATGTAGTGGGAGTGCGTGCATAAAATATATATCATTTGAAGATTGGAGTGTGTAGCTGGGCGTAAAAATGTATATCATCTAAAGTGGATGCTGTGTATGAATATAGAGATTATATCATCAAGACAAGCAGATGTGGTGTGTCGTGTATTGTGGATTATATTGAATATCATACGCAATAAAGTAAGAGAAAAATATGAGTTTTTGAATGTAATATCCAATGAACAAAGAGCAGGTTTTGTGGAGACATTAAGTAGAGAAATATGTGAGTATGAATAAAAGATAATATGTATAGAGAATATTCAAAAAAAAGAGAGTAAGAAAACAAAGCATATTATATATACACAGCAGATTTAAAATCAAGAAGAAGCAAATATAAAGAATTCACGAGCAAATTTATGACAAAGATTTGAAACAGATATTTATGAAGAACATGTGCAGATTTCTGTGAAGAAATATATGCAGGTCTAAGGACAGGTTTCTGTGTGTTTCAGGACAGTTTTTAAGGCAGATTTATGAGCACATTGAATGTACTATAATAAAGGATTTACGGCAGATTTGTGATGAAAAGTTCATAGAGACTCGAAGAAGTTTATGTGCAGTTTGAAGAAGAATATAAGTGGCAGATTTGCATGTGAGAGAAGAGTGAATTCATCATACGGTGATATATGTAAATATCATTCAAGAAAGATAAATTCAAAAGGAAGAAGATTGTTTGAGCAGACTTGTCCATCATCTGTTGAGGAAGCAACAATTGAAGGTGGAACACTATTCATTCAAATTATAATCTTTGCTAAGTAGGTGCTTGGCAAGTACGGGTTGGTGCACCTTGTAGGTTGGTGCCTACTAAATCAGCTTTAGGGGTTGATGCTCCTTGTAGGTTGGTGCCTACTAAATCAGCTTTAGGGGTTATTGCTCCTTGTAGGTTGGTGCCTACTAAATCAGGATTAAGGGTTGGTGCTCTTTGTAGGTTGGTGCCTACTAAACTACTTATTTGGTGATTCAAGTAGGTTGGTGCCTACATTCATTATAAAAGTTTATATAATTCATAAAGTACATTCTTTGTACCGTGGTTTTCTCCCATAAGGGTTTCCACGTAAAATCTTGGTGTCAACTTGTTCATATTGAGATATTCTTGCATAGTTGATTTGTATTAGAGTTTGAAGTTGATAAGAGTTGAGAGGGAAAAAGTTAGTTGATATACCGATTCACCCCCCCCCTCTCAGTATATCTTTGTGCTCTTCACTTTCACTTCACTATATGAACTAGAATATCTAACATCACACCATTGCAAATCCAAATGTAACCCCCACCACTTGGAACCTATTGTATCATTTGAACATATTTCCATAGAGGAGAATTTGGATCTGTTTTGAATTTACATTGAGCCATGGAGCTAGAACTAGTTGCCATTGTGATTCCTATGGCAATTTTTTTTGTAAACCACACATTCAAAACAAAAACAAAAAATTCAACAAAAAAAATAGATATACAATACCTAGCTCTTTTGAATCTTTGATACATTCCTAGAAGAAAGGGAAAAAATATAGATAAACAAAGCAAAAAAATTGATAGAAACCTGTTTGCAAAAAATTCCTTCTATGATCTTTTTGGAAGCGAATAAACACTTGTAAATGCGTAGGAATGACAAGGCAATCGATGCAGAACCTTCAAAGATCAATCTTCAACTGCGTGTGATCCAACAAACAAAAAAATATGTTCAGCCTCTTGGAATGATATTTTTTGTTTGCAAAAGAAATAATACCAAATGGACTTGTTTTGGTGTTTAATGTGTTTTGGAAGTCAATATTAGGGTTCATTTGGGTGCCTAGTCAAATCAATTGATTAAAAAAAGCAAAAAATAAATTGATGCATCTGGGGTTCAGGTTCGCCTAGATCTGTCGAGTTCGTCCCAAGTTTGCTTGAGGCGAACAGGGTAGCCTTTGGCTGCCCCTGGTCTGTACCCACAGGCGAACTAGAGTGGTACCTGGATCTGGTTGAACTGGACCAAGATCTAGTTGGTTGCTGCAGGATCCGGTAACTTAGAGTATTTATTGCTGCCTACATCGATGCATTTTTCATCCCCTTGAATTTCTGGTCCTATAGTCGCTTCAAATTCATCAAGCTTCTTCTTATCAAATCTAGCTTTCTAACTACCTTCTTAAACCTCTAAGTGGTGGACTGTTGTTATGTTGAGCCCAATTAGACTTAATGTTTATATTTTGACCCCTTTATCCAACGCGTTTTCCCCCCAAATTTTAATAAAGGAAATTCGCTACCAAATCATATTTGTAATTTTGTTAAAAACAGTTATGAAACTGCCCGAATTTGAACATTTTGTTTATAGCGAATGGAAAGTCAACAGTTGTGAGTTAATCAGCCTGTGGAAAGGGCGCACATGGGATACCAACAACCATGTGATGTTTGGTTTTGATGTTGTAAGGTGCATGAGCAATGATGAGCAGAAAGTCACAGTTTTGTGTCAGAGTTTAATGCAGGTTAAGCATTGTGTGCACGTAGCATTGTGCATGAAAAATAGAGATTAATGGATATTGTTTGAAACAATTGCTGCAAGTTGCAACTGTTGCTGCAGGTCATTTGTAATTGTATTTGCTGGAAGTAAATCAATAAAGGGATTGTTGTTTGTGGACATAGCCCAAGCATAGGGTGAACCATGTTAAAAACTTGTCTAACCATTTTTTCTGTGTTTTGTTCATTCCTCTGTTTCGTACTTCTTTGTTTAATTAATCTGCATTTAATTGGTAATTCGAACTCTCTATTCTTACTTGGAATTCCTAACATGGACCCTTGTGCTTTGTTGTCTTTTTCCAAAGGAAGACAGGAAGAACCCTTAGTCATTGTAATTTAAACAATATACCTAAGAATTACCTATAGGGTTCCAACATAAAGAGCTGGGTAGCATTTCCATAATTTTTTGAGGGAAAATAATAGAGATCAAACCTGGATAGATAGCACTGATA
Source organism: Sequoia sempervirens (assembly GCA_007258455.2). Classification (NCBI taxonomy): domain Eukaryota; kingdom Viridiplantae; phylum Streptophyta; class Pinopsida; order Cupressales; family Cupressaceae; genus Sequoia; species Sequoia sempervirens. Next base: position 355,400,311 of record VDFB02373365.1, read on the forward strand.
AATAATAGTAGTTATTTGAGTTGGCTGATAAAGTGGGAGATGTGATACAGTTAGGTCTCTGTGGCTTCCATGTCAGAGAGATGTAATGATAGTGAAAGCCTTGGCCACTCCCAAACTTGCTTTGGTAGTCTTCTTAAAGTGCTTATTTTGGGCTTGGCAAGCCTTGTGGTTCGTGCCAACTTAATTGTAAGTTAGCAGAATAGTGGTTATAATGATTATCAAAAATTTATGTGGTGAATCTTCTAGGCTGGGGGTTGATAACACCCATCCCTCATTTCTTATATCTAGGACTTACTAATTTGATGCTGTTGTTTCCTTCTAAGATAAAATTATAAATGATGAATTGGAAATCTGTAGAAAATAAATTAATTTGGGAAAGGAAAAGACTTAAGATTGTCATAGCCCCTAAACGGGCATAGAATTCAGGTTATGTAACTCTTGGAAAACCTACAGGTAAACCTGCTGCAAAGTTCTCTAAGTTTTGTCATCTAATTCCATATTCTTCAATTAACTGGAACAACAATATTTCCCCTTTCAAAAAGAAATAGGTAATTTGTGTCAATTGATTACTAGATTGAGGCTACATCTTATTCAATTTAACCCACTTGATACTGGGAGGTGCACATTTTCCTTTTCTATTAACCTTTTAAGCTACCCTCTTATTGGGGACAATGTACCTTTCCTAGGATTTAGTTCTGATGAATTGTTAACAAGTGTGTCATGGAGGACAACTTACATTCTAGCTAGCAGGTAAATCTAGCCAAACTAGAAGTTGTGATTAAATGTGCAATGGAACCTAAATTTAAAGAACATATCCATATGAAATTGAAAGAAGCGTTAGCAACAATAGTTCTTCTATTGTCCTCAAACAGAGTATAATACATATGATGACAATGCTGGAAATAAGAAGCAATAGTGCATATCTGTGTGGGTTTAGTTCAGAGATGAAAGTAGAATGTGATGTGAGTACATAATTGTGAAGGACTATAGAACAATGAAGGTGGAAGGTTGCACCAAAACATATTAGCAGAGAGTGAGCATGACCATGAGATACTGTACAATTATAGGTTACCAGATCTGTTCCTGGTTGACATTTTTTATGATTGAATCAATTTGGTTTCCAAAATGGATTCTTGATGTGTGTTGTGATGTGTTCCATGGTCTCTAGGTGTCATAGATGCTCTTTGTCTGGTGACTATTAATCTTTTTGTTTGTGTCTTGTAGTGCGGTGGAACCCTTGGTGACATTGCATGCACATTTTTATTGAGTTTTGGAATATATGCCAAGGCAAAGGCCATTCACAATCTACAGTAGATTCTATTTGATTGTGTCAATTAGTGTACCTTGGGGATGTGTCCTCCCTCTATAGCTCGAGTGTTCCCGGAACGGGGACGTCCCTGGTATGTGGGGACAGGGTTCCCAAGTTTCCAGCAGCACCACCATTTTTTTCCCTTGCCGCCGGAGATGCGGAAACGTCCTGGCATCCCCGAGACGTTGAGGGAGACGCCTATGCGTCCCTTGAGTGTCCCGGGGATGCCCAGGCATCCCCCACGGCGGCAACTTAATTCCCATCTTTAAAAAAAAAAATAACACATTTTTTAATTATTTCTTTGGTTCAATTCGAACCCTAAGGGTATGTGGGGCCCATCTATGGTCTTCCATGCCTTCAAAAGGCCCTCCAAGCTTCATTTGTATTCACATTTTCATTTCTAATTGTTTGCTACAGCAAGAAGAAGAAGAGTGAAGAGCTGAGGAAAGAGTGATTGGAGGAGTGAAAGGAGTGATTGCAAGTGAAAGATGAGTGACAAGAAGCAAGAAGAAGAAGAGGAGGAAGATTCTTCACCTTGTTGAAGAGATTTTTCAAGCAAAAGGTAGGGTTTTTAACTGATTTTTTATTTTATTTTCAGTTTTTCAATGTTTTTTCATTTCTTATTGTTTCATTTTCTTATTTCATTTCTTGTTGTTTCATTTTCTAAATTAATTTAGATTTTGTTTTACAATTTAAAATTTGTTAAAAAATTTAAAATATAGAGTTTTATTTTTTTAATTTTAAAGTAGGGCATAGGCTGAAACTATGTGTTTATTGTTTTTTTTTATTTTGTGAAATGCATTGTCAAAATGAGCTCCCACAATCATGAAATGAGTGAGGATGAGATGGAAACTCATTCTCATAGTGCAAGCCAATCAGAATATGAACCCGAGCATGTGGATGAGCCCAATGAGGGGGGTGAGTGAAATATTCCGAGCCAAATATTTTCAACTTTTTCAATTGCAAGTTACAAACCAATGCACTCATTAAGGTTAGCAGCTAAACCAAAACGATGTTGAAACAACTCTAACCATAATGTACACCAGGATCCCGATGTGGGCAAGGTGTGAGCATTGGTCAGAGGATCTTAATCAAACTGCTTATGCAAGAACTCTAACCAAGAATGCGCCGGCGAACGACGAGCATGTGGTCAGAGGATCTCTCAAAATCTAATTTACTGAAAGCACACTCGACACCAAGTATGTGCTACTCAATCCAATATGGAAGTGAGGCGACCATATGGCGGAGATAACAGAAATTACAATACTTTGAAGAGAAATAAACTTTAATGCTGAAAGTAACTCAACACCCAGAAGGTGCTTTCTAACCCAGAGTGGGAAAGGAGCTACCATAGGGCGGAGATAAAGAAATACATTTGCAGTTACTGAATGTAGATAAGCAATTACAAATCATAAATGAGCAAGATTAAGAACTGTTGCTAGTACTACTGTCAGCTTACAATATGAAGAGCATCCGCCTGCCAAGAGCCTATGAATATATCAGATTAACATTACATCATATTAAAGAACTCTCCTTTGCTTAAACAAGTATGCTGAGAACAATAGCTTCTCACAGAGACCAAAGATGAATTCTGATTTTTAATAGATCTGCACTTTCATATAATAACCAGCAACCTATTGACTGACATAAATGATCATAACTCTCTCATAGATCATCTGATTGACATGAAATGAAATGCAATATTCCCTAATGACAAAGGCGCCCAAGATTGCAACCCAAAACAGACCCAAAAGTCTCTATGTAATTTATGCACGAAATTCAATGCAAGTACAGATGGTACGGCCCAGCAAGAGGGCGATTTGACTTTAAAAATTAAATGCTTTTCCAAAAAATCTGAAACTTAAGGAAACAGTGCGCCTTTCACAGATAGATAGATCTAACCAATACCCAGAATGATATTTTTGTATTTTTTGACTTATGAATGAAAAGACAATCTGCTGTAATAAAAAATGCAATTCTAGAAAACCTCTAATATGCATAAACAGAACTAAATAGCCACAAGCTGATTACAATGCTCAAATCCCAATGCAAACTCACAAACTAAGCTGAATCACCACTAGTTGCTATCTTCCAAGCGAGAAGCAATGCCAAGCTAGGAGGCGTACAGTCCTCGAAGCAATCCCAAAGCCAATCCGGCAGCATAACATTCCTGTAGACAAAAGATGTTGAAAAGAGAACCAAAGGCTTCCTTTTATAATTTGTTGTTGACCTTCTCGAAACCCTAATCTTCTTTTCAGAGTCAAACCCTAATCCTCCAATAGAATGGCGTCCCTTTCTTCAAAGCTTCAATTTGACTTTTTAATTAAATTCAATCACTTAATATTGGCGTCCCATCTTAAGGCTTTAATTTAACCTTAATAATTATAAATTAACTCAATGATGGCGCCACCCTCAAAGACCACCTCCCTCAAAGACCACCTTTTAAAGCAACATTAAGTCAATCGACTAGGCCAAGGGGTAATATAACATTAAAATATAACGTTATTTAAGTGAATTGAACTTATCTCTCCGAAACCGCATCCCGAAGCCAAAAACTGAATAAACCAATTGAGTTGACTGAAGAGGAAAGTCAACTATGCCGAGACCAGGAGGACCATTGCCAGAAATAGAATTTACTAAAAATAGTAAATTCCAGAAAATGCTCAGAATGCCAAGAGAAACATATCACTGCGAAGCCCACAGAAAACCCTGAAGGAATCCGCAGTTAAATCACCAATTCACGAGCAAACGCAACCTCCATACAAGAAACCCTAAGCAAACCGTTCGAGTAGCCTACGGGTCTCCAGAATAGGCCAACAGTCATCTGAGAGGATCATGCTCGAGAAGGGGACATTACAGTCCGCCCTCCCCAAGATTGCTTGTCCTCAAGCAATTGCAAACCTGGATGCTACAGAATTTCATCATTCTCCCAAGTTGCATCCTCCATGGGCAAGTTCTTCCATTTCACCAAATACTCTCTGATTGTTCTTTTTCTCAAAGAACGCTCTCTGAAATCAAGTATCTCCTCTGGAATTAGAACCAACTGTCCTTCTTCATCCAAAGATGGCAACTGTGATGAAGCAACCACATTATGTCCAAGTGCCTTCTTGAGGCGAGACACGTGGAAGACATTGTGTACTCTGCTATCAGAAGGTAGCTCCAACTCATAAGCTACTGCTCCAACTTTTTTGATAACCCTGAATGGCCCATAGAAGCGAGGTTTGAGCTTCTCAGCTCCACTCTTCTTGAGAGTAGACTGTCTGTAAGGCTGTAATCGGAGATAAACCATATCCCCAACCTCGAAAGAGCGCTCAACACGCCTCTGATCAGCATACATCTTCTGCTGATTCTGTGCAATCTGCAGATTGTTCTTCAATGATTTCATGATGTCTTGACTCTGCTGCAATAAGTCCTTGGCTTGAGGAGCTTTGCTATCGCCAAACACCAAATCAGCAAAGCTAGGTGCTTCATAACCATAGAGAGCCAAGAAAGGTGACATCTTGATTGACATATGAAAGGAAGAATTATAACAGTACTCGCCTATGTGAAGCCACTTAACCCATGCCCTTTGCTGCTCCGAAACATAGTTTCTCAAGTAGCCTTCCAACCACTTGTTCACTATTTCAGTTTGTCCATCTGTTTGGGGGTGATAACTAGTGCTTGGAGTAAGCACAGTACCACTCATTCTAAAGACCTCTTGCCAAAAAGTGCTTAGGAACTTGCTGTCCCTATCACTCACAATGTTCTTTGGCAAACCATGTAATCTAAACACCTCATGAAAAAACAGATCTGCAACTTGAGCTGCTGAAAAAGAGCTAGTAATAGCGAAGAAGTGAGTAAATTTTGTTAGTCTATCCACTACAACATAGATATAGTCCTTGCCTTGGACCTTGGGCAACCCTGTGATGAAGTCCATCGATATGCTTTCCCATTTTTGATTGGGAATAGGGAGAGGTTGCAGCAGACCAGCTGGCAGAGTATGCTCATTCTTGTTAATTTGACAAGTGGGACACTCCTGAATGTAGCGTTGAACTTTCCCTTTCAACCCTTTCCAAGAAAATCTTTCCCGGATCTGCCTATATGTCTTAAAGAATCCTTGATGACCAGCAAGCGGAATGTCATGAAATGTCAACAAAATCTTCTTTTTGAGCTTAGAATCAGCCACCAAAAAGATTCTACCCTTGTATTGTATCAACCCTTCAATCACCTTGTACCTTTCGTCATGAAAAGTACCCTCAATGATGCTGGTTGCAAACTGATTTTTGGCATAATCAGCAAGCAACATGTCCTTCCAATCAGCAATAAGCTCACACAATGAGCTCAAATGGGGTCTCCTAGATAGAGCATCAGCCACAATGTTATTTTTTCCTTTGACATACTCAATGTCAAAATCGTAAGCTTGAAGCTTACTCACCCACTTTTGTTGCCTCTCGTTCAGATCCTTCTGATGCATGAAGTGTTTAAGACTATTGTGATCAGTCTTAACCACGAACTAGTTTCCCACCAAATACTGTCTGAACTTAGCTAATGCATGCATAATAGCAAGCATTTCCTTGTCATAAATGGAGTTGGCTCTTTCAACACCCCTTAGCTTCCTACTCTCAAACACTATTGGATGTTTGTTTTGCATCAAAACAGCCCCAACTCCTTCACCGGATGCATCACACTGTAGCTCGAAAGGCTTGGAGAAGTCCAGAATAGCCAAAACCGGACAAGAGCTCATGATCCGTTTAAACTTATCAAAGGTAGATTGAGCCTTTTCTGACCAACAAAAGGCTCCCTTTTTCGTGAGATCAGTAAGAGGAGCAGCATTCTGTGAATAGCCTTTCACAAATCTACGATAAAATCCACACAGTCCCAAAAACCCTTTCAACTGAGTCAAGTTCTCAGAAGGTGGCCAATCAACAACTGCTTTGATCTTTTCAGGATCAACCTTTACTCCCTCAGCACTGATTATGTGGCCAAGGTAAAGTAACTCCTTCATTCCAAATTCACATTTGGACTCCTTGGCAAACAGGCTCTCAGATTCTAAGATGCTAAGCACTTCCTCCAAGTGCTTGAGATGTTCTTCCCAAGTCTTGCTGTAAATCAAAATGTCATCGAAAAAATATCAACACAAACCTCCTTAACTGCCTTTGAAAAACTCTGTTCATACAAGACTGGAAGGTAGCAGGAGCATTAGTCAGCCCAAATGGCATGACTAGAAACTCGAAGTGGCCATAGTGACATCTGAAAGCTATCTTCTCCACATTAGATCCTCTCATTCGAATCTTGTGGTAACCCGATCTCAAATCGATTTTCGAGAAGAACTTGGCCCCATGTAGCTCATCAATGAGCTCATCTATCCTTGGAATGGGGTATCGGTTTTTGATGGTGCTTTGATTCAAAGCACGATAGTCCACACACATGCGCATGGTACCATCCTTCTTCTTCACAAGAACCACTGCAGATGCGAACGGGCTCTTGCTTGGACGAATGAAGCCCATCTCCAAGAGCTCCTGAATGTTTTTCTCGATATCATCCTTCTGCTTCTTAGGATACCGATAGGGAGTTGTAATAACGGGTTTAGCTCCTTCCTTGAGCTCTATGATATGCTTCGAACCCCGCTCAGTTGGTGGTCCAGGAGGTAGATCAGCAAATACCTTGCTCTTCTCTGTGAGTAAAGACTGCACATCAGGAGGATAGTCTCTCTTAGTGTCAACCGGACTAGCAGGAAGAATCATACATTCTGCAGCCCACTCAACTTGATCATGGCGAACCAGCCTTGCCATTCTCTTGAATGATACAACCCGAGGACCCCCATTGGACATTCCTCTTAGTACTACCCTCTTCCCATCGGACTGAAACTTGAGCTCCATAGTTTGCAGATTTAAGGAGATGTCTCCAAGGGAACGCAGCCATTGAATGCCTAGAACGACATCCGTATCTCCAATGCTAACTACGTAGAAGTCGTCCTTGACTTCATAGTTTCCCAACTGCATAGTCATGTTTGAGATCTTTTTGGTACATGAAATATGGAATCCATCAGCAACCATGACCTTGAAGCCTTCAAACTCTTCTGTTTGTAGCCCCTTCTTTGCCACAACTTCATCAATGAAGTTATGTGTTGCCCCAGTGTCAATCAAAGCAACTATTCGCTGCTCCTTAATCATTCCTCGAACCTTGAATGATTCATTTCTCTGAAAACTCGAAAGTTGAGCCAAAATACCTCCGCTTTCCTTTTCATCTTCAGACTCATCTGGAACTCTTTCCACTTCACTATCTTCAAAATCAGATTGCTGGTCTGAAAAATCAGAATTACTTTCACCAGCTGAATAGTACTCAATCTGATTAAATTTAACTCCTTTTGGGCAAACATGATCTTGAGACCATTTTTCCCTACACCGGAAACATAATCCCTTTCTTCTGAGTTCGTTCAGTGTCTTAGGATCTAATCTTGTGACATGAGGATTATGATGTTTGAACTCCTTATGCTGAGGTCTCAAAGGAGGTTGTTGATGAGGTCTTTTCCCTTTATCCCCTTTGTGAAAGGATGGCCTGGGTTGAAACTTTGCTTTAGGAGCTGCCCACTCCATGTTTCTTGCCTTCTTCATGGCCTCCTGCAGGGAGGGTGGATCAAATGCTTTAATCCATCCCTTTAGTGGTTCTGTCAATCCTTCACTGAAAAGGATCACCAACCGCCTCTCCGTGATTCCAGTGACCATGACTGAGAGTCTCTGGAACTCAGCTATGTAGGCATCAACTGTGCCATACTGCCTCAACTGTGCCAATTCTGTGAAATGAATTTCAGGATCTTTTTTCTCAAATCTCTCGATGAGCCTATTAGTGAACTCATCATAGGTTGTGATAGACCGATGACCCAAAGTGACTAGGCCATGGTACCACCACTCGTGCGCCACTCCATCAAGGTGTAGCGTAGCGAACTTAATCGCCTCCTCTTCTGCCATGGGCCTAAGGGCTAGATAGTTATCCAGCTTCTGAATCCAAGCTCGGGCTGAGCTGTTATCACTCTCGTCATAGTGTGGAAGTATAACCTTGTTGACCGCTTGATACAAGTCCCCTTGCACTGCTGGTCTTCTATGCTCATAATGTCTCCCTTGTCCCTTATTCTTTCTTTTATGATCCATAAAATCATTATAGGACATATCCATCTTGATGTCATCAGACAGAGAATCATACTCCGCACGGCCAAGTCTCAACTACTCCACGAATGAAGCATTCTCTTCAGGATCAGGCTGAGTGTTTGCAAGCACCAAGAAGGTGGGTTTGAAAAGCCTAGCTGAGATGTGAGTGTTGTTTGAAATGGGCTGAGCTGCATGTCCATCATGCTGGTTGGAGGCACTGTGTTCTCCTCTATTTCCAAGGTTACTTTGTGGAGTTGTGTTCTAGCCCACTTTCCCCATCATGAGAGATACCATGTCCATCAAGGCATCCATCTTCCTTTCAAATCTCTTTCCGGGACTTATAGATCTCTCTCTTCCCTTTCCACTATCATCTCTGTTGTTGGTAAACCTCTCGTTACCCCCAACTGATCTCTCACCTTCTGCCATGTCCGTTTCCTGAGAAGACTCCCAATGAGCCCTCAAAACCTCTGATGCTGTCTGACCTTCTGGAGCTTGATAGGGCTGGAACTGTTTTCCAACTTTCTTGTCTTCCCTTGCAATGTATCTCTTTTCTCTGTCACTCATAGATGGCTTGTTCACAGGATGGCAAGATCTTGGCTCTGATACCACTGAAATATTCCGAGCCAAATTTTTTCAATTTTTTCAATTGCAAGTTACAAACCAATGCACTCGTTAAGGTTAGTAGCTAAACCAAAATGATGCTGAAACAACTCTAACCAGAATGTACACCAGGATCCCGATGTGGGCAAGGTGTGAGCATTGGTCAGAGGATCTTAATCAAACTGCTTACGCAAGAACTCTAACCAAGAATGCGCCGGCGAACGACGAGCATGTGGTCAGAGGATCTCTAAAAATCTAATTTACTGAAAACACACTTGACACCAAGTATGTGCTACTCAATCCAATATGGAAGTGAGGCGACCATATGGCGGAGATAATAGAAATTACAATACTTTGAAGAGAAATAAACTTTAATGCTGAAAGTAACTCAACACCCAGAATGTGCTTTCTAACCCGGAGTGGGAAAGGAGCTACCATAGGGCGGAGATAAAGAAATACATTTGCAGTTACTGAATGTAGATAAGCAATTACAAATCATAAATGAGCAAGATTAAGAACTGCTACCAGTACTACTGTCAGCTTACAATATGAAGAGCATCCGCCTGCCAAGAGCCTATGAATATATTAGATTAACATTACATCATATTAAAGAACTCTCCTTTGCTTAAACAAGTATGCCGAGAACAATAGCTTCTCACAGAGACCAAAGATGAATTCTGATTTTTAACAGATCTGCACTTTCATATAATAACCAGCAACCTATTGACTGACATAAATGATCATAACTCTCTCATAGATCATCCGATTGACATGAAATGAAATGCAATATTCCCTAATGACAAAGGCGCCCAAGATTGCAACCCAAAACAGACCCAAAAGTCTCTATGTAATTTATGCACGAAATTCAATGCAAGTACAGATGGTACAGCCCAGCAAGAGGGCGATTTGACTTTAAAAATTAAATGCTTTTCCAAAAAATCTGAAACTTAAGGAAACAGTTCGCCTTTCACAGACAGATAGATCTAACCAATACCCAGAATGATATTTTTGTATTTTTTGACTTATGAATGAAAAGACAATCTGCTGTAATAAAAAATGCAATTCTAGAAAACCTCTAATATGCATAAACAGAACTAAATAGCCACAAGCTGATTACAATGCTCAAATCCCAATGCAAACTCACAAACTAAGCTGAATCACCACTAGTTGCTATCTTCCAAGCGAGAAGCAATGCCAAGCTAGGAGGCGTACATTCCTCGAAGCAATCCCAAAGCCAATCTGGCAGCATAACATTCCTGTAGACAAAAGATGCTGAAAAGAGAACCAAAGGCTTCCTTTTATAGTTTGCTGTTGACCTTCTCGAAACCCTAATCTTCTTTTCAGAGTCAAACCCTAATCCTCCAATAGAATGGCGTCCCTTTCTTCAAAGCTTCAATTTGACTTTTTAATTAAATTCAATCACTTAATATTGGCGTCCCATCTTAAGGCTTTAATTTAACCTTAATAATTATAAATTAACTCAATGATGGCGCCACCCTCAAAGACCACCTTTTAAAACAACATTAAGTCAGTCGACTAGGCCAAGGGGTAATATAACATTAAAATATAACGTTATTTAAGTGAATTGAACTTATCTCTCCGAAACCGCATCTCGAAGCCAAAAACTGAATAAACCAATTGAGTTGACTGAAGAGGAAAGTCAACTGTGCCGAGACCAGGAGGACCACTGTCAAAAATAGAATTTACTAAAAATAGTAAATTCCAGAAAATGCTCAGAATGCCAAGAGAAACATATCACTGCGAAGCCCACAGAAAATCCAGAAGGAATCCACAGTTAAATCACCAATTCACGAGCAATTGCAACCTCCATACAAAAAACCCTAATCAAACCGTCCGAGTAGCCAACAAGTCTCTAGAATAGGCCAACGGTCATTTGAGAGGATCATGCTCGAGAAGGGGACATTACAGTGAGCATGGGTCAAATTCGGAAGGGAAAACTATTTCCATAGCTAGTGCACCACTTGCTACTGATTGCCCGTCCTAGCTTTTGGTAGAGTGGGCTAGGGGTCCTTATGATCCCAAATCTCCTCTCAAACAATTTGCAACAAGAATAATGTAATGAACCGAACCAATTTTGACCCAAATTTTTTGAAACTTCGAAGATGATCACAACAGCACCGAAGTACCCGTTAGGGTTAGCTCAAATCAAACCAGCAACTGAAGGAAAGAGTCTCAACGCCAAGAATGTGCTTTCCGACCCAAGCTGGGTAGAACCTACCATATGGCGGAGTATCACTAGTAAAGAATGTAGTACTGGAAAGTAAACTCAACGCCAAGCATGTGCACTCCTAACACGAGGTGGGAAAGGTGCTACCATATGGTGGAGATTCTATTAACAAAAATGCTATGCAAGTAAAATAATCTCAACGCCATGCATGTGCATTCCTAACCCAAAGTGGGAAAGGCGCTATCATATGGCGGAGAAACAAAAAGCAAATACAATATAGACTGAGCAAGGGCCAGTCGCATCCACAACCGTGGGAATGAAAGTGATTAAGCTGAAAGTAAACTAGGCTGCAAAGCCATCCTCTTCCACTAAAGTGGGGATACAAAATGTAAAGTGCAGAAAGTAAAAGAGCTGGTTAGTACTACCAATTCAGCGTTACAATATTATGAACAATCTGCAAATACAATGAGATATAGATAACCAATGATCTCCAAAATGTTAGGAAATGAACTCCAAACAAGTACAAGCTATCCAACATATGAAATATAGCAAAAGGGACTAAAATATCAGGTCTGATATAAAATTGCAGCAATCAAAAAATTCATACCAGCAAGCCGTAGAATCACCAAAATGCTCATAACTTCGTCAAAACACCTCCGAATGATGTGGAACTGAATGCAAATGAGAGCTAGGAGTTGAGTGACCAAGACCAAGCCAAGAAACTCCTCTAAATAGCAGTGATTTATTTATGCACGTTTTCCAATGCTACCTCAAAGAAGGTACAACCTCCAGAAATGTTCTACCAACAAGATAAAATCCGAGACACCTCCAAAAAATCTGAAAACTTGCAAGGAGGGGTGCCCAAGGTAGACTAAAGCATAGGGCCAATACCCAGAACCACTAAAAAATCGTGCATGGACTTATGAGCAGATTTCTATTTCAGTAAAACCCTAACCAGCAAATGCAAAACTGACAAATCTCTAAAATCTTCAACTTTGATGCTCTGTCTGCTAGTCTGGATGAGAAGCAGTCTTGGAAAACTCAGCTAGGTGCCATTTTTCAAGCACGAAACCAAGAGAAAGAACTAGGAGGTATGCATTCCTCGAAGCAAGCTCTGAAAGTATTTCAGTAGCATAACAGTATGATAAGCAACAATAGATATCCATGAAGAGCCCAACACTCTTATTTATAACTTTTTTCTCTCCCAAATTCAAATCTTCTTTTCTCTCCAATTAGGGCACCTATCTCAAATTCACATTCATCTTCAATAATTTGCAATTTGAATTTCATTTAGCCTCTTCTCCAAATAATGAAATATACTTTATCAAAAATGCTAATAAAGTATAATGTGGCATCCCAAAAGTATTAAAGTGCAATACTTCATAAAATAACATATCTCCTCAAATAGGCGTCCAAATATGATTAAGTGAAATATTTTATAATTTGCAAATATTCCTTCAAACTAGGCGTCCATTTTGCCTAAGTTAATATTTCACTTAAAACATTATCACTTGCCAAATAAAGCCTCCAAAATGTTTAATTAATAAACATTATAAAATCACTTATCTCTCCAAGTCGTCCTCCATGCCTTAGCCAAATATTTTTCACTTAAAACATTATTTTTCATTAAATATCAAGCTTGCCAAAATAATCACCTCAAATGTTGAATGCCAAATTGCCCTGCCAAAAATAGCCATAATACCTCGTTGCTGAAACACTGCCAAAAATAGCACCAAGGGTGTTGGAAATGAAACTGCTCAAACTGACCTTGCCAGATATAGCCACCGAACTGAACTGCAGAAACCTTACTAAAAATAGCACTGCCAGAAATAGTACTTACTAAAAATAGCATACTGCTAAAAATAGTAAGTTGTTCCAAACTCATTTTCTCCACATTTTGAACAGTCGTCGCAACTTACTAAAAATAGTAAGTCCGAAAAGTTCTCTGTTTTAGTTGCATGCCACACCATTGCGAAGCTCTCTAAAAACCCAAAATGAATCCAGAATCCAAATTGAAAAACTCCAATATGCAAGCCTCCAAAAAGCAGTTGAGAACGCAAGTCAATATCTTGTCATGCGTGTTACCTCATTGTGAAGCTCTCCAAAAGCCCAGAAAGCTCCACTAGACATGCGTCAGAAACTCCAACATGCAAGACCTCAAAAACACCTCTGAAGTGGAAACCCTAATTTCAGCCTCCAACTAGTCTACAGGTCTCCGGAATAGGCCAATGGTCAACAAAATTGATCACTACCAAGAAGGGGACATTACAAATAAGAGCCCCAACATCATTAGGTGGTGGCACGAGGAAATGGAAATGCAACATTTGTGGTGATGATTGGTTTGGGAGCATCACCAGAGTTAATGCACACTTCCTCTTTTGGCCAGGAAAAGGTGTGGGAGCATGTGATTTTTTAAGGACCCTAAAAATCTGTATTACAAAATTGAGTTCAACAAGCTTTGGGGTGTTCCAGATGACATGGGAATTCCAATGCCTACTACCTTGTCTGGTAGGCAACATGTTTAGACTATTTAGTAGATTCAGGGGCAGCAAATGCAGAGGTAGCCACATGTTTCTACTCCTACATCGCATCAGAGAGTAGGAACATTGTTAGGGACAGCCTCAGGACCTTCATCCACTTATAGTGCTATGGTTGAATCACAATAGGGCAAGGGGAAATGCAAGATGCAAAGTCAGCCTAACCCCATAGCTGATTTGTTTAATGTGCACCTGAGGGATTAGATAGATGATTCCATTGGTAGGTTCTTTTTTGCCAATGGCATCCCATTTCATGTAGCTCGATCTCCTTATTATAAGGAGATGATGTCGATGGTGGCGAAGGGAGGAGCATCATATGTGCCACCAGGTGAGCCCAAATTGAGGACCACGATCTTGGATAACAACTATGCCAAGATCAATTCATTGATGGAGACGATGAGGGCATGTTGGGAGGAGTCTGAATACAACATAGTTATGGATGGGTGGACGGACATTAGGCATCATCCACTCATCAATATCATAGTTACATGCTCAGAGGGCCCATTCTTTCTCAGGGCAGTTGATTGTTCAGGGCATCAAAAAGATGTTGATTTTCAGTTTGACATCCTTCAGACAACTATTGAGGAGATTGGGCCACAAAATGTGGTCCAAGTAGTGACAGATGCAACACGTGTGTAGAGCCGTAGGGAAGCTTGTTGAGACAGCATACAAACATATTTGGTGGACTCCATGTTGTGTGCATGCCATGAACAATGCACTCAAGGACATGGGGAAGATTGAGTGGATTAGAGGAGTGGTCAACAATGCAAGAGATGTGTAGATGTATATCTGCAACCACCACACTTCACATGCACTCTTTAGGAGCTTCGCGAAGAAGGAGTTCTTGAAACCAGTTGAGACCAAATATGCATCCTATTTCATTCTTTTGGAGAGAATGCTTGAGTTGCAAGAGCCATTGCAACTCATGGTTATGACGCAAGAATGGAATTGGTGGGATGGGGCTAGGACAGAGCATGCGAGGAGGGTGAAGGAGATAGTGAAGAGTGATGCATTTTGGAGTGATGCAAAATACATAGTCTCTATCAACACTCTAGTTTTCCAGGTCATCAGATATGGGGATGGGGATGCATGTAATGTCCCTTGCTAAATTTGATGTAAATTTTCAAGTTTCAGACTTGGACATTTCGTCAAACAGTTGTAGAGTAAACTTTTTTCAGCTTATAGATGATCTTTCTTCTGATTTTTCTCAATACTTTCTCATATGTCAATGAAGAACATGCTCAAATAATGCTTATATTGATTTACTAGCTATTATAGAATGCCAATGAATGAAAATGAACATGGTACACGTATTGACATTACAACAATAGTTTGGCATGCAAACTTAATGACTGAAATGAATATCTAGTTTCCACTTCTACAGTTGTAAGTATCTTGCTCAAATACTTAGAATGAGATGCAATACAAAGCTTCTATTGATTTTAATCAATACCTCAGCTCTGATTTCACAAGACTCTCAAAAGATTGTAATGACTGAATACAGTGATGAAGAATTCAAACTTTGTTCATGATTTCCTATGTAAACCTGTAGCTTACAATGATGATCCAATCTTATATTCTTCAATATAGAAATTAAGCAATTGAGTCCACACCTGGAGTCGTTGTCTAGGAACTCAGGATGCTAAGAGAAATCAATCGATTCCTATGCAACACCCAGTATGTAAGTGAAGTCGATCAGATATAATCCAGCGACCATCGAGGCAAGCTATTACCAATCTTAAATGCCCGCGTCTGCTGTAATGTCCCCTTTCAGGTTTATGATAAATTTTGCTTTTATGTTGAAGGGAATTGATACCAACGTATGTCACAGGAGCAACACTATCCTCCTTAATTCTTATTATATATCATATATATGAACAGGAGTAGTATAATGTTAACCATGACTTTAATTTCTACTACACTATCTTCGAAAGCTGGCAATAGATGCTTTGACAATGCTAAAGACAAATCTCTCAAAACTCTCATCGATAATCCTTTTTTTATTTTTTATTTTTTTTGATAATGATTATAATATTATTTTAATATTTATAACGTTATGTATAATTATAATATTGTTTTTAACAATTTTAATTATAACGCCATCAAATGGTTAATAATTTTAGATATGCTTCTTTCTTGTCTAAATGGCATGATTTCGGGGACATGACAATGCACCTAAACTTGGAGAGGTGTATGAGTGCATTGATTCTATGCTTGGCTAGATGAGGGCAGTTGTGCGACAGAAGGACCCCACTTTAGCATTCTACAATGTTTACATTCAACCTATTATTTAGCGCAGATGGGACATGCCTAGGCCTGGTAGAGTTACACTGATTCAGGATGATGAGGTGAAGGAAGGGTTCTTCAGGTGCATTGATAGGATGTATGATGCTGAAACTGTTGGCAAGATTTGCACTGAGTGGACAAAATTTGCTACTCTTAGGGGTTATAAGGTTGTGGCAAAGGCGGACATAAAAACTATGGCATAGGAGGATCTGATTTTGTGGTGGGCTTGTCATGGACCGAAATCAGTGACTACCACACTAGCCATTCGTTTGTTGTCTTAGGTTTCTAGTTCTTTAGCTTCTGAGAGGAACTGGTCTACTTATAGCTTCATCCACTCTCTTAAGAGGAATAGACTTACCTCTAAGAGAGTAGAGAAGCTAGTGGCTGTACATAGTGCCTTGTGTATCACTGACTGCAGGACACGTGTAGAAGGAGAGCCCAACAACATGATGGGATGTAGAGGTAGAGGAGCCATCATAGATTGATGAGGATGAGGATGCTTTAGATTTAGGGTTGGTTGGTGTTCCTTTGGCAGATCTTGACCTTGGGGAGACTAGTGGTTCCAGTGATGAGGAGTTTGCCGACCTCCCGAGGGATGATTAGAGGCCTCCACCTCCTTCACTACATTTTGTCATTTTGACATTTTGATTTTGTACTTGTTTTGATATCATGCTACTCATTGTAATCATCTTTATGATCAGATATTTTTGATATCATATAATAGAAATCTTCCATTTGCCGATTCAACAATTTAAAATTTTATGTAGTATTGAGTATTCTAATTTCTAATTAGTAATTCAATATTGAAAACTTCAATGTTCAATGTTCAAGTATTTACTATTTAGTATTTCAATTTTGCTACATGCCTTCTTAATAGTCTTATACATCTTTTCATAACTAGCATTTTAAGTACCATATGTATATTATATCGTATATACACCGACCGCCCCCAACCCCCCCCAAGCGCCCCCCGCCACCGCCATCCCCAAATTGAGGCCACTTTGTCCCTCGTCCCGGAAACCTGTCCCCTTGTTTTGGCATCCCCCCGTCCCCGACGGTGGTGTAACTATGGTGTCAATGCAATGAAGGATATGCTCAGATCCTTTATCTTTTCTTAAAGGGCAATTGCCCCCATTGCTTCTTGTGAGCTGTGAAAATTGGCTCTAGAGTTGTTTAAGTGTTTGCCACTTGGCCTGATTTGCATACGAAGCTGCCTTGACCTCTTAAAATAGTTGATGATTGCTTCAAAGTGCAGTTTGTAGTTGTGTCAATTGTTTGATATTGCTTTGTTGGACTTAGGTGTGTTGGATCCAAATCAGTTGGATGCTGGATTAATGCTTGGTTCAAGCAAAGATGGTGTGTTTGGCTTCAATAACTCAACATTGAATAGTGATGCATGCCCAAGTATGCAGAAGGTTGAGTATGGATGGGTTCCTACCTACTAATTGCAGTATTTTTTGTGGACAATTGTGTCATGTCTCCTTTCAGAACTAAAGAAATTAATTGAGGACCTGTAGCCTATTTTTTATTTCCTGTAGGCTAAGGGATGAAATAAGGGAAATAATAATATATTAAGTGGGCCTAATCTCTTTATTTTCAAAAGGGCAACTTAAATATTACTATAGGGCCTATGTGATATTTAAAATGTATATGTAATTCAGAAACTGGTTTTTGTAATTTAAAATGTAGGTGTAATTCAAAAGTGTATTAAAATACTCAGAGGGAAACATAATTTCAAATAGAGGGCCCAAAAGGCAACTATAAAAGAAAGGCATTGTTCAAAACAAATCATCTGATTTTGTCATTTCATTATTCCTTCCATTTTTGGATATTGAAGCCTTCAGGGATGAAAAACTTGGTGTGGGAGATCTGGAGAAACAAAACCCACTTGGCTTCCACATTTGACTTTGAGGATGAAAACTCTATTATGTATGACGGGTGATTCCATCTAGGGATCATTATTGTGTTGAATTGTTGAAGATTTAGAATTTGAAGTCATTTTCAGTTACTACAGTGCCACTACAGTGTGAAAGGGTCAGTTTGGTGATTTTCAGGATCTTTCCAGTGTTGCTGCTATTTATGAGGCATTTGAGCTTGTTTTAGTATTGTCAACATTATAATTGGTGTAGTGTGGAAGATTGTAGCGTGAGCTTACAGAATTCAGCATTCAGTCTGGTAGAGGAGATTCTAGTTGAGGGTGTTAGTATTCAGATCTGCATGTTTTGTATGGTTGTGCAGCCACTTGATTATATTTGATAATAACAAAAAGAAGTTCATTGTTCATTGATTTTGTGTTGTTATTTGAAAGTAGTTCAGTGTAATGGCTGCCTGCGCAACCATAAACATATTTACGATGCAGTCCTCTCAGAAAGATTGCCGCAGACCCTAGGTATTGCCTACGATAGACCACATGTTGCTGGATCTGCCACCAGCCATAACAGTGATCTTACGTGCCATATTCTGCTTTCAATATAAAATCTGTTCCGTACAGATCTGCATTTATAAGTTGTGAGTATATTCTAAGTATTTGATAGTATGAGGTATTTGGATTTAAATATTAGCTCTGTCCTTTAATGTGCAGCATATTCTTAGTATTGTTGTTGATATATATGACTGAAAATTCAATCTCAATATTGCCATCAGCCCTTACGTAATATTGCAGCTTTAGGTAATAGAAATATATGATTTTCAGTGGCATTAGGATTTCTAAGATGGTTTTTGTTTCAGTATTTATCATAGTAGCTATATTGGCAAAGTAAGATAGAAATGGTTTATTAATGGTTTGCTGATCGGCAGATATCACAGAATAATCATTGAGTAGTATTAAGGTTTCCAAGGAACATTGATTCGTCACGGCAGTTTTTGCTAACCCCATCTGCATTTATATTTGGCTGTGATATTCTTGCTGTTCGCATCAAACATATTCCTGTAGCTGCCTATTTGATAAGATATTACTGGTGTTAAGGTTTCATACTGACCCTCATGCATACAACAACTTGTATTGAGTGAATATAATCATTATTACTGATCATACAAGAAATTCAGTAACCTTTTTATTTCAGTAGGGTTTGGCATCTACACTTAGGTATTTGTTCATTATTTCAGCTTGCACATAATTAACAAATCATCTTTTTCCTATTGTTGTTTGATTGGGAACATTACACGTAGTTCAGTGGTTTGATCTATTATGGAGGACATTGGAATTACATGTTTTGGAGATGCAACCAGAAATTGCCATCAATGTGAGAAGTGCAAGATGTACAATGTGCACTGTAACACTGTTTGTACTAATGTTATTAGTGAGTCAGGATCTATAGAACCTGCTGATGCAGTTGCTGAATATGTTGTGTACGAGATGGTTGTGGTCAAATTGAAATACCTCATATTACATTGGAATACCTTTTTGTTGACACCACTATATAAAATACCACAACACCTCAACAAGTAATTCATGCAAGATGATATTTGAGGCAATTTATGCTTCCTCTCGTATGCAATCCACAATAGTTGCATATTGCTATTCTTGGCTCTATACATCTTGTTCCATGTTTCCAAGTAGTGTCCTTAGGCTTATGGGCACCTCTCCTACTTGGGTATGCCATTTTGTTTTTATAAAACGGATTGAAACTCTATGAAAATGGAAAAAATAGAAAAAAAACAAAAAAACAAAAACCCTTGCATCTACAATAAATTAACTCAAAATCATAAATAAATATTAAATAACTAAACCCTAGTATTAGAAATTTAGAATGAAAGCACAAAAATAATAGAAAAACATTACATACCAGTCAAATAAAGCATATAAATTTTCTAATATTGATCAATCCTCACTCCCAAAAGCCTACAAAAAAATGTGCAATGCTCCAATATGTTGAATAGCTTGAATGTTTGAAAAAATTGATGTGGAAAATGATGGACCGGTTTTTTTTGAGTAGACTAATGTATTTTGTCATAAGTCGAGTTTTTGACTCAACCTCATGTGTTCTTGTGCAATTGGCAAGCACATTTCAAACACTTGGCTGCAAATTTTTTTTGTGAGTTACTCATCGAGCACCCATTTACACAAAAGTTGGTCATGATGACTTAGCTATCATGGATTCTTATATCTCTTTACCATAGCATTATACACCTCTTGATATATGAATCTAGAGTAGTTTTATCTACTCATTATGTGCAGCTTCTGTGCGTTCCATATTCTAGTATTTTCATTTTGAATAGTTATTGGCATATATTAATAGATGCCTTTGCCTTTACAAATTTGTGTCACTTGGGTTCTGAAAAGTGTTATCAACATAGAATGAGCCAATGCCCTTGAGCCCTTGAAAATGCAGAAGATGACACTATCGGTATTAGGAAGCTGAATGAGCAATAAGAAGATTGACTTGATTAACAAAACAAAGAGTGAATGTGGAGGCTGCAAGAAGCAGCCGACAAATTGCCACCAAAAGAACAAAAAGAAATTCAAAGTTGGAGCCAAAACTGAAGAAGAAGTATTTGAATGAAGCCAACAAGCCCCACCAATCACTAATGATGAGTGTCCTAAAGGGTTTTCCTAGGGTATAACCTGTGTTGTGGGTATTGTTTATCTGTTGAAATTGTTTGATTTGTTTCCTATTTTGCATTTCTTTTCTCTAAGATTAGCATGCATTTCCTTCCATCATACTATACTATGTTCATTTCTGTATTGATGTGCATATGTCTTGTAAATAGCTATTGATTTCCATGATGAATCTTCTGTTTTCTATTCTAGTTCTTTGCTGTATATGAAATGGAGAGCTATGTTTCATCTTAACAGGTTGGTCATGTGACAAAGACAGGAGATATAGCTGGGCCACGTATTCTAGAGCATATCGTGGATGTAGTTTTATACATGGAGGTCTCTTTTTCTCTTAGATAGAAGTGTTTTTTTCTACCTGCACACATGTTATACTTATATTCAAGGAAATTAATTTAAAAAAAATATATATCAGGTAATTCTGAGTCTCTTTAGCATCCTTACCTTACATTGCATGTAGAACTCATAGATCCCTGTTTAATGTTAACTTTTTGTTATCTTTGGTTTTGCAGGGAGATGGTTTATCATCACATCGTCTTTTGAGAGCTGTCAAAAATCGTTTTGGGTCAATTGATGAGGTCTAATGTCTGCTCAATGTTTCCTTAATTTGTACCATAGTGGTGATGGATATGTATATTTCTATGTTGGGTTGTTAATAGTTTATTTAACTTTTGTTGATTTTGTAGAAACTATATTGCCTGCAAATTATATTTACAAGCGTTAGGCATCTTGTAGTTTTAATATGTCACAGTTGTCTGTTTTCTTGAGAATTTTGAGTGAAATCTACTTTGTTGCAATGCAATCAAATATTTCTACTATAGCTCTTTACAATATTCCATATTTTAGAGGTTCACTCAAAAAACTATCAAGGAGCATGCTTATTCTACCATTAAATATAAGTTTCAAATAGTTACCAAATAAGCACATATGAATATCATATAAGTTTTACTTATATGCATAGTTCCAAAATATTTATGTTCATCATATCAGGGCACCATATCAGATTCAGCAATCTAATGCTGTTATAGGTGGTTCCATCTCCATGCTTGAGTTGGATTTCAGCTGTCCTCTGAGAGAGGGAAGGAATTCAAGGAAAAAGTGATACCTGATTTGATAAAGATTATATCAGAACATTATTTCTTCTCAATTTCAGAACAAAAAGTACCATTATATGCTCAATCATACAATATAGAGTTAATTTATGTCAGCTTTCTAATTAAATGGTCTACCGTCTATGTCTTGATATAATTCTACGAACTACTAAATTTGGAAAATAGACAATTCTGTTTGCCTTGAAGTAAAACTAAAACGAAATCAATTTGGAAAAATGAGTAAGATTTTTTTTTTTTTAATGAAATGGTCAAGGACTTGAGAGAGATAGTTTTACATGTAATTTTTTTTTACATATATGTATGCATGTAACGCGTACATGCATGCTTATATTTGGTAAAATTTAAAGTGATGTTATTAAAGCCCATAGAAACTTGATATATTTTCTCTGTTTACTGTGGCATAGTGTGGCACAAATTACAAATGATATGTTAAATTGAAGTTTTCTGAAATTGTATGCATAGATTTCACCTATTCTATTCCTTTTCAGTACACCTTTCACTCTAGTAAAAACATGTAACTATGATGGAAAGTTACAAGATTTGGAAAAGTATTTTGTTTTTGTAGATTTTACTAGCTGGGAGCTTAATCAGTTCAGGTGATTATCATATTTTTAAAGTAATCTTTTAGCTTTGTGTCAGGCAAGTCTGTAGGCCAAGATGTGTCGATAATTTGCATGTCACCAAAATCTGGTCCCTCCATTTGTGCCCCATTAATTATTTGAATGATTAAACAACACATATGCCATGTATGCATTTACCAGTGGTTTTCTGTGTGCAAAACAGGGGCTGTATTAAATACTTTTCAAGTGAACAAAATTATGAAAGAAGAATTATGTTAAAAGTGGTATTGATGTTCAAGTTGAACTTTCTGTTTCATATGTCAAAAATAAGAAAATACATTAACGTTGACAAGTGCCCAAAATGGTTCATTGGCACTCAACAAGTACATATTTAATGTGCAGGTATTAGCTTCATTGTAAGTACTACAATGCTAGAATTTTTGATATATGCACAGTAGGTAATATGCTTTCTTGTGTTGGTTGATTCTTTGATTTATATCAGATTGGAGTATTGGAAATGGCAAAGAATGGTTTGCAATCTGTCACAAATCCAAGTGAGCTTTACCTTACAGAATGGGACATTGATCAACACGTTTTAGCTGGATTAGCTATTTCTGTCATTATTGATGGCTCACGACCATTTCTCATTGAAACTCAGGTAGTTCCGTTAATTTCATATGCTGTGTATAACAGGAATTGAAATTGTAGCAAAATTGAGAGGTATTAACTTTCCTCTTTTAATGAACTATAATTCCTTTTTCTTATGTGTGGTGGATAAGTTTTCCTAGTTTGTGGCAATGTAGTTCCATTTTCTTACATACACTTTGTTGCATTTTGTTCCCCAAGATGATGGAACGAATGGTTCTACTCTGATAATTTTTCAAATATATTCCTGAAGACAGTGGAGTAAATGATATAAGAGAAAAAATAGATATCAAGGTTATATAGGATTTGTCCATCTATTTGGGTGTAGTTGCAATCATTCTCTTTTTTTGTCCAAAATGATTTTGGATATTGGATGTGAATAAGAAGAATAGCGCATATACAGTAATTGATGGCCTTGTGGCCCAGAACATCCTAGTGCTGTTGTTCTTCTGTTGAGTAGATTCATACATTTAGGAAATTTACTTCAAGAAGCCTAATGGACAGGTGTATATTAATATAATGGATGTTACTTATCTATACAGTATCAGTGTTATAGAACATAATCCAGCATTGAGGGTAAACCACCAACTTTTTAAACATAATATTATACTAAGATGCTTCTGTAGTTGTTAGATGAGAAACTCATCCTTCCTTTATATCTTAGCTATCCACATAGTGATTTTCTGTTTGGGGGAAAAGAAGGTAATATGAACATTGCCTTGTTGATGAGGAGGGATGACTTATGCCCCTTACAGGTGTTTCCTTTTCCATTTCAAGGTTGATGCATCATTGTGAGAAGTCGGGGAGTTTGGGAGGGATTTTATTTTTCTTGTAATATTAACTTTGGAAGCATCCATTTTTGACATCAGGATGGGAAATCCATGTTATGCCCCTTAGTGAAATACAACTCTTATCTCGCAAGACAGTTAATACTCTTTAGCTTTTGAACACAAAATTTGAAAGCAATAGCAGATTTATATTAGATTATGAATTGGGCCAACCTTATTTGTAGTTTGTAGAGCTTGAGAGGATATTCATAATACTAAATACTGCATATATGTTTTGGTCTAGAGCATCAAGAAGAAAATTTACCAGAATGCTTCAAGTGTTGGTTATAATTACAAACTCGTTAGTAAGTTAATGCCATTGGCAGAGGCTGTTAGAAACTATGTATGGATTCTCTTGTGCAATAAGAAAATATGGGAAAAATTAAGCTAGTGTCTAGGTTGTTTAACTGTAATGAGATCAAGTTTGGCAAATATAAAACATCATGTTAGTGTCATAGAGATTTTTAAGCAAAACATGCAATGAACTTTCTATAGTTAAAGGGATTGCAAGATCTTTAAAGATGCTTACATATAATCACTATTAAACAGTTAAATATTAACTTTGAAAAATCTCTTTTTGACATCAAGATGGGGTACCATATCACATGTTCATCAATGGAACGTAACTCACTCACATGTCAGTGAAATTCCTTTACAAGTTGATCATAATTTTGGAAAAACTTATTAAATGTATAGTCATTGGTTAGATTATGGAAAAAATAGCATTGGGTCAAGCTTATTTGTAGTTTGCAAATATTGTGAAAATATTCATATTACTATATATATATTTTGGTCTTAGGTAGCAAGAAATATATTTACTTCAAAAATATGTAGTACCTGAAAAATCAGTTGAATGTGATGTATGGGGTGGAATATGTGCTTGAAAAATCATGAGTATGACTCTATAATACTTCCGAGTTTGTTTTCTTGAATGATTGGCTCCCTGGCTTTCCCGTGAAGATATGAGATTGAAAATTGTAATATATGCTTTGGTATTGCATAGCAAGAAAGATATTTATCACAATGCTTCTAGTATTGCCTATATTTACAGCCTCATTAGTCAAATTAATGATAATGGCAGAGGTTGTTAGAAAATCACCGGTTTCTCTACGTAATCTTTTGAATTGCAATACTTATTCCATAGTATGTAGTAAGATATCCTTTACATCCAATTGTACCTAAAATCGCAATGTATCTGTCGCATTGAATTACATCAAAGTCTATGTGATGATTGATTGTTATTGGTATCAATTATATTTCATCAGATCAGCTCTTTTCTATGTTCTCAATTTTGGTATTGTTTGCGTTTATAAGTCAGATTTTGTCAATTGTAGCAGTTTATTGGACGAAATATTTATGTCATTGAAAGTGCTATGCTTTTTCATTTCTTTAAGAGGTTTTATTTGATTGGTTGTTTATTTTCTTTATTTCTGGTGTTGCTACTATTTGAGAATTATAATGTGTTAATTTATTCCTGCTATCTGGTATTTGCACCTGTTAAGTAATTTCCACTCAATGTTTTGACCTTTTAAGTTTTTTGTGTTCGAAATGTAGCTCCTACTATTTCGTACATTGTTGTGCTTTATTTTCAACATGATTGCAGGATGTGAAACACAAATTCTTTCAAGCTAGTTTATTCTTGAGTTTACAATATACCGTCTAAGTCTTCAGAATGTACACAAAACTTGATTTCTTTCTGGATTTTTATGTTTATTACATTGCCATCTATATGTAGATGCATTTGCTCCTTAAATAATCCTAATATTAATTTTATTATTAAAAAAATATATTATTTCTAATTGGATCGATTCAATTCTGTTTATGATAAGAAGATATTTCTAGGGTCTGTGTGAAATCATTAATCATTAATTGTTTCATTTGCAATAAATAATTAGTAAAGATAAGACCTTACCCTTATTTGAGTATTTGAGTTTTCACTTTCGCATGTACAGTATCTCTTATAGATGCACAATACATTTCATTGCTATAGGGATTATCCTAATCTGAATAAGAACTGTAGAAAAAAGCAACTATTAAACCAATAATTAGAATAGCAGTTAAAGTGCCTATCAACTAAAGAGGATCAGCATTCTAAAATAGTTCTTCTATTGGTATTGGCCTTCTATTAATCTGGAATTGAGCATCAGCATTCTAAAATAATCAAAGTTTGATAGGGAAATCTAGAAGCTTTAACTGTTACATAGTTGATCAGCATAAAACTAGAAGCTCTACTTGTATCACTGGAAGACTAATATTTGAAATTAATCTAAACTTCACATGATTGACTGCAAAGTATTTAAAATTTCTAAATTTGCACTTCGATAATTTATAATATAAAGATCATGAGCTAAAGATATTGTATTTGCTTAATTTTGAGCATATTACTTGTAGATTCATGTTAATGAGTGTAGAGTTTGAGCTTTCACTACCGTTTGTTATTTATGACAAGTAATACCATGTGATGTTGCAACAGGCGTTATGTTGCACTGGTGTGTCACTTACAAGGCGATATAATGGCCTTCAAGAAAATCGAGCTGACATGATTATTGCGGCAAGTGCATTTTGGCTATTGATATCAAGTCTTAAAATATTTATTTCCTTGCATTATTTGAATCACACTTACTTTTTAATATTTTTCTTGATTCTTTTTTGATATGTTTCTTCAGTATTTAAGTTTTATTGGTAAGATTAGAAGAAAATCTATGGAAGTTCTGGTCTATAATAAGTTTCTACATGATTATTGCGGCAAGTGTATTTTGGCTATTGATATCAAGTCTTAACATATATATTTCCTTGTATTATTCAAATCACACTTACTTTTTAATATTTTTCTTGATTCTTTTGTGATATGTTCTTCTGTATTTAAGTTTTATTGGTAAGATTAGAATATATGGAAGTTCTGGTCTATAATAAGTTTCTATATATTGTATATTTAAGTTTTATTGGTAAGATTAGAGTATAACTTCTAATGGCTTTGGTTGATTTTGACTTATATATTTTTCTTGTGCAGGTGCTTATAAAGCAAGTTGGCCTTAAGCTTCAAAATCAAGTAAAGTTTTTGCAACCAATATCATTGGTTTATGTTCTTTGCAAAGTTTATATTAACATTTATCTTTTTATTCTCTATCGTCCTATGCATAGAAGCAAATATCTTTCTTGGGAATTTCTTGGCATGCCAAAAGATAAAGATATTTCCAGTTTCTTGAGATATGGAAAACATTGGGAAACAAAAAAATTGAAAAATGCAATGAAATTAGAAAAGAAAAGAAAAAAGAGAAATAAATCATGTTTTTAAATTTAAAGCCATTTTAATTGCACAGAGAGTGAGAGTGAGTGTAAACGAGAATGTACACTATGAATTTTGAATTATGGATTTTTCTCATTAATTTTGAGATCACTCAACTATCAGTACTACTGTGAAACTGCTATCCCTGGCCCCGGTGGTGTTTTGGGTATGGAGGGATGGCAGGGGACGTGCCCTGGCTGTCCCCAGAAAGGTTCAAATTTTCGAACCATTTCTGAAGTGTGTTACAGTAATAGGAAACCTGTGATGTCCCTTGACTGTCCCAATGGCAAGGCAAGTTTTTTATAATGTTTGAAAAATAAATTATTCATGACAATTTTAAAGTCTGTTAAATATATCATGAAAGCAGTATAACATGACAGCAACAATGAAATAAATCATGACAGCAGCCACAGTATTATAACAGCAATAAATATATCATGATTCAGATGCATAGCTAATGATATAAGTTATATAACAGTTGACACTAAGAGCAATAATGCTGATTTCATTGTTCAAACTTTAACTCAGTCTCAAACTTCATTTTTTTTTTTTTACATATGGTATTTAGAGTCAGTTATTATTATCAGTTTTAAAAGAGATTAAAGGTGCATTGGTCATGGTCTGGTACTGTGTAGTATTGTGTGAGAAGTGCAGACAAACAACTTTATTTTTGGAATATGGTTGATGTGAAGGCTACTGCAGACATCATCCAACATCATTTTAACTGTGTCATCTTATATTACTGCTATTATACTGCTGTCCATTAACTTGTAGAAATTCAACTTTCTCTCTCTCTCTCTCTCTCTCTCTCTCTCTCTCTATATATATATATATATATATCCCATCGCCAAAATGCCATGGAACATAGCTGATTACAGATTATTATAATATAAATCTCTTTAACAATGTTAATAAATCACTATGCTGATACTGAATCCTTAATGCAGTTAAACACAACTATGATACATATGAACTGTTAATGCTACCATTATCCATAACTATCAATTCCAAGAGACTAATCTAAACACAAAATGGTAATAGCAGTCTCCCTAACCTCTTCAAATACCTCTTAATTTTACAACAGCGACAACAATTATGCCTAGCATTTTATTAGAGCAATGTCCTGTCTTTTTTTAATTTGTGAAGCAGGATTCTTTGGGCCTGCCCTGCACCAATGGAGGTCACAAAGGGGATGTCCTCCACACTAACCTATCCACTTTAGACAACATATTCAATTATTAATTAACTTTGAAGCCACATGTTCAACTTAAATCCACTTAGAAGCCATAATGGAAGTCCAAGAGTCACCATGTGGAATTTCACCTTTAGATGTCAATATGGAGATTTGAACTTGGATCTCCATCTTGAGAAGCCTATGGCCTTGCCTTATGAGCAAAACCCATTGACAAGCAACGCCTCATCTTAACAATGTTTCAATTAATAATTTTGATGAGAAATATTTCCTATAATTTTAACAGCAGTATTGATTCCCATATTAATTGATCACAGTACTAATAATGATGCTGCTGAACACCATATCAATCAAGAATGATACATATGACAATAAGGATAGAATGCTAATGACTAGTGATCATGAGAAGATTAGTAATTACAGAAGGATGGTTATGTCAACAGACAATAACGATGACAACAATCTCAACTGGTGCGACATTATTAGCAGCTTATATATAACAATGAAAATTCCAAAATAATTATGTCAATAATACAATCCATTTATAAGTAGAAATGACATCAAGTCAATGACAACACTAACATGTGTGTTGCTATAATAACAATAGCAAGTCAAAGGAAAGCATAATCATTTGACAATTTTGTCTAGTAATGACTATGATCATGAATCATAAATAAAGACAGAAGTTTTCACTGTTCTTAAAAGCAAAGTGAGAATCACTAATCACTAAAACAACAGTCATGTTCCCAACTCACAGGGTTTGCAAACACAATTATACCAAGTGTCTTCACAACTGTAGATAACTATGTTCATATTTGAAATAATGACAGCAACAATTGCTGTTGTCCCTTGGCAATGGATCCAACTACTATTCTATAAAGGCAGCTGAAAATTTTAAAAGCTACTTACAGCATTCAAGGTGTATAATCCATTAATAAAAGTTCTAGATGATATTGATAAAAAAATCGCAGGTCTGATGCTTATGTAGAAAAAAGAGAAGAAAAAAAACACTAATTTATTGTGATTTTACCAATGATACATTGCCAATAATATCACAATATATTGGTGAAAGTTTCGGTCAAAGTCATAGTCAAAGTTATTTTGAAAAATCCATGATATTTTGAAAAAAATGTTGGGAACCTTTCTGAGAAAAGATAAATTGGAATATATTGTGATATTTTAAAGATATTCTTTCTATATATTTTAGAATTCTTTAAAAAATGGTTTTGTAAGATGAATTTTATCTTTTGCTAACACAACCTTGGTATTAGGTTGAAAAACCACATATTGATGGAAATTAATACAAGCAGAGTGCAATTGAGGTCTTTGGTTCTTTGAACTTCTGAGGTTTACTTAATTTCTGTTTTAGTTTTGTGAGAATACATTGCTGCAAAAAGTGTTTGGTAAGATGTCCTTACTCTTCCTTCTTAAACTATCAGCATTGATAAATTATGTTTGTGCAAGCTGATGTGGCTTGGAAACAACCTGCAATAGCTGATGGAAATGTCTGTTTCTTAGCTATGAAGACACTTGTTTATCATGAAGACAATTAGGAATGACTGAGAAATAGCCACACCACTGTGCAACATGTTTCTCAGTGCGATACATGATTACACCTGTGAGATGTCGTTGCATGCACTATAGGATAGAGGGACACCAAGAGTTTAACTGGAAGGTGAAAGATGAAAAATACATTATGCTGCACTGAAACAAGTGGCATATATGCTTTCAAATTTAGAATCATTCTTGGAGTGATTAGCCAAATGACGGTTAAGGGGAGGGAGATTACTAGGAAGATTAATGTTTATATTGAGCATTTGAAAGTACATGTACAATGAGTAACAGTCCTAATTCTATTAAATGGAATAAATTAAATGGTTAGGTCAATAAATGTTTATACATTTTGTAGCCACTTTTATCATTAAAATTTATCAATTTCACCAATGGAAGTCATAGAGTATGTTCCATGTATACACATTACCTTTTTCAAGGGATGAAAAAAATTTAGAAGGTAAAAATAATCTCGAAAACTCAAAATGTATTTTCCATGTATACACATTACCTTTTTCAAAGGATGAAAAAAATTCATGTTAAAGCTTGGTATCTCTCTATTGCTTGTTTTCAATAGAAACTCTTACACCATATACATACATCAACTATGCATTAAGCATATTTAACATGTTATGTATGAAGCGCTGTAAATAAATGAACAAACAAGTATAATTGCATGTTACTCATTCTGCTCTGGCTAAAATTAGCCAGTTTTATTACAACATTAAGAATTAAGACTTCACCTTTTGAAGTAGTGTTGGCGTTTCAATTCGTACCTCTGGAATGCGGATTAGAAACGAAAAGCTATGCACAGATAAACTGCTCTTTGAATTAGGAGGGGAAGCTCCCTCTTTGCTGATGTTCAAAAAAGTAAATTAAAACTAATCTGTCTATCATTTGTTCAGCTAAGAGCACAAGGTTATAAAACTCAAGCGTCATAGCTGAGATTTTCTGTTTTAGAAGTTCAACTACGACTAAGCCTACTATAATGACGTTTCTAACTTCTCAAGTAAACGCAAAGCAAGAGAGTTAGAAATGAACAAGGAAGGATTCTCTGACACAAATACTTGGATAAAATTTTCTTCCAACATACATCTACTTACTTTCAATGCAAGCTGAAATAGAGATCATATAAGCATAACACAATAAACAGAAATTTGAGACTTTATATCAGGGCAGCAAAAAAGGCACAAGACTTTATTTCCTCAAATTTCAAGAACAAAAGATTACACTTCTAGGACAGCAGGATTGTAGCAAAATAGGCTTACAGTTCAGCCATCAAACTAGAATACATTGACACAAGACACATGCACTGAAGAAGAACTTGCAGCTAAAAGAGACTTGCAAACTTGTTCTTACACAAAGTGAACTGAAACTAAACAACAACTTGCAAGCAAAATAGGCTCAGCAATTTGTTATCACAAGCACGGTTAAGAAAATAATGGGCAAGGCTGCCCTTATTTATAAACAAGCAGAGGAGTAGGGAACCCTAAAATCTTCTTGCTTTTTAAAACTAAGGCTTGCCAACATGCAAGCTTTATTTCTAAAACTAAACAAGATAAACATCAAACCACCTAATAAAGCATAAAAACAGGAAATGCCAACTATTACAATTTTTTTTTATTCTCTTCTTCAGAGAGTGGATAAGAATTAAGACAAGAATAGAAAGAAAGTTGGAAGAAAACTTCTAGATGATTGTTGCTTTAAATCTCCACCACATCCGTTAAAAAGTGGAAAATTGTATCTCTATCAGGAGCATCAATACTATCTATAGCAAAGTTCTGCTTTTCCAGGATTTCTTCGCCATCTGCAATTGATCTCAAAAAATCTTCGACCTCATTGGCCATTTTCTCGAACCTCGCCGACATCATGGAAATCTGACTCATCTTCCTAGCAACAAGATCATTGCCATCGCTACCACGAACAACGTTCTGGAACTCAGCTTGTACCTTGACAAGTCCAATGTAGGAACCATCATCATGACAATATCGACAAGGGATCTCTAAAACAAAGTCTCTTATGAACTGGAGAGCGTCAACAACCCTTTGTCTATATGCAATAAACTCTTCATATATCCTTTCATAAGTTTTCACCTTGAAGAGGTGATGTTCTTTCCATGCAAGGATTTGTCTCTTGTGTTCTCTTGAAACCATTGAGCCATATGCCATGATGATTTTGTGCCTAGGTTTCACCTTTGCTATCAACTGCTCAAATCCTTGGGGATCCCTTGGCGTAAGTTATGAGCATTATCCTTTAGCTGATATATCTGTGCAAGGATACCTCTGCCTCTGGTGATGAACTCTTCAATCCATTCTTGTGTTTGCTTTCCATATATCACCAACTGCCTCAACTGTTGTTGATCAACTGGTGTCTCTAGAACTTGGGGCAGCAACTGAGTAGTTTGCGAAGTGCCATGAACAAGATTAGAAATATATAGCCTAAGTTGCCGGATTTCAGCCTTAGGGCTGCCTTATCTTGCCCATCTTTAAGCACTCTTTCTTGAAGACTTTTAGATGCAACTTTGAACAAACTCACATCCGTGTGCCTAGTGCTTTTACCAAGATTAGCCTTAACCATGAAAAAATCATCTACATCCACTTTATCGATATTTCTATCTTTTGGAGGTGTAGTGGTCTCCATGATCATCTCACCATCTGGATTCCTTTCAAAGTGAATTTGTTTCTTTTCTTTCTTCTTAGGTGCCTCCTGGTAAATGTTGTCAAGATCATCAAAGTTCAGCTGATATGAGGGTCTCCTTCTCTTCCTTCCCAGGGAGCTCTCAAGCCAATCAAGCCAAGATGTGGTATCTCTACTAACTTCAATGGGAGGTTCAACTGTAGCTTCTCCTACTTCATCTTCTGAATCAATGTGAATTGGTGAAGACTTTGGAGATGGTGGAGGATCATGTGTCAAAGGCACGATCTTTGTTTCTTTTTGAGGCACAAACTCTTCTGGAGGAGCTTTTGCTTCAACTGTTGCTTGCTCCTGTATGACTAGATTTGAGAAGTCCAACCTTCTCCTTATTTTCTTTGTTGATCTGCTGCCCTTTACACCTTCTTGAGGTTGACTTATACCCTTCATCTTTGGTTGTGCTCTAGAAGAAGAGGGAAGTGATGACTGTATTCTTGGCGGCTCTGCTACTGGAATGGATTTCTTCCTCTTGAGGACTAAGAAAGTCTTGTGTTCAATGACTTGGCTGGTCCTTTCTTCCACTGAGATGCTTTCTTTGTTGGCCCAATTGACCTGTGGAAGAGGTTGTTGTTCAATTTGGTTTCGAGTGTATGCTAGAAGAACTACATCTCCATCATCATCATATAATCCCTCAATATCCTTTGACAAGCAATCTTTCATCTGATGGAGAGTAAGTCTGTTGTAACTGCGCCTCCTTTACTGAACTCATCTCTGTAGTTGGCCCAAAAATCTTCAAGTGTGGATACATGGGCATA
Organism: Sequoia sempervirens; assembly: GCA_007258455.2. Lineage (NCBI taxonomy): Eukaryota > Viridiplantae > Streptophyta > Pinopsida > Cupressales > Cupressaceae > Sequoia > Sequoia sempervirens. The sequence continues at coordinate 355,433,529 of VDFB02373365.1, forward strand.
GTTTTGACCAAGTCGGGATGCGAAGACACCATGAGGGTCGTAAGACCATCTCTCGTTGTATGGCTTGAGACCAAGTTTAGCCAACTTATCACCATGGACTTGGCATCTGCTGACAATTTGCATTTGTAAATTCCCAACTTAGATGGAAAACTGAAGGCGGATTTCTTTCTATTCCGCAAGAAGATATGGACATCATATACTTTCCTTAGGAATTCCATCAAAACCACTTCATTTGATGGATACCTTGACAACATGAGTGGAGCACTGGAGAAGCCGTAAACTCTTATGTAGGTGAAGGTAGGAAATTGAATAAACCAATCTGCCCACTCCGCCATTGCTGCTTTGGCAGTTGATGAAATACATATGTGCAACTCATTATCTAGGTCTCACACTATATGCATCAGGAAAGCCTCGTTTACCCTTTTGTAATGATGTGATGACTTTGTGAACTCTAGTTGAGGGTAATAATTGTAGACATGTTGTACATCCAAAGATCCCACAGTATTCAACGCTCTGAATTTGCCTTGGAAGGCCACTAGGTAGACAAGGTAGGAAATCGTGTGGAACTCATGAATTTGGAAGTATTCAGTTATTTGTTGATGAAGGCTATCACTAATCAATGTTGGCCAATCATAGAATTCTGTTTTCTTCATGATATGAGGTATAACATAGAACATCCAAGGCTGGAATTTCGTAGCATCTGCTTGACCAGTGATCTAGTTGAGCAGGGTGATCATGATTACAATCTCATCCTTGAATTCACCACGTCTAATGTTCTTAGGAAAAGTTTTATGTTTTTCTTTCATCCACTTCTGTGCAACTTTCTTGCTGTATTTCTCCTTGTGCATTTCCCACACCCTTCCACACTCTTTTGTGGAGATATTTACAATTTCAGCCCAAGGTGGTATTGAGAAGCATTTTTCAATCATGTCTGGTTTCAGGCTGCAAATCACTCTATCATCTACCGACTAAATCTCTCATGTTGCAGGATTGTAATGCTTGATGCAAGCAATTACAAACTCTAAACTTTGTACTGAAATGGGAATGGATGTTGCTGCAAGTAGTTCGAAGTGACCAAGGTGCCTGACTGCAACATTGCCTGCATTTTCCAATTCACGCATATTGAACACTGGTTTGATGTGATGCAAGTCAGTTTCAGTTGTTTTGATGAAGTTGTGATATAGCACTGATTTGGTCTTGAACTCAAGGGAGTGTACTCCATACTGAAAACCTTGAAGATTGACTATAAACTTGCCTATATTCAGACAAGTTTTGCAAACTTTCTAAATTTTGCTTGCTAGTTTTTCTTCTTCAAATGGACAAATTTTTTCAAATTTTTTCTGAGATATGGGTTTTGTTTAGAATTTCGTTACAAGAAGACCCAGATCGTCCATTTTTGAAAATTTTGAGTGTTGACTGAAAAAGCATCAAACCCTAATTTCTTAAGATTTTCTTGAAAAAAGATGGAACCTGGGTTTTATTCAGAAGCACATTTGAGATGAACCCAGTTGATCAGATGTTGAAAATACTGAAGGCTGATTGAAAAAGCAACAAACCCTAGAAGCTGGTGACTAAGTGAATGATTCTGCACGTGATCAATCCATACTGCTAAAAATAGCAGGGGTCCCTCGTTGAGTGCCAAATACTGCTAAAAATAGCAATGCAGGCAAAAAGTGTCCGAATGAGCCCGAACGAAAGCCAACTGGAAAAATACTGACAACTGAAGCCAAGCCAAGCTCCATCAAGACCCTCTATCCATCCTATCAGCCTACAAGGGTCGCATAATAGGCTAATCTTGTGCTTTGAGAGATGTCAACTAGAAGGGGACATGACAATTGAAGAAATTTTTTATGTTTGCTCTCCTCTTCCTTGGACGCGACCTACAAAAATTATGAGAAATGAAAGGCAAAGATGTCTTAAATAAGTTGAGGCTTGAGAAAATTTGCTTTCTTTTGCTTTTAATCCTTCGAAGCCTATCCTAAGCTTGTGCATTGAACTTGGATGTTTTTTCTTCTTCTTGAAAATTTGAAAATTTGAAAAATTTGGCTAAGGCATGTGAACTTGGGCACCCTTCTTGGTTGGAGGCGCCTCTCTTCTTCAGACTTAGTCATTTTTCTGACAGTTTCAACTTTTTCTTGATTTTGGACCCTAGTTTGACTTTGAGTTTTGGCCTCCAGATTGATCCTACGGATGAGCTAAGTGATCCATCATAGAGCTTGATCGAATTTGGAGAGATTGATCTGGAGGCAACTTTGGCTAAAAACTTCATTTTGATCTCCAAAATCATGGGCGCCTATCTCTTTCTGGGGCGCCCACCATTACCAGTGTTAGCCATTTTATGTCCTTCAAGTTCTTGCCTGTCTCCCTTGATCTTTTGAAGAATTCGTGATTCCTGGAGCTAGACTGATTGGATCAACTGGCTGTTGAATTTGTTGGATAGCTTGACTGATTCTGAGGGGGGTCTTTTGGATGCTGCATCTTTGGAAAAGTTAGTTTGAGGCCTCAAAAGCTTGGGCGCCCCTGGCTAGCTGGGGCGCCCAACTCTTCCAAAGTTAGATTTTATTCTGAGATTTTCACCTTTGCTTTTGACTTTTAACATTTTGCTCATGTTTCTCCCTTTGTTCCACCTTCAATATCTGGTGATTATCAACTCTGATGGACTTGCTGATGGTTCCGTTGGAAAGCTTGATCAAGACTAAAGAAGTCATGTTGGGGGCTTTGATTGCAAATTCACCCATTTAGGCCCTCAATAGCTTGGGCGCCCTTCTCCTTTTGGGGCGCCCATTATTACCAGACTTAGACATTTTCACAAGATTTTCATTCTTCAAACTTGAACCTTCATGTTATGTTAGTTTTTAATGATCAGATAATCAAAACTGAAAGTAATCAGAAAATGTAGCACATAAGACAATAGACACAGCAAGATACCCTGGGAAAACCCTCCAACTTGAGGGAGAAAAACCCAGCCAATATATCTCCTAAATATTGATAGAATAAGAGCAGAGATTTGCTTACAACTCAGGCATAACACAATGCCTATTTGATACAATGAATGACAACACCTCTCTTAGATGCGAAATACAAAATACTATATTTCTCCTTGAAGTCGATCTGCTACTACAAAATTACAATCTGCTGTAAGTGCGAACTTCTCCTTGATATGCGAATTATAATGATTGAACTTGATGATCAAATGAATGATCATCCTCTTGTATTTATAGGCAAGGGAGAGAGAAGGACGTGTCTCTTCATAATAGAAGTCAGCCCCAAAAGAAAAGACATGACTATTAATTAAGTCGGCTTCTAGAGAAATCGCAACTTTCACAAAGTTGGCTTTAATTAATAATTAAATATTAATTATTAATAATATAAATACTGCATGGTAAATGAGGCACCTCCTCATAATTTAAATATAATGACTTTAGATAAATTTGAATAGCCAAAGGCTATATTTAAATTTATCTTCACAAGTTGATGCTGGAAGTAATCATCCAGATGTTGAACATCAACACTTCCTCTCAGTTAGGGAGGAGTACTTCCAACTGAATAAGTCATATCACCTCATCGTGATGACAAACACCATGGCTACACCCATGTGTGAAAAGAAGCATATCACCTCATCGTGATAGCATATCACCCCATCGTGATATTAACCATTATGGCTACTCCCATGAATGGTATCAAAAGATATCACCTTATCGTGATATCAACCATCATGGCTACACCCATGTATGGTATGTACAAGTGCTCATCACTCAACATGATGTCACCTCATCGCGACGTTCACCATGGCTCTCCTAGAGGGTGAAAACAAAAGTACAAGAAAAATCATCACGGACTTTCATGTGATGTTGTAATAAGAGTGTCGCTGCAATACTAAATCTAATCAAGATCTTCTTCAAACCTGCTCTGATACCATGTTAGTTTTTAATGATCAGATAATCAAAACTGAAATTAATCAGAGAATACAACACATAAGAGAACAGACACAGCAAGATACCCTAGGAAAACCCTCCAACTTGAGGGAGAAAAACCCAACCAATATATCTCCTATATATTGATAGAATAAGAGCAGAGATCTGCCACAGAATAATATATTTCTCCTTGAAGTCGATCTACTGCTACAGAATTACAATCTGCTGTAAGTGCGAACTTCTCCTTGATATGCGAATTATAATGATTGAACTTGATGATCAAATGAATGATCATCCTCTTGTATTTATACGCAAGGGAGAGAGGACGTGTCTCTTCATAATAGAAGTCGGCCCCAAAAGAAAATACATGACTATTAATTAAGTCGGCTGCTAGAGAAATTGCGACTTTCACAAAGTCGGCTTTAATTAATAATTAAATATTGATTATTAATAATATAAATACTGCATGGTGAATGAGGCGCCTCATGATTTAAATATAATGACTTTAGATAAATTTGAATAGCCAAAGGCTATATTTAAATTTATTGTCACAAGTTGATGCTGGAAGTAATCTTCCAGACGCTGAACATCAACATGTTATACCTTCCGTTTGATCTGGATTTGCCGGTGATTAACAAGTCTGGTGATCTGACGAAGACATCCACTGCGAAGTTGGCAGAATCATTGAAGACAATGAGCATATTAGCAAACCCTAATTGTTGGATTAGGTCTTCCAAAAGGTTGGGCACCCTTGGCCACTTGGGGCACCCAAAGTTCCTAGACTTAGATTATTGTCATGTCCCCGGAATCACAACACTAAGATAACAATTGAAATAAGTAAATAAGATAAAAACATAGTAAAAGTATAAGCATTAGTAATTTAATTATAATTATCACAACATAATATTATAATTAAATAATCAAAGATAATATCATAAATATTAAAATATGAATTCTAATAATTTAAATATTATTATAATATAAATAATAACAAATATATTTTAAGAGGCATATAATATAAAATATAATAATATATATTGAAAGACAGATTTTAAGAAGCATATATTAATGGAAGACAGATTTAGAACATGTTTAAATTAAAGATTTAAACAAAATAAACAAAGTTAATACTCCCTATGCTAGCCGACCATAAGAGGCAGATATAAAAGAAGGCTTCATTAATATGTAGCTAATGTTAGAAGGTGAAATGTTAGAAAATATGAAGAGACATCAACAAATGAATAAGTATTAAAAGAAGCGATCCAATATTAAAGGCAGCGATTAAGATTTATAAATAAATACTAATCGCCTATGTTAAAGGAATAATAACAATTGCAAAGATTTATAATATGTAGTGAATAACTAATAAAAAGGCAGCAATTCATATTAGTCAAAGTGTTAAGGGCAACGATAGATATTTAAGAAAGGTCATGACTATTCAAGAAGTTGTATCTTTTTGAAAAGATGTCTCTCTTCACTTTAGATTTGAAGATATAAAAATGAGATATGAAATGTGGATTTAAGGATATAGTTCAACGATTTATTTTCTGAGTAAAAGAGCAGATAAAAAAAAGATAAAAGGGCAGAAATATGAAGTGTAACTCAGGTTTATTTAGAGTGCATATGCAGCCCACGTATGAATGATAAAAACAAATATATATAGTGAATATATGTGAAGAATAAGAACAGATTGTAAAGTGAATGTGAGCAGATGGTAAGGTCAAAAATTATGTGAAAATAATGCCCTGATTATGATCAGTTGTCTGAAAAGAATTGGTGCATAGATTGGATCAGACTTGTGAGAAATATTGTGCATGATAGTAATCAGATTTGGAAGGGAGATTAACAGATTTATATATATTCTACAGTCGAACAAGTGATCTCTCAAAAGCCTACGCCCAATAGTTTGATGGAACTCATAAGCAATTAAGACCATATTCTGAAGCATCATTCTACATTAAGGCATCTATTTATCCCATGTTAGTCTGCAGATCCTCATATGCAAATAGGGGAAGAAGATCGTAGTAAAATATACATATATGAAGATCAATAAGGAGTGTAGAAATATAGGAAACCATATCTGAATACAGCCTGGCTCATATGTGAATATTAAGTTACCATGACTTTGAATTAGGTTCTATATCTAAATTGCTGGGAGCATATTGATGTCTTCACAAGGAGATACAAACATTAGATCAGACATTTAAATCCCTTATCCAAATTAGTTTGTCAAGAAGCAACGTCAAACTTGTGAAATCTCAACAATCGTGTCCCAAGGAAAGAAGGGACATTACAATTATTTTCTGATATTTTCATGGTTTGCATTTTGTTTCTTGGTTGAAACCTCTCCGTTTGACCTCAAATTCTGGATGACTGGTTGACCTGATGATTGTGCTGTTGGACTCACTGTGGAGCTGAGAAGATTTTGAGCAACATTGTCTAGGAGCACAAACCCTAATTTCACCATTTGATGCCTTGAAAAGTTGGGTGCCTATCTCCTTATGGTGTGCCCATGTTTGGCAAACTTGGTTTTTATTTTGCAAATTTCAACTTCCTCCTTCATTTGACGTGCTTGCCTTTTTCCTAGTTGCTGGAGATTGAAAATTTTCTAAGGCATGAGTGTTTGGGTGCCTAGACTGAGCTAGGGCGTTTGAAGCTTCTAGACTTAGTCAAAATTTGGCATTTTCAACTTTCACAGCCTCCCTCTTCCATTCTTCGCTCTGCGTGCACGCTCATCATTTCTCATCTTTTGTTCAGTGCTTGAATGTTTGAATCTAACACTTGGCAGCTAACTGACCTCCATTAATGGCCTTGGAGCTCCTGAAACAACTTTTGAAAAAGCAGAATAGACCCACTAGGGCAAAACTGATCCTTTTGTGATTCTGACTGCACCAGCTTGATGAGGAAGTATTTTTTGAAAATTTTGCCAACATCCATTTTGAAAGAAACCCAAAAAAAACCGAGAAAAAAGTTCTATTTTTAGAAAGTTTCCAAAAATAGAAATTTTCCTAAAATTTAGGGTTGAAAAATTGAGATCTGGGTTTTGTAGACTTGGTCGCTCTGAGTAGACACAGCTGATCAGATTTTGGAAATTTTGAGTTTTTGACCCTCATGCAAGACATGCAAACCCCAATTTTGACAAGACTTTTACTCATTTCTTCAAAATGCCTAAGTGTAGCAAAATTTTTAATTTGGGGTACAACAAGTAGTTTAAGAATAATCCATTGAAGCATGGTTATTTTTTTTTTCCATAAGAGAACCAGCAACAGATATGGTTTTTCTATTGGTTAAATTTAAAGAATCTCCAAGAATTGGGATTGTGTGTTAGTGACTGTACTATAATCTTGATGCTTGCCATCCATAATTACAATAATTACATGATTGTAATTATGGTAAGACTATGTAATGTCCCCTTCTCATCAGTGATCAGCATTGCAGTTCATCAGTCTATTCCGGAACCCGTAGACTGGAATGAGGTGAAAATTAGGGTTTCTTGGCTTGGAGTTTTGAGGCATTTCATATTATTTACTATTTTTAGTAAATGCTTGTTGTGGCAGTTGCAGTTGTCCATTCTTAATCCTTGGCAGTTGGAGCAGTTGTTATATTTTGGTTTGGTCTTCAGTTGGCAAAAATATTTAATTAATGGCTTTTTGTTCTAATTCACTGTTGACCCCCACCTTGGCCTAAGGAGATAACTTAAGTTGTTTTAAAGTGGGGCCATGAAGGGGTACGCCTTCATCATAAATTTAATTAGTCTTTATTCAAATTTCATCATCTTGAAAAGTGGACGCCACTTTTATATTTTTGAATAAAGTGAATTTCTATGAGGCCTTTGGGACGCCACCTTGTGAAGTTGAATGGTTTTTGGAAATTGAAGGGTCTCCTGTGTCTCTTGGTCTGCTTCTCAGGCATTTGAAGAGTTTGTGAGCTCTTATTTATTGAAGGCTTTTGCTCCAGCATTTCATCCATGAAAATTATGCTAAAGTTATGCTGTCGAAATGACAATTGACATATTGCTTCGAGGAAGTCTACCTCCTAGCCTCTCATCCAATTTCGTGTTTGCAATATAACACCTAGTTGGCTACATTGCTGCTTCTCAACTTCAGACTAGCAGATTGAGCATCAAAGATTGAAGAATTTTGGAGATTTTGGTAATTTTGGTTTGCTGTTTCATCAACTGCTGAAAGTGATTTTTATTCATGGCTTATTTTCCAGCTTGAATTTCGTTCTGGGTATTTAACCAATCTGTTTGCTGACCTTGGGCGACCATTCATGCAAGTTTTGAGATTTTAATTTGAAGTGTCTGATTTTTAAATAAAATCGCCCCTCCCAAGAGGGTCGTACCATCTCATGTGCATTGGGAATTGTGCAAGTTAAAAAATAAGTTGGTGTTGCTGCTGTTTGGTGCTTGGTTTTTGGGCGCCTACCTCTTGAGAAACATTTGCAAAAGATTTCAGTCAATTCGGAGGTGAAACGAGTGAGTTATGAATATTTTACTGTTTCCCAGTCTGCTGTTATAATTTCCAGAATTCTGATTTTTATATCAGACTGTTGCAATTTCCAGTTTTTTGGCTTATACTTCAGTATTTGAGTGTTATATCATTGTAGAAGTTCATTCTTGTATCTAAGGTTCATTCCTTATCAATTGTACTTAGTAATTTGCAGAGTTTAATTTGTAAGGTTGAGATTAAGCATTACTAATCCAACCATTCTTTCATTTCTGCAATTTACTTTCTGTTTATCATTAAATTACCCCTGGATGGTTTACCGCCAGTGTGGACAATCTATTTGTAACACTCTCATACCCACTTCATAGTGGTGAATCCCCACAGCATTGTGGATGCCCGCCGCAGCGGATGAATTGCTTTCTATTGTAATCTTTTCCCCCCACTGTTTGGTGGTAGTGTGGAATTGTTTCTCATGGCTGGTTATCCGCCTAACAGTTTATAATTTCAATTTCTTAGACTCCGTCATATGTTAGCACCTCGCCCTCAGTGGGATCTTGAGTGCACATTCTTGACGTTGAGTAGTTCTTCCATTCAAGTTCAGTTTCTTCAATTCAAGTTCAGATTTTAGTTTGAGGCTAACGCTAATCCAATCATCTATTGCTGATTATTTTGTGTTACTTCTTCGAAAAAATTGGTTAGCATATTTCAGACTAGATGATTGGAGTTCTCAAGGAGCTGTATTCTTCCTATTATGGACTTATTGAGTTTGGCATGTGTCGGATATATTATTCTTATAATAGAGGAACTCAACAGCTGTGAAATGGAGGCTAAGACAATAGGATCCTTGCATATCTTCATCACTATTTTCATATGAGATACCCCTATCTTTACTTGTTTCATATCGAATACCTGGCTATGCTTTGATTTACATTCAAACAAAATTGGATGTCTTAATTATGGGGCTAGGACCATTTCAAGTACAAGATAAGTTTACAATCTCAATTATTGTTTGGTAGCATTGGGTAAAACTGAGCAAAAGTCGTGTTTTTGACAAAAAAAAAAAACAAAGCATTTGTATATTATCCATATGTATTGAAGTCCATATCTTGATACATGAATGGTTATGTTTGATGCTACCATCAATGATGCGCTATAAGAATTGAGATTTTTTCGCCAAACCTAAAAAGAAGTGATGGAAGTCAATCTAGGTGAATATTCCTATAATGACTGTGAGCTAGGCTACTTGTCACATTTTGGAGCATTTTAACCATTGTATGCTTTCACAAATTGGTGATATGAGGGTTTTCATGATTTGTTAAAAAAATAAGGTTTATTTACATATAGAAAAAAAAAAGGAAAATATGAGAGGAGCAAAAGGATCACTCAAGATCTCGAGTACAAAAAGGTTAAATCATTATGAGGATAACATGTATATCAGCAATGAAAATATTGCAGCTAGGAGCGTTGATTCCTTACTTAGCCTTTTTGTTTGCATAAGAGTTAGCCTTCCTAGGAATATGCTAGAATTCGATCATATCGAAATTGCTAGTCCAAGTGATGATTCTCAATTTTAATAGCTGAAGTTGGATAGAGTGAAGACTTTGGAGGTTCATAAAGGATTGGATGATGAGCTTTGAATCACCATAGATGGTGAGAGTCTTTAAATTTGCTTTGGATGTCATTCAGGACCAATCTTGCATTCCATGAGCTCTACAACATTGTTGATGATCTTGCCAATATTTGCATAATAGTCAAGAATCTTTCCATTCTAAGAAATGTTTCATTATTTTTGAAGTATCTTTGGTACATGTGTGGGCCACCAATTCCTCTTTTAAGCAAGTTGTCAATGGTTAATATTTTGTGTTGGCCTAGAAGCCACTGAAACAAGATAACTTTGAGAGTAAGAGCTTGGTTCTAGATAGAATGAATGGTTTTATTACTTGGATAAGTGGATCACTAGAGGACAACACCAACATGCGCCAAATAGTGACCAATTTAGTTGAGGCCTCCCAAATCAATTTATCTTCATCATTTGCAATAAAAGGTTTTAAGCTTGAAAAAAATTGCATGATTTGATGCCATGAGTCTTGCCCAAGGGGACTAAGATAGTGAATATTTCTCCAAGAAATTTGATTACTTTCTCACTTAACTAGTTAACCAAGTTGGGTGATCTACAAAGAATACATGGATTGAAGGAAATGTTGAGGAATTAAGTGAGCAAGAGGTTTATTGTTTAGGATGGAGTCTTCTCAACATTGGATTTGCTGACCATTACCTTGGAACCAAGAGATTACTATTAATGATGTTTAGAGACATGTTGATTAGGTTATAGATTTGGAAGCACCTTTGAGAGGGGATAGGTTCTTGAGGTCTTCAGTCCCATAAAAAGCATTACTATATTTGCAAACCATAATATGTTTCTAGAGAGTAAGAGGAATAATAGGGATCCAAACTAGTTTAGCACCAATTGCATTGTTCGTATAAAGGTAGATTTAATGCCTCAACCACCTTGATTTTTAGCTATGTTACACGGGCATGCTTCCCTTGCGCCAAAACCCATTGTCCCTGTCCCTTGCCGTCCCTGGGACAGGGCGACACAAAGGGGACATCCCCAGCCGTCCTCGAAACAGCCCAACTAGCAGGAAATGGGAGGAAACATCCCTTGCCCTTTGGTGACGTTTCCCCGTCCTCGGTACATATGGGGGGCATTGGAAATGTCCCTCGATGTACTGGGGACAGCTAGCCATCCCCCACGTATAGGGAGTTTCTTGGGTTAAAAAAACATTTAAAAAATTAATTTTTTAAATATTTTGTCTTCCTAAGGTGATTTTTGAGTTTGGGCTGTTTGACATTTTGTCAAACACTTGGCATGCAAAGTGACTGAGTTCTGATTTCTGAATGTTTATGCTTGTGTTTGATTGAATTTTAATGCCAAATCATTTGCATAAAACATAGAAATGATAACTGCTATCATAACATCCATTTTTCTGCTACAGTGTTGTTCAGACTTGCACTTCATTACTCCTTGTTGGGTATGTTCCAAAAACAATATCTTTGTAATTCCCAGACATTATATACTGCTGTTGTAATTTTCTGAGCAATAATCAGCTCATTATCTTGCAATAGATTTGTTTCAGACCTGGGTTTTTAGTTTCAGCTGTGAACATCTTGTAGAGATCTTTCAAATACCGAATATATTGCATTTCTACATTGTTGCAAACTCTTTCTTTGAGCTGTATATTTCACGTTATCATCAAAACTCCAAGGAAACTATATTGCATCAAAACAAAACAAAAAAACTAGGGTGCATATTACATCATTAAATATACAATAGAAAAATGATCATCAAGGAAATCATTCTTCTTAACAAATCTGTTACTTGCAATCTTGATTTGAGTCTCCAAGTGTGCTCTTCTAGTCAGGAAAGATCATTTAATTTTTGCAAAGTGTGTTCCCTTTCTTTTGTTAGCTTTGGGGAAGGAATATAAATTATATAATCTTTGGAAGTGGTTTTAATCATCTGCAAATCCCAAAGGAGGAGCAACATTGAATTGACTTGGGAATAGGCTCTCTTACTCTCAAGTTCTAATAGCTTTATAAGACAATGGATTTTGAATTTCCAAATCTATATAGGGTTGGAAGTTGAACACCAAGATTTCCAATTGTACTCAACCAAAAGGTTGAATCCATCATGAGAAGCCCAAGTTGCATTGTAACTAAAAGAAATAAGCCTATGTCGATGATGATCGTTGGAGTCAAGAATGATAGGCTTATGATCTAAGATAGAACTTTGGATGAGAAGACTAGTCAAAGTAGGAAATTTAAGAGGATCTTCATCCAATACAAATTCGTCTTGCCTCTTAGTATTGAACTCAATGCCAACTCTTCTATTGGACCAATTGTATAAGCCATATAGAGGCTTGATGCCTTGCAAGTTTGCAATGCAAATATCTTTGACATACTCTTTGCAAGGATCTCAAACACAAAAACCTCTTTTTATAGAATCGTGCAAAACAATATTGTAATCTCCTACTATGATAAGATTGATAGATTTAGAGCTTTCTACCATGGCAATAATAGAGTTTAGTGGGCTTTTTTTGGTCTTAGGAAGTGGGAGCATAACCATTCATAAAAGTGAACTACATGTGAGAATTGTATTGGAACAAGATGGAGAGACAATGTAATGTCCCTTACCCGACTTTACCCTATAATGCACTTGTAGATTAGGTGTAGGGTTTCTTCTTTACAAATAAATGTTCTTTTTAATGAAATGATCTTGGATTGAAATCTACATTCATCATATGAACAAACATTTCCACACAAATACACGTCTTGTTAGCATTAATATCTAGATATCCAAAATATAAACATAATCACAAAAGCAATATTGAAGACATATGAAGAGCGGCATGGGTAGATCCACCCGAAGCTATCCATTTGAGCCCAAGAGCACAAGCATCCTATCAAGACAACCCACCCCTTGGCCCCGAGTAGCATGGACATTTGAATCAAGACAATTCCCCCCTCAGAGTGGCGTGCTTAGTGGAAACACTTGTACTTGCTTTCTCTACCCACGTCATCACCTCAAAAGACACTTAACCTATTGGGGACAGTTGGGGTGTTGATGTTTTAGCTATGGGAGATATCCTTCTCTCAAAATCGAAATAATAAATGATATATAAATATTATTTTGAGGGTCGACCCAAGATGAAAAGTCGCCTTGGTTCTTGAATGAGGCCGACCCTTGTGAAGAGTCGCCTGGCTTGTGAAGAGGCACCTTACTTTGTATATATGGAAGGAGATGCTCATTCATTTGATCATCGATTTTATTCTCAAGAGACATTTGCACTTATCAAGGAGTTCGTGCATCTACAAAGGATCATATTATTGCATAAAGCAGATCAACATTAAGGAGAGATCATATAATTGTGTATTTGCATCTAAGTGAGGTGCGATTCTTTATTGCATCATATTGGCCTTGTGTGTGGCCAAGATTGTAAGCAGATTTCTGCTCCTTTAAATTCAATATATAAGAGAGATAATTTGGTTGGGTTTTTCTCCCTTGAGAAGGAGGGTTTTCCGAGGATAAATTCTGTGTTCTTTGTTCACTATGTTGAATTTTCTATTAATTTGCATTTCTAATTAAAACAACAACATGGTATCAGAGCGGGTTCAGGGGAAATTCGATCAGAAGCAATTGCAGATTTAAGATCACTTTCAGGTGTGGAGGAATTTGATTTTATTTTTAAGCTTCAGATGCTTTCAAGGAGTTAGATATTTGAAGCTTCAACTGTGATAGAATATTGTTATAATATTGGAGCAACAAGACAATATAAAGATATTAGGAGGAGTTGCGTCTGAAGGTAGCAAGTCGGGTTTGGATATCACTGTGAGAACAAATCTGGAAGTATATGACTGTGGTGTGGTCGTATATGGAAAATCACGAGCTGCTGTTGGTGTGAGTGGATGCAATGGTACTTTGGTTTCTTGACATTGTTCTGAAGATCTGTGTAGTTTGTAATGGAGTTATGTTTTGGTTCTTGCTGAAGAGAGTGTGTAGGTTCTATGTTATCTCCTCTCATTCTTGTGTCGTATGGGATATGAGTTTAATGGAACGCTCAGGTCTGAAAAACAGTGTTCATTCTTCAAGTCATATGAGCTTCTGCGTATTGGTGTAAAGTTTGGAAATTACCTATGGTGTATACATTTGAGGCTTCAGAGATTTTAGGGAACTCTATCATTTACATTTAACAGTTGAGAAGAGATTGCAAGACAAGCACCTGACTACATCTATTGACCAACTTTAAAGAGATAAGTATTTTTTGCTTGTACCCTTGAATAGTCATGAATTTCTTATGTAGTTATTAATTCATGCAATAACATTGGGAATAGTGAATCATGTATGCATTGGTATTTCTCTTCGGGATAGTTTAATTCTATGAACTATTAGTAATCTCTCTAAAATGCTTCTAGGACGGATCAAGGAGAAAATGATGATGAGAGATTGCATAAGGAATTCAAGGGAGGAAGAGCTTGCTGCATCCTGTGAGGAAGACACACATGCTAAAGAAATGAACAAACATGAAGACACAGCTTGCTGCCATGGGACTGAGTTGGTGGCACATAACTGGAGATGTTTCTTCGAAGAGGAGGAATTAACATTAAGAGGGAGTCTAACAATCCATCAGAGACAACCTTGGACGAGGAGGTCAAAAGGTTGATACTTGGAGCTTCAAAGGGAGTCACATCATCATGAAGATTTGTGTAATGTATATTTCTTTGTGACGGAGAAGTATGAGGTGAAAGCCCTTGTAGTGTATATTCCTCTAAGATGGAGGAATATGAGGTGAAAGCCCTTGTAGTGTATATTCCTCTGAGACGGAGGAATATGAGGTGAAAGCCCTTGTAGTGTATATTTCTTTGAGACGGAGGAGGTGAAAGCCCTTGTAGTGTATATTCCTTTGAGACAGAGGAATATGAGGTGAAAGCCCTTGTAGTGTATATTCCTCTGAGATAGAGGAATATGAGGTGAAAACCCTTGTAGTGTATATTTCTCTGAGGCGGAGAAATATGAGGTGAAAGCCCTTGTAGTGTATATTTCTCTAAGATAGAGAAATATGAGGTGCGAGCCCTTGTTCATCTCTTAGACTGAGATGAGACGTCATGTTGAGAGACTCCATGACGACATCATGTTGAGAGACTCCGTGATGGACACTTGTGCATATGTTTCTTTCCACACATGGGAGTAGCCATGGTGGACGTCATGTTGAGTGACTCCATGATGATATCACGTTGAGAGACTCCGTGATGAACTTTTTCTCAAATGGGTGTAGCCATTCTTGATGTCATGTTGAGAGATTCCATGACATGGATATCTAGAAGGATACCTCCCTAGCTAAAAGGGAGTGTTGATGTTTTAGTTGTGGGAGATATCCTTCTCTCAAAATCGAAATAATAAATGATATATAAATATTATTTTAAAGGACAACCCAAGATGAAAAGTCGCCTTGGTTCTTGAATGAGGCCGACCCTTGTGAAGAGTCGCCTTGCTTGTGAAGAGGCACCTTACTTTGTATATATGGAAGGAGATGCTTATTCATTTGATCATCGATTTTATTCTCAAGAGACATTTGCACTTATCAAGGAGTTCGTGCATCTACAACATATCATATTATTGCATAAAGCAGATCGACATTAAGGAGAGATCATATAATTGTGTATTTGCATCTCAGTGACGTGCGATTCTTTATTGCATCATATCGGCCTTGTGTGTGGCCAAGATTGTAAGCAGATTTCTGCTCCTTTAAATTCAATATATAAGAGAGATATTTTGCCTGGGTTTTTCTCCCTTGAGAAGGAGGGTTTTCCGAGGATAAATTTTGTGTTCTTTGTTCACTGTGTTGAATTTTCTGTTAATTTGCATTTTTGATTAAAACAACAACACGGGGGAGAGTATAAGTGGTCTAGGCCTACCACCCCTCCATGGCCTCGACGGATTCTTAAGTGTGACTGCCACCCCTCCATGACCCACCCATGCCTTCGGATTGGGTAGAACCTTAAGTGAAAACTTCCACCCCTCCATGGCCCATCCTTGCCTTGGGTGTTGGGGCGGAACCTTAAGTGGGGTTTTTAAGGCACCACTACCCTCACACCCTTCCTCCCAAAAAGCTTTACAAACACAAAGAAGACAATCTTTTAGCAATTAAATACATTTCCATTTATTATTGATTCTTTAAGTCAATATCAACATCATTATCATCATGATAATACTAAAGAAAGCATCACACCAATAATTAGATTAGCAATATCTATTTCTTAGATTCAAAATATGCTAAATATTATTGCTAAGTGAGTACATCACTTGAACTGCTGTGTCTTCCCATGACTCTTTATCCCTAATCGCCTTCCTTCAATCTTACATTTGATTGATCATTGGATAAAAACATATATAAATAAATTGTAATCTATTTATTTTTATATTAAGATTGTAATTACTTATAAGGTTCAATAATTGCTGCAAGCATCATTATTGCATAACCGCATATAAAGCGTATATATATATATAATCATTATTAATTTTCTTTAGACTTAGAATACTCATCTTTGCATGAGTCTACATATCATCTATATATATATTGATAATCATATTAAACTTACAATAATTATGAGAATAATACATATTACTAGCTACAAAATTATATTCCAAAATAACATTAATAGAAATAAATAACATCAGATAAATACCATAATGTATAAATAATTATTTGATTACATTAGTATCTAAATCCATGATGTATTTTTCAGTTATCCAAACTTATAAAGTACCTTATTATTTGAAGTCATATAACTCTTTACCTCCTTACTGCTGTTCGATTCTGCAGATTCTATGCTCAGAATATATTCCTAAATTCTTCACCCCATTCTCCCTCTCCTCCATTACCCCACCTTACCTTATACGTTGGAGAAGAGACACGATTGTGTGGGAGGGGTTGTGCTTTTTCATTTGTTGAAGGGATGTGACTTTTGTTTGGGTCGCTGCCCTCCAAATAAAGAATACCCTTTTGATGAATTCGCTGCCTATGCTTGCAGCATTTAGTAAACTTTTGAATGTTTCTTGTTTTAATGTATTTTAATTATTATTATTTATATTGGTTTTGTATGTTATTCAATATATTTATATTTTATATGCTATTCAATATTTTGTATTTACATACTATTCAATATATATTTATTTTTATTTTTACAATATTATCCTTTTATAATATTTAATATCTATATTTGGTATTCATTATATTATATTTATATTTATAATTTTGATAATTATAATAATAATAATATTAATTAGTGAATGTTTTTAATATGTATTTTGTTTATCTTGTTTTTGATGCTTTTTATCTCAATGCTACAATTTTGGGGACATGACAGACAACAATCTTTATGCTCTTGGCTGGTCATGGTGAGTTGGAACGGATCACAAGCTATAAGGATTCCTCTTGAAGCCCCTTTGTCCAAAACAAGTACAAATTAAGAGGCATTCCATGTTTTTTTTTTAACATCTACCAATCTTATTAGGTTCCATTTTAGTTTCTTGCATAGTTCCATAGAGTTTCCTGATGGGGGGATGCGGGGATGTGGGGACGAGTTTTGAGGACGAGGGGACCAGGGGCCTATGTTTGGGGACAGCGTGGGGATTGTGGTGGGGTGGCAGCAGGGGGTGGTGCTGAAATACATATAGTACTTGAAAAAATAGTTACAAAAATATTTATAAGAATTACAAATGAAATTTTGGCAAACTAGTTTTAAACATTTGAATTTTTAAGTGAACATTAACTTGGCATCACTCCTCTTCTTGCTCTTCTTCTTTTTCCTCTTCAACCCTCTTGCACTTCATTCTCGCTCTTTCACCTTACACTTGGAACTCACATTCACACTCACACAATTAACTTCTTGAGTTTTTATGTGAATTGAAATGAGGATAGGATGCAATTATATAGAGTTTGTGGGGTTTGGGCGGGGCCCATAGACCATTAGGGTTCAGCCTTGGGAATGAAGTTCAAAGAGAAATTTGATTTTCAAAAGAATTTTTTTTTTTGGTCATCTAGGTGTCCTTGAGACAAATGAAGACTACTAGGAGTCCCTTGAACATCTCGAGGACATCCCTGTATCCTCGACATCTCGACGATGTCTCGAAGACAATGACGCTTATGGCGGGGCGGTAGGGGGACATCCCCCCAAAGTCCCCAAGTCTTCGAGATGCCCCCATCTTAGAAACATGAGGTTTTGGGGGGTGGGGGACACATCCCCGTGGAACTAAGTTACTGGTTCGTTTTTGGGTTTGGGTACAGGTACGAGATTCCGATATGCGGGTTCGGTCAAATTTTTTTTTTGGTGTTGGATACGTTAATACAAAAGCATATAAAAATCAGAAATATATACATATTTGCAGCAGTAATTAAGTTTAGAATACACCACCATATTAATAGTCAAATAACATAGCAAAAATACACCACCACTTTATACTCAAATGTCATGATATAGAATTATAAATTAAAGTTCAAACATAAAAATGTCAAGTGTTTACAATCAGCCATTATTGATCATTGATCAATCTGAATCATATGGGTCATCAAAAAAAGCATCATCAAAATCATTAGATGCTACATTTTGTGTAGAACCACAAATAGGATCAATGTCACTTGCACAAGCACTGCCACTAGCACTGACACTAGCACTAACACTACCACTCTCATGCTCAGTAGCTGCTTCAGTCTAATAGTCATCATCAATGTCAAGTGTAGCTAAGTGATTTGTGGTGTAATGACCCTTAATTTAAGATTGATCCTATCAACAAATAATGCAAGAAATAAGTAAAAAGAATTGAATTATATTTGACTTAGCTTAAGACCAATTGTATTAGCTCTATCTAAACAACAATGGATTGTGTGATTTCGTCCAATTATTATGACTTACTTAATAATACTCTGCTAAGGTTATTACTATTGTTTTCTCAATCAAAGATATGGTCGAATAGGATGGCTGCAATGGGATGCCCGTAGAGTGCTCCTTCCAAGCCCAAGAGCGGATACAACGATCCCTCTTGGCCCAACAATGGCAGACCGCCAGTCATCATTGTGGGTGGGGTACTTAGAAAGCCTTTAGCACCTGCTATCCCCTTTTGCACCTCTTATTTCCCATCTCCCATGACTGATAAAAATAAAGAAGAATAATTTGTAAGCAAGGGAGTATAAGTTTTCTATTTGCTGCAATAAATGGTAATGCACAAATATATATATATATATATATATCTTTTGTAAATAAAATGATAATGCATAGATCTATTATCTGTTTCCACCATAATTATACTATGCTATGAGAATATATATAGAAACATGAATTTATTTCCAAATACATCAATAGATCATATTGGTTAGGTAAGTATCATAGTGTAAATAATTTATTTATCCGACATATGAATTATTTATAAAGAAAGCCACCATATTATATTCGGTATATATATATATATATATGTTCGCTTTTATTATCAAATCCTTGACTTTCTGTTAATCGTTCACTTATTCTCATTTAAGTATTTTTATCTGATTTGAACATAAATATTTAGTTGTTTATTTCTGCAAAATCAAAATTACTTACCTCTTGTCGACTGCAGACCCCAACTCGTCTCTTTGTCTTCAGCGATGATGTTCTTCCCAGCCAATGATATTCTTCACTGTAATTATCTATTCTCAACGAACATCTATTCTTCACAGCGATGACCCTTTGTGTTTGGAAGGAGCCTCTATTTATTATCGGCTTGGCTGGGAGAGTCACATCATTTTAGAGACAGATCGCTTCTCTTGGTGTCAAACATTGCCTCCTTTATTTCATTCTAATCGCTCACTTTATTGTCTTGTGCGATTTAAAGGTTTATGATAATATAATATAAAGAATGATATTTATCTTTATAACTTATAAGTATTGGGTATTTAAGATTATTATAATTATAATTTTATTTATATTTCTTCTATTATTCCATTCTACAATGATTTGCTTGTATTTTAAATATTGGATATTAAAACATAAATATTGATTTTCCAATATGATAATGTTATTTTATTATTTTATATTAGTTTCATAGGTACATATTTATTATCATATTACATTTATTTATTATAATGATTATAAATATAATTGTTAGTGTTTATATTTTAATATTTATGATGTTATATTCGATAATTATAATTATAATGTTATCTTTGATAATTATAATTATAATAATGTTAAATGGCTAATATATTTTTAATATGTGTTTTATTTACTTGCTTTTGGATACTCTATATCTTAATGTTACAATTTCGGGGACATGACATGTGGAAGCATCCAAGTCAAGCTGCTCTGGCTCAATATCCCACCTCCTTGTGTCTCCTTTGTAGGAACTTTGCTTGTGTGTAAGGAGGCGCAAGTTTGAATGCACATACACCACGTCCTCTGCCTTTTTTGAATGTAGCCTATTGCACTTTATTGAGTGGATGGAGTATGTGCTGCAATTCCTCTCAAAAGAAGATGAACTAGCAACCTATTAAGACCAAATTAAATAGTTGAGTTAGAAAATTTAACTAAACAAAATTATTAATTAATATAAATTAAAATTAAAATTACAAAATATAAAACTTGGGATAAATTTTTTATTGCAATAGGTTGGAGGTGCCACCAACTATGAGCATCCACCCTGTACTTGTCTCAAAGAGCATCAAGATTCTGATCAACACTACCGGAGCATGCAAAAGGCATGAACTCAACCCTCACTCAATCACGTTGGTCACGATCAGTGAAGAGTCTATGAAGTGTTGCCTTGTACCCTTGAGCTACTTCAACATCTCTATAGGGAGCAACTCTTGATGAAGCAAAAAGTATCTCAACACTATAATATTTAGGACTCAATGCAAAAGCGAGAAGACGCGACCAAGTGGTCATTTTTTTCCATCTATCAACAATGATTTCATGTGGCTCTTTGAAGAACTTTTCTTCAGGATCTTCCTCTTTTGCATTGATAATGGATTTCATCTTCTCAATCGTTGAGTCGATACCATCATATACTTCGCCCAAACAAAGTCTATCCATGTCAGTGTAACAGATCATGCTCAATATGGGCTTAGTGAAACTGATGAGATATTGAACACGATCCCACCAACTATCATCTAGGATCCTTTGCTTGACCCTATTTTCCCTTTCAGTGCTAGATTGCGTCCATATGGACCAATTAGGGCTGATTACCATATTATAGAGTGCCTCACGAACCTTTATAAGTCATCTCAACACAATTGTGTTGGAGGCAAAACAGGTCTCAATAACCTGTTTGAAAATAAAAATAAAAATAAAAATATAATTTAAATTTACAAAATCAAAATTTAAAATTAATTTTTTTGAGAATTATTTTACCTTCAAGAACTCCAATATTGAGAATTGTCTAAATATGCCTTGTGTCATATGGTGGTTGGTGACAAACACTTGGATGTCTTCGCCCTCAACATACACCTGTTTGATCCACTCAATTTTGGATCCAATTTTTTGTAGCATTAGATTGAGGGAGTGGACAACACAAGGTGTCCAAAAAATGTGTGAATACTGAAGAGCACAAAGATATACTGAGAGGGGGGGGGGGTGAATCAGTATATCAACAAACTTTTACCCTCTTAAATTTCTTATCAACTTCAAACTTTAACACAAATCAACTATGCAAGAATATCACAATATGAACAAGTTGACACCAAGATTTTACGTGGAAACCCTTGTGGGATAAAACCACGGTACAAATAATGTACTTTATGAATTATATATGCTTTTACAAAGAATGTAGGCACTGACCTACTTGAATCAATTATGTAGTTTAGTAGGCACCAACCTACAAAGAGTACCAACCCTTATTTCTCATTTAGTAGGCACCAACCTACAAGGAGCAATCACCCCTAAAGCTGATTTAGTATGCACCAACCTACAAGGAGTACCAACCCCTACTTGCCAAGCACCAACCTAGCAAAGATAATAATTTGAAGGTTAATGTTCCACCTTCAATGTTGCTTCTCCAATGGATGATGACAATACAACCAATCTTCAGTACTCCTCTTCCACTTATTATTTTCCTTGAGCGATCTTCAAAAATCACTTTTCAATCAGCAATCATCTCTTCATAAATCTGCTCAACATGTAAATATATCTTCACAAAACTCTGCTCCAATCTGCATATATTTCTTTTTGCCTCTGTACGAACTCTTCCTAGAATTAAAACAAGTTCTTCTTTCAAATCTGTCTTCTCAATTCAAACCTCAGATAATATTCACTTTATACTTGATAGTGTTGCTCTTGTAATCTTCCCTAAATCTTGTTCATATACTCTCACAGATCTGTTCATAATCTCCCATAAATCTGCTTATAAAATCTTCTTAACTCTGGTTTATATGATGTGTTCATTCTTCTTTTTCTTCCACTCTTCACAATTATAATTTTGTTTGTATTATATATCTCTCAAATTCTGTAGATATCTTTTAAACTCTCACTGAAAAACTCACACCCTCATTCACTCTTTATACACCACACACACTCACACTCTGATTTTTCTTCCTTTCTCCATAACACACCACGTCTGCTTGTTTTGATGATATAATCTCTATATTCATACATAGCATACACTCTAGATGATATACATTTTTATTTTTATTTTGGCCCAGCACTTTGTGTTTCTTTTGGTATTACAGTTATTCCATACACGCCTTACATCACACAATATTCGTATCTCCATTTTACATTTATATCTTGTTCATAGGAGATATCTTTTCTGAATGAAGGGACGTAACTTTTTGATTATGTCTCAAGAGACGTGTCACTTATTAATTGTTGATGTCTTAAAAGCCTTTTTTAAGAATAGATTATTTCCAACAGTCCGCAACTCTTCACTATTCAACTCGTGCATTACATATGTTAAGAATCGTTTATTAAATTTTCTAATCGCTGGATGTTATCATTGATTCCTTCGTCATTTAATGCACAGCAATTGTGTATCTTTGAATCCACGTAGGCTTTCACCATAGACTAGCGTACATATAGTCGCTTCACCCAGAAATAACCTCATCGCTATGTCAAGGCTCCACAAGCACCATTATGATGAAGTCCTCTTTAATACAATGGCAGGAAAAGCAGAGGGCGGTGAACAAAACAGGTCGATATCAATCTCATCATTGGTGGCGGTAGTTTATAATTGAAAGGCCTGATAATTATAATATTTGCCTTTGATAATAGCACGTATTCTAAAACAATCCCTCGGTGGCTTTTACTTCAGAAAAGATTCGATATGAAGTTGATCAATGGCTTCTTCAAAATCAACAAGAGTCCCAACCAAACTCAACTTCTCCCTTTTTAATTATTTTTGATATTATTAAGGCTGATTAAATAATCTGACTCCAAATATCTGCCACCCTTGTAAATATCATGACATCTCTATTATTAAGGTCATGTTTCTATTTATGTGTCAGCCTTTTCAAACATATTTTATTTAGCTTTATCTATCATATGAAGCCACTAAGTCTGTTGAATGATCTTTAATCTAAATCTCATAATCTTCAAATCTGAGCATAGATGAAAGCCACTAAGTCTGTTGAATGATCTTTAATCTGAATCTCATAATCTTCAAATCTGAGCATAGATCTGAACCTGATGATCTGAGAGTCCACAAACTAGATTTCTTATAAGTCTGAATAACTTGATTATACTGAGCATTATCCTTTTTCATGACATCAATAACAATAATCTTCAATGATCTCAGCCATGCTTATGTTATCTTCCGTCATGCTTATCTTGACATCAATGACTATCTTTTTCACTTTGACATCAATGACAACATTTCCAACAAATACTTCTCCTCAATCAATAACCCAACAGTCCTACAATTTTTGGCATTGTTAGTTACAACTTGCACAACATTTTGATGGCCCACTTCTTCAATAGCTTGACATAGGATGTTAGCAATAAATGGACCATCCTTCACCTGTCCTTCACAATCCACTGCTCTCAAAAACTTTGCCCCTTTAAGGGACACGACAATAACATTGATCAATGGGCGATTTTTTGCATCTTTCCATCCATCAGAAATGATGGTCACCCCTGTTTTGATCCACAAATCCCTTATGGGCTTCAAAGTGTCTGCTACATGTTTCACCTCTTTCTCCAATGAGGTGCAACGCAACTTCTCAAAACTTGGGCCCTTATACCCCTTTGGAGCCTCATTAATAGATCTCACCAATTTTTGCCAATATGGTGAACGAACAATGGTGAATGCCAATCCATTGGCATAGACACATCTTTCTATGCCTTGATCAGCAATCTCCCTTGCCTCATTGTGAAATGAAGCTTCCAATGGTCCCTTAGATCTTTTATTTGAAAAGGGCACGGTTTTCTCTTGAGGGATGGACATAAATGGATGGCTATATGCAGGTGGCATATAGGAAGGTGGTGTAGGGGGCTTCATCAATCGAGATCCTTTCTTCAAAGGATGACTTGTTTTAAGATTGCTTGATTTTTGTTTTGCTTTTTCTTGCTCAACAATATATTTCAACACTAAGTCATTTGAAAGGCCATTGGCATCTTCACCTGCACAAGGTATGATGCCTAGTTCAGGGATCTTACATAAGTACCCTTTCACTCAACTGTATGAGCTCGTATATTGAACTTTGCAATGACCACAAATCCAAACATATACTCCACCACTTGAAACTTGTTGAACCATTTCTACATATTTCCAAAGGGGAGAGGTTGGGTTTATTTTGAAATGAGATTGGCCTGAGGAGTTAGAGGCGGATGCCATTGTAATACCTAAGGCACAACAGATTGAAATAATTTTGGTATTGAAATTTGAAACTAAAAGACTTAGAAGAATGAAAACAAAGCAAAAACTTAAAAACAAAACAAAATAGTTCATTTGTTAAAAAAAATTGTGAGAAAAAAATAAAAAATCTTCAAAGAAACCTACCTCTTTTGAACAAATCTTGCTCTACGATCTTCTTGGCAACGAACAAACACTTGCAAGTGCTTAGGAATAGCACAACAATCAACTTTGAACAACCAACGATCAACCTTCAAGTCTATTTAAGCTTGTGCAAGCAAGAGAGAAAGTTCAACAATAGAGGCAAAAAGACTTGTTTTTCATTCAAAAATTGTTAAATGAGAGTTTTTTACCTATTTGATGTGTTTGGAGGCAAAGATTAGGGTTGGAGTCAATATTTTATTATTTAGAAGTCAACTTTAAGTCAAAAAAATACTTAAAAATTGTAGAAAATGTCAACTTTAAATATTTTATTATTTTATTTTCGATAGCCTGGGCGTTTAAGCAGTTGGGTTCGGTTAGAGTACGAACCAGAAACGTTTTTTCTCGTACCCACAGGCCAAAAATCGTTTCTTGGTCAAATTTGTATCGAACCAGTACCGTATCTCGTTTCCTAACCATACCGTATCGTTTCTAAGGCCTAGTATGAACGAATCGATAACTTAGCCGTGGAACATTGGTTTCTTGCAAAACAATCCAAGGTTTACGATCTTTCACTAAAAGTCTAAGTTTATTTAAGGGGTCCACCAAAAGCCCTATAGTTCCACGAAAGGAGCATCATGTTTTAGAGGACTTTTCGATTTCAAAAAAGCCTAGGTTGCTTGAGTCTTGGCCATAGCATTCCTTTTGTCCTCTTCAATTTTGATTTCCTAATTAAACATTTTTTACCACCTTCGTCATCATATATTGAGGATGATAGGAGATCAGTCTTGGATTAGGGCCATCCTCTATAAGTTTAATGTGGCTTTCTTATTATGTGTCCTCT
Organism: Sequoia sempervirens; assembly: GCA_007258455.2. Lineage (NCBI taxonomy): Eukaryota > Viridiplantae > Streptophyta > Pinopsida > Cupressales > Cupressaceae > Sequoia > Sequoia sempervirens. The sequence continues at coordinate 355,459,245 of VDFB02373365.1, forward strand.
AATGTGTTGATAGTGTTCGTTTCTTACATATCCTTGTTAATATTATTGATAGAAACTTCTATCTATTAGTCATTAGGATCTTTGGTGGCCAAGTTAACCTTTAGAACATGATTGGTTTCATGGTTTGAGTGAAGAATTTGAAAGAGATTTGGTTCTTCAAGACGCGGAGGCTTATGTTATCTTTGGGAGAGTGGGTACTTGCTTCTAGATTCTATTTTATTTTATTTTGGCTCTTGGGGAGGAGTTAATCCATCTTCTTTGTGATTCTTAGTTGGTTGGCAAGGCTTTGGTTTGTTTGGACAATTCCTAGAAAAGTGTCCATAGTTGTGACAAGAGAGACATTTGAAAGAAATGTGCTCATAGTCCAAGCTTTGAATGTGAATTCAATAAAATAATTTAATTTCAATTGTGGGTTTAGGAAGCGCTTTTTTATGTTAACTTAAACACAAATCCTAGCATAGGAGGCAATACAAGCTTTAGGTGGAACACAATCAACAATTTTTTTGAGTTGATTATGTATTTGTTGTAATGTCCCCTTCTCGCTCCTGAGCAGTACTGAGATTCAATTAGCCTATTCCAGAGTCCTCGTAGGCTAGTTGATGTGGTTAGGGGACTCAGTTGCCAGCATTGATGTTAGTTTGGGGTTATTTTGGAGGGGTTACTATTTATAATAGTGGCTAGTTTTCAGAGTTGCCATCTTCAGTTGGTCACGTTGTTCCCAGTGGTCTTCAGTTTTGCTCAATTCAGAGCTTTTGGCATCCACTTACTATTTATAGCAGTTCTATATTTAGTAAGTCACCATTGGGGAATTTGGTTCCAGGCTTGGTCACGGTAGCAGCATTATAATTCAGTTTCAGTTGGAGAGCCTAAGGTTGTGGATTAATATTTATTTATTTGACCCCTTTGGCATTTTAATTAAGTTGAAAATATAAAGTTAAGTTATAACTTAAGTTGAGGGGTAAGGGGGTCATCAAGAGGACCAAGGCGCCTAGTGCATTGACATAAAGTTGTTTTTAAAAGTCAATTTAAAAAATATAATATTTTCCTTATGAAGTGGGACGCCTAGGCATGAAAAAGATATTTTAGGTTTTTAAAAAAAAAAAGTGACTCAAAAGGGGATGCTACTTTTGAGGGAGATGTTTAATGTTTAAAAAAATTAAAATATTTAAAGGTGGGAGGGGCGCCCATCTTATGAAGTGAAATTGAGAAATTTGTGGAGTCCCCTTTGAGCCTTAATCTTTTTAAAAAAAAGAAATTTGGCTCTCATTCTTCATTCACGTGAAATGACAATTTACTGTGATGCTGTTGGAATTTCATTTGGTTGCTTGGGAACTTTGTGAGGATGAAAACCCTCCATTGTTGGGCTGATTTCGGTGGTGAAATATCCACCCTAGTCAGATTTCAGTGCTGGTTTCAAGATATTTTCTACAAAGGCTTAAAGGGTTTAACCTTCAGGAGAGAAAACATGAAGATTTTTCAGTATTTCTAGGAGATTTTGGTGTGCAATCTTTTGGTTTCAGTTTGGGTGTGAGTTTTGGTGATTTTGGAGTGATATTTTACAGTTTCTGGTGGTTTGCAGTCATGGGTCAGAACTTGGCTTTTTGCATACAGTTTTTTATCCATTAAGAGCTTCATTCTGGGTATTGATTCAAATTAATCCTCTTGTCAAGACGAACATTTTGAGTACTTGTTTGCATTTTTTGGTGAAGGCTGTGATTTTCTAGAGGGGGTCAAACTTCCCAGGAGGGCCGCCCTTTGCTGCTAGCAAACTTTTTTTTTGACCAGCATTTATGGAGTTTTGTGTTTGGGCTCTTTGAAGCTGGAAAAACGAGACTTGGGCACTTGGGAGGCTAGCTTCAACAACGCCTTTGCTGGAGGGGTCAACATCAATACCAATCCATCATTTGCTGCTGTAACAGGTTCTTTGAGTTTGATTTGAATATTGTAAAAGTTCTGATATAAGAAACAGAAAGTTAAATGTTTTGAATGGGTTCAATATATTTGATGAAATCGTTGCTGTTTACATTTCAAGTTCTTTGCTATGTTCCTTTATGTTAATTTTCAATGTGAATGCATTTAAAAACCCAAAAACAAAGGCACAAGCATCATTGAAACTCAAGAACAGCAAACAAACAATTTCAAAAAAAAAATCAGGGTGCACATTATATTTGTTCAGGAATTTGTTTATACCAAAGGTTTAGAAGGAGAAAGAGGAGGCAGTCTTACCCAATTTGGAATCTCTTCAAGCACCTCCACTTTAGGATTAAAATGAGCAATCCAATGGTAGAGAAAAAGATGGTCAGAACTCATAAACCATGATTCTCCAAGAAGATTGTATTGTGTTCTTCATTGGATTCAAGTATGATGAGAATGATGCCTCTTTGACACAACTAGAGCTCTAGAGAAGAAAAGTTTGAACTCCAAGTGTTTCTGATCTATTTTTCCGAAGCAATGGAGCTTGGCCAAAGCCCAATGAAATAATTGATCAAAGCATTGAAAGAAAGATTACAGAACATGTGTTGAATGCATTTTGGAGGCACTTAAGAGACCTCATCCAGTTAAGAATAAATGATGAGCACACGGTTATACTAAGAGGGCAGGTGGGGGGACGGAGCGGTGGGAGGAGGGGGGCGGTGAATTAGTGTAGTACAAACTTTCACTTTTCAAACTCAATCAATCACATCGACTACACATATGCAAGATCTAGCAATTAAGAACACAAAGAGAACACACAATTTATGCGGAAACCCTTGCAGGAAAAACCACGGAAAAATATATATATTGATCTTCTTTTTCTTCTTGTAGGCTCCAGCCTACTACTAAAGACTCCAATCTGTACACAAACTAAACTCCAACTCAGCAAGACGCTCCAACCTCTATTTGATAGGCTTCAACCTATTTGAGGCTCCATTCTCTACACAAACTGAGCTCCAACCCAGCAAGAGGCTCCAGTTGTAATGACCCACCCCTTTTGCTGGATATGTTTTTTCGATTGTTTCCCAGTTGACAGATGTTCTATTTTAACAAACTCAGAACTTAACAATGCTTGTTCAATGAAAACTGAATTCTAAGAGCAATGAACATAAATCTGAAAACTGAGAGCAGTGGCATAATATTCAACCATTGACTGAAACAACAGAGTACGCTCAGAAAAATTACTTCAGACTTCAAGGAATACCTTTCTGGGTAAGATAAAGAGCTGTTGTGCAATGATTATTGCTCAGAAATTATAATCAGACTTTTACAAACTCAGAATGATCAATTGAGGACGATATTCTGCATTCCTAAGACTATATCAGTCCTCCCAGATATTACTGGCAGTGCCTTATGTGATATGTTTAAAACAGTGAATACTGCAGATAATCAGAAATAAGTTTCAGACTTATTCCCTTTTCAGACTGTATTTTAAAGGAGCAGAAGTATATATATCAGATTCTTACAGTAGCTTGCTGAGTGTTGATAGTGAACAAATATGCAATGTTTGCACTCAGAATTATAAACATTGCTACAAAGAGAGATTTCAGTTTGTATTACTAACTGTAACAGCAGATAATGAACATAGAATGGAGCTCAGACCTGGCCTAAAAAGCTTCTGTAAATGACTTACAGCAGCTTGTAAATAGAACATGCACCTTAATGACATACACGCCCAGCCTCTTGATCTTCAAAGGTCTCCACATAATCAGCATACACTTTCAGATCCACACACAGGTCTAGAAACAATAGCAGCAAGATATACTATGATTTCTGAGCAATAACAGTCACCACGTCCAGGCTGCAATATATCAGTCGTCACTCCAAATTGAAGGTAAACTCTTCCCAACCTCCACGTGAACCCTTAAGACAAGCCCACGCACCAGCAACAAAGCCCTAGCTTTGTAGCGTGGTACTGTAGCTCGACACTATAGCAACGGCACTGTAGCAGCTTTAAGAGAATCATAGAATCAACAAAAATCTTCATAAATTAAACTCCATTCATACCCCAAGAAATAGATATCGATTACCATCAGTTTTGCCTTCGGAAAAGCAATAGGAAAATATTGGATTACTCAATAATCCCTTCAAACTGAATACCAAACTCAAATACAAATTACGCCCAAGTAGAAGACCTGTATGATCTCCTCCACAAACCAGCTAGGGTGGATCTCTCACCACCAAAACCAGTGCTAAAGATGAGGGTTTCTGTTCTCAACCAGCTGCAAGGATAAATTGGAAACAATTCAACAGTCTCCTTAAGTTGTCAAATCCATCATAACCAAATGAGAGCCAACAAGCAAATTAATAGAAGTGGAGGGAGAAATTAGGGCAACCAACAATTTGAATCCTTTTCCCTCCAAAAACCTTTTAATATTTTTGCTTTATACTTTAAAACATTATCTAGTCAAAAGGAAACTATTTTACCTTATTCAGCCTTCTAAAACAATGTTAAGTTATCTCATTAGGCATCAAGGTACTTTTTGATGACCACCTACCCCCTCACTTAAGTTAAAAGTTATTTTATTAAAATAAATTAAGTGACTTATAAAAGTGAATATTAAATAATCCAACCTTAGGCTCTCCAACGCCACCATAGAAATAACACTACTAAGGACACTAAGAGTCTAATACCAATTTCTCGAAATAGACTTACTCTAAATAGCAATTGCTAAAAATAGTAAATGCTCACCAAATAACAAATTGGCCAAAACATTAAAGCTCGTCGGACAACTCCAACATACTGCCCAAATAGGAAACCCTACACTGCACTGCCCCTCAAACTAGTTACTAAAAATAGTAAGTGAGTCAAAACCACACTAGCCCAAATGAGGACATCGAAAATGGGGACATTACACCAGCCTCTATTTGATAGGCTTCAACCTATTTAATTTTTTAATGCTGATATGATAAACTGCTTCACCAAATCTGATTCAAATATAATCACTCTCTTCCTTCTCAAATCTAATTATCATGATGCACCAATCTTTCTCACATATTTGATTACAAAGCGCACAATATACTTCTCTCAAATCTGATCATAGTTCACACAATAAAATTCTCTCAAATCTGATCATAGTTCACACAATAAAATTCTCTCACAAATCTGATCACAAATTAGAAGTCTGATCCAATTACAAATTCGATCATTATCATGCACTCTTTCTTTTCACAAATTTGCTATGTTCCACGGCATTTTGGAGACGAGGATGGGGGACGATAGGGGACGCATTTCTAGGACATCCCCTAGGGGGGCATTTTTAGGGGATGACAGGGGATGGCGATATATATATATATATATATATATATATATAGAGAGAGAGAGAGAGAGAGAGAGAGAGAGATGTCAATAACTGATAACAACAATATCAATATGTAAATAAATCACGAGAGCAGTAGTATAACGTCATAATAAATGTCAATAAAGCATTATAAATTTATAACAACAGTCTCAAACATCAATAAAACCATGGTCTATCAATATCCAAATGTCTCAAACATGTATCCAGAAGTCTCAAAGTTCAAACAGCAAAAATAAAAATTAAAAAAACAAAGTTTTTTATGTTTACAGTTTTTTTGGCTGTTGAAACTTCCCAGACCGTGGGGGATAGCTAGCCGTCCCTGGGACGACGAGAGACGTTTCCTGCGTCCTCCAACCGTCCCCAAATGGACAAGGACGTTTCCTGCTATTTAGCTTGTTCTGAAGACGGCAAGGGGACGTCCCCTTTGCGTCCCCCTGTCTCGGGGACAGTTGGGGACAGGGACAGTCCATTTTGGGACAGGGGATGCGTTCCTGTGTAACATAGCAAATTTGATCACTATCATGTACTTCTTTTCACAAATCTGATCATAAACATGTCAATATATTCTTTTGTCATAGTCACACATATTCCTTTAAAAAATAAATCAGAATTAGACTTCATTTTTTTGCCTCTTCTCTTTTTATATCTGCTCTAATATTCACATGATATTCATTACATTTCTTGTCTTCAAAAACTCATCTACTCTCCCTTAAATACAATTCACATGTCTCTTTGAATTTAGAGACACACCACTTCACACAATGTACATCAGACATCTCCTTTCATAAACACACCTCTTCTATTTTTCTTTATCACACCTCTTATCTCATATTAATCGCTGCCTTTGACATTTAGTAACTTGTCTTTATTACCTTATATAATTGTATCACTTTTATGTTATGAACCACACACTAACAAAAATATGTTCACCCAAGGTATATGGGCCGACCCGTATTTATTTATCGTGTTTTTGTTCTTCAATGTCTTTCTCATAATTATGTTTAAATCTTTAATTTAAGCAAAGACAATTAATCTCTTCTAATATATTTGCCGTTCACACAATAGACAATGTCTTCTTCTTTAAATGTCTATTCCATATCAGTCTCAAACTCGATTGCTCTACTACATCATCCCTCTATCATGTATTGTGTCTATTGTTGTTCCTCTTATACATCCATGTTTTGTTCCTCTTACACATCCATGTTTTAAACTGATCCATCTTACACATTCATGTCTTATTCCTCTTACACATCCATGTCTTATTCCTCTTACACATCCATGTCTTAAGCTGATCCAACTTGTCTTAGATATGTTATTGAAAAATGATTCTCTTGACAACATTTACACCTTGCATACCATGATACGATCACTTTGATGTTAGTGACAAGCACCTTGTCTATTCATCAATAATGACAATACTGAATACCTTTATGACATCAATGGCAACATGTCCATGCACCTTTGACATCAATGACAACATTTACCAACAATCTCCTAACAGTCTCTTTGACATCAATAACAATATTTCCAACAATAAACACATTTGTGTTGGAAGTAGACAATTGAGAGGAGGTCAATGTTGCAAAAATAGGAGGCTTAGGAGGGGCCTTGGCTTTGACAAGCTTGAAGGAAGGTGTGCCACTCAATGGCTAAGGATTTTTTTTATAACTAAAATATTGTTACAATCATATTCTTAATTAGGACAACTTCTAGTCAATCCAAACTTACAAATCTTTTCATGGGGGTTTTCATGATTGGCCACAGTATACATCCAATCGTCAATATATAATTGCCTCCCATTGAGTCAAGAATCAGTTGCATTGTAATAGTCAATGTTTACTTATGGTGGGGTGTAACGTGATGGAATAGTGGCCATGGTGATTAATGACATGATCATCCCTAGGATGGCATTGTTGGAAGTAGTATTTTAGATTGTTTTGCTTGCTAAATGATATTTGAAGCATTCCGAGTTAATATGAAAATCTCTATTACTGGATTTTTCAAAAACCTTGGCAGAACCCAGATTAGACCAGACCAGGCATGGGTCCTTGCTTGGGTTTGGCCAGGGTTCTGCCCTAGGCTTGTGGATTCGGCCTGGGTATGTTTAGAGGTAGTCAGGTGAACCTAGGGAGAACCTGCTTGGTAATTTTAACAACATTATTTGTAATGAGAAAAGGCAGAAAAATAAATAAAAATAACAACTATCCTTAGTCTCAATTGAGGATGGGCGGCACAAGGCTGCTACACTGGAATTGCATAGTGCAGCTTCTTTTGGTTCTAATGAAGTAGGTGATGACGTTGATTTGTCATGTGCAGTTGCAGAAATGTAATTTCTTTTTTGACATTGGATTATCAATTATATCCTATGTTCTGTTTTTAATTTTGTATCTGCTACCAAACCCAGGATTTTTTTTTGCCGAACTGCTGAACCTGAACTGGCAACATAGATGAAAATGATAATAATGATATTTGTAAGGATTCAATTCTTCGAAAATCCTAGAATAATCAACATTCTAGTCTTGAGAAACTTTTTTTAATTTTAAAGCTTTTGCTATGTTTTGTTCAGGCTGTATTTTTGAATGTTGTGGGAGGTGTTCGATTAACTGAACCTGCAGGTGATCTAGCAATTGCAGCCTCAATTTGTAGCAGGTATACTTTCTACCTGGTTTTTAGATTTATAACTAAAGGTTATTGTTTTATAAACACAAGTGGAAAAACCTTAAGTAGTTTTGGATGTCCTAACATATGCACTGACATTGTATTTTCTCTTCTTCCTTCGTCAGTTTCCTGGAGATACCTATACCTGGTGGAATTGCATTCATAGGGGAGATTGGTCTTGGTGGAGAACTTAGATCAGTATGTTGAAGTTTTCAATTTAGTGCATAAAAATTCATAACAATGTATTTTTGGCATGTTTAACCTCCTCTCTTGAACAAGAAAATTACCATGCCCCTCAAACCCTGTACAAAGTGGAGTCCCTGATGCTAGTTTTTGTTTCCAATGTCTTTCCAGCATTTGAGATAATCATTTGATAAGCTTTGGTTGAGTGTTAGACTGGCCATGTTTTTGTATATTAGTGTCTTTGGGAGCTTCATCTAATTAAAAGACAGAGTTGCCCATATCTCGTAGATATATATGATTTTTTCATGACGGCAGTGAATTATGATTTTCAGCATTTCTATTATAATATATATTATTTCTAATGGTTCACATACATAAAGGAATTTCAAAACTTGACATATTTACTTTCAATAACTTGGTTTGGAAGATCAGATTGAACAAAAGGAAAAAGTAGTTTGTGTTGGTATTGTTAGCTCTCCTTGATGTTTCATATCTGCTGCTTTGTTGCTTGCAACTCATAATTTGATTTTTAACATTTTTCACTTGTTAAAGAAGATACTGTTTTTGTATTTCGGGGAATGTTAAAATTGCATGTACAACTTCAAGTTCGTTTTATATGGTCAGAATTTTTAATGAGTAAAATCTCAAATATGTATTTTTGCATTGCCATTTATTTATGTTTATGATTATTCTTCCAAAAAATTGACCACCATTCAAGAATGACTGTAATTTTCTTAGAAATTTATCCTTTATATTATATAAATATTTCCTATGGTTCCCAAGGTTTCTAGGACAGGAACTAGGGGATGCATTATTGGGATGTGTTTTTTCTAAGGCCATTTATTAGGGAAGGAATTTTAAAAAATAGGGAAAATTTTAAAACATAAGGAATTTCAAATATTCATATGATAACATTGATCAAGCATTCATCATGGACATTATCGAACCTAATAAAGACATGCTTGAGTGGTGTGTACATTTAGGTGAGGGATTTATTATTGAAGTTTTCTTAATTCCTTGAAGACTACATGTTCTACTATCAAACTCTTTAACAAAGAGGAACTGTTAAGTAAAGAGATAATCGGTAATATTCCAGTTTGAGATCAATGGGAATGCTATTTGATGGGATTGTTCTATGAGTTGTCCATGTAGGGCATGATTTAGACATTTTTGCATTAGGAAAGTGGTATTTCTTACTGTATAGGAGTGAATTTGCAACCCTCTTGCAAATTCCCCTTTCACACTCTCCACCTTAGAAAAATCAAATTGGACCAAGTAATTCCACGTCCTCATTCCGCACCCCATCCACTTGGCACTTGTTTTTAGTATTGGTGGGGGAATTTATGTCGGGGACACGCGTGTGGTGCGCAGATGTCTGTGCGGTGCGCTGCGTCAGGACTTCCTACCTCTGGAATTTGCAGAGGTGTTACGTTCTCCATTGGTGACGAAACGTAACGCCTGTGAACCTTCCTGCTGACCTTTGAACGACTCTTTCCCTCCCAAACCTTCTTCAAATGGCTATCCTTCACTTTCAATCCGTCTTCTTCATGTTTCTACACGCTTGCTCGATCTGGCTTCACGTTCTTAGCATTCTAAGCTCCATATTCTTGCAATTTCAAACTGCTAGCGACATTATCAACGATTCCAACATCACAACATTCTTCACATCTACCATAGAAGCTGCAGCTTGGTGTCTTGTGACACTGCTTTCGGCATTGTTGTGGCGGCGTCGACTCTGCCATAGCTGTGGACTAGTATTCCTCTCTCATTGGCCTTGAGCACCTTTGGTCGAGGGTGGTAACGTTTTTGTATTACTACTTTGTTGTTGGATTTGAGTAGCATAGTGTCTCTTGTAGTGCTTGGTTTCATTTCCGTTCCAACATTGTTTTCTTTATCATATTTTCCACATATCTCTCTATCTAGTTGTCCGTGGAGGTGGAAACACCAAAGCAAGGGTTTGAATGCGACAAACCCCTATACAACTCCAACATTTTTCCTCTCTTGGTTGTGTAGGTATGCGTTCGTATGGAGCTTGCTGGTGAACTGGACCCTTCGTGAGTTCACTTCCACCACCTTAGTCCTTGTCATTTTCTATATCACCTTTTTGGTCATTTTAGTTATTTTGTTATTTGCTGCTTTAGTCATCATTAGTAAACTTTTAGCTAAGCTGTTTAGTGGGCTTTTTGTCACTTTGTTTGTGTCCTTGTACTTTCTGTCTGTACGGATGCCAACACCTCTGTGAGATGCCAACGCGTTGTTGTCCCTGTTCTACGCTGCTATCCTCTGGCAGAGAGCTGTCTGAGGTACAACTTGGGTTCCAAAAACTTGCTCACTTAGTCCTAACTTAACTCTCGGGTTAGTTGAGTGACAAAAGCATTAAGAGTGCTCTTCATTCTCTATCCTTGATGTTAAGCGCTTGTCCAACTCCTCTACATCTTGGTGAACCTGACGTGAACCATTTTGGTTCTGTTTAGCAATGTTGAAAGACCCTTTCCTTGTATCTTAGGAGTGTTGTGTGTGTGGGTGTTGTGAGTGTTGATGTTATAGCTACGGGTTTCATCCTTCACCCGTATTAATTAATAAGCAAATAAATAAAGCCGTGCCTATTTATTTATTTGAAGCCGATCTTGATGAAGAAGTGCTTCCATCCATATAATAACTTATATTTTATTTATTGTAGCCGACTTAAATAAAATGATCGCCACCTTTTGTAAAAGACATATCATTTTGTAAGAGGCTGACTTCCTATGAAAAGCTGTCTTGTTTGGGAGAAGCTTTATCTACATGTATATATAAGTGGTGCTGCTCTCTCTTATTCATTCATTCATTATTCAAGTAAGTTCGCATAAATTTCTGAAGGAGTTCAATAACTACATCAGATCGACTTGAGGAGAAGTTCAATACTCTTAATTGGTTGTGTATTTGCATCAAGAAGTGGTGCCATTATTACTGTCTCATATCAGCCTTGTGATTGGCCTCATTGTAAAGCGAACTGCTGCTCATTTATTCAATATATAAGTGATATATTGTTGTTGGGTTTTTCTCCCACAAAAAGGAGGGTTTTCCTAGGGTACATGTTGTGTTCTATTGTTTGAATTTGTCTTATTTCTGCTTAAATTATTTCTGGTCCTAAAATTAACATGGTATTTTTAGCGGGTTTAAGCAAGATCGTGATCAAATTTGTTTAAGTAGCGAAATCTTCATCTCTTCTTCTCATTTAAGGGATACTATCTTATCTTCGAAAATGGTGAACAGACTCAAGGTTGAAGATAGACTTGATGGTGCATCTAACTTCACCTCTTGGAAGTTTAGAGTTCTTATTACATTGGAAGAAAATGATATTCTTGAGTTCGTGGAGAGTGAGGTGCCCAAGCCTTCCAATGAGACTAAGAAAACACAACGGAGGAAGAATGGCACAAAGGCCAAGAAGATATCGATTGATTATGTGAAGGATCACCTTGTGCCTATTATCTCCAAGTTGAAGACGGCGAGAGAGATGTTCAAGACTTTGGAGGGATTGTATGAGATCAATAACACCAGCAAAGCTCTTGCTTTGAGGCAACAACTTCATCACATCAAGATGGCTAAAGGAGATTCGGTCATCTTCTTTATGAAGATTACTGAGTTGAAGGATCAACTATATGCCATTGGAGATATAGTTGAAGATAGAGACTTAGTCATGTTGGCACTAAACGGTCTTCCTCAATCTGGGGAGCCTTTTATCCAAGGTATCAGTGGAAGATCTAAGTTACCAAAGTTTGATCGTCTTAGAGCAGATTGCATTCAAGAGGAATCCAGGTTGGCAGCAAGAGGTAATGGTTGAGGCTCTCAAAATGAAGACAATCATGTTCTTGTTGCTCAAACTTCAAGAAGGAAGGGAAGAGAAGGAAGAAAAGGAAATTTCAAGAGGAATACAGACAGGAAATCGGATTTTTCTCTTGAATCAAAGAATGATCTCTCCCCTATTCAATGCTTCAGATGTGACAAGTATGGTCACTATGCTAGAGATTGTGCAACAAGACCAAAGCAACATGCTTCTACTACGGATGTTGATAATGTCTCTCCTCAAAAGGAATCAAGAGACAACTCAGGAGGTTTTATATTCATGTTTGCCCTATCAAGCAATGTTCCAATCGATAGTAGCACATGGTTGATTAATAGTGGCACTTCTCGACACATTACAGGATATAGAGAGCATCTTTGAAATTTGGTAGAAAGAGAAACCAACATTCAAGTGATAATTAGAGATGATGCTTTCTATTCAGTGAAAGGTGCTGGTGCCACCTCTCTTCACCTAGATTCTGGCATCCCTCTTCATTTGAGTGATGTCTTGTTTGTACTAGGTATCAAGAGGAACCTTGTATCAATTTCAGCTTTGGAAGACAAAGGATATCAAGTTGCATTTTTTGAGGGAAAAGTTCTTGCTTGGCCAAAGAACTCTAGCATCAAGACAACTTGTGTGATTGGTGTTTGTCAAGAGAGTCTATATAGACTTTCCATTCGTCCAATTCAAGCATTGTTGCATGATTCCACCAGTTCGAGTGAGCTATGGCATAGGAGGCTTGCTCACCTTCATTTCAGAGCTCTTCCACCCATGGAGAAGATGGTTATTGGCCTTCCGAAACTCAGTTAGGAGCATGATGGTACTTGCAGAGGATGTGCAATGGGTAAGAATACCTAAGAGTCCTTTTCATAGTAGTGAAAGTAGATCAAAAAGTATTCTAGATCTTGTTCATTCTGATTTGTGTGGTCCAATGTCTGTGGCATCCTTGAATGGTTTCTGGTATTATGTGATTTTCATTGATGGCTATTCTAGAAAGACTTGGATTTACTTTTTGAAGTCTAAGGAGTCTGAAGAAGTACTTGATAAATTCAAAGAATTTAAGGCTCAAGTTGAAAATTTGTTTGGAAAGAGGATCAAGGTTCTGAGATCTGATAACGGAGGGGAATACACTTCTAGAGGCTTCCGTAATTTCTGTATTGAGGCTGTAACAACTCAATCTCAACTTCTGTTATTAACTACCAATTTTCTACTAAATTTAACTAACCTGTTTCCTTTCAAGAATTTCCAAATCGATTTCAATTGAATAAATTTAAATTTGAACTAACTTCTAAGTTTTCGGTTTCAGCTGAGTTGAAACAACTAACTGTTTCCACCAACCAATTCACGGAAGAACAATGACTAAATAATTGTTAAACCAGGGTTTCCACTTTTCATTTAAACGGTAAGAACTTCAAAGTAAAGTAATTTACATAACATTCAGTTACCAACTATTTTCAAACTTCAATTCAATTGAAAAGAAATATCTAACTGAATTAACTAGATAGAGCATTTACTGAATTCCAATAACGGAAAAGTAACGAACTTAACTAACTTTTCATTTATTTCAAAATAAAATTACAACTGATCATTTCTACACTAAGTAATCATTACAAATGCTTTAAGAGAGAGAATAGGGTTTCAAGAGTTTACAATTAAGAAGTTGAAGCACTTGACCTTGACACAATCATCATGGGAAAAGAAGATATCATCAGGCGCTTTACTGCCCAACCGAAGACCTACTGGTCTCCCGTGTTCCTTCAACTGAAGGAACCCGTCCCTTCTTGAGAGTAATCAACAAGGATCATTTGTCATCATGTCTTTGAGCCTGGTGTCAAGGACTTATACCTTCTGATCGACCTTACTAAGGGTACCTCCCAACTAGAAAGGTCACTCTGATCAGTGGTATATCTGGTACTTGATAGCTAATAGATGCTGAATCTAGCATCATACCTTGGCCAAGGATTTTAGTATCTTTGGCACTCCTATGTTGATATCTCTGGCATTCCTGTGTCATTAGCACTCTCACCCTTGCTCAACACGACAACCCTCTGATCAAGTTTCTTGTTTCTAGCAACATTAAGATATATCAATCTTCTCTTTGGTTCATAACCCTGGGAGTTTATTGTTTAATATCTTATATTATTTTAGTTTATGTTTCCATCTTAATAGTTAGAGAGGGTGATTAGACACATAAGCTTTCTCTTCTCATTATATTTGGATAGATCTTAACCACCATGATAATGTATTAAGAATTCAGCTGAAGACAAACCAAGTCTTAATTAGATACAAAGTATTTCCAAAGGAGTACCCAAGATAAACAGGGAAGTATAACAGGTCTTAATTTGACTTAATGAAAAGAAGAACTCAGGTTTATTCTAATTCCAAGATTTCAGACAAATTAGTTTAGATTTAAAAATTAAGTTCGTAAATCTAAGTCAAACTAGATCATAACAGAGATAAGAAAGGTTTAACGTTTTCCAATCTTCTATCCATTCGGAAAGACTAGAGTTCAATTTAATTCAAGGCCGATGTGAGATAAGATATAAAGAGTTGGAGAATTCTAACATCAGGTCATCAATGGTTACAGGTCTAAACACGGACAACAGGTAAGAAAAACAAGAATCAAGTTCCGAGCCAAAGACAATTACGGAGAAGAACAACCTAGCAAATCTTTGTTTTCTAGACACGATTTGGTCACATCATGAAAAAGAATAAGGATTCCATTCCTAATCGGGTTCCTTTACAAAGCATCAAGAATTCCATTTAAACCACACCTGACAGAGGAAACACGTATAAATAGATAATGGAGGATTGTCTTCAAAGACGGTTTGTTCAAACCCAATTTAGATTCCTTCCCACAAGCAACTACTATTCATTTGATATTAATTTAAAGAAGGAGAAGTAAATTGAGATAATCTATTGACAAGGAGAAATAGGATTCCAAGTTGGTGACGTTAACCAACGGCATCAACTATATATACATAGATTTTTTTATTGATATCAAAATAGAGGAGGTTATACTCGATACTTGCCTGTGTAATGAAGTTGAAGAAAAAATAATGCTCTTCACTTCGGTCTTTCAAATAAACCAAGAGGGCATTGTCATTTTCAGATGAGGGAGAAGACCCAAGGCAAGACAATCTACCGACTCCATTCCTCCGAGTTGAAAATGAGAAGGCCAAAACTCCAATGCAAGGTCACGGCATGAACAGAGCTTGATTAAGTATGAAATACTCGAGAGAATACGACTCAAAGAATAATGAATGAAGCGAAGTGAGGAAGAGCCTAGTTATTGCAGAAGATTGGAAATGGAAAAGCTCCCAAAACCAAACGGCAAATGAAAAAAATGGAATTGAACTTTGCAGAACAAGAATGACAAATCCGCCTTCCAAGAACGGTTAGAACTTGTATACCAAATTATTTCACACGCCTTAGCAGATAAACAAAATGCAGACGAGATGACGCTGGAAGAAAGATGAAGATGGGTTGCAGAAATTAATTCTGAAATGATGAATGCATTAATCAACAAGGTTGCGAGTGGTAAAGAATGGCTACAGGAATTAGGATAAATGAATGTAGCAATGGCAACAGCTAGAAGATGACAAGAAAAGAAGACAACTTCACCACCAGAACATTTAAGCCCTAAACCTCCACTCAGAGCGTACTCTGCTCTTTTTGCCAAAAGACCCAGTGAACAATGAACAATGAACAATGAACAATGGTGAATCTTCGATAGGAGTCCAAAGTCTTTTCTTCCATGTTCCCCGAAACCCTTCACCAAGAAACTCTTTGATAAACATGTATGAAAAATGTCATAGCATAGACAAGGCAATGAACTGTTTGATAAAATGCTTTGGTAGACATGTATGAAAAATGTCATAGCATAGACAAGGTAGTGAATTGTTTGAAAAAATTGCTCAAAGAAATGTGGTGAGACCACATTTCTTTGAGGCATTTTTTCAAACAGTTTGCTGCCTTGTCTATGGCTTGTCATGGCATTCCATCACCATGAGACCACATTTCTTTGAGGCATTTTTTCAAGAGTTCACTGCCTTGTCTATGCCAGTGCTTACTATTATGCTTTGACGAATTTTTTCCAAGCATCCATAGCTTGTTCAAAAGCACCTATTTTAGGCTTTTAGCCATAGCAACAAGGCAGTGAATTGTTTGATAAAATGCTCTGGTAGTCATGTATGAAAAATGTCGTAGCATAGACAAGGCAATGAACTGTTTGAAAAAATGCCTCAAAGAAATGTAGTCTCATGATGATGGAATGCCATGACAATCCATAGCCATAGGCATTTGTCATGGCATTCCATCACCATGAGACCACAATTCTTTGAGGCATTTTTTCAAACAGTTCACTACCTTGTCTATGCTATTGCTTACTATTATGCTTTGATAGATTTTTTCCAAGCATCCATAGCTTGTTCAAAAGCACTTGTTTTAGGCTTTTAGCCATAGTAGCAAGGCAGTGAACTGTTTGATAAAATGCTTTGGTAGACATGTATGAAAAATGTCGTAGCATAGACAAGGTGGTGAACTGTTTGAAAAGATGCCTCAAAGAAATGTGTTCTCAAGGTGATGGAATGCCATGACAATCCATCACCATAGGCATTTGTCATGGCATTCCATCACCATGAGACCACATTTCTTTGAGGCATTTTTTCAAACAATTCACTCCCTTGTCTATGGCTTGTCATGGCATTCCATCACCATGAGACAAAATTTCTTTGAGGCATTTTTTCAAACAGTTCACTGCCTTGTCTATGCTCTTGCTTACTATTATGCTTTGGTAGATTTTTTCCAAGCATCGATAGCTTGTTTGAAAGCCCTGTTTTAAGCTTTTAGCCATAGCAGCAATTCAGTGAACTGTTTGATAAAATGCTTTGGTAGACACATAGTTGGAAAACTCAGACTCGCCGCGGACTCGACAACCCAAAAATATGACTCAGACTCGGGACTCGGCACAGACTTGGGAAAAGACTTGTCTAGGACTCGGCAAAAAAAAAATGGTAGTTTTACAAAAAAACAACAAATTAATGCATTTAGAGAACATAAGAGCCTAATTTGATTATCAAACACTCATAATTCAAAGATTACACATGTCATATGATCATCAAACACTCAATAATTGAAATTTCATCATTCATAGTCATCAAATACTCATAGTTTCAATGTATAACAGCATCATAAGTTTATAAATGTTTACATATAATCATGTCAAAAAGAGGAAAACATTAACAACCACATGTAATCTACATCTTCCTTTTTCCCCTCCCAATGGTACTCAATTTTGGAGGCCTAGAACTAGAAGGTGCCCGTGCTATAGTATCCAAACGAGGACTAGGAGATCGAGAAGGGGAAACATGATATTCGAATGTGTCTTCATCGTCCTCCATGGCATCCAATCTTGCTGCTTCTTCTTCTTCTGCTGCTGCTCTCTCTAATTCAGCAAGATCCTCATCAGTAAGGAAGACATCAGCCTCATCATTTTGTTCATCAATAGTCCATTCACCATATGGATCAATGTCATCCAAGTCGATGGACTCGTGTGAAACACCCTCCACCTTTCTAGTTCGAAGGCGAAGGTTGTACCGAACAAAAACTAAATCATTTAGGCGCTGCTGAGTCAACCTATTCCTCTTCTTTGTGTGAATGTTCTCAAATAAACTCCAATTCCGTTCACACCTAGAAGCACTGCATGGCTGTGACAAGACATGTATGGCTAGCTTTTGAAGATTTGGTGTGCTAGCACCATAGTTCTCCCACCATAGATCTACAAAAACATGTTTAAAAAATATAAGTATTAAGAAATAAGAATAAAGTAAACAATCTATATGTAAGAATCAAGTTTCTAATTTCATTTTTTACCTGGTTGTTGTTTTCCTCTCCTTTCAATTGCTTGCTGGGAGGAAAAGAGTCTCCCCTCTGCACCCTTGTAGACCTTGAATAGATAAAAGAAAAAGTAAATCAAATATAGAAAATTCATAGATAGTCAAGGCTCAACATTGCAAATTCATAAATAAGATGTAACAAATCTCACCTCCAACTCATCAAGCACTTTATCTCTCAGCTCACGATCAGGCACCATCCTATCAATGCATATGACAAGACCTTCCATGACCTCCTCATCCACCTTAAATGTGTCCGAGAAGTAGAACTTCGGATTCAAAAAGTAGGCAAAGGCATGAATCGGCTGGTGGAGTTGGTGTGTCCATCTCCGATCAATGATGCGCTATATGATTTCATATTTCCTTTTGTTGCCACCATAGTAACATGATATGGCCTCTTTGGCCCTATCCATGGCCTCATAGATGAAACCCATTGGCATGCCATCTCCATCCACCATACGAAGAACCCTCACCAAAGGTTCTATCACCTAAAAAAATGAAAATAAATGTTAAATCATAACAAAATTAACCCCCCGGTATTGGCATGGTGTGATGGTTTATAGGTGGCATTGTTGTTCTTGCCACCAAGGTTCAAACCCCATTGGGGTGGTATTGTTGAATGGTTGTATCCGTTCATAGCTCGGTCAAAAGCGTTTACCCCTTGAATAAAAACAAAATTAACCCCTCAAAAAATAAAAACAGCAAATAGATTATCATGTATAATTTTTTTTTGTGTGATTGCTACTTACCCCCATCAACTCCTCTCCATTTTTGATGAATGTCTCATCAAAAACTATGGCAACAATCCTCTCCCCTTCAGGTCTATTGGAAAATGAGGACTCCTTCCAAGCATCGGACACGAACATTTGCTTGAGATGACCAATGGCACCAAGAATGCTTTGCAATGTGAGGAAGTGGCTAGCAAATCGTGTCACTCCAGGTCGCACAAGGTCCTTGCCATTTGTAAATTTCCTCATCAAAGAAAGCACCCAAGTATGGTTGTAGATAAATTTTGTAACACTTTTTGCATCTTCAACCACACTTTTGACCCATGAAATCTTCCCAATGTCCTCTAGCAATAGGTCTAAGCAATGTGCAGCACATGGAGACCATGCAATTGTGGGATACCTCTCCATAAGTAGTCTACCTGCAGCTACATATGCAGCTGCGTTGTCCGTGATGATTTGGACAACATTATCAACTCCAACCTCCTGGACCACCCCATCTAATAGATTGCATAAAGTCTCAGCATTTTTAACTTCATGGGAGGCATCTATTGATTTTAGAAACACCAATCCACCATTAGAGGCCACTAAAAAGTTAAGGAGAGTTCTATTTCGTCCATCTGTCCACCCATCAGATAAAATGCTGCAACCTTTTCTTCGCCAAAATTTCTTTTGCTCATCAACCACAAGCCGTGTATTCTTTACGGCTTCCTCTAGCAATGGCCCACTCAAATCTTTAGATGATGGGGTCTTAAACCCTTTCCTGCAACTGTAAGGGCGTTCACTAAACCTTCCCAATATGGGCTGTTTGCAACATTGAAAGGTAGATTATTGTAGTACCAAAAAATGCAGCAACCATCCTAACATCTTGATGCTTTTCTTTATTCCAACCAGTACCTTCAAGTGAAGGTTGTGCTCCTAGAACATTACGTGGAATAAAATAATTTGGTCCTGATGAAGGACCCTGACTAGCACTAGCAGTAGAAAAGGAACCATCAGGACTCTCACCAAAAGATGAATGTGGAGCACGGAAGCTTGGACTTGCAACACCATGGGGCATAGAGGGTGTAGATTGGGATTGGGATCCACTCATCGCTGCTGCTAGGGCATCCTTTGTTTTTTGTCTTTCCTCTTTTTTAAGCTCATATTCAGCAAGAAGGGCCTTCATCTCTCTAATAATCTCAGGAGTAGTATTCTTGCATCCCTCCACATTTTGCCCAGGTATTCTAGCAAGGTGGTATTTTAATTTGTTTATTCCTCCTGTCATCCATTTTTGGCATTCATGACATGTGAATTCACCATTTTTATTTCCTGGAATTCCATACTTTCATGCAAGGTCTTTTTTTAGTCCCTTTGGATTTGAAGATGACATTGTTGTTTCAAGTTCAACATGGAAAAAAAAAATCAGCTAGGGTTTGCTAAAAAATCAGCAAATAAATGTGATTCAAAATTTCAAAGTTTCAAACATTTGCAAAAGAAAAAGAATGCAAAAACAAGCTAGAAAGTAGAAACAATAAGAATTAGGCTATTAAGGAAAATAGAAAAAAATTTGGCAGCATTTCCCCTTATTTTTCTTGATTTTTTTGATTTTGAATGCAAGAAATTGAAGAAAACAAACAAAAAGAATTGTTAGATCACTTACCTGGCTCTATTTTGATCTTTTTAGTTCGTTCTCCTTGCTTCAATCAACCCCAAATCAATTTGCAGACCTGTTTTTCACAAGTGAGTCTAAAAATGAAAAAAAAAATATAAAGAAACATGGGTTTTAACCCATTTTAAGACTTAGCCGCGCAGGAGAGTCCTGGGTCGAGACTCCCGAGTCCCGACTCTGGTCCGAGTCTCTCTCTCGGACTCGACTCGAAGTCCGTCGTCCACTAGTCGTGGCTCCCGACTCCGAAGTTTCAGAGTCCCATGTTCGCAAAACTATGGGTAGACATGTATGGAAAATGTCATAGCATAGACAAGGCAGTGAACTGTTTGAAAAAATGCCTCAAAGAAATGTGGTCTCATGGAATGCCATGACAAGCTAATGCAATTGGCAGCTGCTCCTAGTTATTAGTTATGCAATGTGAAGTAATTGCATAACTGCTTAGGTTGACTTTGTAAAAAACTATATTGTAATTGAAATTTTGTCATCTATCAACATCTAGTTATTAGTTATGCAATGTGAAGTAATGCTTTGAGTTTGAAAGATGTGCAATGCAATGAATGTAATCAACGATACAAATAGAAACTACAAAAATCTATTTTCTACATTTCATTAGTTAAACTCTTTATTTTATTTGCTCTCTATATCTCTATGCTATGGAAATGCCTTTCAATTTAAAAAAAAAAAAGTTTTTTTTTATCTCTTGTTCTACAATTTTTTACATTTTTTTTTAATCCGATTTTTTCCCAATTTTTTCAAAAAATCTTATACTTTTTGGTTTGCTGATTTTTTCCCTGAAAGATTTTTTCTGCTATGGTTTGTTTGACCTACTTTGATGTTTGTGCATGAAAGTGAAGTTTTGTAGGTACTATGATGTTTGAGCATGAATGTGAAGTTTTGTAGGTACTCAATCCACTTCATGTGCCTCTAAGTTAACTTAGTGCCTAAACATAGAAAACAAACAAACAAACAAAAACCCTCGTAAGTATTTGAAATTTTGACAAAAAACAAAAAAAAAAAATGCAAAAGAATTTATAAAAATGAACAAAAAATAAAGAACTTACCTTAAATGATACATTGCTGATTTTATTATTAAATTTGTGGTTTTCATATTATTATTGATATTAAATTAATAAATTTCTGATTTTATTATTAAATTTGAATTTTTTTGATTTTATAATTTTTATTGTTTCTAAGTTACTAAGTTTCTAACTTGTAAATTTACTAAATTATTTTCATTGTTTTTAGAAATATGAGCTCCATCATCTCACCTATTGTGTGGGTCATAAGGTATGCTAATACAGACTCTCCTAGCCTTGGAGAGATTTAATAGACATTTGACAACATGCTTGGATAGATGAAGCAAGCAATTCATATTAGGGACCCTGATTTGGGATTTTATGAGGAAAACATTAGGCTCATTGTGACGCAGCGGTGAAACACTTTGAAAACCCCACTTCATATGGCAGCCTATATTCTAAATCCCAAATGGTATGCACCAAGACCTGGGACAGTGCCTCCATTTGATGATGAAGAGGTGAAAGAAGGCTTCATGAAAGCACTTTGAAAAATATATATTGAGGAGTCTAGCAAACTTAGAGCACAGTGGCTAGCTTTTGTGAATCTTCATGGCCCAACATTCAGTAGACCAAAGGCGAAGATAGATAGAGTTACATTAGCTCAAATCAACCCCATCTGGTGGATATGGCATGGCAAGGATGCACCAAAGTTGAGGATGTTTGCCACTCATCTCCTTTCATTGGTTGCTAGCTCCTTTGCTGTAGAGAGGAATTGGTCTACATATAGCTTCATCTAGTCAGTGCAAAGGAATAGGCTTACCTCTAGACGATTGGAGAAGTTGGTGGCTATGCATAGTGCCTTGTGGCTTCAAGATCGCCAAACTCTTGAGTATCGTTAGACTCCAATTGCACATTGGGATGTTGATCTCGAAGATATTGCATAGGTTGATGATGAGGAGGCACATGATGCATTGCTTGGGGTTCCATTAGATCAAAATGAGACAAACTCTTATAGTGGCAGTGACTCAGGCTCCAATTTCGATGTAGTGTTAAGAGATGTTGATTACTACATATTTCTATATTTTTGTCATTTTGTAGTTGAAATTTGTAGCCTTTTGGCATTTTGTTGTAATTTTTATATAATATATGCATATTGTTAATGAATGCAATTAAATTTCGCTAAAAATCAATTTATTTGTTGCTTTCTATGAAATGAAAAGCTCAATTGAACTCTAATATCATGTGTTAAGGTTCTATGATGTATATGATGATTGCTTTATCAATGCTATCATATGAATATTTTAAAAAAATTCCTAGTTTTTAAAGAGACATCCCTTGCTACCCCCTAAAAAATGGCCTAACTCCTGTCCTTGTCCCCAAAACGCATCCGCCCATCTCTTGCTATCTTCGTCTCAGAAACTTGGGGTAACATAGATTAATATTTAATAACAAATATAATATTTTTAAAATAAAGAGCACATAAAAACAAAGATATGTGCTCATCAACACTATCCATTTCATCTTATTTAGCTAATAAAAAGTTTTAAGATATTTTGGTTTATTAATTTGAGATAAAAAATTGATTTGTTAATTATAATTGAAAATTGAAGGACATTATGTTGAATAAAGATATAAATCTTAAAGAATTAAATAATTAACCGAAGAACAAGAGACACATATATTTTTTAAATTTAACATAAATTTATAAATACTGTTTATTATTTAAAAATTAAACAATTAACCAAAAATATAGGAAAAATATAAATTGAGAAAGTAAATCTATTATTTCATAATTAAATTTATCAAAAAATTTAAAAAAACTATTAGCAAATGTTCAGAAAAATTGATCCCTTCAAAAATTTTTTTTTTACAAATTTATAGTAATAATTTTAAAAAACATAAATATAAAAAATTAGATGCAAATGAAAAAAATCGAATTAGAATTACCAAAATAATCAAATGTAACCTTTGCAAAAACACAAAAAAAAAAAAAACTAGAAGTTACGTAAAACAAGTGTATTATAAAAAAAACAATATAGATACAACAAAATTTATGTGTCTAGTAAATAAAATAAAATAACTTTTAAGTAAATAAAATAGCTCTTAATTGATTTCTCTTGGCTTTTTTTAGATAGATGTATTTAAGATATCTATACTAGTTGGTACACATCTTCCATTTTTGTCTTGCTTTGGCACTAGCATTACTAGCACTATGCATGGACTCATGCTTTCCTTGACTAGTCCTTTTCTTAGTAGCTCCTCCACTTGCTTTTTGATCTGCTCATTCTCTTGTGGTGTCATCCTATAGTCCACTTCATTCAAAAAACTCAACTTTGGTATCAAGTCTATGGCATGACTAATACTATGTACTGGTGGTAAGCCTTCGAGCAGCTCTTCTAACATGATGTCCTTGTACTCCCTCAATATCCTTTATATCTCTTTGATAAGCACATGATGATACTAAGAAGAGGAGGGGGGGCGAAGGGGTGTTGCGGTGGATGTGAGGGGTGAATCGGTATTAAACAATCTTTTACTTTTCAAAACTTAACCAATCACAATAATTACACATATGCAAGATCTAGCAATTAAGAAGACAAAGAGAACACACAATTTACGTGGAAACCCTTGCGGGAGAAAACCATGGCAAAATATTGCATATATATATATATATATATATATATATCTTCTTGTTGTTGTTGGCTCCAATGTACTATTAAAGTCTCCAATCTCCACACAACTGAGCTCCAACTCAGCAAGAGGCTCCAACCTCTATTTGATAGGCTCCAACCTATTGGAGGCTCCAACCCCCACACAAACTGAGCTCCAACTCAGCAAGAGGCTCCAACCTCTATTTGATAGGCTCCAACCTATTGGAGGCTCCAACCCCCACACAAACTGAGCTCCAACCTATTAATCTTTCAATGGCTGATATAGTATGTTTCTTCACAGGATCTTCCTCACAAATCTGATTACAATTCACATAATATTCTTCTTCCTTAAATCTGATTGCATCCCACACAATATCTCTCCTTCTCAATTCTGATTACTACTTCTAATTCTATATGATGTAAGTCTTTCCTTTTCAAATCGGGTTCATACACAATATCCTTCACAAATCTGATCTCAATTCACACACTATAATTCTTTCACAAATATGATCCAAATCATGCACACTTCTCTTTTATAAATCTGATCCAAACTTTGTCAATATCTTCCTTCAAAATTGGTCAGTATGTATATCAAATTTTCTTTATGAATGTATGTGACCTTTTACAATAGACACAACTCCCCAACAAATTGCACCTCTCCTAAACTTTAGTTGATGCCTTAATTATTTTCTATTACAAATCTGGGCGCTCCTTTTAGTAATCACCACCTTTATGAATTTGTTTCCTTTCAATAGTGGTCGCTGCATTATTAATCATTACCCTTCATTAGTTAATTGCTGTTTATTTTTTTCTTGATTACATTTTAACACAGGCGATTAAGTATATATATTGCCTTTTTCTTGTATGGTTGCAGCCTTCTTGTAAATTGTATGGTCAACTAGCATGACAGTATTGGTTGGCCAAACATAATTTCAAATATTTTAAACTTGGCGGTCATATATGAAGGTTGGCCTAAATAAGTAAGATTTAATTTAAACTTCAATACCAATGGAGGTCGGCCAGCATAGATATCTAAAGTTAAATCTTTAACTTAACTTTTATAATTGTCCTTCAATCATCCTTAGAAGAGAGTCAACCTTGATGGAGATCGACCTCCTTATCCTCCACCAAATATTCTTCTAATCCTTCGCCAAATATTCTTAGACATAGATGTCTCATAACAGCCATAACAGGCACTGAATGATAATGATGATATATTTGCCTTATTTGACATTAATGACAATATTTCCAACACTCTTTGGGTTTCTCCTCCCCTTGTGTAGCTTTAATACTTGCTCTCCCTACACAACCACCTTCATGCGGGCACCTTGAGATCAATGTTAAGTAGTTTGTTGCACATCTCAAAAAGCAATTGGATTTTTTTTTGAATAATCCAATAATAAAACAATAAATATCCCATGCTATGCATGTCATTATCCATGAGAATTAATAAATACATGTCATTACTATGAGAGTCTCACAAACACATATCTAGTACTAATAATGAAGATAACATTGTTACAAAATCAAGATATACAAAGGGTGAAATAATACAACCCTTATTAATGATAGTGAATACAAGAAGCCATAAAGCTATCAACACATTTACAAAGTGGCCATGCACAATGTAAATCATAAATACATATCCAAGGGAGTCCATGTTGTTAACTTTGTAAGCTAGCCCCTTCAAGCTTTTGTTGCTGATGGGGAAGGTTTGAGTCAAGGAAATGAAGTATCTTACCATAATCCAAGACTGGAAATTTGTAATAACCACCCTATATATTTTGAAAGTTTTAACTGAAATAAACTGCAATGCAATGTCCACGACACCAACTATCTAATATGCAGCAACTTTGAAAGAAACATGTTAGGCGATAGTGTCGGCCAAATCTTCACTTCTCCAATGGAGTATGCTTGATGCAAGAACCGATAGGAAACACTTCTACAATTATTCAGGGGAATGTGCAATTACAAAGAACAAGCACTACTCACTTATTTAGTGGAGTGCAATAACAAAGCACAAGCACTACTCGCTTATTCAACCGAGTGCAATTACAAAACACAGACACTACTCACTTATTCAGTGGTGTGGAATTACACAACACAACTTCATCCACTTATTCAATGGGGTGAGCAAAAACAATAAAGTGCAAAATGAAACCAAAGGCAGTATTACCATCCACGGTATTACAAAATATCTGATGTAATACAAAACGTTATTTAGAAAGATACAGTTTTGATATAAAGTTCTGATCACAAATAAGACTACTGCAACAACCTAACTGAAAGCAAACAGCATAGATAACAAAATTCTTAAGTACCCAACAGAGGTATACCTCTGATAGATGACACTAGAAGCTGATTGCAGGTCTGATATCACTTGGTTCTACTAAATAAACTGTCAAGTCAGAACTGAACACACACTGAGAGCACACTGAAAACTGCTGATTATTGAAGTTGACTAAGACTGAAAATTAGAAGCTTTGACAAGACAACACTTTGACGAAATTTTAACAAGGACTTAAATGGGTTGTCAGGATCAATAGGGAAGGCATAGAGGTATGGAAAACCCTGAAATTTCAAAAGGCTGACAATCACACAAAACACCAAGGATTACACTAGAAACAACCTAGACTTAGACTTACTGTAGATTTTTGCATCATTTGACACTTAGGGGACCCATTGAGGATGTCTCAGATCAGTTATGAACAATGGGTCAAATATGACTAAGGCATACAAAATGTAAGGGACTTAAGCAAAAATAACATTACAAATTTGAGTCCCAACAGGGTGCACAACATATAAAGGCTGATTTGTTTTGGTTTTAAGTTGTGTGATGCTATATATGCTATATTTGTTGGTGCGATCAATGTGAAGACAGATCAGTTTTTAAAATGAAAGGAAATTCAGTGATATGCCAGCAGTTGTTATGTCAGCTGTGATTTGTCAGTAGTTATATCAGCAGTGAGTTGCCCTTGAAGTGACTTTCAATAGCAAGGTACAGCAGCAATCATCATTCTTCATTCCTATTCAGTGAATTTGTTATCAATTTCTGTCAAAACTGACTTAAAGGATTTTTATCAATTATCAGGGCATTTTCAGTATAGCAGGTTTCGGATTGATACTCAACAGTTATCATTAATCTTCCCCAAAATTCTGTAAGTACAGCAGTTTGCAAAGTTGCTATATATAGAGGCGCCTCATCAAAGTCAAGATTTGATATACAGAGGAGTGATATATAGAAGATTAGATATACGGGGACGGTAGGGTATGGCAGGACGAGTTTTTGGTACGGGGGTACTTTTGGGTTATTTTTTAGGGGATGGCAGGGGACGGCTGATAAAAAAATAGGGAAATTTTTAAAAATATAGAGAAATTTCAAATGTTCATAGCATAACATTGATAAAGCATTCATTCTAGACATTGTATAAGCTTATTACATATCATTAGACTTGAATTGAGATTTCACTTGAGAATCGACAAACACATTAACAAAATTCAAATGCTTTTCATTATCAATGTGCATGCATATCATATAAGAGTCTGATAATTATAACAAAAATGCCCAAAGGCTCTAAGTCTCAACTATGAAATGACATGATAAACATAAAACTAAGAAAATATATCGCTGTCTAGTGTCCCTAATCAGTAGAAGGTAGGTCTAAATCAGCATTGCCCTTGCCATCGAAGCTCGAGCCTAAGTCAGTGTCAGTGTCCATGTCAATAGAAGGGTCTGCCTCAACCAATGGAACCCCAACCAATCCCCCCTGTGCATCCTCCTCCTCAATCTGCATAGCATCTTCAGGATTAACATCCCAACGTAAGGCTGGAGTCTGATGATACTCAAGAGATTGGCGATCCTGAAGCTGCAAAGCACTGTGTACAGCCACCAACTTCTCCGATCGTCTAGAGGTAAGGTTGTTCCTCTTGTCTGATTGGATGAAGTTATATGTGGACCAATTCCTCTCTGCAATAGAGGAATTGACAACCTATGAAAGAAGACGAATGGCAAGTAATCTCAACTTTGGTGCATCCTTCCCATGTGACGTCCACCATCCAATAGGGTTGGTTTGAGCCAATGTAGCTTTATCCGTCCTCACCTCTGGTTTGCCGAAGGTTGGACCACAAAGATTGGCAAATGCAAGCCACTGTGTGCGAAGTACAATAGATTCCTCTGAAGAATACATTTTTGTAAGGGCCCTCATGAAGCCTTCTTTCACCTCTTCATCATGAGATGGAGGCACTCTCCTAGGTCTCGATGCATACCATTTGGGATTGAGAGCATAGGCTGCCATATGAAGCGGGGTGTTCATAATGTCCCACCGTCGCGTCACAATGGGCCTAAGATGCTCCTCATAAAATCAGGGTCCCTACTATGAATTGCTTGCTTGATCTATCCAAGCATACTATCAAAGGTCTCATAAATCTCTCCAAGGCTAGGGGAGTTAGTATTAGCATATCTAATCGCTTGCACAATAGGCTGGATGAAGTAGCAAACATATCTGCAAGTGCAAACAAGTTACAAAAATTGAAATCAGCTATAAATAATCAAATCAGCAATAATGAAATTAAGAAATAATTCAAATAAATAATAAAATCAGCAATGCCAATTTTCTTACCTCATTGTGGACCACTAGTCATCATCAAGGATTTTTTGTTTCACACTTCTTCCCTCCGATGTGCTTGACTCATGCCATCTACCCCACTCTACATTGACCACCATTAATTGTAGAGCCTCTTGGACCTCAATCATCCTCTCCAATAAAATGAAGTAGTTGGCATATCTAGTCTCCACGGGCTTGAGGAATTCCTTCTTCGAAAATGTTCTAAATAAAGCAAGTGAAGTCTGATGGTTGCAAATGAACATTTCCACATCTCTATCTATTTTCCCAATTCCTTCAAGGTATTGTTCAATGCATGCACACAACAAGGGGTCCAAAAAATGTGCTTATAAGCACTCTCCACCATCAATCCAGCTAATTTACACACACAAGCTGAATTGGTCACTACCTGCACAACATTAGAGGCTCCAACCTCCTTCCTCTATGCAATCTCTCAAAATCTGAAATTTCAAGGTTGCATCCTTCCCCGAACAATCTATAGCTCTAAGAAAATAAGAGTTTGCTATACTAGTGACAATAAGATTGATGAGTGATTGATGTTTGATATCGGTCCACCCATCCATGATTATGGAGCAGCCATCTGTCAACCATGTTTGTCTCATATCCTCCATCAAAATACTCACCTTGGAGTACTCTTTATCAAGAAGGGTGGTGCGTAACTTAGTTTCTCCAGGTGGAACATATGAGGGACCAACAACTATAATATCTTTGCACATTTGTTTAAAATATGGTGAACGTGAGACATGAAATGGTATGGCATTAGCATAAAAAAACTTGGCAATAGAGGAATCAGCCCCATCTTTACTGTAACATTAAACATATCAGCAACATTCATACTCCTTTTCTTTCCTCTAGTAGAATCCTCCCCCACATGAGAGTGAGAAGTTGAAGCAACATCTACTGATGGTGTAGGCATTCCCATACTAGGCTGCAAACTCTCAACTGAAACCCCTTTACTTAATGCCTCCCCCTCCATATGCAATCTAGTTGCCTCAATTTTTTGTTGTTGGGTTATTTTTCTACACCCTTTCACCCCTTGACCACCAATCCACAAAAGATGGCAATAAACTCTCGTATAGCTGCCCCTATATTGTTTGTGGCACAAATGACACTCCCATACTCTACTACCCCCCGAATTTTTTTTTCTTATCTTTATCAACTCTTGTTGCAAATTGTAGTAGAGGTTTTTTGGGGTTAAATGGGCCTTTTGCCCATTTTTTGAGGATTTCAGATGGACATTCAAATGGGTTTGAACTTGCTGACCCTACTACACTCCCACTCTCTGAACACCCCCCAATGTTTGCAGTTGCACTAGCTCTAGGTCTATTTCTTGTTCTTTGAGTTTGAGTTCTTTCTTGCACTTGAATTTCAATATCCTCACTTTCACTATCACTACTGCTACTCATGGTTGTTTGCTAAATTTTTATTAAGTTTCTATTTCAAAGAGCTGCAAGTTCAAAAAAAAAAAACCCACAATGCCCTTCCTATGTGTTGAAAAACTTAAAAAAATTAAAAACAAATTGCAAATACAAAAGAAAGATGAAAAACATACCTGTAATATGATGGAAATGATGCCCTAAGCTCCTCTTCAACCTGCTGTTCTCTCCTTCGCTCAGCTGCTCTTCTTTTGCTCTCCTTCACTTCACAATGCAAATGATAAAAATGAATTGTTTTTTGTCATTTTAGGGCATATATTGACTTAGGTTTAGTTAAGTGGCATGGGGCAGGGGCAGGGGCAGGGGCGGGGGGTGCGAAGAAGGTCCTTGTGGGCCCGCCCATGCCTTTTTTTGTCTTTAAAAAGCTATTTAAAAAAAAAAATGCGTTCAACTTTTGGCTAGGCCGTAGGGTATGGCTAGTCGTACCCAGTACGGTCGAGGGATGGCCTAGCCGTGTTGGGTACTACTAGCCGTCCCCTACGTCCCTTGTGACTTGCAAAAATGTCCCCTAAAAGGTTCCGGTACTTGGCATGGAAAAAGGGACGGCTAGGGGACATTTCCTAGTTGTCCCTATGTCCCCGTTCCGTACCTGGTACGAGAAACAGCAAAAAAGGCTAGGGGACGCATCCCCGTGGAGCACAGGTGTGAAAGTGAATTCAGAGTTGTTTGATAAAATTCAGAGACACCCTAGTGTGATTAAATCTTCGCTATTCTGTTCTTCATTCGATCTTCAATGATCCTCATCAGATTTTGCAGCAATCTTTATTAATTTTCGGTAACCTATACCAGTTGCGTTTATAATATTGGTGTGTCTAGAGAGCAACACTTTCATATGCTCTAAGGGTTTTAGATGTTTAAGGTTGTGTATTTCAAATTAGGGTTTGGTGTAAAACATAAATGTCAACACATAGAAGGGTTTCAGATTCAAGTACCAAGATTGGTGAATTATCAAGAGCTTTAGGGTTTTGTTAGAGGATCCACCATGACTAGAATAGTAAAGCTTTGCCAGAATTTTTACTAGAGCTAATTGTCAAAAATCTATTTTTAGCCCATGCTATTTAAAGCTTGTGCTATTTTTAGCTATTGATAGGAGATATTCTTGTGGTAGTGCCTTGCTTCCTCATAGGATTGGCCATCTCCTAGAGAAATAAATGAGTACTTAAATTTACTTTTACTATGATAACCTTCCTTGTTTGATGTTGGAATTTGAACTTTGGCAATCATTTTGTTCCAGATTGTTGGAAGGTGTTTTACTCCTTGCATAAACAATGTATTTTATTCATGTGGACTAGGACACCCCACTTGGATAAGTGCAATATTAGGATACTAGGCATATTGTGGGGAGAAAGTATGGAGTTAAATTGATTTTGGGCAAGTTGGTTGAGATGCAGATAGAGGATATCTCCTAATTTCTATTGTGGTTGGGATGTGCAAGCAAAAACCTTCACATTTCAGGCAAAATTGGGCTTTGGAATTTCCGCCACATTGGGTTGTTAGCACATGGTTTTGGAAACCACTAGTGGTTTCTAAGTGAGCTTCTTGCCTATATAAACATCCCTTGGGTGATTGGCTTGGGCATTCTTGGTCATCTTGATTTTGGAGCATTGAAGGTTGAAGGTTGGAGACAAGTGCTGGATTCTTCAAGTGTTAGAAGATTACTTTGTCTCCTAAAAGTTGAATCCTGAAGATCTTCTAACAGGAGATAATGTTTGGAGTGTATTGTAATTGTTTTAATGCATTGAGAATACTCTCTTGTTGCTGGTATTTTCCCGTCTGTGGGTGTTTCCAAGGTATATCTTGTATTATTTTCTTATTTTATATTCTACATGTCTTTTGTGATAAAAATCTGCTGAATTATATAGATCTGGTTAACTAGCATAACTTTCCTCATTGGACTGTGTAGGAAATTATTGCAGTTTAATTCATTATTTTCTTGCTTGTTTTGTAAGTGTAATTTCTTTGTTTACATCGCATACACCTTGTTTATAAAGGAAAAGTCTGCTTGGTTAATGTACCTTGGATTTGATTCATACTCATCTTATATGTGAAGACACCAAGGTTTCGATCCATCAGAATGTTATATTGTAATCATAATTCATATTGCACTTGCTCAAGTTTGATTGATCATTCTTAATAAGGTAAAACAATCTATAGGAAGATGCTTTTAATATTCAATAGCTATTTAGTATTTATGCATGTTAATTGTTATAATCTTGTTTCATTGACAAATTACAATGTTGGGGAAGGATATAGTTTCTATTGCCACCATCTTATGCATATTTTTTAGCTTCAAGAGGTTTGACTATATTTTCATTGTTTGTTGCTAGGTTGCAAGGATGAATATACGGGTAAATGAGCTTGCAAAGTTAGGATTCAAAAAATGTATCATACCTAAATCATCTGCAAAGTCTATTACAGGTTTTGAATGGGAGGAAATGTCAATAATCAGCTGTAACAATGTGAAGGAAATGATTGGAATAGTATTTCCAGATATTGGTTCTCCAGATTTTCATAATCCAGCATTTGAAGATCTTGATGCACCAGATGTTTAACACTCATTGAGACTTCATTTTTGTGTTGCCCTATACTTTTGTTGACTAGCAAAAGAGGGCAATCTCTATCCACATTTTGAATTTTGAATCTTTGTTTAGCAATACGGCTGTTTAACAGTGTTGATGTGTTTATCTGACTTAGGTTATACTAGCACCTGACACAGCATGCAGACTTCACTGAAGAATCTGCTGAAAGAATTACACGCTGTAAATCATTATTAATACTTCTCAGGAAGACCTTTTGCCATGTCTTCTGATTTTTGAAATACCCATCAGGATGATGGTGAGAGAGATGAAGTTCTGCTACCTAACAAGCCTCAGGCTCCTATTTGCCCTACCAGTGACAATAATGACTACAGAAGCGGGCTTGCTTAGGCAGTAATCAATGCTTGGGGGACATTCTGAGCACGGCATGATGATTATTTACATATTTTACAGTCCTGTTCCGTCTTATTATGTTATTATGTATAGGGCTTTTATAAAGTATGTTTTTTTTTTGGCAGCTGTGATGGCAACAGTTGTATTATAGACAGTAATGCCCTCTAGTTTTATCATGTTGCCAAATTCAGCTCTGAAAGTATATAATGTATGGCAAGGAAGCTGGCAAGAGGCTTAGTCAATGGATTTATGGGGATTGCCTAACCAATTTTTGGGTTTGAAAGTCAACTTTTGGGAAATCTCTAACAAGTATGATGCATGGTAAATTCTCTATTCAATTCAAAGGGTGGGCCCTCAATAGAAAGTCCTTGCTTTTCCTTGTTAGGATAAATATTGAAAGGAAGATAAGAATGAAACTAAAACAAGGAATATGTCAACTGTATTTTATCACAACTTTTTACAACATTTATATTCAAAATAATTACAAGATAAGCTGACCCAGAAAGCATTGCCACCTGATAAAAACAGAATGGTAACACATCAACTTGGGGACTTGTAACCTTAAGAAAGGAGTGGATAAATATATTTCTTGCATACACTAAGTGAATGACATACTCCATCTGTGTATCTCCATGTCTTGGATGTTGATATATCTACACACCAAAATGAGAAACTTCATCTTCAGGCATAGTATTTGCTGATGCATACACTCAGTACGAGTGGTACTAGTTGCAAAGATTGCATGCCTATTACCACTTGTATTGATTCATATATTCTTGGGAGGATAATTGAACACCTTCTATTCAATATATAGAAATATAGCTGATTAATAACAAATATAACAGAACATCAAATGTATAAAGTGTCGATGTCTATTTTCAATCCACTTGGTAACAGAAAAAGACGAAGCAGAAATAGATAAACCTTACATTGGGTTGCCAAATAGAAAAATCTTACTAGATGTGTTTTTTTTCAAATTTAATTGACTCGATAAAAACAAGGCAGAAATAATTTGTTTTCATTTCAGTCATGGTTCTACATATAGTTTCTCATATAATAATGATGGGGCTAGTATATACCCTATATTACCTGGGAGAACTCATTTCCAGATCTGAAACTTTTGTATCTGCTTTGATATTGCTGTAGCATCAGTTTATGGTTGCAAGTCTAAGTTCAAAGTTACATCTGTTTGGTGATGTGCACTCAGAGAGCAATAACTGTTGCTGTAGCATTATATTGTTGCATATTTTATGATTCTGAGTATAGGAAAGAAGTGTCTAAGCTGCTGTAGTTTCTCAGAGTCACTTAATTTCAATGTTCCACGGAGTTTCGGGGACGGGGACGGGGGGACGGCGGGGGACGTGTTTCCGAGATGGGAGACGGGGGGCCTAAATTGGGGGACGTGAGGGGGACGGCGGGGGGACGGCGGCGAGGGGGCGGCGGGGGGGTGGCGCTAAAATACATATAGTACTTGAAAATTAAAACTTAAAAGATTAATAATTTAATTGTCTAAACTCTAATCAAATTCAACATGAAAATGTTGGACAGACATCAAGATTCATGCCTAGGGACATTTGTGTCATGTCCCCAAAATTACGACACTAAAAAACCCTAACATTGAAATACAAACGAATAAATAAAATGAATAATAAAATACATATTGAAATTATAAAAGGAAATACTGGCAATTTAATACTTTTATAATTACAATTATCATAAGATAATACTGTAATTATAAATATATATAAATATCAACAATGCACAATAAACATTGGCAACTTTAAAAATTATTATAATCATTATAATATATAAATTCAAAAAGATATATAATATAAATAACAAATATATATATTTACATAAGAAACCATTAAATATAAAATATATCGGTGTGAATTATAAGCAGCAAAAGGTAGAATGTGATTATAATTCATGGAATGATGATGCTGCATACAAGCCAAGGCGAGGATTCGGCAGCTGGGCAGACGAAGACCTTACCGTCACCTCTCCCAAGAGACATTTCAGTTTTGCAGCTCCGGTGGAGTTTGGTGAGGGAAATATCGACGTTGTTCTGAGTATAAAAATGAGGGGAAAACTAAGTACGATGACAATGGATTAATGTCCATAAAAGAAATCGCACAGGACCATTGCAAACCCCGCAACCATTGCATTCCATGAGCGGACATCTCTGTGACGCGCTCAAAAAACCAGGTTTCCACATTTTGCATACAATGTACATGAAATCGCGAGCCAAAATGAAGGGTTCGAAAAATGAAATACCTCAAATGCAGTCGAATGCACCAGACTCCAGTCGAAAAACCCTGCGGCTGCCACTGTAAAATAATATTTCATCAAATGAAGTATAATAAAACTTAGGTTAAAATGTTTTTAACATAACATATTCCGGCGTTTCCATGGCGTTTCTGTGCGCGAAATTCAGGGAAACGTCTCCCTTTAGGAGGAGACGGCGGGGGGACGGCGGCGGTACGCAGAGACGGCGGAGGGACGTTTCCCAGGCGTCTCCCCGTCTCGGAAACGTCCCCGTCTCCGAAACGCGTTGTTTTTCAGGGGGGGCGCGTCCCCGTGGAACACTGCTTAATTTATTGGAAATCTGCTCATATACTGAAATAATCTGCTCAGAATGACAGCATATTGAAAAGTATAGCCTGGTGTAGCTTCATATTGGATACCTGTAAGTGGTTGAAAAGTACCTCTGAATGTACAATCTGCTGTTAGTATAGTGACTCAGAAAATTGAAATTAAGGCTTTATATTTCTGTTAGTCATTGTTACAACTTTCAACATTTTTCAGTAATCCTTATATTGCTGTTAATGCTCAGAAATATTAAAGGAATAATGTATTGGCCTCACCAAAAGTAATGCATATTTATTTACAATGCACCTTGAGATGCCTTTAGGGTCATTTATCTACAGATTTTTTCTTCGTAAAAAGGCTAATAATTTTTATGTGAAAAAAGCCAATCTGGGTAATTTTATGTGAGATTTTATTTGAAATGGAGCTGATTAGGGTTATTTTGAGTTATATGCTGTCGTAGTTGGAGTTTACTGTATGGATCCTGTAATTTTGAAGTTCTTTTGAGTCTCGATTAACCGTGTATTGTTGGGAGCTAGTCAAATTTGTGTCGTTGTAAAAAAAATTGTAGTCAGGTATAAGAAACGTTTGAAGAGCGTGGAGCGAAAAACTATTGTTTTTTAAACAAAAAGTAACGAAACTCAGACCAAAAAACTGCTTGTTATATTTCAAAAGAGTAAAGGATTTGATCTTTTCTGAGGGCGTGAATTTCCAGTCACTCCTGAAATGCATCTTATGTTAAAATTTAGCATCTGTGCCTGTGTTTGATTTTCCGATTGGTGATTTTCCTTGGTCTACCTGAGAACTGCATTGAATCCGGGCTTTTGTATTGTTGGTGTTGGTCATCGGTGGAATGAAGAAATTTTGTATAACATTTGTGAACATTGTACCTTCTCATTGTGAAATGTCGTCATATGTCTTGCTAGTCTCAAATATCCTCCAGAGAAGATATTATTTACCATCATAGGATTGCAGACATTGTATTCACAAAATTGGCAATTGAATGTTGAAGGATACATTTGTAGCTATAAATGCTACATTCATGAGAGAGAAACAAGGATACAAGGTGGTCATTCCCTGGCTATAACTACTCCTTATTTGTCATATATAAGTAAAGAGGAATGAAGAGAATGAATTCTGTCATATTGTCTGCTTAGTGGAAATCCTTTGATTTAATGTTTAATTGTCTCTGCACTTTAAATATGGCATTCCATTTGTTGGATATGTTTTGTATACTTTATATGTTTTAGACTTCATACAGGTCTTTTTTCGGTCCATGGTTCTATGGCCATTGTATTGTAATATTGCATAGTGGTTTCCTATAGTGATGTGCCTAATACCTATGAATCATTGTACAGTTACATGGATCAGGGTTAAGCACAAGCAAGAAATATCTCATTGTATTGTGAATGGTTGAGTTAAGTTAATATTGTATGTGAGTGATGTTTATGCTAGGTTTTTCCCGAGAGGGTTTCCAGAGTATCTTGTTATGTTCTGAGTGTGTCGTTTTTTCTATCACACGTAAGATTCTGTTAGCATTGTTTCTCCTGTATTGGTTTGTTAGTATTATTTCTCTTCACCATCTTTTTGCTAGCTTCTAAAATGCAAGAACTAAAGTTTTATGTGCATGATTGCTATTTTTTGATTTGAAAAGAGCAACATTTCATGCATTTGATGTGATAAGGTGGTTTATTTTTTGACCCAGGGGGCAATTATGGGGTCATGTGGAGGGCTAGCTGATCAATATTTGTTATTTTCTGTCATTATTAATTTGGAGGAAGTATGTTATTGAGAATACAATGGTTGGAGCAGGACAATTGCTAGAAAGAACTAAATTGATGGTTTAGTTCAATTCAAGCATCTTTTTTTAAGAAATTCTTTGTACCAAGACAAGTTTAATTGGCCATCTTTGGGCAGACAAATCCCACCCAAATACCCATGACATGGTCTAGACCTGGTTTCCATATTGCTTTCAGTACAAAATATACTTTCACTCGATTCTAGACCTATTGGGGATTGATGGATGGGTGCCCATGTCTATTGGGTTCTTCCATAATTCTCTTTCGAAATACATTGCATGCATGAATAAGTTATTTCATTGTAAGAGCATCATCTACCTTTCATTTTGCTTGAATTCTGAAGACATATAGGGATCGTTGTTCATGTCAATTTAGGCTTGTATTAAATATCTACAAATTAAGAGGGTATCTTCATTGAGTGTTCTGACTCTTTATATTGCAAAGTTTATTGGATTTTCATATATTACCTAGTAAAGTAGCCTTTGTCGTATTAGTCTCCGCGATTTGAATCTGTGAATATATAATTGCGGTGCTGCCTATTACTTAGGTTCCTTGTTTATTTTGTCTCTTAAGTACCAGTTGCAACCACAACATCTGAAAAAAGCCCTCTATCCTTCATGCTTTGGTGGATGTCCATACCCTGTTCCAAAGATCCCATTTCGCCACAAGCATGGAGGATGCTAGCAAAGGTTTTGGAGTCTGGCTTTACACTTGCCAATTGCATTTGCTTGAAAGTTTCTAAAGTCTTCAAAAAGTTCAATTTGTGCGTATCCTGCAATCATTGCAGTCCATGAGACCACATTTCTTTGATGCATTTTGTCAAACAGTTCACGTGCTCTGTCTATGTTCCCACATTTTGCATACATTTTGCATTTTGTGAATTTTGTTGATGAGCTTTTTCTATGCTTCCACATTTTGCATACCCAATAACTAATTCTTGGAGAATGCTAATTGGGATTCTGTGATTGCAGTTTATCTCAAAACTCTCCTCTTTATACTAGTATTTTTATAAACATACTTTATTAGTATTTATAATAATTAGTGTTACTATTCTTTGATTCTTATAAATACACTTTGGATTAAAAGCACAAACAAAATTAATTTATTTTCCATTTGACTACTTGTAGAAGTTAAGATACTAAACTAGGGGCTCAACCATTAAATGTTATTAAACATTCTCTTTCCTTCCCTTGCCTATCCCCTACCCAACAGATAGGCGAGCAGAAAATATGATATAAAGCTCCAGGATTTACCAAAATACTCATGTAAGAAGACTTGAGACAAAAT
Source organism: Sequoia sempervirens (assembly GCA_007258455.2). Lineage (NCBI taxonomy): Eukaryota > Viridiplantae > Streptophyta > Pinopsida > Cupressales > Cupressaceae > Sequoia > Sequoia sempervirens. Next base: position 355,497,782 of record VDFB02373365.1, read on the forward strand.
CCTGAGTTTTTATTCACTTTCATAATCAGTCTATATATTTTTTGGGGGCCTCAAAATCTTTTCTTTTTTTCATCAATTCAATCTCTTTTCTATGACTTCCTATAATTTAAAGAGGATCCATACTTATATCTAGTCTCAGAATGCCTTGAATTTACTGCCATTGCACTTTGCAGGCACTTGATGAATCCACTAATTGCAATTTTAGTAGATGGAAATTCGGAATAACAGTTTGGCTTCAATTCCACTTTTACTGGTGAAATCAGATGTTGCTTCAGGGCTTCATTTCAGTTTCAATTAAATGTGAAGGGAAGACCATATGCAAACTGTATGTTAAACATTTTAAGAAATCCCACCAATTTAATTATTGGCAAGCATTTCAGGAATTTGTAATTGTACTTTCATTTATTGAATATGTAAAAAACAAATTAAAAAATCTTATTGGGTGTTATTTGATTTCTAATGATTTGTCTTCCCTCATCTATATATTGTTCAAAGAATTGGCTTCCATGTTTGTGCTTTGAATGAGGTCTCCAGCAATATATTTAGGTATTAATAATAAGTACTACAGACTAAAACTTGCATTACAATTTTAATATTCAGTTATAAAGCTGGTAGTTATATGCTTCTAATTCTTGCACTGAATATCTAAAATTATGGTTTTGGATTAATTAGCATTCATCTTGGTATTGTTGACATTTTGGGTTTAAATTTTTTATCATTGTTCTATATTTTTGATGTAAAAAAGAACTACATATCTTGTTGTAGCTTTTGTCCAGAACTTTCAACATGCTCTTCTTTTTTCTTAAGCAAAAAGGTGAGTGCCATGTAGGCATAATATTCATGGCAATATTCTCATAAGTAAAATAACTTATACTAAAAAATCAAAACTGAAATTACAATTCAAACAACTCATACCAAATCATATTATTTTTTATTGGACTTTCAGGGAATTCATGCAGGTTGTAGTTGTATTTGAGTCGCATACAAAATTAGTAGGTATGCACTGTTCTAAAATTTCCAGAAAGTCTTGAAAACCAAAGATTGAATTCCCTTGCTTTTGTTCGAAGGAGATATGCACGTTTTAAGCATTTCTTTGCAAATCTGATATGATTGATCTCATGAAAAATTATATATTTAAATTATAAGAAAATTTTCGAAGATTTTTTTTGGATTAGATAGATATATAATTTTTGTTTTAAAATTGTAGTTAATTATAATAGTTTTTTTCTGGATTAGATAGATATATAATCTTTGTTTTAAAATTATAGTTAATTATAATAGTATGGAGTATATGTTTAAAATTTAGGTAAGTTGTCCTCAATGATGGACATGTTTGTCTTTATATAGTGGATCATAACATTATAAAGGAACATACATCTAAAATTATAAATTGATTTTTGACTAAATCACCATTAATAAGGAAATAATCTTTAATCTTTTTATTTTGGAAATAACATTAAGAGTGAGCATATATTTAACTCATAAATATTCCTTTAATGAATATGAAAATAAAGGGCGGGGGCCCTAGCTCGGTTGGCTAAGTAATTCCATTGCGGCTCTGCTGGTCACGAGTTCTAGTCTCCCCCGTCCCGTGGTACCGGAGGGCATGTCGCGCCAGCGCCACCGGTCACGTTAAAAAGTTTACCAGGCGCACAATGCTATAAAGTGAAATTAGTTGCTATTTGGGCGGGGGCCCTAGCTCGGTTGGCTAAGTAATTTCGTTGCGGCTCTACTGGTCACGAGTTCTAGTCTCCCCCGTTCCGTGGTACCGGAGGGCGTGTCGCGCCAGCGCCGCCGGTCACGTTAAAAAGTTTACCAGGCGCACTGCAGTTTATAGGGGGTCGTGCTACCCGATTCCTGCAGTCTAAAAAAAAAAAAAAAAAATGAAAATAAAATTTAGTTTTTGAAATTTGAAACTAACGTTACCTATATCTAGGATAAAGCTATTTGAAGTTCATGGAAGTATGTTACGTCTAGGAGACAACTTTATGATGCAAAATTCCCTTAGTGTCTAATTCTGTCAAATATTCCAATAAATCTTCATAAAGAAATTCTTAGATTCTTATACATTTTTTCCATATCTTATAGGTGTTAATATGGAGTTAATTAAATGTAAGATAGGCTTTATTATATGTTTCTTTGGAATGTTTTTTTTACGTATTGCTATTAGTTAACACTAGGTACAATCTCAATTTTTTTAAATTTAGGAATGGCAAACCTTGGATAACCTGATGACATCATTGACATATCCAGTAGTGACGGCTCATCCTACACTCCACTTGGCTCACCTCCCTCTACGAATTCGGGTGGACCTCCTCCAAGGGCCATTCAAAGATTTGCATGTGAAATCACCATCAATTGCTTTGATATTGTGCAGAAAATGCAACAACTTGTTCTATATATACATAATGTGCAAGCCGATGAGATATATTCAATGGAAACAACACTTGAAGACTTCCATAGAACTTGTGACACATTGGCTTCGTTCTGCACTTTTTTGCACGAAATGTGCACTGATGCTCACTACAGACAGGGCGGCGCTCCATACATCGAGCTTGCATTTCTAAACTATTTGAACAATGTTTGGAAATAATTTTCTTTCACATATGTCATATGTCATCAAGTTTTGTTTTGTGTATACGAGTACTACCAATTATGTATATTTTGTACTTTTTTGGTGGAAGTTCCTATGATAAATGCTCTTTTCCTTGTACAAACACGACTGTTTGCCTTGCACTAGAGTTGCATTGCAAAACTCCTTTGCTACTATGTATTTTGTATCTAATCCATATCTATTTCCTTGTACAAACACGACTGTTTGCCTTGCACTAGAGCTACATTGCAAAAGTCCTTCGCTACTATGTATTTTGTATCTAATCCATATCTATGTAAATTGTATGTCATTTTCTAATAGAATTATGCCTTTTATTAACTATCATTATGTTTGATTTGCACTTGTAACTTTTTTAGTTGGAAATTATTGTTACTTTCCTTCCATTATTCATTTTTACACTTAATGTCGTCGAGTGCCAACAATGTTTCATTTCTACAACTACTTCTCCAAAACAATCTTAGTCCTCTATTTACACATTCTCATTATTTATAATACAAGTTGGAACAAAACAAACAACTACTTTCTTTTATTGTACGTATGCATGTGTTTTTTTTTCCTCTCTTAATACATACGCACAAATAAAACATGTTGAAGTTCTCTATTAAAATGTATACATCTAATTTGTCAATTAATATTTGACACCCTTACATGTATAAGTTTCCAATGGCTTATTGAATGTGCTAACCCTTATTTCCATTGCAATCAAATTTAGATAGACCCATTATTCATTTCAAATTTTGGACTTTTTAACTAACAAAATGTCAATTACTTAGCATTGAAACTCATCTTTCCTTTGAAAAAAATATTTCGACTGTCTACCATGCATCAAAACAATAATTAACTAGACCATCTGTTTGTTTTGTGAATGATGTGTGCTCACTAACTTTTTTGTGCTTCCTTTCATCCACAGGATCAAATTTGTTTCAGCCAAATAAATCTATGTACAAACTACAATACAGTCATTACCTATAGGTCTGTTTACCTTCTCTTGATTATCCTCAATCACCTTCACTCTATAAATTGTATGTGGCGCTTTTGCATGTATTTAGGCATTCTTTCTGTCAAGGATAATAAAAACAAGAAACCTTTATGGTGCACACATCTCCTTTTTTTAATAGTTTATCCATTTTATATATAAGGAAAATTGCATGCTTTGTTTTACTTCACGCTTTTACAAAGGAATCCAACTTTCAATTTGTATATTTTTACTTACAAACCATACCATACTTATCAACTCATTGGGCTTTATAGGGCTACTTCACCTCCCTTTAGCTATGTCTATCTCTTTGACACAAAATGCAATCACATTGATAAACATTGGCACCAAAGACATATATCCACATCTCCAAGTCTTCAATATTTCAACATTTGGCCATGGTGACGAATCAACCATTAGATACAAATTAGATTTGTCTGATGGAGTGCATCTTCAAACAACAATCTTGCCAAGAAAGTATAACCATTTTTTAACTTCAGAGCTAATTCAAAAGGGTTCTATCATACAGCTCACAGAATACACATGCCCTACTATTTGTAACTCAAGGTGAGCCAACCACTCCAATGTTGCTCTCAAATTGAACATGTCCATCTCTATTTGTTACTATGCATTACTAAAAGTGCATTTTTCTTTATTTACTTATAGGTTTATTGTAATTTCTAAATTGGAGATTGCATGCACACAACATGATGTCATTGGGGATCCCACCTTCCTCTTCAAAGAACCAGAGCAATCTATACATGAAAGAGTAGGCATTTCATCTAATTCATGCACAAATGTTGGTGAGAGTGGCACACCCATGTAGCCAACCCCAATAAAAATGATGTTTGGGATACATGCATCGCTGTGCAAGAAAAGTGATACCTCAACTATCACTCCTATTAAAAGTTTGAATCCATTTCAGACAAGGTGGACAATAAAAGGTCGTGTAACTATGAAAAAAGAGATTCACCAGTTTGACACAAAGAAAGGGGTCGGGCAACTTTTCAGCTTTGATATTGTAGACAGTGAGAACACTGAAGTGTGTGTCACTTTCTTTAAATAAGTTGCAGACCTCCATTATAGAAATGTTCATATTGGCTCTGTATATACAATCTCTGGTGGGACCATCAATGCTGCTAATAAGTTTTACAATAAGTTGAATAGTCAAATGGAAATCACTTTGATGGATGATTCAAAGGTCAATCTTATTGATGATGACCGCTTAATTCCATTGCATTAGTTCTCTTTCACTCCCATTAATGAGATCCTGAATACAAATAACAATTCTTTGATTGATGTAGTAGGAGTTGTTATATGTGTGGACCCTACCTCTACAATAAGAAGAAGAGATGGCACAAAGGTTTGTAGGAGGAGCCTGAAGTTGCTAGACATGTGTACCTCCACTATAAATGTGACTTTGTGGGGACAAGTGGCTGAAAAGGAAGGTGCACAGCTCCACGAACTGTACCATGCACAAAAGTCGCCTGTGCTTGTTGTTAAAAATGGTCATGTTACAAAATATAATGGTAAGGTTGTGAGCACTTTAGTTACCACCCAGTTGTTTATTAACCCTGAAATCGTAGAAACAACACAACTATAGGCTTGGTTTGCGCAAGATGGGAATGGTGTTCTCACATCCACAACAAACCTTCTAGATGCACCCCCACTTCTTGAATGGAATACCATTTCTAATGTTCTAGAAGAGTTTTTGGATACAACAAGACCCCTCCAGTGCATTGTAAAAGGAACAATAGTATTTATCAAATCAAATTCATTCTGTTACCCAGCTTGCCCCATTAAGATTGAGGGGAAACAATGTAAGAAAAGAGCTCTACAAAGTGATGACGGAAAATGGTATTGTTCAAAGTGTGAAGTTACCTTTGAAGATTGTGATTATCGATATGTTCTTCAAATTAAACTTCAAGATCACACAAGCACTCTATGGGCAATTGCTTTTGAAGAAGAAGCAAATAAACTCATTGGCATGCCCGCAAAGGAACTATACATGATGCAGTTCAAGCAAGATGCTACAGAAAATAGTGAAGAGGTCATTCACAATTTACTATGCAAACAATTTCTCTTCACTCTGACAAGTAGATATTAAACCTACAATAATGAATCACGAGTGAAATCAACAGTCATAGAAGTTGGCACACTTGATTTTTCAAATGAAAGCAATCTTTTGTTAAATCAAATTGCTGACATGTGCAATGTTTATGAAAAGTAGACTACATAAGGTTGTAATTATCCACTCTTGTATGTTTTCCCTTGCCTACTTGTGTTCTTTTTTGTCCCAATCGCTATATGATTGAGAATTTGCCTTGTACAGGGTTTCAAGATCCCTTCAAAAATTGTTTTATAAGTTTATTGTAAATACAAAGTAGAATGCACATGTAATTTTCACAACTAAAACATTCACACTTCAACATATTTCTTTCATATGTACACATGTTTTCATTTTTTATCATATTCATCTAACATATAAGTCAAGCAAAATGGATTTTGTAATTTTCACATTTTAGTGGTGTTGCAATATACACATTTGCTTCATTTATATTTATTTTATCTCTCATTTATATTCCAGATAATGGACTCCACTATGGAAGAATTAGAAAGCCAAACATCCAAGACTAAAACCAAAGCCCTAGAATCTCGTAAGAGAACTCGCTTGTATTATGCTCGTCATAGAGAAGAAATAAGTGTTCGTTGTACCATGTAGTGAACCCACCGCTTGCTAGAAACACTAGATCAACCAATACCTGACCACACACAAGATTCTACAAATACATGTATTCCCACTGGATCAATTAGTTCAAATCTAGAACATCGAAAAAAATAAAAATGAAACACAAATCCCAACACAAATGCCTCAAAACATGAGTTCAAATAACAAGGGAATGAGGTGGTCTGCTAACTTTATGGAGGCATCTAAAAAATTCCGCCAAAAAATAGATGCATTGTCAAACCTACACACATGTTCTATATGTAGGGAACGGTATCTTGGTATGCATCTTTGTTCATCAAACAATAATCATACATGTAGAAGATGTGGCTCAGAGAAAGGCATACATCGATTCTCTTCGAGTAATAATATGGACCCAGGTGAACAACCACATGTTTTGCGCATTCTTACTCAGGTTGAAGAGATGTTAATTGCATGTGTCAATCCAATATTGCAAGTTACTCATGCTCATGGTGGACAATACAAATATAGTGGCCACACAATTAGCTTCCCTCAAGATATCACAACAATAACAAAGTCTTTGCCACATAAAATCAAAGACTTGGACTTATTAATTGTTCGAAGAACTCATACACATGGGAGGCATTACGATTGCTATGTTAGTAGAAGTCACGTTCACAATGCATTGGCCTACAAAATACACTATGACCCATACTACCAAGATGTTGAGATCAATGCTGATGCATTGTCCCTACTCCCTGATTGTACTACAAACATTTCAGAAATGCTTCATACAATTCAAAGCAACAATGAAGAACCCATAACAAAAGACAATGAAGCTGCTAATAGTGAAGATGATGTAGAAAGTGGAACGGAATATTCAACATCATTTATGGTAAGCCTACCAAATAAACGTCGTGAGTTACAAATCATTAAGGAATCTTTACAGATAGAAAATGAGAATGATACCATCGTTAATTGGCCTGAGATAAGTTCGAATCCCGTAAATGAGTACACTATCGAGGGGCTTTTTGACATGTCATTTCCCACACTTTTTCTAAATGGAAATGCACTACCTATGCAACCTCGAGCTAGGGAAGTGCAATTGCATGTGTATGCCTTGCATCTTATGTGATATCATGATAATAGATTTGGGCAACATCCACGCTTTAGATACTTCCTACTAAATCTTATGATGAGGCATCGTAGCCAAGCAACTGCTTCAATATTCATCAAAAGAAAATTCGAAGACAATATTCCTACAACTATTGAACATCTTCGTGCCCACCTACAGAACCTCTTGGATAAACAATTGGCTGAAGAATTGATGCATTTTGGCTCGGCCTTACATGGGACACGGGCTTATTGGAACAAGTGTCGTGCAGATCTAACAAACATGATCAACCAAATAGGTTCCCCGAATTTGTTCTTCACACTGAGTGCAACAGACATTAAGTGGCCTACATTGCATAAGCTTTTCCCAATTGACAATACTTCCACTATTTCCTCCAACAAGCATCGTACAGACAATGTGATTAGAAATCCCCACACCACATCCCTTTATCTACATCACCGCTTCACAATCTTTCGTGAAGAGGTCATTAAGAAACTCTTGCATGCAACAAATTATTGGTATAGGTATGAATGCATCATCGAGGCTCTGCACATGTGTATGGGTTCCTTTGGCTAGAAAATGCACCAAACATGGATACCCTCAACTGGGGAGATAGTTTGCAAGTGGGTAAAGCAAAAGAATTCTTTGATAACTATGTCATTGCTTGGAACCCTCGCTCTAAATCTGAAATGAGTAATATCATACATAGAACCCCAATGGATGATCCATGCTTGTTAAACACATATGAGATATTCTCTATCGATCCATCCATCGATTATGAAGAATTAGTTAATCGTGTGCAAAGGCACACTAAATGCACAGAGTGCACATGCCTGCGCAAAAAAGGGCATCATGTAGAATGCAGATACAAAGCTCCATGGAAAGAATGCGAGGAATCCACTTTATCATATGATGGATCTAGAAACAAATCTTACGAACCATCGAGAAATGATGACAGGCTAAACATTCATAATGTAGAGATGCTCTTGTTAGGATTTAGGTGTCATCAACCTTGTAAATCCTTTATTTTATTATTCTCCTAAAGTGTTTTGTACATTTACCCATAAGAGGTGAAACTGTTTGACCAACAGTGGTGAAAGAGACTATGTAAATGCAGTGTTACCGTTACCGTTTATCCTTATGGAAAAGGAAAATTAGCTAGGCATCCCACCTTGGAATCTTCTAAAATAAGGTTGTGGGTCAAAATAGGGTGTTGTAAGAGCATCTATGACATGCATGCAAGTTGTCATAAGATGCTATGACAGTATGACAGATTCCCTATGACAGAATATGCTATTTTTAGACCCCAGGCGCCCATGCATAAAAGATGCCTTATGACAGCTGTAAGAGCATTTGTAAGAGGCTATTTTTGGTATTTTTGACCATTTCAAGGAGGGAGGCGTGGGTTTTTCTAGGTGGTATTTCTGCCTATTGTTTGGTGAAACCATGGTGGTTTTCATCCTCACAAATCTCTATAAATTGGGGCCTTGAGCTAGTGTTATTAAGGATTAAGTTTTGCAGGGTAACAGGGTGCTGCTGGATTTACAGGGAATGATAAGAGAAGTCTATTGCTGCATGTAATATTGAAGATTATCAGTAATATACTTGCCTCTCTTCAAGTGGTGGAGTTTTTTCCCTTCGGGGTTTCTCCACGTAAATCTGTTGTTGCATGTGTTATATTGTTCTATCTCTCTCTCTCATTCTTTCTTCACACTAAGGCTAAGGTTAATCTATATATTTCAGATTTGCATTCACACATTTAAGTTCATATTGCAAGCTTTCTTCACCTTGTTTTTCAACAGCTCTCTATATGGAGAGCTAATATAGATTGCTAGCCCATCATCTCACGCCTTTTTGTACTCAAATATATTGCCAAGTATGCATCTAAAGTTGAAAGAAAATCAGAAAGTTGTGTTGTTATGTTGGAAATAATAGCTTCAAATGAAAGATTGGAAGATCAAGCATTGAAAGCATATCAAAATTTCATGGCCGAGATTGTTGCTGAACGAGATATTGGAGCCCAAGAAACGTGCCATATGCTACAAAAATCACCCCTTGTTGTTTGCAATTGCAATTTTGTGTCACTTAATGTAGGCCAGAAAGTGTTCCACCGCCTAAAAAAAACAAGCGATTGTGGCCAGATATTGTCTAACTATATACAATCCTACATGAACCGGCCATGTCACATAGAAAATGTATCACTAATTGAATCATCCAGATCCTTCACATTTGCCACTTCTCGAAAAGGATGCAAATGGCTGAATAGAAAAGAACAAGCAATTGTGCAGGTGTTTCCGCGTTTCCATACCATTCCAAAAGAAGACTCTGAAAACTTTGAAACCTTCTGTTGGAGTGAGTTGCTTTTGTATAAACCTTTCCAAAAAATAAATGAAGATATAGGCCTTACCAAAGAAGAAATCATCAACAATTGGAAGCAAATGAATACACAAAAATACAATCCATGGCATGTTAATCGCACTGAACATACTGAAAATGTTCTTGAAGACGAAAATTCTTTTGATGATGATATGGATCAACAAGAAACTGTAGAAATGAATGAATGGCAGTTATTATCTCAATTGGGCCTCACTAATAATCTAAACTTGAATGAACTTGATATGCTAGGTCGACGTGATTTTGATAACAATCACAATTGGGAAAATCATAATGTCCCTACAAATCTACATGATGTTCAATTTCTGCACACAAACAAGATGTCTCAACAAGATTTGCATTCTCCTTCAAATATGAACCACCACAACTATACATTATCGCCCCAACAACAACTAGCACTGACTATAATAACAAACCACTCAATGGAGAAATTCTCTAACCAACCGTTACATATGGTCATACAAGGAACTGTTGGCACTGGCAAATCCTATCTAATTCATTGCATAAGAAATGCACTGCAAACTTGCATACCAACAAGAGTAAACCCCCTCCTTGTTCTTGCTCCAACAGGAATTGTAGCATTTAATATACATGCCTCAACTATACATGCATCCCTCAAGATTCCAATTAGAGAAATGAAACCATTACAAGTACAAGCATTGACAACATTCCAGGAAGACATGAAAAATATACTATACATTCTCATTGATGAGATGAGCTTCATTGGGCCAAAAATTCTATTGAAAATTGATAGTAGGTTACATGAAGCATTCCCCCATCAACAAAAAACTTGCTTTGGTGGCATGTCTATAATTCTTGTAGGAGACCTTGCACAACTCCCACCTGTTATGGATAAACCTATCTATTCATCACACACAACTGCAAGAAACCTATGGCACAAATTTAATACAGTTGTTACATTACAAACAATGTTTAGACAAGAAGGTGATGATCCAATTCAAATACAATTCCGTCAAACATTACAAAACATTCGCAATGCAAAACCGACAAAACATGATTGGGACTTATTGATGACTCACACCAACAAGCAACTAACAAATACTGAACAAGAAGATTTTGACCAATCAATACACTTATTTCCTACAAATGAGCTAGTAACATTGCACAACAAAAAAATGTTGAAACTACTTAATGTGCCTGTTGCACTAAGTCGTGAGGAAAATACACAATCTAAACTAGGTGTCGATCATATTGACGAGCAACTTCCCCAAGAGGTATTACTAAGCACGTGTCGACGTGTCATGCTTACAACAAACCTATGGATCCAAGCTATACTAGTAAATGGATCGCTTGGTCAAGTCAAAGATATTGTATATCTTGCTGGATCAAAACCACCTGCATTGCCTGCATATGTTACAGTCACATTCGATAACTACATTGGTCCACCGTGGGATGAAACAGACCCAAGAACTATACCAATACATCTAGTAACATGTGGCAACCGTAGACAAATACCGCTAACCATGGCATGGGCTATCACTATACACAAATCAAAAGGCCTTACACTAAATAAAGCCACAATCAATATTGGTACAATTGAAAGACAAGGCCTTACATTTACAACAATTTCCAGAGTCAAAGCCATAAGTGGCCTTCGCATAGATCCTGCATTCTCTTTTGATCGCTACTCCAAAATGGAAAAAAACCCATACAACATTATCAAGAAGAAAGAAGAAGCTCGCTTGCACTTGCTCTCACAACAACATTCTTAGGTATGTACAATTAATTACACACTCTCTCAAAGTTATACATTTTTTATTATCCCCTCTTTGAATAGAGTATCAAAACTAAAACTAATCAACTACACAATTTTGGCTTTTGCAGGTGGTCAATCACTATTGGCAATCTTCTATGTCAGTGCTTGTTCAAGGAAATCTAATCAGCATTGTCTTTCACTTCTTAGACATTGCATGTCTTTAAAAAAGACATATAGATGCTCTTGTGTAAATTTGACTTGTGATGAGTTTAGTTGCTTCTTCTTCAAAAGCAATTTCCCATAGAGTGCTTGTGTGATCTTGAAGTTTAATTTGAAGAACATATCGATAATCACAATCTTCAAAGGTAACATCACACTTTGAACAATACCATTTTCCGTCATCACGTTGTAGAGCTCTTTTCTTACATTGTTTCCCCTCAATCTTAATGGGGCAAGCTGGATAACATAATGAATTCAATTTGATAAATACTATTGTTGCTTTTACAATGCATTGGAGGGGTCTTGTTGTATCCAAAGACTCTTCTAGAACATTAGAAATGGTCTTCTGTTCAAGAAGTGGGAGCGCATCTAGAAGGTTTGTTGTGGATGTGAGAACACCATTCCCATCTTGTGCAAACCAAGCCTGTAGCTGTGTTGTTTCTTCAATTTTAGGGTTAATAAACAACTGGGTGGTAACTAAAGTGCTCATAACCTTACCATTATATTCTGTAACACGGCCATTTTTAATAGTAAGCACATGCGACTTTTGTGCATGGTACAGTTTGTGGAGCTGTGCACCTTCCTTTTCAGCCACTTGTCCCCACAAAGTCACATTTATAGTGGAGGTAGACATGTCTAGCAACTTGAGGCTCCTCCTACAAACCTCTATGCCATCTCTTGTTATTGTAGAGGTAGGGTCCACACATATAACAACTCCTACTACATCAATCAAAGAATTGTTATTTGTATTCAGAATCTCAATAATGGGTGTGAAAGAGAACTGATGCAGTGGAATTAAGTGTTCGTCATCAATAAGAGTGACCTTTAAATCATCCATCAAAGTGATTTCTATTTGACTATTCAACTTATTGTAAAACTTATTGGCAGCTTTGATGGTCCCACCAGAGATTGTATATATAGAGCCAATATGAACATTTCTGTAATGGAGGTCTACAACTTCATTAAAGCAAGTGACACACACTTCAATGTTCTCACTGTCTACAATATCAAAGCTGAAAAGTTGCCCGGTCCCTTTCTTTGTGTCAAATTGGTGAATCTCTTTTTTCATAGTTACACGACCTTTTATTGTCCACCTTGTCTGAAATGGATTCAAACTTTTAATAGGAGTGATAGTTGAGGTATCACTTTTCTTGCGCAACGATGCATGTATCCCAAACATCATTTTTTTTGGGGTTGGTTGCATGGGTGTGCGACTCTCACCAACATTTGTGCATGAATTAGATGAAATGCCTACTCTTTCATGTATAGATTGCTTTGGTTCTTTGAAGAGGAAGGTGGGATCCCCAATGACATCATGTTGTGTGCATGCAATCTCCAATTTAGAAATTACAATAAACCTATAAGTAAATAAAGCAAAATGCACTTTTAGTAGTGCATAGTAACAAATAGAGATGGACATGTTCAATTTGAGAGCAACATTGGAGTGGTTGGCTCACCTTGAGTTACAAATAGTAGGGCATGTGTATTCTGTGAGTTGTATGATGGAACACTTTTGAATTAGCTTTGAAGTTAAAAAATGGTTATACTTTCTTGGCAAGATTGTTGTTTGAAGATGCACTCCATCAGACAAATCTAATTTGTATCTAATGGTTGATTCGTCGCCATGGCCAAATGTTGAAATATTAAAGACTTGGAGATGTGGATATATGTCTTTGGTGCCAGTGTTTATCAATGTGATTGTGTTTTGTGTCAAAGAGATAGACATAGCTAAAGGGAGGTGAAGTATCCCTATAAAGCCCAATGAGTTGATAAGTATGGTATGGTTTGTAAGTAAAAATATACAAATTGAAAGTTGGATTCCTTTGTAAAAGCGCGAAGTAAAACAGAGCATGCAATTTTCCTTATATATAAAATGGATAAACTATTAAAAAAAGGAGATGTGTGCACCATAAAGGTTTCTTAGTTTTATTATCCTTTCCAGAAAGAATGCTTAAATACATGCAAAAGTGCCACATACAATTTATAGAGTGAAGGTGATTGAGGATAATCGAGAGAAGGTAAATAGACCTGTAGGTAATGATTGTATTGTAGTTTGTACACAGATTTATTTGGCTGAAACAAATTTGATCTTGTGGATGAAAGGAAGCACAAAAAAGTTAGTGAGCACACATCATTGACAAAACAAATAGATGGTCTAGTTAATTATTGTTTTGATGCATGGTAGACAGTCGAAATATTTTTTTCAAAGGAAAGATGAGTTTCAATGCTAAGTAATTGACATTTTGTTAGTTAAAAAGTCCAAAATTTGAAATGAATAATGGGTCTATCTAAATTTAATTGCAATGGAAATAAGGGTTAGCACATTCAATAAGCCATTGGAAACTTATACATGTAAGGGTGTCAAATATTAATTGACAAATTAGATGTATACATTTTAATAGAGAACTTCAACATGTTTTATTTGTGTGTATGTATTAAGAGAGGAAAAAAAAACACATGCATACGTACAATAAAAGAAAGTAGTTGTTTGTTTTGTTCCAACTTGTATTAGAAATAATGAGAATGTGTAAATAGAGGACTAAGATTTTTTTGGAGAAGTAGTTGTAGAAATGAAACATTGTTGGCACTCGACGACATTAAGTGTAAAAATGAATAATGGAAGGAAAGTAACAATAATTTCCAACCAAAAAAGTTACAATTGAAAATCAAACATAATGATAGTTAATAAAGGGCATAATTCTATTAGAAAATGACATACAATTTACATAGATATGGATTAGATACAAAATACATAGTAGCGAAGGACTTTTGTAATGCAGCTCTAGTGCAAGGCAAACAGTCGTGTTTGTACAAGGAAATAGATATGGATTAGATACAAAATACATAGTAGCGAAGGAGTTTTGCAATGCAACTCTAGTGCAAGGAAAACAGTCGTGTTTGTACAAGGAAAAGAGCATTTATCATAGGAACTTCCACCAAAAAAGTACAAAATATACATAGTTGGTAGTACTCGTATACACAGAACAAAACTTGATGACATATGACATATGTGATAGAAAATTATTTCCAAACATTGTTCAAATAGTTTAGAAATGCAAGCTGGATGTATGGAGCGCTGCCTTGTCTGTAGTGAGCATCAGTGCACATTTCGCGCAGAAAAGTGTAGAACGAAGCCAATGTGTCACAAGTTCTATGGAAGTCTTAAGTGTTGTTTCCATTGAATATATCTCATCGGCTTGCACATTATGTATATATGGAACAAGTTGTTGCATTTTCTGCACAATATCAAAGCAATTGATGGTGATTTCACATGCAAATATTTGAATGGCCCTTGGAGGAGGTCCACCTGAATTCGTAGAGGGAGGTAAGCCAAGTGGAGTGTAGGATAAGCCGTCACTACTGGGTATGTCAATGATGTCATCAGGTTGTCCAAGGTTTTCCATTCCTAAATTAAAAAAAATTGAGATTGTACCTAGTGTTAACTAATAGCAATACGTAAAAAAAACATTCCAAAGAAACATATAATAAAGCCTATCTTACATTTAATTAATTCCATATTAACACCTATAAGATATGGAAAAAATGTATAAGAATCTAAGAATTTCTTTATGAAGATTTATTGGAATATTTGACAGAATTAGAGACTAAGGGAATTTTGCATCATAAAGTTGTCTCCTAGATGTAACATACTTCCATGAACTTCAAATAGCTTTCTCCTAGATATAGGTAACGTTAGTTTCAAATTTCAAAAACTAAATTTTATTTTCATATTCATTAAAGGAAGATTTATGAGTTAAATATATGCTCACTCTTAATGTTATTTCCAAAATATAAAGATTAAAGATTATTTCCTTATTAATGGTGATTTAGTCAAAAATCAATTTATAATTTTAGATGTATGTTCCTTTATAATGTTATGATCCACTATATAAAGACAAACATGTCCATCATTGAGGACAACTTACCTAAATTTTAAACATATACTCCATACTATTATAATTAACTATAATTTTAAAACAAAGATTATATATCTATTTAATCCAGAAAAAAAATATTATAATTAACTACAATTTTAAAACAAAAATTATATATCTATCTAATCCAAAAAAAATCTTTGAAAATTTTCTTATAATTTAAATATATAATTTTTCATGAGATCAGTCATATCAGATTTGCAAAGAAATGCTTAAAACGTGCATATCTCCTTCGAACAAAAGCAAGGGAATTCAATCTTTGGTTTTCAAGACTTTCTGGAAGTTTTAGAACAGTGCATACCTACTAATTTTGTATGCAACTCAAATACAACTACAACTTGCATGAAATACCTGAAAGTCCAATAAAAAATAATATGATTTGGTATGAGTTGTTTGAATTGTAATTTCAGTTTTCATTTTTTAGTATAAGTTATTTTACTTATGAGAATATTGCCATGAATATTATGCCTACATGGCACTCACCTTCTTGCTTAAGAAAAAAGAAGAGCATGTTGAAAGTTTTGGACAAAAGCTACAACAAGATATGTAGTTCTTTTTTACATCAAAAATATAGAGCAATGATAAAAAATTTAAACCCAAAATGTCAACAATACCAAGATGAATGCTAATTAATCCAAAACCATAATTTTAGATATTCAGTGTAGGAATTAGAAGCATATAACTACCAGCTTTATAACTGAATATTAAAATTGTATTGCAGGTTTTAGTCTGTAGTACTTATTATTAATACCTAAATATATTGCTAGAGACCTCATTCAAAGCACAGACATGGAAGCCAAATCTTTGAACAATATATAGATGAGGGAAGACAAATCATTAGAAATCAAAGAACACCCAATAAGATTTTTTAGTTTGTTTTTTACAGATTCAATAAATGAAAGTACAGTTACAAATTCTTGAAATGCTTGCCAATAATTAAATTGGTGGGATTTCTTAAAATGTTTAACATACAGTTTGCATATGGTCTTCCCTTCACATTTAATTGAAACTGAAACGAAGCCCTGAAGCAAGATCTAATTTCACCAGTAAAAGTGGAATTGAAGCCAAACTGTTATTCCAAATCTCCATCTACTAAAACTACAATTAGTGGATTCATCAAGTGCCTGCAAAGTGCAATGGCAGTAAATTCAAGGCATTCTAAGACTAGATATAAGTATGGATCCTCTTTAAATTATAGGAAGTCATAGAAAAGAGATTGAATTGATGAAAAAAAGAAAAGATTTTGAGGCCCCCAAAAAATATATAGACTGATTCTGAAAGTGAATAAAAACTCAAGATTTTGTCTCAAGTCTTCTTACATGAGTATTTTGGTAAACCCTGGAGCATTATATCATATTTTTTTCTTGCCTATCTGTTGGGTAGGGGATAGGCAAGGGAAGGAAAGAGAATGTTTAATAACATTTAATGGTTGAGCCCCTAGATTAGTATCTTAACTTCTACAAGTAGTCAAATGGAAAATAAATTAATTTTGTTTGTGCTTTTAATCCAAAGTGTATTTATAAGAATCAAAGAATAGTAACAATAATTATTATAAATACTAATAAAGCATGTTTATAGAAATACTAGTATAAAGAGGAGAGTTTTGAGATAAACTGTAATCACAGAATCCCAATTAGCATTCTCCAAGAATTAGTTATTGGGTATGCAAAATGTGGAAGCATAGAAAAATCTCATGAAGTGTTTGACAAAATCCAAAATGTGGAAGCATAGAAAAAGCTCATCAACAAAATTCACAAAATGCAAAATGTAGACATGTATGGAAAATGTGGGAACATAGACAGAGCACGTGAACTATTTGACAAAATGCATCAAAGAAATGTGGTCTCATGGACTGCAATGATTGTCGAATATGCACAAATTGAACTTTTTGAGAAGACTTTAGAAAATTTCAAGCAAATGCAATTGGCAAGTGTAAAGCCAAACTCCACAACCTTTGCCAGCATCCTCCCTGCCTGTGCCAAAATGGGAGCTTTGGAACAGGGTATGGACATCCACCAAAGCATGAAGGATAGAGGGCTTTTTTCAGATGTTGTGGTTGCAACTGGTACTTAAGAGACAAAATAAACAAGGAACCTAAGTAACAGGCAGCACCGCAATTATATATTCACAGATTCAAATCACAGAGACTAATACGACAAGGCTACTTTACTAGGTAATATATGAAAATCCAATAAAATATGCAATATAAAGAGTCAGAACACTCTATGAAGATATCCTCTTAATTTGTAGATATTTAATACAAGCCTAAATTGACATGAACAACGATCCCTATATGTCTTCAGAATTCAAGGAAAATGAAATGTAGATGCTGCTCTTACAATGAAATAACTTATTCATGCATGCAGTGTATTTCGAAAGAGAATTATGGAAGAACCCAATAGACATGGGCACCCATCCATCAATTCCCAATAGGTCTAGAATCGAGTGAAAGTATATTTTGTACTGAAGGCAATATGGAAACCAGGTCTAGACCATTTCATGTGTATTTGGGTGGGATTTGTCTACTCGAAGATGGACAATTAAACTTGTCTTGGTACAAATAATTTCTTAAAAAAAGATGCTTGAAATGAACTAAACCATCAATTTAGTTCTTTCTAGCAACTGTCCTGCTCCAACCATTGTATTCTCAATAACATACTTCCTCCAAATTAATAATGATAGAAAATAACAAATATTGATTAGCTAGCCCTCCACATGACCCCATAACTACCCCCTGGGTCAAAAAAATAAACAACCTTATCACATCAAATGCATGAAATGCTACTCTTTTCAAATCAAAAAATAGCAATCATCCACATAAAACTTTAGTTCTTGCATTTTAGAAGCTAGCAAAAAGATGATGAAGAGAAATAATATTGACAAACCAGTACATGAGAAACAATGCTAACAGAATCTTACATGTGATAGAAAAAACAACGGCACACTCAGAACATAACAAGATACTCTGGAAACCCTCTCGGGAAAAACCCAGCATAAACAACACTCACATACAATATTAACTTAACTCAACCGTTCACAATACAATGAGATATTTCTTGCTTGTGCTTAACGCTGATCCATGTAACTGTACAATGATTCATAGGTATTAGGCACATCACTATAGGAAACCACTATGTAGTATTACAATACAATGGCCATAGAACCATGGACCGAAAAAAGACCTGTATGAAGTCTAAAACATATAAAGTATACAAAACATATCCAACAGATGGAATGCCATATTTAAAGTGCAGAGACAATTAAACAACATTAAATCAAAGGATTTCCACTAAGCAGACAATATGACAGAATCCATTCTCTTCATTCCTCTTTACTTATAAATGACAAATAAGGAGTAGTTATAGCCAGGGAATGACCACCTTGTATCCTTGTGTCTCTCTCATGAACGTAGCATTTATAGCTACAAATGTATCCTTCAACATTCAATCACCAATTTTGTGAATACAATGTCTGCAATCCTATGATGGTAAATAATATCTTCTCTGGAGGATATTTGAGACCAGCAAGACATATGACGACATTTCACAATGAGAAGGTACAATGTTCACAAATGTTATACAAAATTTATTCATTCCACCGATGACCAACACCAACAATACCAAAGCCCGGATTCAATGCAGTTCTCAGGTAGACCAAGGAAAATCACCAATCGGAAAATTAGACATAGGCACAGATGCTAAATTTTAACATAAGATGCATTTCAGGAGTGACTGGAAATTCACGCCCTCATAAAAGATCAAATCCTTTACTCTTTTGAAATATAACAAGCAGTTTTTTGGTCTAAGTTTTGTTACTTTTTGTTTAAAAAATAACAGTTTTTCGCTCCACGCTCTTCAAACCTTTCTCGTACCTGACTACAATTTTTTTTACAGCAACACAAATTTGACTACCTCCCAACAATACACGGTTAATCAAGACTCAAAAGAACTTCAAAATTACAGGATCCATATAGTAAACTCCAACTACGACAGAATATAATTCAAAATAACCCTAATCAGCTCCATTTCAAATAAAATCTTTTTCACATAAAATTACCCAGATTGGCTCTTTTTCACATAAAAATTATTAGCCTTTTTATGAAGAAAAAATCTGTAGATAAATGACCCTAAAGGCATCTCAAGGTGCATTGTAAATAAATATGCATTACTTTTGGTGAGGCCAATACATTATGTAAATCTAAGAAATATGCATTACTTTTGGTGAGGCCAATACATTATTCCTTTAATATTTCTGAGCATTAACAGCAATATAAGGATTATTGAAAAATGTTGAAAGTTGTAACAATGACTAACAAAAATATAAAGCCTTAATTTCAATTTTCTGAGTTACTATACTAACAGCAAATTGTACATTCAAAGGTACTTTTCAACCACTTGCAGGTATCCAATATGAAGCTACACCAAGCTATACTTTTCAATATGCTGTCATTCTGAGCAGATTATTTCAGTATATGAGTAGATTACCAATAAATTAAGTGACTCTGAGAAACTACAACAGCTTAGACACTTCTTTCCTATACTCAGAATCATAAAATATGCAACAATATAATGCTATAGCAACATGTAATATGCTCTTTCTGAGTGCACATCAACAAACAGATGTAACTTTGAACTTGGACTTGCAACCATAAACTGATGCTACAACAATATCAAAGTAGATACAAAAGTTTCAGACCTAGAAATGAGTTCTCCTAGGTAATATAAGATGAACCTTGCTTCAATTCTGCCCAAGAAGCTGCATAAACGTCACGCCTCGGTCCAGTAATAATGACCTAGCACTGTAGTGAACCACTGTTGCAAATTATTGTAGTGCGAGTACTGTGATCACAACTTGGAGTATGGTCCACTATTTTGCTTGAGAAATAAACACACATGAAAGTCAGCTCAATGGATCAATACAAGTACTAAATAAAGCTTCAATTGGGAGTAGAAAAACTAGAGGGTATTTGACATTTATATTAATAATGAAATTGCAGATGAAGCTATAGAAAACCCAACAGAGGAAAAAAAAAACTTATAGATTGATTTGTTGTATCTCTGTAACTCCAAAGCACTATATCTCTGTAACACAACAACACAATCTATTTATAAGCGGAGGTTAGATTGAGAAATTAATTTGCACAGTAGTGTTTGGACAGTGGCGTATTTGCAGTGTTTTTGTATTTAATGAGGGCATGATGATAAGCTAGAAACCTCTTCTTCTCTCCAACACCTATACCACTAACATCGACAACCAGGCTCCCTACCATCTGTGTTCATGTTAGTTGCTTAGCCTGGCCTTGGCTCCTACTGGCCATTATACCTATTCACTAAAAGTAGAACCACACCGTTACCTCACAGAAGGAAATCACACTTTATGTACTTGTAGCGCACAAAAGCTAAAGCAACAGAGGCCACCAAATCACCTCAAGAATCAACAGCTAGAAGAGGTGTAGATTTCTTCATAGCCTCTAAGCATAGCACAGTGTCATGAGCTTTCTTCAAAATATTTGCATAATCATATCCCATAATCAATTCACAACAAGGCGTGCATTGATGAGAAATTATTCAGAAGGGGCAAACCAAATCTATAAACATGAAAACATTGATGAGAAAATATTCTGAGGGAAAATCAAATCTGTAAACATCAGTAATTAGGTAAATCATTAATTGAGTGAATCATTCTCAATCTCCCCATCGGCGGTGACCCTGGAAAAAATAAAAAATAGAGTATCAAAGAATGGTTTGTCGTCGGCCTCACATGGTTTACAGGTATGGGTAAATGGTTTCCCAGGTGTGAGACAGGTATGCCGGGCTCTTGTGGACTGGCGATTCCACAATAAGAAGCCTATCGGCTAAATTATCAGTTATAGCCGATCCTATGTAAACAATGGTTCCGGGTTAGTGACTTTATATCCCATTAATATGATATATTTCTAGTGACTAAGGTGGATAATAACCCACTTATTATTAGTATAATGGGCATGACTGAGTAGCAAGAATGCCATGTTACCACAGTGATGGCTTCTGTTCAAATATTTTGAGAACAATGGGCTAGCGACTAGGGGAAAATGCGTGTTAACGTCCTAAGGTACCAGGACCATGTTTGTGCTTTAGTAGCTGTGGAGGATGAAATCAATCCCTAAATTTAGTTGATAACATTGATTGTGGGGTAGTGACTTTATATGATATATTTCTAGTGACTTGGGTGGATAATAACCCACCCATTATTTATCTAGTGGGCACGATTGAGTAGCAAAAGTGTCATGCTACCACAATTTTGAGAACATTGGGAAAAGTGTTTGTTAATGCCCCAAGAGACTAGGTCCATGTTTGTGCTTTAGTAGTTGTGGAGGCTGACATCAATACCTACATTTGTTCAATAACTTAGATATTGTTTGAGCCAACTTCACAAGGGTTGCTTTCCATAGCGGTAACTAGAAAAGAGATTGCAATAGTATTCTACTTTTTGTCTCGTTTAGGTAGCTATCATGTTGATTTGACCATTGACACCAACTTACCATTTATGAATGAGATTTGGCATACTGGATAATAGTTTGTATAGGTGGATATGGGCCATTTAGGGATGCCTGCCATGGTAGTCAACTCTAGTGTCTTAGTTTGGCTAATCACTCCAATTTCCTAGTGAATTTCCATGCCCAACTCCTTTCAATAATAAAAGTGTGACTTTCATATATTTGATCTCATGCTAATTATGTATCGAGGCTAGTGAATTTGTTGGAGATGCCAATAATCCTTGTTATTTCTTTTATATATCTAGTGGCAAGTTTGTTACCAACAAGCAACAATTAGGTTGCAAACTTGTCCCTTATATAGTAGGGTATGAAAGCACTTGACCCAACCCAGTATAAATAGTTTATAGAGGGGTAGAGATGGTTTAATTGATAGTTGAATCAATTAGTGAATGAAACAACAATCGTCAAATAGCTAGTGGGTGTTGTTGGGAGTCATTGAATTGAGAAAGATTTGTGCTAGAAGGCCTACATATAGTATGAATAATAGTCTCTTGCAATGTGTTTCCATTACTATTCTAGTTAGGTCACTATCCCTTGGACAAACAAAATCTTTTTTAGTGCATTGTAGAAAATAATCATGGGTATAACACTTTCCAAGTGATTTTTGATCAAATTGACAAATGATCCTTGATTATGAATGAACAAATCCACCTATAATTTCATAATACAATAATATTTTATTTATTGTTTATAGTTGATTTGTTTGGTCAATTATTTGGATAGCTATTTATTTTTAAGTTTGATTAAAAAGATGATACAAATACAAGGAAATAAATCAATGATTAAAACAATGTTCCTAAGATATATATCACCCATAAAATAATTATACCTTTAAAGGGACTAAGGATAGAATCACCTAGAAATCTTTATCGATTATTACTCCCTTTGCCATAATCATTATTACTATTAATTTTAGTTTTTACACTGTAGAGTAGGGGGACCCGTCACCCTCGAGACTCTAGGTCACAAAAGAGTCCCAAGGAATGGATTGCCCTTAACTACCTCAGGTTGACAAGTTTGAAGGGATGA
Organism: Sequoia sempervirens; assembly: GCA_007258455.2. NCBI lineage: Eukaryota > Viridiplantae > Streptophyta > Pinopsida > Cupressales > Cupressaceae > Sequoia > Sequoia sempervirens. The sequence goes on from VDFB02373365.1 coordinate 355,521,001, forward strand.
AAAATTGAGGTTGGAAAGGAAGGCCAAACATCACACCACTTTCCTTTTGCTAAAACCAAGTGTTTACAAAGTCAGAAGAGATGGCTATGTAGGTCTCGGTCCGTTGCCCAGACAACTCACTGTTTGAGGATGACAACACAAATCTTAGAAAATAGTGCGACATGTTGGCATCCTGTACAGATAGAGGTCCAGAAAGTACGAAAAATGCAAAAAATTGAACACTTGAAAGGAAACTATTTGAAATGAACTATTCTAGGAATGACAAAGAGAATAGACAAGAGGGTACCGTGCTTCCCATGACTTGATTCTTTAATTAGCTCCACTTGAATGTGCCTACACACATAGAAATGAGAAAAATGTTGGTTTTTATTTGAGGTATGCTTTAGTTAGATCCTCATTTTGGTGTTACCACCTTCACGGACAACCAAAATGCCACAAGATATGGAAATGGATAAAGAAAGTAGTGCAACTAGATAGAAAACAAAGGCAACTAAAATGCTATCCAATAAACACGATGATGTAATCAAATAGCAAGACACAAAGTTACCTTCCCAACTACGAGCTCTCAAGGCTAATAGCAAAATGAATAGAGTGACACCACCACATAGAGAAGGTGAAGCTTGACAATCTTGCAATGAGAGTGGTGTTGCAATGAGAGTATGTTGTTAGAGCCAAAATGAGGAGCTTGTAGTAAGAACAATGGTGTAGAGTGAAGAAAGAGTGTGAGAAATGAGAGAATGAGAGAATAAGTGTTAAAATGTGAGAGAGAGCATGCAAGAATGAAGGAATTGGAATGAATTTAATTATTGAATTGGAAAAATGGAGGCAAGAGGTCAAATTTCGTCAAGAAAGGGAGGCAAGGATCATTACTCTTCACAGCCAATGGAAAACGTAACATTTTTGCAAATCCTAAGGATAGCAATCTCGTCAGGACGATAATGTGGCTTGTAGATGTCTGTGCAACGCGTGCGCGTCCCTAACAAAAATTCATCCATCAACGCAAGAAGATGTGGTTAGGTGGAAGGGACAAGGTGGCAACCGTGGATTTTGCATCATCGAGTTTATATTATCTAAGGTAGGGGAAATTAAATGAGGAATTCTCCTAGGGTGCAAATTCACACCATTACATTTTGCCCCTACTTTAGTGATCATATGTGTTAGTGTGGATGCAAGGTAAAGTAGAAAGAGATTGAAGAGAATATACCTTAACCATCGAGGAAGCAAATCTTCTATCTGACACACCTAGGCATAAAGGAGACAACTCCACAGGTTCTCGATCATGCAAAGCAACCTTGACGTGAAAGAGAGAGAGATGGCTCCATAGGTTCTCGATCCTACAGGGCTTGACATGAAAGGCTTCTATAGGTTTTCAGTCCTATAAAATTTGATATGGAAGTGTAGAGGAAAGGGATCAGTTGTTTTGGGACTCCACATCATAGGAGAGTCCTAAGCAACATGTTGCCCTGATCTACCTCAATCTTTGCTAAGTGATTCAGGAAGGTTAAGATGTTAAGGTTGAAAAGGAAGAGTAATCTTGTTGTTGTTGTCCTTCTACTAACTCGAGTGTTTCAGAGGGTCAGATGAGCTGATTTCCAAAGTCCAACTTGCTACCCAGACAACTCATTGCATGAGGACGACAATGCAGGATATAGACTCCAATACGGCACACTAGCGTCTTAGGGGTGCACTGGCGTTTGTATAGATAGGTCTTAGAGACAGATTAAAACACTAGAAATCGAGCTAATAGCCTAATTGATGGCATTTTATGCTATGAAAGAATATAGAAAAAGTATAGAAATGAAGTATAACAAGAATACTTTAACTAAGCTACACTCAAATTAACAAAGGAAGTGAAAGCGTTACAAAACTTCTTGCAACTTGATGCTTCGAACAACTCCAACCGAGAACCGCCTACACAAACAAGAGCAAAGAAAATCTTGGGTTGTTTTTAGAGGACTACCTCAGTCAGTCCCCCGCTTTGGTGTTTCCACCTCCATGAACAACCAAAAAGCAATGAGTGTAGAAAATTATAAAGAAATATATGGAAATGGAAGTGCCAAGCAATAACACAAACAACAATGTGCTACTACGTGAATACAATGATGCAAAAACAATGGACAATGGGAGATATCACCTTCACAACTACATGCTCTCAAGGCAAGTAGAGCAAGAAGTGAGCTTGCAATTTCTCCAACAACAATGTTGTTGCAACAAATGGAGTGGAGGAGCAAAGAAACTAGTAGCTTGTAGCTACAATAGAGCGATCAAGAGAGAATGAAGAATTTAGTTGAGAAGCAAGAGAGAGTGAAGAAGTTGGATAAAATGAAGAATTAGGCAATTTGAATGGAAAGGAGGCAAAAGGGTCGTTTTGCGTCGATCAAGGGAGGCAAAGACGTTACACTTTGTTGCTAATGGAGAAACATAATGCCTCAATAGATTCTAGAGGTGGGAATCTTGTTAGGATGGCAGCGCGACGCACACACGTATTTGGAAAAATTCCTCCACCGACATGAAAATGAGTTGTCGGGTGGACGGGGAAAGGTGGCAGATGTGGAAGTTGCATCATCAGAATCACATTTTGGAAGGTGAGGGGTATGAAAATGGGGAATTTTCTTGGGGTGCAAATTCACACCATTACATTTTTCCCCCACTTTAGCGAGCATATGCATCAGTGAATGCGAGGTAAAGTAGATAAAAAGATGAAGAGCATATACCTTATCCATCAAAGAAGTAAACCACAATCTGACATGCTCAAACATATAGGAGATAGAGGTGGCTCCACAAGTACTCAGTCCTGTGGAAGGTGAACAAAAGCTCTGCAAGTGTTCAGTCATACAAAATTGGTTCCACGGGTGCTCGGTCTTGTAGAAGGTGAACAAAGGTTCTATAGGTGCTCAGTCCTGCAAAAAGAAAGTGCTTTACAAGTGATTGGTCCTACAAAGGAGGAACCACAATTGCTCGGTCTTGGGAGGCCAGAAACGAAAGGCTTTGCAGAGTCTAATTGGTCCTTATAGGTGCCCGGTCTTGTAAGGAAAGCTTGACGAGGTGCCCGGTCTTCCAAGCTTGATTGTAAAAGTGGCTTCATAGGTGCTTAGTCCTACAAAGCAAGCTTGACAAGGTGCTTGGTCCTCCAAGCCTAATTGTAAAAGTGGCTTTACATGAGCTCAATCCTACAAAGCAACATGTTAAGCTACAGACAAAACATGTTAGGAAAGCAAAAGTCATGCAAACAAACGATCAATCTCAGAGCAAACAATTGAAGGAGAAACTTTCAAAGGGGTCCCCTGGGAACCCTTCAAGATAGCAAGAGGCCTGTTCAAAGGGACACTCCAATTGAAAAGCATAAATTTTTTCACAAATGATCCTATCATCAAGGAATCCTTTTGAAAGATCTCTTTCATCAAGGAATTCAATAAAAAGAATGGCCTTCTCGAAGGAAATTTTTCTAGTTCTTTTTGCTACAAATTCATTTTCAAAAGAAAAAATTTCATCGAGGGGATCCTTGTTGAAGGATGCGATTTTTGAAAAGTGTAAAATTTTCAATAAGGGATTCGTTGGCCACTGAATGCACCTTATTGAAAATCAAAGTAGTAGCCCCCGGCCCTTAGGATGGTGCATGTGAATTGAAGGAGCATGTGGCATCCTAAGGATAGGAAGAAAAGATATTGATGTCATGGCTCATGAGACATAGCAATATATAAACATGGAAATGTTGTCATGCACATGAGGGACAATACGCAAGCACCACAACATCACAAAACACATAGAAAGAGAGGAAAGCAAAGATAAAGAAAACAAGAGATAAGCAGAGACAAAGAAATCAAGAGACAAGGGGATTTGGGAGTTCAGGATCAAATCAGTTCTTACAGGTAACCCATAATATATGTGTGAACAAAAGATCATTAGTCCCTAAAGTTCCCATAACTTAAGAAGAGTACGTGAAGACAAAGAAAAATAAAAAAATTGGTCAACATGGAAGGGAGGCCTAAATGCCTCCAACACTTTGCATCGTCCTCAATTGTCGAAAATCAAGTTACAACATATAGAAGAATGATGAAACATATAGAGGAAGTTTACAACACAATCTCACTACTATATCCAAGCACCTATAAGGGTGACAAGGTTCATCTAGGAACACACAAAAACAAGTATGGGGGAAACACAACACACACACACAAATCTAATCTAATCTACAGATAAAGAAGAGGTACTCCCCTAGTCCTCATCAACTAGGAGGTCGGTGTTCTCCCAATCTAGATCATTATATGGGGAGGGAAAAGAAGCCTGCAAGGGTGGGATACCGAGGGGAGCACCCTTCAACTCTCCTATGAAAAGAGCTAAGGAAGAAGGCCCCTCGAGGTCTCTTTCACTCAACTCCTATGAGATAAGTCATCGATCTTGTAAAGATCACTGACAGAGCTAGGACATCACCAACCGAGTTAAACATGCACTTAACATGAGTGCCATGTGTTAACTAAGCGGGAGATGAAGGAGGCGCCTGAGATCCACCATCGACCTCATCAAGAGGGATAGTGACAAACTCAAGAGACATCAGGTTCACCTCCATCATAAGGACAACACAAGCTAAAGCATAACTCTCCTTCGAAGAAGGTGATCTCTTCTTTCAACCTCCATTGGGAGTGAGATTGTCCTTTGACACGCTTTTTCAAAAGATGCATAATCCCCACAAAAGAAGCAAAAGGCGAGGAGGAAGACGATAGAGATGCAATTGACACAATTGTGGTGTTTGACATGTCCACAGGCTGAGAAAATGGAGGGATTTTTGGAAGGAACATCAGAAGAGGGGGTTGTGTTGAGAGAGCGATGAACACTTGCACCCTTTTGGGGTGAGGGTCATCAGCATTCGCAGAGGGAGCTGGAAGAAAAATTGAGGCAAGGGGAACTGATGCGAAAGGAGCAGAAGAGGGAGGCATAACAGGAGATTTCGAAACATGAGTTGTTGGCTCCTCTTCTGCCTTCTGTAAGGAAACTTGTTTAACAACCAAAACCTTTTTCTGACTCTTACACTCATGTGTAAGCCAATTTTGTCAGCTTTAGGAACTAGAAGTTGCTACTTGGGAAGGAATGGGAGGCTCTTCTTTTGCCATAGGCATGTCCTCCACAATCATTGTTGGTGGAAGGGCAACCTCCTGGATAGGACCGGGAGCAAGAAGTGTAGGAGCAAAAATGACAGCAAATGGAGAAGTAGACATAGGCGCCTCAACAACAAGCCTCTTCCCATTCATTGCCTAAGGGGCAGGAGCAGTAGGAGGCCACAGAGGCTGAGATGCGAGGTGACTCCACGAGGGCCCTTCTCCTTACCATAAAAAATGGGCTTCAACACCACGGGAAAGACAAGAATTTCAAATACTTAATGTTTGGCCTTCTGCCAAGTAGGCACCATCAAACTCCCCATGCGAGGTATGGGAGCAGAGGCCTTGCAGAGGCTGAAAGGCGCCACAAGAGGGTGAGAGGGACAAGCAAATGGAACAACAAAAGAAGAGGAAGGCTCTTGGGTGCAAGCAAGCTTCCCCTTGCCTTGTTGTTGAGAGATGCAAGGTATGTCACCTTTGACATTATGCCCCCGGTCTTGTACTTGACATAGTTGCGATACAAAAATGTCCTTGGGGGGAGCGGATCGATTGTGGTGGGCCAAAAGTGATCTAACGAGTAGCCCCCATGTGACACCAGTGGCTTATACTTGGTGTCGTGCACAATGTGCACAGAGCCCTCATGAGAAAACTTCAAACACTTATGAATTACCAAAGTGACCACATTCATGGAAACTAGCCATGGGATGCCTAGCTTCACCCTGAACAAGCCTAACTTCGAGATGATATCAAAAGGAGCATTTACAGTCCTAGGTCCTACCAAGATCGAGAGAGTGATGGAAGCAATTGGATGGGTTGAGAGTTCATCGTGCATATGTATTGTGGTTTTCGACTTCTCCTATTCCTCATGTAGAAAGTTTATCAGCAAAGTCTCCTCCATTATGCCATTCACACAACTCGTAGGGTTAACCAGGACACCAGTTACGATGTTCCGATTGATGTGAGTAGGAATGCATAAGGGGAAAGGCTCTTTGTTCATAAGCAAGTCTTACAATGTGAAAGTTATGTCGGGTGATCCATTCACAGGCTGAGTAGGAGGAATATGTGTAAATGAAACCATGTTTACATACTTTGAGAACTCAGGAGAAGCAAAACTAGGAGACTCAACAATTAGGTTCACAGAATGAGACAAAAATGGGTTCATGTAGATTTGCAACTCCTATGTAGAGGAAGCACTCAATATCTAACACCTTCAAAAAGAGTTCAACACCAAGGTTGCAAATATGCACATTAGTTCACTCTAGGCAATGTGATCCTAAGCCTAAACATGGGGGCAGCATCCTAATGGCTCTAAATCTTTGAGGAAAACATGGAACAGGGGAAAATTGATGTATTTGGACCTGATGCAACATATTCTAAAGGTTTCCCAACATACCATAACCCAACCAAGTGATCAAAGCAATGTTCTATGCAAAATTAGGCATTGCTACCACTAGAGCATACAAGGTGATGACTTCAAACAAAATAAAATAGCATTAGTCATATGGTTACTATACTTTTGTAGACTCCTTAAAACATGCCACAATGTTCTTCTACCCTACCTTCAACACACAATACACAGTTTTCATTAGGCCTTCACCAAACCAGGGTTTATGAATGTTTTCCCAACAAGGAGCAACAAACTATCATTAATAACTCCATAAAAATTTAAAAATATGAACTATCCTTTAAAGGGTTTTTAGATATGCTCAAAGAAAAACTCTCCACCAACTTTTATGACTTTTTGATGGTTAGAATTAAAGATATGAAAATTTCTAGTTCATTGGAAACCCTACATAGGGTTTAGACCTGCAGTCACAAAAACAACAATATCTCACACAAAACTTGATGAAAATATACCAAACCAAGTGCTTTTGAAAGCTAACTCTCTCCTCTAACTTCTCCAATCAGTTTTAGGACCGTACCACATAGTACCAATCCATACAATGTGATTTATAGTCTGCAACTTTTCAAAAAAATAAACTTTACAGACCTGCCCTCAATGAAATTGTCATATCTCCCTCAAAACTTAATGAAATTGATTAAAAAAAAGTATTATAATCTTAAAACACATCTTCAACCTTTCCAATTGGTTCCATGTCTGTATTGTACCATAAAAATCCATAACATCAAGTTAATGGCTATCCCACACAAAAAATGCAAGCAAAAACATGGCAAAATGGAGTATTCTCATTCCAAACTTTTCTCCAACCTTCTCTAACCCTTGGGATTGATATTACATGGAATATTTAACCTATAAAAATCATTTGCAACTGAAAAAATTTACTACAACTCCCTTTTTAATACTAATGACAACTATTACATCTTTGTGACAACATTTTGACAATTTTTAGCAACTTTTGCAATATGACCTCAAAACATCACACAATGGATTTAAATGACTCCAAATGGTCTTACATGACCTTATTTGATCAAAACACATCAAAATGGCCTTAAAAACATGATTCAAGGTGATGTTCCTACATCAAAATCACTGTTAGCCTTTGCCACAAACTTGTTCACATTCTGCTTCTTCCCATCGAGGTAGATAATATCGTCATCGATGCGATCTTGTATCTCATGATGTAGGTGCATGCATATTTTGGTGTCGTGTCTGTGGATTCGATGGTACTGGAAGAATGTGTTCTCTTCATACCAGTCAAGGTAAGTTTCAGTAAGGGGTCGAGGATTTGGAAATTTTATCAATTTATCTTTCAATAATTTCTTTACAATAGAGGAGTGTGATTATGATAACTTCATGAATTTCCTATTGTGTTTGAGGCCTTTTTCTTTAAATGCAAAAAATAAATTTGCAACAGATTTACCCTTACTAGAAATTGAAACAATAGACCTCAACACAAGAGCATGAGGATGATCCCTCGAACTAGGAAACCATCTACTGATACTCTCGCAATGTAGTGCATAGGTGTGCAAAAGAAGGATATTTCATCAAAGAAAACTTCTCTTATCAGGACCTCATTTGGTTGTCAATGAAAACCTTTTGCACATTTGATTCGAGCAAAGGATAAGAAATCTGTGAAAACAGTGCTTGATACTGAGCAATGAAATTAGTTATCTTCTCATGATCTCCCTGCTTACACCGGATGAGGTCTGAAAAGGCCAGCTTTGACCCGATGTTCACTTAGAATTATTAGAGAAACTAATTCACAAGTTGATCAAATGGAAATATGGAGTTATCGGGCAAGGAATAATACCATTCTAGGGCTATATCTTTGAGAGATCTTGGAAACAAATTTTCCATTAAGGCATCATGGTGGAAGAAATTTGTACACATCGCATTGAATGCTAAGACACACATCTATGGATCTCCCTTACCACCATACTTCTCAAATTTTGGAATCTCTATCCCATGGGGGATATGAGTATTTAGAATTGCTATTGATAAAGGACTGTGACGAAAGAAAGGCTTGGGATAGGTTTGCTAGCTCATTTTGCATTTGGCCCATATTTTATAGAAAGGAATTCAAAAGAGGATCAAACGATGAAACATGACTAGTGGAACTGCTACCAAAACCACCACTAGAGTGAACATTTCCTTTAGAGTTACTACCGCCAACATTAGGAGGGATGGTGGTGAATCCTAGAGGGACCCTATTTACTTTGATGGTCGGAGGTGTCTTAGGCACAGGGGTGGTGTTGACGGAAGGGCCATCCTTGGTCATGCATATAGACATCATGGGCATCAAGACTCCTATCAGAATTTCAGAGGTCTCTATCCCAAAACCTCAGGTAACACCTAACCTAGAGTTGTACAAAGGAACATATGCTTCCACTATGTCGGTAAGGCCTTGGAGAAATTACAAGCCTACCTGATCCTTGTCAAACATATATCTCATTTCATTAACAAGCCTAGTAGCCCTATCCATGTTTTTTTATTTTCCCAAATGATTTGTGAGATCTAAGAGCTTCCTATCTAGAGCATGAAGGTGCTCTATGGGAATAACGAGAGCATCATCCTCATTCAAAGGTGGGGTTGTAGGGGAAATGGGAGGAGTAGGGACACGAGTGGTATCTCCAAATAAACTCATCTTTGTCCCTGAAACCATCTCCTGAGAAGTGAAACTAGTAGTGACCTTCAAGAAATCCATCTCTAGGTGTCATATGCTTCTTATAACAACATACCTTAAGGTTGTAGATTGGGTTGTAAAGCTCATAAAGCTTTATGATACACAAATCTGCAACCCACACAAGACGTGAGAGGAAAGAATCTTTATTCATAGAGATGAACACCATGATGTTCACGTTAGATTCACCTAAATGTAGAGGAGGGGGACCGACTGCTCCGAGACTCTAGGTCATGGGAGAGTCCTAAGCAACAGGCTACCCTAATCTACCTCAAGCTTTGCTAAGTGATTCGGGAAGGTTAAAATGTTAAAGTTGAAAAGGAAAAGCAATATGGTTGTTGTCCTACTAACTTGAGTGTTCCAAAGGGTCAGATGAGCTGATTTTCAGAGTCCAACTTGTTGCATAGACAACTTGTTGCCTGAGGACAATAGTGTAGGATACAGACTCTAGCATGTCATGCTAGCATCTCAAGGGTGCTTTGGCTTCCATACAGATAGAAGGTCTTAGAGAAAGATTAAAACACTAGAAATCAAGCTAACACCTTGATTGATGGAGTTTTATCCTATGAAAGAATATAGAAAAAGTACAAAAATGAAGTATAACAAGAAGAATACTTTAACTAAACTACACTCAAATTAACAAAGTGAGAAAGTGGTATTGAACTCCTTGCAACTTGATTCTTCAAACAACTCCAAGCGAGAAGCACCTACACACACAAGACCAAAGAAAATGTTAGGATTTTTTTTAGAGGGCTACCTCAATCAATCCCCCGCTTTGGTGTTTCCACCTCTATGAACAACCTGATAGCAACAATTATAAAAAATGATAAAGAAATGTATGGAAATGGAAGTTCCAAGCAATAACACAAACAATGTGCTACTACATGAATACAATGATGCAAAAGCAATGGACAATGGGAGATATCACCTTCACAGCTACGTGCTCTCAAGGCAAGTAGAGGAAGGAGTGAGCTTGCATGTTCTCTAACAACAATGTTTCCACAACAAATTGAGTGGAAGAGAAAAGAAACCAACAACTTGTAGCTATAATGGAGTGATGGTGAAGCTTGAAAGTATGAGAGTTGATCAAGAGAGCATGAAGAATTAAATTGAGAAGCAAGAGAGTGAAGAAGTTGGATAGAATGAAGAATTAGGAAATTTGAATGGAAAGGAGGCAAAAGGGCCATTTGGAATCCGTCAAGAGAGGCAGAGACATTATACTTCACCGCTAATGGAGAAATGTAATACCTCTACAAATTCTAGAGGCAAGAATCTTGTCAGGATGTGAGCGCGACACATGCGTGTCCTTGAGAAAATTCCTCCACTGACATGAAAATGAGTTGTCGAGTGGACGGGGAAAGGTGGTGGATATGGAAATTGCATCATCAAAATCACATTTTCTAAGGTGAGGGGTATGAAAATGGGGAATCTACTTGGGGTTGAAATTCATTCCATTATAGAAAGATCCTTATAAGTTCTCAATCCTATAAGGCAAGCTTGATGAGGTGCTCAGTCTTGCTAGGCAAGCTTGATGTAGAGGAGCTTTACAAGTTCTCAGTCCTGCAAAGATACATGTTAAGCTGTAGAAAAAACATGTTTGGCGAAAAAGCCAAAATAGACACACATCACAGAGCATGCAATTGAAGGAGAAGTTTTCAAAGGGGGTCCCTTTGGGAACCCTTCAAGACAGCAAGAAGCCCACTCAAAGGGACACTTTGATTTGAAAGACATGACATTTTCCGCAAGTGATTCTGTCAACAAGGAATCCAGTAGAAAGAATGCTCCTTCTCAAAGGAAAGTTTTCATACTTCTCATTAGAAAACAGTACTCCTTTTTTTGAGGGAAAATTTTCATATTCTTTTATTATGAATTCATTTTTGAAAGAAAATTTTCACTAAGGGGTCCTTGTTGAAGAATGCATCACGTGGAAAATGACAAAATTTTAGTAAAGGATTCTTTGACCACAAAATTCACCTTATTGAAAAACAAAAAAGCATGGTAGCCCCCCTTAGGATGGTGTGTGCTACACAAAGGAGTGTGTAGCATCCTAAGGAGAGAAATAAGAGGAAGAGATGTTGCGGCCTACGAGACATAGAAAGATCTAACCATGGAATGTTGTCATGCATGTGAGGAACAACACATAAGCACCACAACATCATGAAGCAAAAAAAGAGAAACAAAGACAAAGAAAACAAGAGAGGGTATTTGGTAGTTTGGGTCAAATTTGTTCATATATATAAATAGGTACCACATGATGTGTGAATGAACAATCATCAATCCTCAAAGTTTCCAGATTGTGAAGAAAGGCACATGAAGAAAAAATAGAAATAAAAATTGGGTCAACATGGAAGAGGGCCCAAATTCCCCCAACTCTTTGCATAGTCCCCAATTGTTGAAAAGAGAATTTACAACATATAGAAGAATGATGAAACAAATAGAGGAAGTTCACAATAAATTTTTTAGGCCTGTATCCTATCACCTACAAAGGTAGTAAGGGTCCTCCAGGCAGGATAACAAACCCATGAAAACAAGCACGGGGAAACACAAAAACACACACAAATCTAATCTACAGATAAAGAAGAGGTACCACCCTACTTGTCATCCACTAGCATGTCATCCTCCTCCCAATATAGATCATTATAGAGGGAGAGAGGATGAGCCTGCAAAGGCTGGATAGCGAGAGAAATACCCTCTGACTCTCCTACAACAAGGGCCAAGGAAGAAGGCCCCTCAAGGTCTTCTTCACTGAGCTCTTGTGAGGTAAAGGTCATTGATCTTGCAAAGATTGAGGATAGAGTTAGGATATCATCCACCAAGTTAAACATGCACTTCATCAGAGTGGCATGTGTTAACTGAGTGGGAGAAGAAGGAGGCATTCAAGATCCACTACTGACCTCGTCAAGAGGGGAAGTGAAAAACTCAAGGGACACAGGGGCCACCTCTGTCATGAGGATGGTGCAAGCCAAAATAGGACTAGCTCCCAATGAAGGTGAACCCTTCTTCCGACCACCACTTGAAGTGAGGTCATCCTCTATCTTATGCTTCAATGGAGGATGTTGGATCCCCATATAAGAAGTGGGGGCAAAGGAGGTAGAAGAAAAAGCCACAACATACACCATTGTTGTGTTCGACATGTTTATGGGCTGAGAAAAGGGAGGGATGTTCGGGAGGGACATCAAAAGAGGAGGCTCCATGGAAGGATCGATGAAGACTTGCACCCTTTTGGAGTGAGGATCATCAACACCCATCGGGGGAGCCAAAAGTAGAAATAAGGCAATCAAAAGTGAGGTAGGAGTGGAAGGAAGAGACATAGCAAAAGAATATGCACAAATAAGAGCTACTGGATTCCCCTCTATCTTCTGTGAGGCAAATTTTTCTACAGTCAAATATTTTCTCCTACGCTTGCTCTCATGCACAAGCTGGTTACATCAACTTCAGGCACTATAAGTTGCAACCTGAGAAGAGATGGGAGGTTTCTGTTCTGTGATAGGAGTGTCCTCCACAATTGTGGTCAATGGAAGGGAAACCTCCTGAACAAGAGTAGGAGCAAGGAGCACATGAGTAGAGATGGTAGTAGGTGGAGAAGCAAACACAAGTGCTTCAACAACAGGCATCTTCTCATTCACTATCAGAGGGGAAGAAGGAAGAGTAGTAGGAGGCCACAAAGGCTAAGACATAGGAGCAACCTGATGAGGACCTTTTCCCTTGTCATAGACAACGGGTCCAGGAACCATGGGAAAACTTGATACTTAGCTTTTTTCTAAGCGAGCACCATTGGGCTTCCCATGTAGGGCATGCGAGCAAGAGCCAAAGATGTCGCAACAGGGTGAGAAGCAGAAGTGAATGGAGCAGAGGAAACAAAATAGGAATTTCCTTGGGTGTGAGCAAGCTTTCCCTTCCCCTTTTTCTAGGAGGAGGAGGCAGCTTGCTAGTGCACAATCATGGAGCCTTTCACAAAGATAGTGCAGGGAGACACTGGATAGCCCACTTTTGGTTCCTTTCCCCTGGTCTTATACTTGACTTAAGCATGGTACAAGTCTCCTCTAGGAGGGAGAGGTCGAACTGAAGTGAGCCAAAAGTGGTCTTATGGAAATCCCCCATGTGACACCAGTGGTTTATAACCAGTGTCGTGCATAGAGCCCTCATGCAAGAATTTGAGACACTTATGAACCACCGAAGCACTACCATTCATGGAGACCAACCAAGGAATGCCTAGCCTCACTCTGGATAGGTTCAACTTTGGGATTATGAAAAAGGAAGTATCAACGGCCATGGGTCCTACCAAGACCAAAAGATAAATAGAGCCAAGAGGAGGAACTGAGAGTCCATCATGTGTATGAATAGTAGCCTTCAATTCTTCATATTCCTCCTTGTGCAAAGTGTTTATAAATAGAGATTCTTTAGTTATAACATTCACTTGGCTTGTTAGGTCAACTAGGATACCGGCCACAATGTTTCCATGGATTCGAGTGGAAATGTATAAGGGAGAAGGCTCCTTATTCAAAGGCAAGTCCTACGAGGAAAATGTTATGTCAGGTGATGCACTCGCAAATTAGGTAGGAGGAATACATGGGAATGGGACCATATTCACATATCCTGATGGGACAAACTCAGAGGAAGTAGAAGGTTCAATAATTAAGTTAGTGGAATGAGACGAAAAATGTGTCAGTATAGATTTGTAATTAATTATTAGCCTTTGTCACAAACTTGTTAGAATTCTACTTTTTCCCATCGACACAGATGGTACTGTAATTGATGTGATCTTGGATCTCATGATGCAAACACACACATCTTTCGATATCAAGTCTATGTACTTAGTGATACTAGAAAAATTATTGTTCATCATACCAATTAGGATAGGGTTTAGTAAGCGGGCGGGGGTCTGGTAATGCTAGGACTTTGTCTTTTAATAACCTTTTCAACATAAAAGTGTAAGAATCTGATAGCTTTGTAAAATGTCATTTGTGCTTTAGGCCCTTGTCATTAGATGTAGAGAACACATTTACAATGACCTTATTTTAACCAGACACCGACACTACAAATCAACCATCTAAATGGGAGTGTGAGGAAGATCCCCCAAACAATTCAACCGTCTGTTGGTATTCTTATAGTGCAACACATAGATGTGTAAAAGAAGGATACTTCATTAAGGACATTTTTCCTGTGAAGGCCTCTATAGGTTTCTAATGAAGACCTTTTGAACTTACAAGTTGGGAAAAGGATAAGAGCTTTGTGAGAACAACGCTTGATAACGAGCGATAGAATCAATTATCTTCTCATTGTCCCCTTTCTTACATCAAACGGAATTCGAAAATGTCATCTTTGGTGTGATATTAGCTTGGAACTATCAGAGAAACTAATTTACCAATTGATAAAACAAAAAGATATAATTTTCTGGTAAGGAATAGTACCACTCAAGGATAGTATCCTTAAGAGACCTTGGAAATAACTTAGCCATTAGGACATCATGATGGAAGAAGTTGATGCACATGGTGTTAAACGTTGAAATGTGCATCTGAGGATCTCCTTTACCACCATATTTTTAAAATTTTGAAATCTCCATCCCTTGAGGGATATGAGTGTTTAGAATAGCTATCGATAAAGGATTGTGGTGAAAGAAGGGTTGAAAGATAGGTTGTGAAGTAGCACTGGACAAGTTTGCTAGCTGGTTTTACATCTGACCCATGTTCTGCAACAAAGCATTCAAGACAAGGTCAGAAGATAGACAAGACCAGTAGAACTGCCACCAGAGCCACTAAGGCCACCAACCCCCATTCCAGCAGAGACCCCTCCATTAGGACCAACATGGGCTTTAGAGTTGCCACCAAGAACATTAGAGTTGGTAGAGTTGAAACCTAGGGTTAACTTGTTTACTTTAATGAAGGGGGGTGGTTGAGGAACAGTGGTGGTGTTGACAGATGAGTCGGTCCTGTCCATGTACAATGACACCCTAGGCATCGTGACTTCTATTTCTCTTTCAATGGTCTCGAGCCCAAGGTCTCGAGCAACACCTAACCTAGGGTTGTATGACGAGACATGAGTGTACACTATATCAGAAAAGCCCCAAAGAAATTCTAAACCCACCCAGTCCTTGTCCAACATAATTCTCAAGTCATTAACAACCATAACAACCTTAGTGGTAATTTTTTCTTCTCCTAAATACTCCCCAAACTCTAAAATCCTTTTGTTTAAGGCCAAAAGTTGCTCTACGGGAACCTCAAGAACCTCATCTTCCTCCACAAATGAAGCGGAAGGAGAAGCGAGAGGAGTAAGAATATGAGGATCTTCCCTAAAGGGACTCAGAAAACTTGTATTTGTTCCAGAGACTAACACTTCAAAAGAGGGGCCTATAGTGACCTTAGTAGGATCCATCTCTATATGTCGCACGCTAATTCTGACAACATGCCCAAAGTTTGTATATTCAATTGTAAAGCTCATAAATTTTTACAACACACAAACTTGCAACACATCTAAGACATGGGAGAAGATTTCTTGACACAAAGAAATGGAAATGAAGACATTAATGTCGAGTTCACCAAAAATGTAGAGTAAGGGGATCCTGAAATATGCCCCTTAAAATTTTCTAGATTTTCAATAACAAATACAATGTAACCAAGCACCTGTTAAGGTTAGTTTAACCAAAAATGTTGCATGAAAGAAATCTAACCAAGAATGTGCCCTAAAACCACTTAAGGAGGAGGGGCAGGCATATGGTCAGAGGATCCCCAGGATCTACTGAATCAAAGATTACAAAGATTACAACTGAAAGAGAGAGACTAAACTCAACAACAAGAATGTGCACTCAAGATCCTTTAATAGGTGAGGTGCTAACATATGGTGGAGTGCTAATTGCTGAATTGAAAGTACTTAGGCGGATAACCAGCCATAAGAGAATTTCCACACTACCACCAAACAATGGGGGGAAAAGACTACAATTAAAACACTTCATCTGTTGCGGCAGGCATCCACTTAAGAGTGGGGATTCACCACTTGACAGTGGGTATAAGAAGAAAATTAGTAAGTTCTTTTTTCCACACCGGCGGTAACCATCTAGGGGTTACAATGTGATAATTAAACATGAATAAGCATCAACTAAATAGACTGAAACAATACTACTGTTATCAGCTTTACAAAATGAGAAAGAGCTGCAAATTTCACGAGGATTACAATAGTTTTGAAGCACAAAGAAGCTGGATGATCCCACATTAGATAACTATCTAATTTATTGAAGAAAGAACTGAAAACTCAAACTGAAGCAAGTCTGATATAAAAATCTGCAAACTGAAAATGAATTACCAACAAACTGTAGCACACCAAATTGTTCATAACTCCATCCTATCTTCACCAATTGACATGGAATCAATTGTAGTAGATTCTAGGAGTAAAGGCGCCCCTTTTCAAAGACATAAACTGCACCAAAGTTTCCATATTTATTAATGCACGCATCCCAATATCATTCTAGAAATGTATGGCCTTCAAGAGGAGTGATTTTCTCTTTAAAAATCAGAAACACATTAATAAAATCTGAAACCTCTTGGAGAGGGTCACCCAAGGCTTAGAATCATATAGATAAAATACCCATATGGGAATAGAATTTACCCAAGGAGCTGCAATCAAAAATGTCCTTCAGCCATGACTGAACCAACAAGCTACAAACTAAAAATACATTAGAATTATTCTACAATGAAGCTCAATATGCACTTTTGAATGAATCACACTCCCAAACCACCATCTAGGGAACCATAGTTTTAGGCCTGAAGAATGGAGTCAATTTGCTAAGCTTTCCCTTAGCCAAATTTTGGATTTCAAACCAGTAGCATAACTTTACAATATTTCAAAAGATAATCAACTCTTCAAACAACAACAATATATAAGTTTCAATTGGAAAATGAAGCAACAAGAGACTCTTCAAATTCCAAGAAGTTGAATCACTTCAACTTCCAAAAGGGACACCCCTTTAAGCATTTCACTTTTTTTGAAATAATAAAATATTAATCAACCTCTTTTAGGCATCCAACTTCACTTTGCAACAATAAAGCATTTAATAATTCATTAAATGCACCATTGACCCCTTAATGACCCCCTTTTAAAAACAACATGAAGTGATCATTCCTAGGCATGGGGGTACAACTGAGAAACATAAAAATGACTAAGTATAAAACTTAATCCATGGAGATAACCAAAGACAAACTGAAACTGAAGGATAGCAAGATGACTTGAGCTGAATTGTTGATGATGCTACTACCAAAATTAGAATTACTAAAAATAGCCAACTGCTATAAATAGTAAGTTCACATCAAAACAACAGAAAGCCAATTAACTGAACATTGAACTGCAAAGGATTGAATTGCTGCTAGACAGATACTTCCAAAAGATACACTTGCTAAAAATAGCGAACTGTTATAAATAGTAAGTCTGTACAACAACCTCAAAATGCCAACTAAGCAATATCTGAAAGAGGAAACCCTAATTTTCTGCCTCAGCTTAGCTTACGAATTTCTGGAAATAGGCTAAATCGAAAAGAAGAGTGTAGGGCCAAAATGGGGACATTATAGTTTGCCCTTCCCAAAATTGCTTGTCCTCAAGCAATGCCACCACACTCCAAGGAAACAACTTGATCCTTACCATGCCAAATAGGATCTCGGGGTCCCAAATAATCCTAGGAGAAGGATAGCACCAACTAATGTAAGCACTGCACTGCTAGATGCCAACACAAGAAATCACCAGATTAAAATTAAACTGAAACATCATAGGAATAAATTCTAGAAGACCATCATTGGCTTCATCATCTTCAACTGTTGAATAGAAAACCCAAGTGATTCCTGGATTCCAAATCATCCTCAGGAACACTGATCCTCTAATCCGCTATGCTAATCTAATTAAAACAACTGAATACTCAAAGTGGATCAACATGTCACAATCCACAAAAGAAAATGCACCAAACTGGTCAGTGCCTGGGTCACATATCAGTCTGTAGGACCTCCAAATCTTGCTATCATAATTCAGATCAACAACAAAAATATTTCCAAACATGCCTCTAAACCAATGCCAAACCAAGAGCAATGCTCCACACTCCATCCCTATCCAAGAGGATGCACAATGCTTCCTTTGAAGCAAACTGATTTCACTGAAAGAACTCCAAGAAATATTCGCATGTCTCACATCAAGAGTCACAATTTGACAAATTAAATCAGCCAATAACTCGTTGTCCCAAAAAGTAATGTATGAGTTGGTACCACAAAATTCACTGTCAACCATCAATGAACAACCCATACCTGAACTTTGACCATACAGAAACATTCCCTTGCTTATTTGTGGCAGAAATTCAGTCCTAAACGAGGTGGAGAGGCCTAGAAATGAAGTAACCAACTTCCTAAGAGGTCTGAAATAATCATCTTGAGATCTGATTTTTGGAAAATCAACATCCAAGAAGACAAGCGACGGCTGCAACAAAAGAATTTTCCATCAAAATGAGCATAACTGCTCATGAACCAAGCTGGTGGCACCTTTAGCAAGAGACCCCATGTCACCACAAACCAACTTCTGATCATATTTTCTTCCCAGAACACCAATGTATGATCATAAATAAAGAACCAATGACATAGAAAGAAGGGAGCAACAAACATAGAACATAATTTTTGACACTTATTTCTCCATCCAGCTTTCTTTTTAAGCATTCCATTCTTCAAAAGAAAATGATTGAGATCCCAAATACTAATTTTCAATTGAAGACATTTTCCAACATATAAGCAAATGGTGACAACTACATTCTAAATTTTATATGCTGGTCTATCTATTTTAAAATTACCTTCTTCCCAAGTAATGGCAGGATCCCAAACTAACAACCATGAAAACCCACTTCTCAAACTGAGAACTACTCTCATGTGAATCCTTTGATTTGCTCATTCCATCTGAATTGCCACTTCTTGAAACTCCAAGAAGTATTCAACCAACCTTTGTTCATTGAAGAGATCAAATCCAAAATCTTGTGATATGACTTGCAAGAAAGATTCCATGAATCCTTCATCAAATACAATTTTGAAATCTATCACTCTAAGAGAAGATGGTGATGAACCAAAATCTAACAAGAGCCTCACAAGCATCCTTATCAAATAATGAATTAAACCTTCATCAACATGCCAATCATCTCTCTGTTGATGAACGATAAGAATGTCTTCATTTCTTTGTAATCCAAGAGTTACCAATTCTTGTTGAATGGTTGCACTAGGAGCAGCAGTAGATTCAACTTTGTGCAACTCATGTATTAACTCTCCAATGCTGGAAGACAAACTCAAATCCCCTTCTTCAGTAATCTCTGAAGCAATTTCTTCATCATTTTCAAAAAGATGATTTACATAAACCTTACTAGCATCTTCTTCATACAAGAGATTGTCAAAATATTGAAAATTTTGAGAATTTGAATGCTTTGGTCTCTCAAGACAGCATTCCAAATCATATGTTTCTTGTATGAGATCAAGCTCATTAAGAATTTCTTGAAGCTCCTTTGCTCTTCTTTTGTTTTCTTGCTCCCATGAATATTGAACAACAGAAATCTGATTCTCCACTTCAATTAGAGTCTCATGCACTTCTTGCAACTTTGCTTTGGTAAGCTCATTCCACTTCAAAGCCTTTTCAACAATATTGG
Source organism: Sequoia sempervirens (assembly GCA_007258455.2). Taxonomy (NCBI): domain Eukaryota; kingdom Viridiplantae; phylum Streptophyta; class Pinopsida; order Cupressales; family Cupressaceae; genus Sequoia; species Sequoia sempervirens. The sequence goes on from VDFB02373365.1 coordinate 355,540,821, forward strand.
CCACTATGTCTTTGTCATGAATGATGTGCAAAAGACTAGATTTAATTTCCTCTAAAGAAAATTTAATGGATTTCATATCATCAATAGAAATGCAACACACAAATTCTCCCCTAGGCACATCATGAATCAAATGCTCTACTTGCCTATGAATTCTATCAAGTTTTGACAAAACTTGAATACCATTATCAACAATGTGTGAACTTGAGCTGCAATCTTCATATGCTGACTGAGATGATGTAGAACCCCTTTGATGGATAAAGATTTCAAAAATGGTTTGAGTTGTACTCCTTAACTTGTCTCGCATGTGATGAACACTCTTCATCATTCCATCCATAGTGCCTTCCAATTCCTTAGCTTTTTGCCTTAGCTTGATTTCAAGTGAAGAGAAATTTATCTTATAACTACTAGAAGCTTCACCTTCCATGTTGTCTTTTACACATGAATCAAAAGAATTGATCAAATCAACTTTGAAGTAGTGTTATGCCCCGCATAACCACCCCATTTTGATTTGGAACAAAATGGGTCCCCCTTTCTTCTCCTTTCTTTGCCTTTGGTTTTTTGCTTTTGCTCTTGGGGTTCTTTGGGTTTTCTCCTGAGTTCAAGATTTTCCATCCCATTTGGATTTTCCCGGATCTCACTCGAACTTCGACTGAACATTTGTTGTTCGGGGATTTTTGTTCTTCGCGGAATTCCGCGTGGACTAGATTTTCTCGATGTCTTCTTTTTCATGGATTTCCCCGGAATCTGGTGGAATGAAGAAGTATGGAGTAGTAAGGCTAGCTAATAAATGAAGATGCATTTCATGATTAATTGATGCTATTTTTGAGATCTCACATGCTGTTCCTCGTTTGATAATGATCAGATCAAGTTTCTAGTGGGTGTTTTCATGTTTATTTCGCTGGAATCCGCCTGACTCAAAATTCTCCGAAATTCCTCCTTAGCTTGGATTCTGCGGGTCGGCCCGAAACCTGAACTGTTTGTATGATCATTTTGTTTGAAGATTTAACTGCACCTTACTAACATAGGATTCATTTCAATGACGATTTTGATTAATTAACTATTGTTCGTGTGATCTTCACTGTAGTTTTCTTTGTTGAATGTAGGATTAAATCCAGCACAGGATGATATTCGTCAAGGGAGCTCAATTGGAAGGCTGTCCTTAATCCAGTTGGTTATGAAAATTAGTTAAGGAAAAAGTCGGTAAGACTTTTCTAGACTCTTACCGACTAGTGGCTTGGCTCTGATTGTTCAAAATCCAAAGAATCAGAATAATCCCCATTGTGGATCTTATCGGCGTAGGGTTATCACATCTCCTTGACTCATGGTTCGTTTGGTTCAAATCTACGTTTATGTTGCCTATCGGCAAGACCCCAAAGATGTCACATCGATCAAAAATCATATGCAGGATCTATCGGCAGGACAAGGGTCATCATCCCGGCAACACGAGTTTCCTATCGATATGAGGGGTTTCCTTCAGAGAGAAGTCTTGGTGAGATCTTCGCATCTCACCGACCGGCGGCAAAAGGCGTACACTTTCGGTGGATGTTCTCTCTTCGTCGAGATGTCTCGACGAATCCCTAAAATCTCACCGACTAAGAAAAAAGGGTCTAACACTTCGGTGTGAGTTGTTCCCTTCGGTATGTGCTCTCACCAAACCCCGAGAGTCTTGCCGACGGGGAAGGGTCTGCATATCGGCAAAGCAGCATAGCGTCACCCAGAGGTCTATCCAAGCAGTGGATGTCTCACCGAAACAAGGTGTCGGTAAGACTTCAAAGGAAACGAAGGGGATCGCTATATACTCTCGTTGAACAAGAAAGGTCTGAGCAACACAAAGGAACTTCGGCGAGAGAACCGGTGTGTCACAGCGACAAGGGTGAACTAGTAAGACTTTCACTGAGACATAAGATGTCTGCAAGACATCTCCCTAACAAGGGAACGCTACAGTGAAGTGCCTGTAACGAAGAAATCCACTTCGGTATGACTACGAGGAGGTCTTGGCGACAATATAGCCCACCAAAAGAAGTGGTATAGCTCACCAAAGGATCATGTCTTCGCCATAGGGTCTTGGCGAAGAGAGAAAGTCACACCAAAACCCAAAGGGCGGAGCTCAAGGAGGATAGGAAGAGGTTGGGAAGACTCCAAGCGAATGAAAGACTTCGCTGTAAAGTCTTAGCAACTATGAAGGGTCACGCCGACAGGATGTCCCTTTAGGGGAGGAAAGATATGCACCAGGAGGTCTGGCCAACATTGAAAGTCTTGCCGACGATGGTAGGTTCACATATGAAGAAGGATATCGATATGACTGATAGGGACTCACCACAACCTCTGGCCAAACAAGTGAAGTCTTGTCGATAGCCGTTGGGGGATAAAATCATATCGAGGAGACACCAAAGGTGTCTCACTAACATGCGATTTCCAAGCGAACCGCTTTTGACTGCCCGAGATCCTGCATGGCCTCTGTTCCTCCAATAAGAGGAAGTTGACTGAGTGACCGCCCCTATGGATGGACTTATAGAGTGCGACCAGATGGATTCTTTCTGAGAATAGTTGACAATGAATCTGCTCGGGAAAAATGCAAAGATCTACAGGGAGACCCGATGGTGTTTCCAAGAGACGATCAACGTGCAAAGGGTCTGGAACATGAAGAAGGCCGAATGAAGAAAGGAACTGTGACTCACAGGGATAGTTGTAATGACCACTGGCGGAAATAGATCAATATTAACGGTGATATTTTGGAGCATCCAAGGCGGACTGCAAGAGAGTTCAAAGATGGACACGCAGACAGAGGAGTTAATGCTGCAACAACAAAAGATCTACAGATCTTTCCCATAAATCTTTCATCCGCATGGACACCGAGGATTCACATTGAATGCACATTAACTCTTTTCAAAAGATCTGAGAGCCGACTCTCCTGCAGTCTAAAGATATTTTGTAAACCCTAATACAGGGGGACAATGCATTCTTTTTGATGCATTATGTATATAAGGCATTCTTGCCTCTTTGTAAAGGTTAGAAGTTGTAGGGTTAGAACAGGTAGAGTAAAAATTAGTTAGAACTTGTAGAATAGGACTGGTAGGTAGGAGTTAGATTCAGTAGAAGATTGTAATGTGTCTTTCAGTTTTCTTAGTGTAAATGGAAACAACTTGGAGCTACAAATTTTCTGTACACTGGTGATTGTGCCAGCTTTGTAATTGTTGTTTATTTGTCTCACTAACAGTAGAAGCAACCAGATTTTAATCTACTTCATGTTGTGTTCCAGAATGGTGTTTGTCTTGAATTAATCATCTGATTTGTGAAGCTTTCAAGGAATGAAGTTTGGTTTTATGTTTTATTTGAATGGTAACTTGCAATCTGCTGTTGAAATCAGCACTGTGAATGGGTGAAGTTGTGTGTTAGTCACAAGTTAATTATGTTCTGCAGTTTTAGTTAGGAATTCCTTGGAAGGTGATAGGTCTAGTTAATTCAGATGAAGTGTCATTCTTTTCTGTTCCAAATCCCTGATCCATCTTTTTATATTTCTTTAAAACCCTGATTAGAATAGGTTTTAAGTTTATGTTTGATCTCATAACAGTCCAAGAGCTCAACACCAGTAGGCCCCTTGAACATTACTGTTACATTGACCACTGAGGGACATCAACACAGTTGAGACCCAACTACAAAGACCTTGGGAGCTAAGGCATCCATGTTTTTCCTTTCTCTTTCAGGAGAAACAGAGTAGCAGTATTTTGTTTGCAATGTTGCTATGCCATTTGGGACGTCAACAAGTAGGAAGTGACTTCAACTTCCTCTTTCTTCTTCTCCTCCTTGACTTGAATTTCAAACCAGCCTTCTCTGGAATTGCGAAGAAGCAAATTGTTGATTGAACACATATCTTCAACTAATCGAACTTCTCCTTCATTTGGATCTGCATTTATGGCCTCTTCATGCATCTCCGTTTCAACTTTTGTTTCCAAAATTTCTTTCTTGGAATCTTCAACATGAGGCTTCCTAACACAAGTCAACTCATTGTTCTCCTTTGTAGAAAAAAAGAGTACCTCACTAGTCTTCAAGGCTTCCACTAATACATTACATTCTTCTACAAAATGCTTGGGTAAGTGCAAATTCACGGATACCCCTTGAACTTTTGCAATGTCTTCAAAGGGATTCCAACTTTCAACCTCCTCTTCAACTTCAGAAATCTCTTCTCTATTTTCAATAGTTTTCTTCAAAAGTGGTTTCAATTTATCTTCACGTTGACTGAAAATTTCTTTAACTAACAATTCAGCAGTGGGAGAAATATGCTCTTCACGTTTGTAAGCATCCAAGAGAAGAGTTTGGACACTTTCAGGAAGACTATCAACTTCTTTAATTGTAGAGATTAGAACATTCATGATAGTTGCAAGCATACTCTCTTCTTGCTCACTCCAGGTCGATGTGAAAAGATAATTAAACAAGTGATAAATCTAATTCTCCATCTCCAATTCTATCAATAAGATGCAAGCACTAACTTCAAAAAATGTTTTTAAAATAGTTGCTCTTCTTGGAAACAAGCTACTACCAGTTTCATCCAAATCTTGAAAACTTTCCACTATCATATTTAATATGATCTTCATAGTTTCGTCATCATAGAGCAACTGGGGAATTACAATTCTTATTATCTCCATGAAACAAGAAGAAATCAGTAGCTTGGTTTCTTCATCAGGATGCCCCAACCAATAGGGCTGATTCAAGGAATTCACTGCAGGAGCTAGTTCCAACTCCATTTTCTCTAAAGGTGATGGTTTCACTTGTCTCAAACATTGCTCTAACAAATGAAGAATGTTCTCTTCATTTTCTCTAGACTGAAATTCTTTGTCAAGCCTCTTTCCAACCATATATAGTGCCTCTGCCATACCCATCTCTTCATCAGTAGTCATGCCTTAATCTGACAACTTGGTTTCTCAAATCTTAAAGAAATTGTGCCAACTTCTGGAAACCACAAGGAGATGAACTAGAAATTTTTTTGACTTTGGGTGTAGTACCGGAGATCACTATAACTCATCTGCCACATGAAGCATTGATCCACAGGATGGCAGGATCTTCTGCTCTAATACCACTGAAATATGCCCCTTAAAATTTTCTAGATTTTCAATAACAAATACATTGTAACCAAGCACCCGTTAAGGTTAGTTTAACCCAAAACGTTACCTGAAAGAACTCTAACCAAGAATGTTCCCTAAAACCACTTAAGGAGGAGGGGCGGGCATATGGTCAGAGGATCCCTAGGATCTACTGAATCAAAGATTACAAAGATTACAACTGAAAGAGAGAGACTAAACTCAACACCAAGAATGTGCACTCAAGATCCTTTAACATGCGAGGTGCTAACATATGGTGGAGTGCTAATTGTTGAATTGAAAGTACTTAGGTGGATAACTAGCCATAAGAGAATTTCCACACTACCACCAAACAGTTGGGGGAAAAGACTACAATTTAAACACTTCATCTGCAGCGGCAGGAATCCACTTAAGAGTGGGGATTCACCACTTGACTGTGGGTATAAGAAGAGAATTAGTAAGTTATTTTTTCCATACTGGTCGTAAACCATCCAGGGGTTACAATGTGATAATTAAACATGACTAAGCAACAACTAAATAGACTGAAACAGTACTACTGTTATTAGCTTTACAAAATGAGAAAGAGCTACAAATTACATGAGGATTACAATAGTTTTGAAGCACAAAGAAGCTGGATGATCCCACATTAGATAACTATCTAATTTATTGAAGAAAGAACTGAAAACTCAAACTGAAGCAAGTCTGATATAAAAATCTGTAAACTGAAAATGAATTACCAACAAACTGTAGCACACCAAATTGTTCATAAGTCCATCCTATCTTCACCAATTGACATGGACTCAATTGCAACAACTTCTAGGAGTAAAGGTGCCCTTGTTCAAACACAGAAACTGCACCAAAGCTTCCATATTTATTAATGTACGCATCCCAATATCATTTTGGAAATGTACAACCTTCAAGAGGGGCGATTTTCTCTTTAAAAATCAGAAACACATTAATAAAATCTGAAACCTCTTGGAGAGGGTTGCCCAATGCTTAGAATCATATAGATAAAATACCCATATGGGAATAGAATTTACCCAAGGAGCTGCAATCAAAAACGTCCTTTAGCCATGACTGAACCAACAAGCTCCAAACTGAAAATACATCAGAATTCTTCTACAATGAAGCTCAATATGCACTTTTGAATGAAGCACACTCCCAAACCACCATCTAGGGAACCATAGTTTTAGACCCAAAGAATGGAGTCAATTTTCTAAGCTTTCCCTTAGCCAGATTCTGGATTTCAAACTAGCAGCATAACTTTACAATATTTCAAAAGATAATCAGCTCTTCAAACAACAACAATATATAAGTTTCAATTGGAAAATGAAGCAACAAGAGACTCTTCAAATTCCAAGAAATTGAATCAATTCAACTTCCAAAAGGGACACCCCTTTAAGTATTTCACTTTTTTTGAAATAATAAAATATTAATCAACCTCTTTTAAGTGTCCAACTTCACTTTGCAACAATAAAGCATTTAATAATTCATTAAATGCACCATTGACCCCTTAATGGCCCCCTTTTAAAAACAACATGAAGTGATCATTCCTAGGTGTGGGGGTACAACTAAGAAACATAAAAATGACTAAGTATAAAACTTAATCCATGGAGATAACCAAAGTCAAACTGAAACTGAAGGATAGCAAGATGACTTGAGTTGAATTGCTGATGATGCTACTGCCAAAATTAGACTTACTAAAAATAGCCAATTGCTATAAATAGTAAGTTCACATCAAAACAATAGAAAGCCAATTAACTGAACATTGAATTGCCAAGGATTGAACTGATGCTAGACAGATACTGCCAAAAGATAGACTTGCTATAAAATAGTGAACTGCTATAAATAATAAGTCTGCACAACAACTTCAGAATGCCAACTGAGCAATATCTTAAAGAGGAAACCCTAATTTTCTGCCTTAGCTTAGCCTACGAATTTTTGAAAATAGGCTAAATCCAAAAGAAGAGTGTAGGGCCAAAATGGGGACATTACAGATCCGTCACCCCTAGGACTCTAGGTCATGAAAGAGTCCCAAGGAATGGATTGCCATAAACTACCTTAGGTTGACTTGATAGGTTTGAAGGGATGAAAAACTGAGGCTGAAAAGGAAGGCCAAGTAGCATACCACTTTCCTTCTGCTAAAACCAGGTGTTTACAGAGTTAGAAGAGCCAGCTATAGAGGTCTTGGTCTGTTGCCCAGACAACTCACTATCTGAGGATGATAGCATGGATCTTAGAATCTAGCATGATTTTGTAGCATCTAGTACAAAGGGAGGTCTAGAAAGAAAATGAAAAACACTACGAGCCTACTAACTATCTAACTGGTTATGTTTTGTAGTTTGACAGAAATTATAAAAAAAGTAGAAAACAAAACACTTGAAAGGAAACTATTTGAAATGAACTACTCTAGGAATGATGAAGAGAGTAGAGAAGATGGTATTATGCTTCTTGTGACTCAATTCTTCTATTAGCTCCACTTGAACATGCCTACACACATAGAAACAAGAAAATGTTGGGTTGTGTTTGAGGTATGTCTCAATTAGACCCTCATTTTGGTGTTCCCACCTCCATAGACATCCAAGATGCCACTAGATATGGAAATGGATAAAGAAAGTAGAAAGGAAGTAGTGCAACTAGATAGAAAACAAAGATAACTAAAATGATATCCAATAAGCACGACGATGCAACCAAATAGAAAGACACAAAGTTACCTTCCCAACTACGAGTTATCAAGGTCAATAGCGGAAGGAATAGAGTGACACCACCACATAGAGAAGGTGAAGCTTGACAATCCTGCAATGAGAGTGGTGTTGCAATGAGAGTACATTGTTGGAGCCAAAATGAGGAGCTTGCAACAAGAAGAACAATGGTGTAGAGTGAAGCAAGAGTGTGAGAAATGAGAGAATGAGAGAATGAAGTGTTGAAATGTGAGAGAGAGCATGCAAGAATGAAGGAATTGGAATGAATTGAGTTTGAATTGGAAAAATAGAGGCAAGAGATCAAATTTCATCGATCAAGGGAGGTAGGGAACATTACTCTTTACAGTCAATAGAAATGTAACGTTTTTGCAAATCCCAAGGGCAGTAATCTTGTCAGGATGGTAGTGTAGTGCACGGACGTCCGTACGACATGCATGTTTCCCTGACAAAAATCCTCCACTGATGCAAAAAGACGTGGCCAGGTGGAAGGGACAAGGTGGTGGCAGTGGATTTTGCATCATCAAGTTTATATTGTCTAAGGTAGGGGAAATTAAATGGGGAATTTTCCTAGGGTGCAAATTTGCACCATTACATACACTAATAGATAGTATTTAGCATTGTATATGAGATAAAAATAACACAATTTGAAATATATGATATATACAAAAATTATAATTAACTAGTATAAGTAATCAAGATTGTTTTTAAATATTGTTATTTCAAATATATAATATATCCAAATTATAATTATTTGATATAAATAATTTAATTGTTAAAAATGTATAAAATTTTGCTTGAAAAATAATTGTGGGATGAATATAATCAATAAATTTATCATGATGATATCTCCATTTATAAATGAATCAACTTAAGGAGTTCTTTGTTTTCAACAAGTAGTAATTTTTGAGTGTTGAAGTGAAGTATTTGGTACAAACCTTTGAACCTAGATGAGACTCCTCTCATGAATTTTAGGGCAAGAATGTGTAATGAACAATATCTTATAAAATTAAGATGCATTATAAGAGTAAGTGCTTTAATATAAATGTATCATAAAGTAACAAAATATTGTTGGGATTAAGAAACTAGGAAGCATGAGATTAAAAAGTGTATTTAAGTATTATTAAAATTATGAGAAAGGAGAATGTTATTTTGTAAAACCTAAAATAATTGATATGCATGTTACTTTAATAAATATCTCTGATTACATTTAGTGGATAATGATGGAGGATGAAAGACTTTAGCATAGGCTAGCTCACCATTTGTACATTTGAAAAAATATATATATTAATTTATTATTATGTTTAGTAATCCTTAACTTAGAACATGCGCCTAGTGACTAGATGTCAAAGTGTACATATTAGTTTCTAAATATTTATTATGTCATGTTGATTAATAAAAAATATGCATGTCTTTATGGAATATGTAGGCTTGGTTTCTTTAGTGTAGAATATGTTTTTGGTATTAATAATAAGATTAAAATAATTTCTTTAGTATCCATCTTGCTTTCTCATTAATAATATTGAGCATGCAATAAGTAAGATAAAGGATATAAGTAGTATGTAATATACGCAATGGTCAAAGTCTAGTTTTTGGCATTAAGAATGGGTTGACATTAATTTTTTTATTATTAAAAATTGTTTGAAGTCATTTTTTCATCATGTAACTCCTTCTGTAATGTATCGTATTCAATATCCAATTTATTAGATGAAATATGTACAAGTAATATAATTCATATGTACATTACAAGTGAAATTTATAGGGTTGAATGTGCTACCTAAAAGGTTGACATTATTCAAGTACCATTATGAATCATTAGTTTTTGTGTAGGTTTTATTTTTTCAAAAATACTACAATTATGATTTGCCTAATGCATTGCCTCTCTTTGGAATTTTTATTAGTTTAGTTCTTGTGATGATCTTGTAAGTTTTTCTTCGTGTGAACCAATATTGGATAGACTTTCATCTAAGGCTCAAACAAGAAGCAACTTAACATTTAAATAGGCTTCAAACTCAATTAGAATATATTATGAGAAAATGATTGGATTTTCTATTAAATTGTTTCCATTTTATTCTTGTATTATTAGAAAGGAAATGTACTCTTCCTTATTTTTATAAGTGGGAGAGTTTGAAGATGATAAAAGCATAATTCTAGCTTAGGAATAGAAATCATGAGATTCTAATTGTTCTAATTCACTTGATTTATAGGACATGCAATGCACTTCTTAGCATCAAATTCCTAGTTGCAATTACAAATGCATGTATTAGAATGTTTTGGCTTGAGATTGTTGCCTCCAAGAAGAGAAGGGAGAAGTAATAATCAAAGAAAAATTTACAATGTTAAACATTGGTGATATACCCAAACATCCCAATAGCTCCACTTTCTATGCATTTCCTAAAGAAATAAATGGTTACTTAAATTTACTTTTGGTGTCATTCATTCGTCTATTACCATCACCAACACCACTACCAATACCATTTGTATGCTTTAGCTATAACTGAAACCATGGATTTAAAGACATGTGCACCTATAACTAAGGTTAGGGATTTGAAGATGCATACATTCATAATTGAGACCAAGGATTTGTAGACCTATTGAAATTTGCTTTTATTTTTGAGTATTTTTTGGCTCACTTGAGATATATTTGTTGGGGCTTTATTTTAACTAATTTTAATTTTTTTTAATAGAAATACATAGATTCTAGTCATATTGTTTGCCTAATTATCTCTTTTATAGTTTCATATCCTCCAAAGATGTCAAGTGCAATTTGTGGAACTGGCAATGGACCTCCAAAACATAATGTCATATTTTGGAAATGCATAGTCTATTGGCTCCCAAACCTATATTCAGTAGTTTTTGAAGATTTGTGAGATGTTATGTCCAAATCTATTGGAGGGTTGGACAATGAATGAGATTGATCATGATATCAATCTCCCCTATGCTTTTGGCCCTACAAAACCAAGGTGGGTGTCACTTTTCGCAATACATTACAAATTTATACAACAATTAGACTTTACTATCAAGTAGGTACAAATTTTCATACATTATAACAAGGATAGTGTCAAAACCACTAGCAAAGAACAGGATGGCATTGACAACCAAACATTTCTCTTCGAGGCCCAACACACCACCTATATCCACCAGTATGGATAGGAGAACATTGAAGGCTTGAAGGGAAGAACTGGAATGTATCCTTCTCTATATGGAGGTTATGGAACTAGTGGGCCTCAATAATGGAAGGAAGGAAAATGGGTAATCCCCACTGTTCAAGTGAATGCATTGTTCTCCATTTGAAGGCCTTATATCAGTCTAATCCTACTCTCAAGTCTCTAATGGTATGGACCAATCTCATTCCAATTCCACCCATTCTTAGAAGAGTTCTCTCTCTCTCCCTCTAAATTCATAAATCTTAAGACAAGATAACCTTGAATAACCCCAAATATTCTAGGGCACCAGTGTAATTAACTTATAAGAATATTGGAAAAGAATTAAATTTTATGAATGGATCATATATCTAAGTATGATTTCCTTTGAACTCATGATCACTTTTTATTGCAAAATTCTAAAGATAACTAAGCGGTCGGGTTTTGAATCCTAATTATCTCCTCTTAATCATCTTGTATCAAAAAATATGCTACTTTTGATCACCTACAATACATTGGGGTGCCAACATTCTTTGGAGATTTTGTTGAGATCAAGTGATGTATAAGATCAATGTCACACAATATATCTCTCCATCCATACAATTATTTTTCCTTCGATGACCATTTTTCTCTAAGACTGTTGTCACCTTGCTCATATGGGTTGTATATCTTGCATCAAGGAATACCTTCATTTCCTTGATAAAATTGCCAAGTCTTGACTACAATTTAGCAACCTATCAAACTCAACATTGCACAAAACTAGATCCACCTTATCTACTTGTGTAATGGATGTGACTAAATCTGGTGCAATACTACAAAATTCAACTATCTAGTCACCTAATGATTTCACTTTATCACCACCATCTAGTATTTGAGGTAGCATACACTCCTTGAGGGCCTTTAAAATATTTAACTTATCTTTACCATCATATCAAATCTACTTTAGAAAGTAGAGATGTCATTTAAGTTCCCTGTAACCTCATGAGTACTTAAGATCTCTATTGGAGTGCTAGGACCAATTCTTGCATTATTATGCACATTACCCATAGTCTCTATATGTGGAATCCACAGATTCAAGATCTCCCTCAAAGATGCCTCATTGCTGACATGGTTGATGGGAGATTTTATCAAATTGTTATAACAAGCCAAAGCGTCATCAAATTTATGCAAAATGCAAGGAACACGATGATTTAAGAGGTTATTGATTAAATCAATAGTATTTTTCTTTCGCTTCTATTTTTATTTTTGCTTTGCATTTTGAATTTGCTTCAACTTCTATTTCATGTCTACAATATCAACATGAAAGTATCTTTTCCTGCAAATATGTATCTCTTGAATTGAAAGTAGGAGTAGTAGGTCTTGATTGAATGCTTTTAGGAGGAGGAATAAATTATTTTACCATATTATATTCTTGTAGCAACTTAATGCAATCTACCTATAATTTATCAAAAAATTCTTGTAATTTCTTTGTTGCAGCCTCACTAAATAGTGTTGTGCTTATTGCCAACACTAAGTTGAGTGGCGGTTGTGTCATTTAATCTTCTTAGAATTATATTGCATGTAAGATCATTTATATCTCTATCCACCTTAGGTTTATTATTCTTAGGGGCTACTAGCCATTTAAATAGTGTTGTGTCACTCAAGGATGCTACTTGAGTGGTGATTGTGTTATTTAATCTTCTTAAAATCAGATTGCATGTAAGCTCTTTTATATCTCTAGCCACCTTAGGTTTATTATGTTTAGGGGATATTGGTCATATTGCTAAGATTTTAAATGTGGTACTAAAACTTGACCCAAAGTATAATTCCTTAGCTTGTTCCTCAAATTCCAAGACATCTTTATTATCTTTTCTTCTTACTATATCCATGGCTATAACATAAGCTATATCCCACCCTAGTAAAATTAAGCACCCACTTCTTTGTATAACCTCCTTCCCTCCTCTAGGGTGATGTTGTTGACATCAAAATCTATGTCCTTTATGACATTCTAAGCTACTTTCTTAATATCATCCTCTCCAATTTGTCTCCTTTCTACATTCATTCTTTGCAAAAAGGATTCTTAATTTTTATTTAATAGGAGAGCTTTGAACTCATTGGATTTGATGAAATCGTTATAAGATAAGAATTATTCACATGCTAAATCCCTTGAATCATGTACAACTTTAACCCTTTCTTCCAAATATAGTAGTGCCTTTTATGGAGTGATCCCAACCATTTAAGTGTTTGAGGTGAGGCAATTTAGCTTGTTGGATCTCCAAGATGTCAACTCTATTCTCTCCAAATTCCTTAGTAATTGGTTAATCAACTAGAGGTTGAACTCCTTCATGTTGTATAGATCCTTCTTGAGGAATATTATCTCTTATTTCTACAATGGGTACCATTGGTGGCTAGCTTACAAATTTCTCAACTTTTTGTATTTCTTTATGTTGTGAAATGGAGGGAAATGGGTGTTCTTTCTATTAAAGTGGGGGTTCACCAATAATTTACTATAAATATAAAGGGAAAAATGGGGTATAATGCACCTATCTCCCTCTATCTAATTAGGAAAAAGAGATCCCTTAAGCCAAGGTTGACATTTAGCCCTTAGGTGAGTCAACCTTGAAGGAGATCTTGTTGTTTTCCTTATGATCTAGGATGAGATAGATTTGTTGAAGCAACACTTTTGGGAGAAAGACTAAAACTAGTAAATAAACCCAAAAATGTAAAGTAACACTTGAAATCAAAAGATTAAATCTTAATCTAACAGAACCTACAAATTTTTGGAAGATCTGAGAAGGTTAAGTATTTTTGCACTTGTCATAAAAATGTTGATGTTGAGTGTCCTTTGGGACTCATTCGCCCAAGGGTGAATGGGTCCAGCTACATGGGTTGAAAAAATTCTTTCCCAATCCTCTAGTCCTATGTCTGCACTCCTAATTCCTTTGGGTTTCATAGTCAGAAATTCAAAAATAAATTATGAAAGTGAGTTTTCGTGGTTTGATGACAACTTTGACAATTTTTGCAACTTTGAAAACTTTTCCAATTTTGCTTCTTTGATAGATATTCAATACTTCTTCAACCTAAGATCTACAAAACACACACAAGAGGGGAAAATTGTTTGTTTTTGGTGAATGGGGGTTTGCCTTGGTCAAACCCTGTTTGGGTAATTAAACCTTGAATTGAAATGAAACATGAAAGGAATGATGAATGAACAAGTGCTATGTTGCAACTCACCAAACCCTTGATTTGAAACCATTGAAGGATTGAAACTTAGTAGATCTCTCCAAGGTCTTGATCTTTCATGAATGGCTTGATTGATGATGTGATCTTGATGCTTGAATCTTGACTTGAATGCTTGAAACCTACATCACAATGTTAGCTCCAAAAACATGCATGATGCTTGATAACTTTGACATGATGCTTGAGATCTTGAATGCTGCAACAAATGCTCGAGAAATTTTCTCTTGAACACCTTTGACAATAATCTTTGCTTTAGGAAAATTCACCTCTTTCTTCTAGGATTTGAATTGATAAAAAAACCTTGCTTTTATAGACAATTTTCTAATTTCCCAAAAATTAAACATTACAAGATGACACTTAAAACTTGAATTTAGGACCTTAATACGCCACCAAAAACATGTTTAAAATTTGAATTTGTGATCTTAAGGGGAACCCATTCACCCAAGGGCGAATGGGTCGACCTAAATTATCAGGACCTATTCATTTTGGGGTGTTAAAAATGATAATTGCATTAATTAAATATTGATTTCCCTTTCAGAAATTACAATTAATTAGGCTTGTAAATACAAAATTTAGGAAATTGGAGGCTTAATTAAGCTCAATTAATCAAGGGACCCAAACATAGTGTGAAAAATGTAAAGGAGTACATTTTCCAACACTACATGTTGTTCTCCATAACAAGATTTTGAATAATTGACCTTGCCTTAGTCATTGAGGGTGCAAATCCCAAATTGTCAAGATGATCCAACAACATCTACATTTTGAGGATAGGATATTTGATTCCAATAAATGCTCCTTTATATCTAGCATCACTAAGCATTCTCTTTCTTTCTCCAAGGTGAATTCTACACCATTTTTCTCTCCTATCTTCAATCTATGCCTTGGTTGTGCAATTTCTAATTAAGTTCTCAACTTAATCAAATTGATGCTCATATGAAAACTTTCCCACTCTTCTTCTGATTTGATCGATGTAATGCTCTGGGTCAAAAAAAAAAAATCTTTCTATTCTCATTCTATACCCCTTTAATTTAGAAATTAAAATTTCTAATCATGTTTTTGAATTAATGATAAAATAAAAAAAAATTCAATGTAGGTGGGAATAATGAGCCCTTTTTGTGTTGCCTCAAGTGAAACTTGTCAAGCTCATTTAGTTTCCACATAATATTAAGACACGATTTTTAAAATATTGTCGTTGATGTCAAAGAAAATGAACAAAGTAGTTGTCATTGATGTCAATAAATGAGATTGTTAGATCGATCCATTGATATTAAAGGTATGTTTATCAATATGTAAGACCATGTTTTGACATATATAGTGATTGGTTTGAAGGATATTATGCAACAACTCTATATTAATGTGATATAAATGACTTTATTAAGAGGTGACTTTATTAATATATGGAGTGAGTTAATTAATATATGAAGTAGATATAATGAAAAAGAATAGTGATTATTACTAAAAACATGGAAGTGACTCCTTTGTGATTATTAATGAGCAACGAGTAATAAATGATTAATCAATTGGGAACAATATTAAAGCAATGATTTTATTTATAAGTGAGATCATCCAAGTTTAAATGCTAAAGGATGATATTAGAGGAGTAGAAATGATTAAGGAGAATAAGAGTAACAAAGATAAGCAACATGTTAATCCCATCGATTCAAATAAGAAGCAACAATGATTAAAGCTAGTGATGAAGATATTTACAAAGGCATTACAAAGCAATGATTATCTATTGTGAGAAGGTTGCAAATATTAGACAAATGGAGTGCTTTCATCAATTAATGGAGTCAATTATCTACTAGGTAACGTTTCATAATAAACAAAACCCATGTCCTTATGTGGCTTCTTAACTCCATTTTCTACTTAAATTTTAAGTAGCGGGGATTTTCCCATGGAAATTTAAAATTGTGGAAAAAAGATAATTTAGAATCTTTTCCTATTTTAGTGGAGTAGCTAATGTTTAGGAATTAAAAATAAGTTGAGAAAAAATAGGGGAGCTAAAAATAAGTAGCAATTGCTTATTGTGAAAAATGCTAGGTGGCTTCATAAATTTCCTTCCCTCCTTTCCATTTGCCTTCAATTTTTCCCTCCAAATTTTCTTTACAAAAATTATTAATACTGTTCATTCATGTAAATAAACATACAAAAAATAGGGAAAAATAATATTTAAGATGAGCAAAATTAAATATCCATAGGGCCACCAACTCCACAAATTACTCCTAAAAAAATTGAGTAGTGGCTGGTAAATAAAATAAGCTAAGCAGTTGCATGGGGACCTACCCAAAGAGTTATAGCTATTAAAGACTATTAAAGGTTATGATAAAAACTAGTAAAAAGATAGTGTTGAATAAAGTAAAGATAAATTAAACTTAAATTAAATTTATATGTATATGGATCAACCAAGATTAATGAAAGAGAATAATTAGGAATGCAATGATTATTAGTTAAGGAAAAGTTACATATCATTTATTAATTTGTAATGAAGGGTTGCAAATAAAAGTGAGTCGCCTCCTTTTGTAAAGTGAATTTGTTTGATAGGGTCACCACTCTTGATGAAAATGTATATAGAGATTGTGAGAAGTGTTGAAAGGTGGTGTGAATTTTTTAAAAATCATATATACACTAGTAGGTATATGAGTATGAGTATGTGGATGTAAAAGAAGAAAATATGCATATATAAAAAGATGTGTATGTAGATATAGAAGAGTAGTATATTCAGGTGGAAAAGAGGAATATATGCATATATAAAAGAGATGTGTATATGCAAATATAATTGAGGAGAAGAAGGTTGGTGCCTCATATTTGTGAGGTTGGTGTTTCATAATATAGGGGTTGGTGTCTATAAATTGGAGAAATTGGATTTTCTTAGGGGTTGGTGCCTCTAGTAGGTTGGTTCCTACAAAATTTATAGAAAGAAGATTAATAAAAGCAATATTTTTTATGTTTTCTCCCACAAGGGTTTCCAAGTAAAATTTTGTTGTTATTGTGTTTCTATTATTTGATTTCACATATGTGCTAATTTATATTAAATCTTATAGTGATTAAATACGTTTTAAAAGGTAAAAGAATATTGTTATATTGATTCACCCCCCTCTTAGTATAACTATGTGCTCATCAAATCTACCATGTTTGGCACCCACTTTGGCAACGTAGGTTTCTCAACATTTGCCCCTTAAAATATGATGAGTATTATGATTGAATAAAAGAACCAATCACCCCAATTATGATCATAGCCTTCCTCAATCTATCAATCCTTAGCTTTCAAGAAATCTATGACATCATTGAAAATTTTTAACCTTTTATGACCTAATAACTTGAATATTACTTGCAAAACCTATCTTTCAAACAAACCATAATCTGATTTTCGACAATGGGAATCCCATATATGAGTTTATCCTTGAATATGCATAGGATTTCCTTTAGGGTTTTGGAATCTCACTTGCAAAGCTTCATCCCAAATATCTCATCGATTATATAATTGAACATGGTACAATGTGGAGTACCACTTGAAAGAAGGGATCTTATATTTTATCTTAAAAGATACCAATTCCTTATGGATTGCTTCAACAACAAAAGATGAAAAATCAAAATCCCTATTGACATGTTGATGTTAGATAACATTTTCCAACATCAAGTGGACGGGTATCTAAGGCTTGAAATCAATTCCCAGTAATGACATAATGCATAATATGTCATTCTAAACTAATCCCCAAATATATCTTCATTGAGAGGTTCCAATTCACTTTCTAAAAATGGCCTTGGACCACCAAAATATTTCTTCCTATGATTTTACAACCATTAGAATCTATAACTAGATATATCCCTTTTGTATTCTATATGTAATGCACCAAAATTATTTTTAATATTTGGCCTAGGATTTAAGTTGAAGACTTCTTTGATTAGTTATTAGTCATTGTCGATATTGGTTTACCCTTTGATCATACAATTTTATGGTGTTAGCATTGTATTTTTATAGATAGCATGAATTAAATTGACACTTACAAATACATTAGGGACCACCAACTTTGCTACACCCACCCTCTATATATTGGAATTGTGAAAGTAACATAGTTGAAACAATTCCCATCCTTGGATTGGGATAATTGTGTCCCTAACCAACTCAACTCTATCTTGAATCATTTTAAAGAGAATTTGTGTGCCTTGTACATGGTTTGAACTTTTGGAAAAAATGAGAATTTGACTCAAAATATCCTATTTTAAACATTGCTTCTCCCTACTACCCTGAGATACACTTCAACCCATTATGCAATATGGTATCCCTACTTATCTAAATACCCTAGGCTATAGGGGAATGAATT
The DNA here is from genome assembly GCA_007258455.2 of Sequoia sempervirens. Taxonomy (NCBI): domain Eukaryota; kingdom Viridiplantae; phylum Streptophyta; class Pinopsida; order Cupressales; family Cupressaceae; genus Sequoia; species Sequoia sempervirens. Next base: position 355,559,279 of record VDFB02373365.1, read on the forward strand.
ATGATAACCCAAGGGAGTACCAAATTCCCTTAGAAATAAAAAACCCTAGCAATGAAAACCAATATTAGAACAAAGAGAATTTTTGAAGCATAATCATTTTATCAATGCTTTAATTTCTTTGAAATGGAACTAGTAGCAAAGAGACAATGCAATATATCATGCCTTTCATAAATTCTCACTGGTTTATCTTCTTCATAACCTAAAACTAATATCACATAGCCTCAAATTTAACCTTTAAACTCTTATTCCATCCACCACCTTTCACATTGAATGCTCATACAACCCAAAGTTTGAATGGAAAAAGCTATGATCCATTTACTCCTTTGAATATCAATCATTGATCATTTGTGAAGAGTTAAATAAATGGAAAAAAATTGTCACAAACTTCAACACAAGGTATTTCAAATGATTTTTTATCACCATGCTACAAAGAAGACATGCACTGCAACCACATAATAACACATGTCTTGATTTCCTTGATTCAAAAAAATTACAATGGAACCTCTATCCAATAGGAGAAACTCATGTCATTTGATCCTAATCATTGTAGAAGAAACTTGTTAGAATATTGCATCATTTTAACTTTGATGGGAAGTGCAAGAGATGAAACTGCGTTGGGAGAAAATTATTTACTGCAAATGAGGAATAGTCACATGTTTCTACTCAATATTTAAAGAAATAATTTAATATTTTCCCATAGGATTAGTACATAAATATAATGTGGGCCTAATTACAAAACCATGTTTGTGGAGAGGTTGTGTGCTACAATGAGGCATTACCACATAACCATTAAAATAATTATATTTAAATTCTTATGATTTGATCAATGAGCCAAAGGATTTAGCCAATGGCTTAGGTGCAAGGGGTGGTCAAACAATGAGGTTGAGGACATTCAAAAATGACTTAAGAAAATTTTCATTGGTTTAACAAGTCATTGACCAATTAGAAATTTAGAGCACAAAGACTTGAGAAACAAAAGCCATAGAGGTTTATCTTTTTGGATAAGACATGCAAGATATAACCATCAAAACCCTAAATATTTTATAAGACTTAACATAGTATAGTCACATTGTGAAATTATCTCTTTTGTAATTTCCTATTCTCCAAAGATGTCAAGTGCAATTTTTGGAAGTGGATATGGACCTCCTTCAAAATATAATGTCATATATTAAAAATTTAGATAGTTAGTAGAATGTCAATAGTTTCACCATATGTTGAGGATCAAATTTATAACATAGAGAAAAATTGTAAAGAGGTGTATATTAGAAATTATTTTACTTTGGAGGAGTCAGAAAGTAAGACTTTCACTTGAGATATATTTTTTCCATAATTATTTTAACTAATTTTAAATGTTTATCAATAGAAACAAATGGATTCTAGTTATATTGTTTGTCTAATTATTTCTTTTATAGTTTCCTATCCTCCAAAGATGTCAAGTGCAATTTGTGGAAGTGGAAATGTACCTCCTTCAAAACATAGTCATATTTTGGAAATGTAGATAGTCAATAGAATATCGATAGTTTCGCCATGTGTTGAGGATTATGGTTATAACATAGAGTGATATTGTAAAGAGTTGTATACCACAAATGATTTTAGTTTGGAGGAGTCATAGGGTAACAAGAGTATTAATATGAATAAAATAAAATAATCTTAAAAAATGTTGATGGAAATAAGCATATGAACAAAAGGAATTTTTTTCGTAATAAAAATATGGATGTAAGTGAACCATTTCAAGGAGTTTTTTGATTGATTAGGTGTCAAAATACCTATTTGTTAACAAAGTGGCTAATTAAGACAAAGATGAAACTTTGAAATAATTTAGGTGTAATATTTATGGTTATAAATATGGAAGGGATAGGACATGTAGATAAAAGTTGACCCCATAAAAAATATGATACTGTAAGATTTGGTATTAAACACTTTATACCATGCAATGTTTGGATGAAGAATGAAGCCACCCAAGATCTAGGAACTTCTATGAAAGCACAAGATAGATAAGATATGAGAGAATAATTCTACTCTATCAATTGATGCAAATGATAGAGTACAATGAATTGAGATTACAAAGGGAACCCCTTGGTTATATAGACCAAGGTGAGACATGGGATTACATAAGATTATAATGTATATTAATCTTATGAATAGAGACATAAAGTGATAAGTATCATATCTGTACCCTAAGTAAACTTAAGTAACTAGTGTGAATAGGACCTAAGTGATGAACTAGCTAGGTAAAACACCTCTTTCACACCAATACATTATGTTATGAAAATAAAGCCATTAACAAACAAAAGAATTAGTGATAAGATGAAAATGAAGAATATCTTCATGTCAAGTATGCAATGGAATATTGCATGTACATGTAAAATTTATTGTATGTGGAGGTATAATTTAGGATCTTTTAGGAAAGATGATGGAATCCAAAAAAAGGAGAAAAAATATTTATTTGTGTGTTTATATTCATAGATTCACCATATGCTAAACTATCCTAAATATAAATTTATTATTTTCTTGGTATGCCAAATTTTCATAACACATAGTCATTGATAAATAATGGATGGGAGTGGAGCATATTTTCTTGCTAAGGTGAAAAAATAAGAGGTGGAGGAAAAAGTAAAATGATCAATATTTAATGCATTATCTTTAGATGAAGTTGCATAATAGATAATGCTTCTTGAGTTTCTATATATTTATATACTACAAAAATAAATTTTCATTGGCCTCGTCTACTAGTAGTTCATAAGATAATGCAGAGCATAACATCTCAAAATCTATTTAAATGAGTTAAACAAGCTTTGAAGGACATTGAAGGTATGGATGACTTATAATTACTAAAAATTTAGTGCATGTTGGGGCAAATGGAACTTCAATGATTCAAGGTAATATAAATAATCTTTATATATAGATAGAAACATCTTGTTTACCATGCATGATTTCTATTTATTACATGATCCAAACAATTAGTTTAATATTAAAAAACTAACAATCTAGCTTGCAAGGTAGATTTATATTTTTTATCAAAGTTTGAAATAAATTTTGGGATTTCAACAATTTATTGAGGGTATAAATATACGAAGCGAGTTTCTAAAGGATGGTGATAAGGTTTCCTTTTATAGAACAACACAAAGAGTTCTTGTAGATTATTAATTTTGATGAGAGTAATGCATGAACATCACTACATAATATACAAATATTTTGAGATTATATTTTGGTTAAGTGACATAGATACAATTTTAAATTTATCTATGCTTATTCCCATACTAGAGGAAATGAACATTCTTGTGAAGAAAACCTAAGAAATAAATGTAACGTCAAAAATTGTCACCCTTGACAATTTCACACTAGGTTTTGCTCCCCCTATGTGCTTGGACCTTAATTATGCACCTAATTTCTTAATTATGCAAATAATTGTCAGTTGTAAAATATTTATCAGAAAAACAAACATGGGAAATCAAAGTAGGCATTTAATATTTTTCCCCTGACACTTTGGATCCTTGAAAAAGCAAGAATTCTATATAGGGAACATGAAGCCGTAGACTACCTATTTTGGCTTCAAATTTAAATATGTTAGTGTTGGTAATTTACTATTTGAAATTCAATTTTTAATTGTTGGCTATCGATATTTAATTTTCAATAAATTAGTTTAATTTCATATAAATACATAGTATTTTCATAATTTTAAGGGAATAAGAGGGACAAGAAATTTTGGAGAACAAATATTATACTTCAAAAATCAATTCAAGAGCAACCAAGAGCAGAATTATCAAGATTATTGCAACATATTGTCATTCAAGTTGTTATCTACTGAAATTGCACCCTTATCAAGTTGCAGAACTTGATACTTTAGAGAAACATGGGAACTTTTCTAGGTTGTGGGTCACCTAAAAAATGGAAAAGAACCTCTGGAGAAGGCTGGTTTCCTTTGTGTTATCACCTAACTACTGATCTTTGTAAGGAAAAGGGAGGAGTGCATGAAAATGAAAACTAAACCCTATGGTGATACATCAGAATATTACTTAGACTTGGAAAACTCAGGTCTCATACACTTGTACACAATGACTGAAAAATAACTTGCACAACCTGTTTTTGTGTGCTTTGCATAAGTGTTTTATGAAAAAGGTCTTATTGCTTGAGCTTCTAGGAGGAAAAGACTTCACAGCTAAAAGCAACTCGCAATTTTGACATAGATTATAACCTGCAAACATCGTACTTCTCTACAAAAAGGTACTAAAGCCATGAGACAGAATTAAGGGAAACAAATACTATCTCATAATAACTTAATCAATCATGTGAAAATACACAATATTGCAGTAACAATAAGACAAAAATACTCCATTCGGTGATGCCCAAGGTTTGTACTATATTCCATGTCTAAGTAAGTTACAAAACTTTGCAAAATTCTGCCAAAGGATCCAAAAGTCACTACGTGCAGAAAATGCCAATCAAGAACTCCTTACAAAGAGGCAAAAAATGTCATATATACAACCAAAACTAAAAAGTGTCGACCTCTGCCCTAAGGTTTACAAAAATGAGTCGGTTCCTGAACACGTCAGCTCTCAGATCTTTTGGAATAAAGTTAATGCTACATTCAATGTGCATCCCCCATGTCCATGTCGGTGAAGGATCGCTCCAGGGATGGCCTTTTAGATCTTTTGCGACCATCGCATTAACTTTTGGCCTCTGTTTCCACCCTCGAACTTCCTTGCAGAGCTGTCTTGAATGTCCTGGAGTATAGTCATTAATATTGATCTACTTTTTCCATTAGACATCACAGCTGTTACTGAGACTCGCAGCTCCTTCCCTTTCGGCTTTCTTCTTGCTCTAGATCCTTCCGCAAGTTGACCCCCTTAAGAGATAGCATCCGACTTTCATGTTAGATCCGAACACCATTGTTCACTGAGCTGATCCATCACTTTTGATCTCATAGTAGATCCATGTCATTTGTGCTCTGTTGATCTTCCTCACAAGAATAGTCAATCAGTCAAACTGCCAATGGTTCGCCTCTAGCTTCCTATGATTGGTTGAACAAACACCATGTGAGATTTTTAGGTAGTCAAAAGTCATTCAAACAGAATCACATGTCGATGAGACGCTAGTCGTGTCTCCTCGATACGATTATACTCCATAGCAGTAATCAACATAGCTTAGAACTATTGGCAAGACTTCACATCAAGCTGCAAGAGTTATATCGATATCCCAAAAACATCAGCAAGACTATCACTTTTAGCAAGAGGTCATACCGAAAGCACTTGACAGTAGATACCATTCCATTTAGATCATCAAAAAGAGTCTCGGCGATGCTCAGCATGAACACACCCATCAACAAGACAAACAAGTCGGCGAGACATCATAGCGATAAAAAATTATTCAGTCAGACTACCACCTTTGGCAAGAGGTCTCGTCGAAGTCCACAGTAGACCCATTACTATCGGCAAGACCATTGCTTGTCGAAAAGACCTCATAGCAATCCCCCAAGAGTTATACTGTTGTGCTCCTCCATTGGCAAAACATCTGCATTCAACAAGACATCACTTGGTCGGCAGGAGGTCATAGCGGGTTCCCATTAGTCACACCGCAAAGTTAAAACCATCGATGAGACATCACGAGTCGGTAAGACATCATAGCAAACAAAAACCCCTCGGCCAGGAGTCTTACCGATATCCATATACCCTTTCGGTGAAACCACAACAAGTCGGGGAGACATCATAGCGATCGAAAATCATTCGGCCAAACTATCGCCTTTGGCAAGACCATCGTTGGTTAGCAAGACGTTACATTGAGCCACTAACCTTTGGTGAGACCACCAGTCGTCGACAAGACCTTACACCGAAGGCACAAACCTTCGGCGAGACTCCCCTCAGTCAGCAGGAGGTCATAGCGAGCGAGACTTCCTTTCCCCGAGCTCAAACCATTTTGGCAAGAGTCCACCCTTTTGACGAGACATTACACTGATGGCACCTCCTTTCGGCGACACATTCACCAGTCGACAAGACATCATAGTGAAGGTAAACTATTCTCCCCGACGCCGGCCTTGTGAACAACCGTCGGCAAGAGGTCTTTAGTCGGAGAGAGATAGAAAACTTCATGGCGACCAAAATGTCTCGTCGACCTGAGGATTTCAAATGAATATAACACACTGCTAGTCGGCAAGACATTCAGCTAGTCTCATTGACTTCTTCTTTGAGGATTTTTATGCTAGATCCGATTGAGGCATACTTTCCAACATACTTCCTTGTGAAATAGCATCAGATGTATGATTTACCCCTTGATGCAAATGTTCCTCCATTTGGCCTTCATGAACACTTGAAGACATAGATTGCCTTGCCTGATTGAGCCTGCAGGTGAAAAATTGGGTAACATTTCTGGTAACCTCAGCTGGATGTTTGTCTGCTAAACATGCAAACCAGTAGCCTAAACTTTTCCATTAGGCATGGAGTCATTAGGAAAAACTCAAAAACAGATTTGGAGTAGCCTTGCACATGGCTGTAACTCATTTGTAACTCATTAGAACACTTGGAAACTTATTGAAAACAAGAAAGTTGTAGAAAGGAAACTATCTAACAGTGTTGGAACAACACTTAGGGAATTGAAAACTTGCAGCGAAACCTACCCTACACTAACCAGCAAGAAACTTGTCAAACAAAAACATTTATAGGATGACTAAAGTAGCTGCCCATTCTTCTCAAAATATTGTGACTGGCATGCTTAAGGACAACTGAGTAAAAATGGGACACATGAAGATATTTAACAAGATGATGTATTATTTCTTGAAAGAGGTGAAAAATTTCACTTACCTTACTAAACAATTCATATGTATTGTCAATCAAAGGAGGATAAGTAAACTAAACATATTCTTGTTTGGTTGTTAGTGCATCTTGGATATCTTCTTTCGTTGTACCTTCATGTATGGGTGCCTCATTGGACTCCATCTGAGCTAAGTACCTGATTGGATAGCCTCTGGTAAGGGCAAAGCTTGAACTTTTATTGCTCGCCTCCTGTTCATGGAATGTCATTTTATCACCTTGCTGGCTAGAAAGATCTAATCCCTATGGTTGACTTGATGAAAAAATGGAAACCTCCTCAGTATGCTCATGCTTACCCGAATAAACATTGATTCCTTCAATGGGAAACAGTGAAATGACTTCCTCCAATATACTTTCAATCAATATATCAACCTTTGGTTCCTTTATACACCAGAAAGGAAGCTGCTTCTAACATTCATCATTACTCAAAGAAAGACATTCCAAATCATTATTTTATTCTTCAATGAAAGAAGGTAAAAATTCAAATAATGAAGTGGCCTCAACCAGAGAAGGAAAAGGTTTAACTAGTTTAGCAGTCTCAAACTCCTTTGCACAACAAAAAGGAAGCTCTTTCAACCAATCACGATCTTGTAAAATAGGATTATGAGACCCCTCCTGTTGTTTTGGCAACTCTGCAAGCTTTTGCTCCAGATCAGATCATGACTATCAACTTCTTCTGGTTCTTTGCCATCCAATGTTGAACAAAACTATTCAATAATAACTGTGCATGCTTCTTCATAAAGCTTGACATTGGCTCTCTCATTCGTAACATGCTCAAAGAAATCAAAATCCATACCTTGAAGAAAAGTATCTGGTTCAGCTTTAGGCTTTTCTTCCAAGTCTAATGCTCCATTGTCTTGCTGACTATCATCAATTGACAACTACCCAAATTGTTTGATGTCTTCTAGCTGTTCTGAAACTGCAACCTCGCAAGTGTCTTCCACTTGAGGAAGATCTTCAATCAATTTTGAGCTTTGAGAAGAAGCAATCTGCTTGAAGCTTGGAACTGAAAACACGTGCTCCTCCAACTTAGCAATTTCATCGTAGTTGTCCATGCTAGATTCACCTTGCCTAAAACTTGGAAGTTTGTACTTTGAGGCCCCCTCTTGTTGTTTCATTTGCTCACCCTTAGCTACAACTTGTCTAGCCAACAATTCCTTCTCATATATTTGTGCTTCTAACTCCTGCTGACGAATGTGAGCTTGAAAGGCAAGCTCCTCTTGCTGCATATTATACTCATTTTCCCTTTCTGTGTCTAACATCCGCCTTTGAAACTGCAACATCTCCTTGATGCTACCCAACTCGGTATCCACATTGTTAGAATTTTGGGACTGACTCGGAAGGCTACAAGGCTGGCTCAAAGTGGAATTAATATGCTGCGAGGGGAATTGAGCAGGGGTGGGAGGGTGGAAAGCATGATAGGATTGCTGATAATGCTAGTTGCAATGAGGAGAAAGATTATTTGGAGACCCATAACTTAAATTTTCATGAAATGGAGGAGAATAACCACTATATTGCTGATAACTAGACATTGCAAGGTAAAATATGAAGCATAAGCAAGTCTAGATAGAAAACCTCCTTAACTGTAGGTACCTGGGCTACTGAAACCAACCGATATTAAATTGGAGTCACCATGGTGCTATTTGCGTTGCCTCCAAATGCTGATATTATTGAGAAAAACACCAGATTTCTCAATATTTTCGAATTCCTCAATGATGCACTGGTACACGGAGTCGCCATGATATGCTGATGTTAACCTATGTAAGGCCTGAATCTTAATGGTTGCATATCAAAAACCAATAATAGACATGCAATTTTCAAATTGTTTGTTCGACAGTCCCACCAGGCGTGCCAGAATTGTTATCTACTGAAATTGCACCCTTATCAAGTTACAAAACTTGATACTTTAGAGAAACATGGGAACTTTTCCAAGTTGTGGGTCACCTAAAAAATGGAAAAGAACCTCCGAAGAAGGCCGGTTTCCTTTGTGTTATCACCTAACTACTGATCTTTGTAAGGAAAAGGGAGGAGTGCATGAAAATGAAAACTAAACCCTATGGTGATACATCAGAATATTACTTAGACTTGGAAAACTCAGGTCTCATACACTTGTACACAATGACTGAAAAACAACTTGCACAACCTATTTTTGTGTGCTTTTCATAAGTGTTTTATAAAAAAGGCCTTATTGCTTGAGCTTCTAGGAGGAAAAGACTTCACAGCTAAAAACAACTTGCAATTTTGACACAGATTATAACCTGCAAACATCATACTTCTCTGCAAAAAGGTACTAAAGCCATGAGACATAATTAAGGGAAACAAATACTATCTCATAATAACTTAATCAATCATGTGAAAATACACAATATTGCAGTAACAAGAAGACAAAAATACTCCATTCAGTGATGCCTAAGGTCTGTACTGTATTCCATGTCTAAGTAAGTTACAAAACTTTGCAAAATTTTTCCAAAGGATCCAAAAGTCACTAAGTGTAGAAAATGCCAATCAAGAACTCCTTAAAAAGAGGCAAAAAATGCCATATATACAACCAAAACTAAAAAGTGTCGGCCTCTGCCCTAAGGTTTACAAAAATGAGTCGGTTCCTGAACATGTCGGCCCTCAGATATTTTGGAATAAAGTTAATGTTGCATTCAATGTGCATCCCCCATGTCCATGTCAGTGAAGGATCGCTCCAGGGATGGCCTTTTAGATCTTTTATGACCATCGCATTAACTTCTGGCCTCTGTGTCCACCCTCGAACTTCCTTGCAGAGCTGCCTTGAATGTCCTGGAGTATAGTCATTAATATCGATCTACTTTTTTTAGTAGACATCACAGCTGTTACTGAGACTCGCAGCTCCTCCCCTTTCGTCTTTCTTCTTGCTCTAGATCCTTCTGCAAGTTGACCCCCTTGAGAGACAACATCTAAATTTCATGTTAGATCCAAACACCATTGTTCACCAAGCTGATCCATCACTTTTGATCTCAGAGTAGATCCATGTCATTTGTGCTTTGTTGATCTTCCTCACAAGAATACTCAATTAGTCAAACTGCTAATGGTTCGCCTCTAGCTTCCTCTGATTGGTTGAACAAACACCACGTAAGATTTTTAGATGGTCAAAAGTCATTCAAACAGAATTGCATTTTGGTAAGATGCTAGTCATGTCTCCCTGATGCGATTATGTAGAAGTTGAGAAAGCCAACTTCACAGACCCCGAAGATCACCTGCATGCAAATAACCTGTCACAGAAAGAAGAGATGGAGACAAACAAGCAAGGGTGCTCTGAAAGCTGAAAAATGTATTCATCCAAGAGAGAGTTAAATTACAATGATGAATCCTTATAAAAGGATATTGTACAAACCTAAAAGAAACCCTAATAGGTAGACATTTAATAATTAATATAATTATTAAATGTCACAAAATGCAAACTAAAGTGAAATCTTAAGGAGATAAAGGTAATTTAATCAACATGATTAAATTAAAACCTTTACTCTAACACCCCCCCTTAAGATGAGAAAAAGTGCAGTTACAAACATGTGCAAGAAAGCAAAGGTAACTACAATGAAAGAAAGTAAACTTGGGTCCCGGCAACAAGGCCTGATCAGGTACCCAATTACAACCAAATCTCTGTAAAGTGGAGAAATAGAGAAAACCTCATGGGAAAAACTCTACTCCAAAAAGAGATGAAAGAAATAAATGCACTAATAACAGAAGGATAGGAGGTGGATAACATAAGACCCCCCATAGACAGATTCTATCATATAATACATGTACAATGGTCTCCATAGGAGAAAAAGAAAGAGACTAGAAGGCCCCCCCACAATGAAGAAACTCCTGTCGCACATATGGATGCCTGAGGTAGAATCCAGAAAGAGATCCTGAAGCGGCATATAATATTCCTCCCCTTGGGAAGAAATGGATCCAAAGGACGAAGATGAAGAAACCCTGTGAAGAGAGAAGAACCAAGATGTCTCAAGATGTGTGCCATGATAGGATGCTGAAGAATCTCTCTGTCTGAACTGAAACAAAAGATGTCAAATCCAAACTGAACTGAAGATTCCTGAACTACAACCTCTGAATGCACAGATGATGGTGGGCTAATAGCTGGAATATGGCTGTCAACAAAGAGGAGCTGAAAATCCTCAAAGTAATCCTCCAGATCTGCAATATAGGACTCTACAAACAAAGACGAAATGCCTGCAAGATAAGAATCCCAAGTAGCCATGTCTGAAAGATGTATGATGTCCTGCTTAGCTGAATCAATAGGAGCCAAAGAAGAGGCAATATCGAACTGATCAGAAACAACAGGAGATGCTGATGCATGTATAATCTTAGTCTGAAGAGTAGGAACTATGAGACAATCCTCTGATTCATCAGAATATATAAGGGTGTCTAAATACTGAAGTTCCTTTAAAGTATCATGATCAAAGGGTGCATTCTCTCTCCAACCAATGGGTACAAGACAATCTGAAGCAGGATCCTCTGGGAATGGAGAAAGACTGGGGTCTCCATAGATCTCCCAAAGATGTGTCCAAAGTGAGTGAGGACAATCAATGCCCGATATAGCCCACATAGTGTCAGAATCAACACTAGACAAAATAACTCCTACTATGTGATTTCTAATGATATCCCAAGCTAGTTTTCCCTCTGAAGTTGCTGGTTCAGGTATGAGATCATACAAATAAGGCAACAAATTTAGCCACCTACAATGTGTAAGTATACCCTTTGCCCATGACTCATAATTACCCCGTTCCAGAAATACAACTAAAGGGTGAGTAGAAAAACCCATGATAACTCTTCAAATTACAAAAAATTGAGAAAAATAACCTCAATACTGATAAAACAGATCAAATAAAGCCATCCCACGCAAACAAATCATTTCCAAGTGCTGAAACGTCCAAGTAACTGACAGATGTGTGAAAACACAAGATACTGAATAAAATATACCTGGTGTAGATTCTGGAAAAATAAATGATAGATCTGGAAAGATCACAGAAACCCCTTTCCAACGCCTCTTTGTTTGCGAAAAACGGAGTCCGTATGCAAAAGATATGGCTCCAGGAGTGCAAAATTTTTGTTCTGACTTTGACTGAGGAATACAGCATCATAACGGAAAAATCAGGAAATCAAACCTAATCCATCAGAACGGCACCGGAAGCAGCTTTCCAACGCCTATTTCCATTCAAAAATCCGAGCTAAAATGCCCGAGTTATGCCCGATTTTGTAAAACCTCCTGAAAATGCACAATTAGGCCTCCAGGAGCCCTCAGGGGCTAAAAAAAATAAGCTCCTGGTCGTATGCGCGGCCAGGGGTCCGGCGGCTGGCTCCTCCGGCAGAGCCCCTGGTTCCCAATAGAACCACGGCAGGGGCTTAGGGCGGCGGCGGCTGGAGTCTGGGGCGCCCAGTTCTTAATATGACCGCCCGTCTGAGTGTTAAGCCCACGAGGGCTGAAGGGAGCCGGCGGAGCGGTGGAGTGGGCGGTGCGGAGGACTTGGCGCCAGCGGTGGCGGAGACTGGGCAGCGGAAGGGTTGAAACCGCCGGTGGCGGTTGGGGACCGGCGGCTGCTTGGTGGCCGCTCGGTGGCCGCCGGGCGGCGGAGCCTTCTTAACTGCGAGCGCCGGCCCAGATCTCAAAAAAATGCATTTTTTCAAATTTTTTTTGATTTTTGTGCAAATTTCACCTCGAAAAATGAGCCCTTAGGCCGTACGGCCTGGGGACTAAAAAAAATTTGCTCCTTGGATCAACAGTGCTCAAATTGGTCGTGCCATATATGAAAATATGGGTTTTTTGCCGCTCTGAATCCAACAGTGAGGTCCGTTTGGGCCCAAAATGCACCCAAAAAATGGAGTTACCCAGATCCTCCAAAAAAATGTCAGATCTGATGCATGCGCTTGGAAAAAAGAAACAAAAAAAAATCGTTGGGCAAGGAAACCAGATCTGAAAACTGCACCAAGAAATTAGCTGAAGAACTTCTAAAAGCCCTATCAAACCCTCGAAGCTCCAAATTCTTCAGAAATCGAACAGGAAGCAGCAGGTCTGGAGCTCTGATACCATGTAGAAGTTGAGAAAGCCAACTTCACAGACCCCGAAGATCACCTGCATGCAAATAACCTGTCACAGAAAGAAGAGATGGAGACAAACAAGCAAGGGTGCTCTGAAAGCTGAAAAATGTATTCATCCAAGAGAGAGTTAAATTACAATGATGAATCCTTATAAAAGGATATTGTACAAACCTAAAAGAAACCCTAATAGGTAGACATTTAATAATTAATATAATTATTAAATGTCACAAAATGCAAACTAAAGTGAAATCTTAAGGAGATAAAGGTAATTTAATCAACATGATTAAATTAAAACCTTTACTCTAACAGATTATACTCCACAGCAGCAATCAACATAGCTTAGAACTATGGGCAAGACTTCACATTGAGCTGCAAGAGTTATATTGATATCCCAAAAACATCGGCAAGACTATCGCTTTTGGAAAGAGGTCATACCGAAAGCACCTAACAGTAGATACAATTCCATTTAAACCATCAACAAGAGTCTCAGCGATGCTCAGCATGAACACACCCATCGACAAGACAGACAAGTCAGCGAGACATCATAGCGATCAAAAATCGTTCGGCCAGACTACCACCTTCGGCAAGAGGTCTCGCCGAAGTCCACAGTAGACCCATCGCTATTGGCAAGACCATTGCTTGTCGGCAAGACCTCATAGAAATCCCCCAAGAGTTATACCGATGTGCTCCTCCATTGGAAAAACATCTACATTCGGCAAGACATCACTTGGTCGGCAGGAGGTCATAGTGGGTTCCCATTAGTCACACCGAAGAGTTAAAACCATCGGTGATACATCACGAGTCGGTAAGACATCATAGCGAATGAAAACCCCTCGGCTAGGAGTCTTACTGATATCCATATATCCTTTTGGCAAAACCACAACAAGTCAGGGAGACGTCATAGTGATCGCAAATCATTTGGCTAGACTATTGCCTTCGGTAAGACCATCGCTGGTCGGCAAGACGTTACACTGAGCCACTAACCTTCGGCAAGACCACCAGTCATCGACAAGACCTTACACCAAAGGCACAAACCTTCGGCGAGACTCCCCTCAGTCGGCAGGAGGTCATAGTGAGTGAGACTTCCTTTCCCCGAGCTCAAACCATTTCGGCAAGAGTCCACCCTTTCGGCGAGACATTACACTGATGGCACCTCCTTTCGGCGAGACATCATAGCGAAGGTAAACCATTCTCCCCGACGCTGGCCTTGTGAACAACTGTCGGTGAGAGGTCTTCATTCGGAGAGAGATAGAAAACTTCATGGTGACCAAAATGTCTCAGCGACTTGAGGATTTCAAATGAATATAACACACTACTAGTCGGCAAGACATTCAGCTAGTCTCAACGACTTCTTCTTTGAGGAGTTTTATGCCAGATCTGACTGAGGCATACTTTCCAACAGAATTCCTTGTGAAATAGCATCAGATGTATGATTTACCCCTTGATGCAAATGTTCCTACATTTGGCCTTCATGAACACTTGAAGACATAGATTGCCCTGCGTGATTGATTCTGTAGGTGAAAATCAGGTAACACAAGCATCATGTCAAGCTTTATGTGAGTTTTGTTCATGTTTTACATGCATTTCAATTTTGAGCATGAACACTTGTAGGCCTTCAAATCAAATCAAATCAAGAAACAATGAATCATTGAAGGTGATGAGCGTGACTTCAGTCTACCAGGGAGATCAAATTTGAGTGGTAAGTTGCAGAAAAGTGTTAATTCATTACTTGTTTATCATTTAGCCTCTATCCCTCAAAAGGATAAGCTATCTTTTATCATCAACTTTTCCATTGTGGAGGTAGAAATACCAACACGGGGTTTGACTTAGGAAATCTCTTGTATGACACAACCCTTCCCCTCTTTTCATGTGTGTAGGTTACATATCTGAAGTGAATTGGGGGAAGATTGAAGGCAATTTTTTCATTCATGCATCAAAACCCTACAAGTTGACAAGTCACAAAATCTATAATTTCTCATCAATGGATGAATTTTCGACAACCAAACTCGAAAGAAAAAAGCTATAGACTAGAGACCTCAAACCTATGAAACCAGTTTTTAGGAACCAGGTCCATAGTCTAGGGTATCCTTGCACCCTAGACCAACTAGATTCAACCCAAATTTTAATTCTAGGTTCTTTTGTGTCTTCCTTCTGTATTTTTGGATTATAATTTTGTCTGTTTGTTTCCAGTTTATCATAATTCATAACAAAACACAACATTTTCATGGTTTACATAGTTACATCATTGTATCATATCAAAAATCACACCAAACATACACACACAAACATACAAATCCAAATCTAGGGATAATTTTTTCACTTTTTAAGTTGTAAGTTAATCGCATATCCTTGTTGATTTGGATTTTTCATGTCCACATGTTCTTGGAAAAGGTGTGATCTTAGTGATCTAGATATTGGACCTAGGACCTCCTTTTCCAACTAAACATTTTGGTGAACTTGACTAATTTACATTATATACCTTCTAAAATCTGAAACATGTCATCCTAGATTTGAGTTTAATCATAGTTTGTTTGTATTTATCATTCAGGAATACATCATTTCATGAAAAGGTATTTAAAAAATAAAAAAATTGCATAACATTTTTGCATTCAAATTTCAAATAGGGTTAGTTTCAGCCATCATAAGTTAGATCCACATCATAATTGCATTTACAAATGTACATTATATCATATTAGATTTGAAATAAAAATTGAAAGCACTCAAAGCATTTATTTAGACATGTACATATAGTGAAAAAGTATATTGTTATTGTTGCAAAAAGACACCAAACTTTTTATTTCCAAATTTCACAAGTTAGGATAACTGAATTTCTACATTTTACAATTTGAAAATTGCATTTATTGTATTTATTGGTTGAACATTTTGAAAATTGCTTGCATGATCACATTTCACATTTTAAAATCATAAATCTATAAAATTTGGTAGATTTATTTACTATCAAACCTACATAGTGACAAAGTAAAATACTTAAACACTATAGCACACATTAGAATTTTGAAATTTGCAAAATAACTTGGTGGTCTAGGACACACCATGCCCTTGACTAGGCTATTTTGGTTTAGAATTTTATGACATAAGCCTCCCAAGATCCTTTGTCTAGATCCCCTTTCATTTTTCTATTCACTATGTGGTCACAGCCTGAACTTTAGGGAATATATCGAACTATAACACATTGTCATGATGGCTGAATTATTTGGTAAAATGTTATCCTCTTTAAAATCTTTGATTGATGTTTCATGTTGTGTATTTGGTGACGATTCTTTGTTGCATAATGAGACCCATGTTCCTCTATCTCCTAAAGCATATCTTCCCACTGAGGATATCTTAAGGAGAAAAGAAGCAATCATGGATGAATTCTTAAATACTACAATACCTAACCTTGAAGCCAATAATTCCCTTTATCCTTTACTAGTATTTCCTACTCATAATCCTCAAAAACCATCAAGACATGATACCAACATTGGATATGTTTTATAATTCTCAAAGAGAAAGTACTGTACAAGTCATACCTCACCCATTACACATGAGAAACCTTGCTAATAACAACCATGATGAGCCTAGAAACAAACTTCCATCTTATGAAAACAAATTCACCGATACACCCATTAGCTTGGAATGATGCTATGGACAAGGGTTTAAGATATTGACTAAATAAGGTTGTGATATAAATAATGAAAATGAAATTCACACCCTTCTAGAACAAATACCATTTGATCATATAAAAGGTATTGGTTATCAATGTCCTCCACCTTTACATACAAAATTTACTCCATCCTCTAAACCACGCAAACCACAATGGTCTTATTAGGGGGTACGACAACAACTGACAACCCCCACCCCCCCCCAAAAAAAAAATATATATATATTAAATTTATCTAATATACTTTGTGTATAATTTTACAATTGGGATTCATTACGTTACCTCTAATGCAAGAAAGAAGAGATGTTCAATGTAAGAATTAAAATTCATATTTTTGTGCATATCATAGATTGTTTGGTCATGCTACTGATGAATTTTGTACTTTAAAGAATAAATTAGAAAATTTAGATCCTAACAAAGATAGATTTGATAAGATAATAGATTAAAGAACTTTGGCTTTGCTCCTTGCTATATGGTATTTTTAGTATCACATGATGCTCATTACCATGCATGGGGGAACAAGTTTAATTTTTCGTAATCATATTTCATCATGCAAGGAGAAATGTGATATCATCCATATAGGCTCACCTTCGTCCTTACACTTGGGTGGCAAGATTAGATAGCCTTGTGTTAGGTGTATTCCTTAGTATAAGGGATCCCTTTATTATATCCTTAAAATATTAGTGTATAAAGTACACTAATAGTTTAAGGGGGGTCATATTACCCTTGTGTAAGGCCTAACAATGTCTAGTCAACTTGGTGTTAGACACATAATTCAAAGGAGGGCTTCCTAGCTAAACAATCCACTAAACCCTTGCTAAGGCTTCATTTAATTATCAACCAGGTCTTCGTAAGATTTTGATGATGTTGTCATTGTATGTGCATTCATAGACTCTACATGGCCTATATCATCAAGTATACGTGGTTTTCACATGTGCAAGAAAATAGTAAAGATTGGAAAAGGAAAATAAAGCATAAACTGCAAAACAAGGGAAATAACTTAATCTGCTACTGATGTTGTGAGTACCTTTAGCTTACCATTATAACTAATAATTGCTAATATGAACTTTACAACTTCATTAACACTGCTTATTCTTAATCCTAAATACTTTACTTACTCTGGAGGATGACTCAAAGACTCAATACAAAAGGTGAATCATAAAACAAGATAGCATTCACATGTGTGTAATGAAGAATCTATTGAAATGAATGCAATAATATGAACATTTATTCTAACAACAAAAATTAAAGGTGGGTGAATAGAACCTTGAGTGGCCCTTACTCAAGTTGTTCCCACAAGATAAACCAGATATACGCTACTTTAATCAACTAAACATAATGGTAAAATTGAACATCTTCATTGTATATAACTCAACTCTCACAACATGACAAGAATATTCATAGATCTTTCATTCATGAGTGCATATCTATTACAACTGATAACATAAAACTAACAATGCAAGATTGTCTACCAAAAAATAATACTGGAATTAGCAAAGACACATGTATTCTAATTAGATTTTCTCCTCAACCACTGATCCAACTATATAGGTTTGGGAGGATTTTTATTTACATAAGGACTAAAAACCAAAATTAAATGAAAGTTTCCAAGTTCTCCTTCAGAATAGAGAGAGATAAATTCTTTTCAGTAAAAACTATAACTAAAACAAATAGAAGAAGAAAACTAGGTTTGCAACTCTGCTTTAACATGGAAGAGACGTTCTCTACACAAATAGTCACAAAAATTTCCTTATTCATCACAAACTCCTTTGTCTTTCCATCATCTTATTGAATGCTCTAATGACTCCCAATCAATCACTCCAATGATCGCCTTCATCATTTTTTGCAACTGTCATGTGCCCAATCGTTCTAGAATCTCCCCTATTTATCGGCCTAAAATCCGTTGGCTACGGGTTGAGTTATCCAGTTGTTGTGGGTTGCTATTCTTGCTACAAGGAGTCAATTATCATTGAAATCATACATACTATTAACAATCATGAATTAAAAACATATTTAAACTGAAATTTATACACATTTACACATTCATTCATACAAATATCAACATATTATAATCATATTTCCACTTATCAAAGTCTAGTTTGGATGGCATAGAAGATATAAAAGGTATATAAGTTCAGGAATGTGTATGAAATAATCAGCTTAAAGTGTTTGAAAGATATGGAATAAACAAGAGAAAAATATATATTAATCAGGCTCTTCATTCCTCCCAGCTAAGCAATTGCTTGTCCTCAAGAAACATTTGGGTCATGACTCAGGTTGTACTACAAAGTGATCTCCCTAAAGTATGCAATAACTTCAAATCCATTAACTTGTCTCAAATAATATCCCTTTTGACATGAAATATTTTCTAGCCTCAGATTCTCTGATGTTTGTATTTCATCTTGGTTCCTCCCTGTCCAATGTGACACTGGGTAGAGAAGGAGAGGTGGATGAATTATCAAAGGAAACCATATAAGTCCATTATCCCTTGCAATGTCTATATACTTGTGAGACCTTCTGATAATGGCTATAAAATTGTACAGGGAGTGAGGTTCCTTTTTCTTTAATCCAGGGGTTAATTCCTCCCATCTCTTCTTTACAAACTGGAAGGTGTGATCAATAGGCCCTATAACTAGTTGCTTCATCCTCGTGTAGTCACATTCCCTTACATTCATTATTTTCCTTCCTACACCTTTATAAGTCAAGAGCTCTAACCATTCATCAATAACTACATTGGGATCTTTTGATTCTTTCCTCAATTACAGAGCAACAAATTCCTCCTTTTCAATATATTCTTGTAAGATCTCACCCCTTTGTTGTTCATTCTTGATATAAGAGGCCGGTGCTTTAATTTGTAAGTCCCCCACAAAAATTAGAGGATTCTATTATGTTTGATTTGAGAGCACAAGATTATGCAATTAAAACCCACATAATTGATCTTACATATATGATGTAGAGTCAAAGAAAGTTTCTTAAAATAAATTATATTCATTGATATTGGAAAATCACCTAAATTGAAAACACAAGTATTTTTCTTGCAGAAATAGTGCATAAACTCTTGCAGGAGGTATGTACTTTAGAATTTGCATAGCCTTGTCTACTACTTCTTCAATCTTCACTTTCAACCTTTTTATTTCTACATCTTGTTGCTCAAGTGTCCTAGTGTGTTTTGACATCAACTCGGCTTTTTCTTTTTCCCATTCCTTCTTCTTCTCAAAGAACTCTTGGGTTCTTCTCCACAATTACACAACTAAGGTCACTACAGATGGCCCAAAGGGAACTGAAAGTGAAGGAATTAGAGCTTGGGGTACTAATTTTTTGTTTTCTACTTCTAGGATAGCTTGAGATGTGCCAATTCATCCAACCTAGACCCATTCTCATATTTACAAAGTTTTTCCTCCAACTCTTCAATTCTTTTGTCCCTCTCACTTTCTCTTTGCTGGTGTGTTTTCAATAAACCCTCCAATTGCTTAATCGTTTCCATAGCCTCTTGTAATTCATTACCAATATCCTTTTTCTCAACAAAAACTTCATCTCTTTCCAAAAAATAGTCATTCCTTTCACTCATATATTCATTACCCTCCGAATCAAGGCTCTTTGGGGTTCTTTTTCTTGTTTTCTTTGCAATAAAAGCATCCTTTGAATCAGATTCATAGGTTGTTTTAAAATTCCATGTATGTGTATTAGGCACATTTTCATTACTAGGGGAATTCCCCTCCAATTTTGAGTCAATCTCAACCATAACATCTCCCTCCTTTTTCTTTTTGACTGACCCTCTCATAACACCTTTCCTCTTAAGGCGATGTGACTACCTCTTAGGCTATGTGAATTTCTTCTACCCTCTTGTAAGAGTAGAAGAAGATTCACCTTTCCTTTTCTTGGTTCTTGGTGTTTTGACAAAGGTAGGGATTTCTTTGGTATCTCCTATTGTGGGTTGCTCAGAGGCTACAAGTTGAGTGTCATGCAAGATCTGCTCCTCTGGCTCTCCTATGCTATGAGTAGGTGACACAACAAGGGAGCCAAAGGGCATTTCACTATCTAATACAATAGGTTCTTTTTCTGGGACAAAAATTTATTCAAGGATGGTATTGATATGATTGCAATTTAGGAAACTCTCCCATGAAACATGTGGAAACTAAACTATCAAACTTCCTTTTATTAGTAATGTGACTAAGTAGAAATATGACAATGGTTTGTTATTCCTTTTACTTTTGTACTCACAACTCATTCTTTTCAACAAATTATAAATAAAAATGGGAATATTTACATGCCTATAATGGCGAAGATGGCTTAAAAGCTTAAAATGGACTTTATATAATAGGGATTTCCTACCATCACAAGTTAAGTATTTGACTATATAAGAAGCTACTGAGGCCCATATATAGGGTAATGATAATCTTTTTGTATCTTGAGACGATGAGTGTAGGTTTTCTCCATTTTCTCTAAAATCTTTCTTGGTAGCAATGTTGTTTTCCCTCACTGGAAACTCTTCCCCTTCCCATGGTAGTCCTGATACCTCAACAATGGCAACCTCTAAAGCATACACCTTCAAACCTCTTACAATCACCTCATCATTTTGTAAAGTAGTAGCAAATTGTTGTTCCATGACTTCATTGAACTCTGTGAGTTTCAATAAGTATTACATCCAACCAGCCTGTTGAAAAATAGGTAACACCAGTTTATCTTCTAATAGTTGGGCATGTGTTGTTGGTTCCCTATAGATAATATCACCACCTATGATACTGCTATTGCTCTATAATTGCCTTAATTCTACTTTTTTCCTAGCTCAATTTTCGTCTGTTATTCCATTATACACCTTCACTTTACTGTATCCTCTCAATTCAGTTGCTCCCAAGCCTTCCTTCTCCTCTAAGCTTGGATTGTGTAAAAATAGAGGAAAAATGAAATGGCAAAAAGTTGCAGAGGGTTTTTGGTTTTTGAGAATCAAGAAAATGATAGTACCTCCCTCCAACTAAAGGTATTAAGTGTCCTCACTTAATTGGAAGGTTCTTTGCGAAGGGTGAGATGGTATATAGTGGAATATCAATTTAGATATGAAAACATGAATAAATAAATGCTAAAACATGTAGGAAATCAATAATAATCTATGCTAATTATGAGAAGTTAATGCATGCACATGTAGAATGCTTATGAAATGAAACTTAGCTTGTGTGAATTGTTGATTACTACCCACAGTGGGATTTGATTTGACTGTTCTTAATTGCAATTGGAAGTGAATGCCATGAATGCATGAAACAGGGTGAATGAAGTGTATGAGACATGAAAATCAAGAAAGGTGATGGAAATGAAAAGTGTGAGGTGGTGTATAGGTTGCATGTGTGGAAATGAAATGTATGTGGTTGCATGTATGGAAAATGGTAGTGGAAAGTATAGATATGCAATTAATTCAGTGGGTAATCTAGGGTTTTTTTAAAGAATTATTTTTTACAAATGAGATCTACCAAGAGGTGCAACTTAAGAATGCAATAGTTTATTCCTTCAAATCCAAGGATCAAGTCTAGAAGTACCAATGGGAGGAGAGATTCTCTCCACCCTACCAATATGATATCTTTGAATCTTATGAGACTCTAGTCATCCCCTGAACAAGGAGAACCATCAAGAACCCAACACACACAAGAGAGTGCACTACAAAGAATACCATTGAACACCCCTATAACACATTTATCCAAAAAAAATCCTACTAAACACAATGAACTACAATTTCCATAAACCATTTTAATAAATAACTTCTACAAAATAAATAGTATTCACAACACATATAAACAAATGATAGAATTGATTCTGGAGGAATTATTCCTCTACATGATTTTTTAGGTATGTAGTCTCATTTCTTCTCCAAACCATCATCAATTTGATCTCCAACTCCTATCATCTTCCCTTCCTAAACCCTTAAGTCACTTTCATAAAAAACAAAACATAAAAGAGAAAAGTGAACCAAGAATTCTTTCGCAAGCTTAAAACGAGGTATAAGTAAGGTGTGTCATGTCATTCATCCTCACCAAATGAGAGGGTGGAACGTGGCCTCCAACACACTTCCTTATCCACATTCAAAACCTTAGTCAAGGTCACATGCTTCCCATGTGCTTAGACATGTGTGAGACATAGGGAAGAGGGATGAACTTGACACAATGATGCAAGAGAATCTAGGGGTACTAGCAATCTTGCATCACCAAAAATATTGGTATTTTACTTTTGTTGCTTTTAATAAGGGCTAAGGTGTGTGGAAAAATAAATATTTTAATTTGCAATAATGTGATTTTCCTATGTAAATGCAATTTTTTGAGGAAATATGTTGAGATAAATGTTTCCAAGGAATTTCAATTGGAATATTCTTTTTGGGGCATCCATTTATAGGTGGGGACCACTTTCATGCATGTTATTGCATGTTCTTTTGCATGCTTTACATGCATTTGCATGTTGGGCCACCAACTTTGCATGTTGGTGCATGTTCATATTTTGAGATCAATGAAGATGCTACAATTGACTAAATTTGATTGGCCATGGTTTAGGTGCCTATGTGAAGACAATGTGAGCATTGATTAATTTTATTATTTTATGATTATTTCTCCAGATGGGTGTGGGTTTTCCAAGGAGGAGTTTTGCTTGTGGTTTTGGAAAACCATAGTGGTTTTTCTCATTCACAAATCTATAAATTCAAGCCTTGCCATTTGGGAAGATGACTTTGGGATTTTTTGCAGGTGAGATGGGGAGATGCTACCGAATTGAAGACAGGATTTGAAGACTCCATTATTGCAGATTTCTATTTGCATAGAAACCAATGTTCTTGGGAGCTAGTGAGTTCCACGTTTTGGGAGATAGTGAGCTAGTGAAGTCCATGTGAAGGGAGCTTGAGAAATTTAGCTGAAAGAAGGTTGAAAGAGACCAAGAAGAAATTTTTGTTTCAAGTTTGGAGGTGTGCTACAATAGAAAGAAGATTGATGATTTCATGGTTTGAATGCAATAGTGATTTCTAATGAAGATTGCAGGGTGAAGGAGCTAGAACTGGGTGAAAGAAGTAGAACTGGGTGAAAGAAGAGAGATTGAGGGAAACCATTTTGTATTTGATTTTTGTTGTCATATTTCAGTCTCATATTAGATTTGTAATGTTTTTTATAAGCCCATATGGCCGCAAAAATAATGTATTTTCATAAATGCTTTATTTTTTGTAATTGAAGAAGATTTGGAATAAACAAAGAAGAATACTTCTTACAGATTTGTGTGTTGCTTCAAACTATTTCTAAAATATATTTTTAGATTATTGTGAGTATGTGAATGAGGTTTGGATTCCCTCTACATCAGTGGTATCAGAGCGAGAGTTCTTGAGTGTGTGGATAGACCGTCAAATGTGAGATAGTCTACACTAGGACTTGCAGGTAGAGAAGAGGAAGAGGTTGTGGAAAGCTCAAAAGGATTGTTCCAGATAGGAGAGAAGCCCTGATTAATTGAGAGATAGGAAGTCATGAAGGAAATGCCTTTGTAGATTGTAGAGCGTGTGATATGAGTTAAGTAAATTGCAGTAGTTGAGAGGATGGGATGGGTCTTGAGGAGGCCTATAAGAATTTTACTCTGGGAACAATATTGGGAATAAGTGGAAAATAAGAAGTACTGTGAAGAACTTGAAAAGCTTTAGGTTGAAGTAAATGTATTGGAAAGGAAGATTAAAGAGGAAGTGAGAGTGTGGGATGAGAGACATGGGAAGAAGAATGTTTTCATGAAAGAGGACAACAAAGAAAAGAACAAAAATAAAAAGTATTGCAACCCTTTGGCAAGGATTGAATGCAGGAAGAATATGTGGGGGTAGCTCACACAAATGGAGAAGATGATGAGGTGCAAGTTGCAAAAATAACATGCAAATGGAGTGTATTATGTGAAGTGGGGGAAGAATATTTGCAATTAGAAATTGTGAACATGGATGGTCCTAAATTTGATGAACAAGTTGGTGAAGATGAAGATTATTTACTGTTGAAAGAAGAGATAGAAATAATCAAGAAGTTGTTGGAAGGAGAATTGATGGACAAACAAAAAGAGGAGTTTGCAAAACTTATCTTTGGAGGTGAGAAGACAAATGTTGCAGCGAAGAATGAGGAAAAATATGTTGGGACGACGAACAAGAATGAGGTAAATTTTAATTTTGAATTTAGTTGTGATGAATTTGTACCCCTCTTTGGTGAGATTAGAAGAGGATGTTGAACAAGAAGAGAGCATGTAAATGAAATTTTTTAATTTACATGGAGTAGTAATTACAGATTTATGTAAGGATGTAGAAAATTTTGATTGTTGTTTGGATAATACATATTTGTATGTAGAAGTTATAGATAATGGTGTAGGAGGAACTTGGTGGAGGTGGTTAGTTTTTGGTGGGTTGGATCCCACAAAGAAGGAAAGAAAGGAAGAAGAGATATGACGAAGGAGGATGGTACATGGTGGATACAATTCCATGAGAGGAGAGAAGAATGGGATGCAGAGTTGTCAGAGGAGGAGGTTTCTTATTTCAGCTAGTGTTGGAAGAGGAGAAAGAAGACTCGATTGCAAGTACCAAATTCAGTGATGGAGTTTGTTGAGGATTGCTTGTAATATGAAAGGATGAACTTGGTGGAGGTGGTCAATTTGTGGTGGGTTGGATCCCACAAAGAAGGAAAGAAATGAAGAAGAGATATAGAGAAGGAGGGAGGTACATGGCGGATACTAGTCCACGAGAGGAGAGAAGAATGGGGTGCAGAGTTGTCAAAGGAGGAGATTCCTTGTTCCAACTAGTGTTGGAAGAGGAGAAAGAAGACTCAATTGTAAGTATCAAATTCAATGATGGATTTTGTTGAGGATTGCTTGCAATATGAAAAGGTGGTACTACCACTCAACTCTATTTTGTTAATCCATATTCACAATTTTTTCCTACCCTAGGTGTTTGATGCAGGAGCATCTAGGGATACTAACAATCTTGCATCGCCAAAAATATTGCTATTTTATTTTTGTTTCTTTCAATAAGGGCTAAGGTGTGTGGAAAATAAATATTTTAATTTGCAATAATGTGATTTTCCCTTGTGGTGATATGTAAATACAAATTTTGGAGGAGATATGTTGAGGTAAATGTTTCCAAGGCATTTAAAGTGGAATATTCTCTTTGGGCGTCCAATTATAGGTGGGGACCACTTTGCATGCATGTTCTTGTATGTTCTTTTACATGATTTTCATGCATTTGCATGTTGGGCCACTAGCTTTGCATGTTGGTGCATGTTCATATTTGGAGTTGTTGAGGCCACTGAAGATCAATGAAGATGCTAGAATTGACCAAATTTGATTGGCCATGGTTTAGGTGCCCATGTGAAGGCCATGTGAGCATTGATTAATTTTATTAATTTATGATTATTTCTCCAAATTGGGCGTGGGTTTTCCAAGGAGGTGTTTTGCTTATGGCTTTGGAAAACCATAGTGGTTTTTCTCATTCACAAATTTATATCTCCAAGCCTTGTCATTTGGGAAGATCTAGATTGGGAGTTTTTGTAGGTGAGATGGCGAGAAGTTGTCAGACTGAAGAGAGGATTTGAAGACTCCATTGTTTCATATTTCTATTTGCATAGAAGCCCATGTTCTTGGGAACTAGTGAGCTCCACATTTTGGGAGATAGTGAGCTAGTGAAGTTCATGTGAAGGGAGCTTGAGAGCTTTAGCTAAAAGAAGGTTGAAAAAGACCAAGAAGAAATTTTTGTTTCAGGTTTGGAGGTGTGCTACAGTAGAAAGAAGATTGATGATTTCATGGTTTGAATGCAACGATGATTTCTAATGAAGATTGCAGGGTGAAGGAGCTAGAATTGGGTGAAAGAGAGATTGAGGGAAACCATTTTGTATTTGATTTTTTCTATCATATTTTAGTCTCATATCATATTTATAATGTTTTTCATTAACCCAAATGGCTGCAAAACAATGTATTTTCATAAATTCTTTGTTGTTATATAATTGAAGAAGATTTTAAATGAACAACAAAAAAGACTTCTTACATAATTGTGTGTTGTTTCAAACCATTTCTAAGTTAAATTTTTAGATTATTGTGAGAATGTGAATGAGGTTTGGATTCTCTCTACATCACACAAACCCTAATCTAAACCTTTGTAAGGGAGCTTAGATGATGACAATTCCTCACTTCATCTCTCATACTTCAAATTGTCACTTTCTTCCAAGGAGCCATTTGAAGGGTCAAATCATGAACAAAGGACAAGATTACTTGTCAAATAAGCCCCACCCCATAGGTACTTACCCTAAGGGTCTAATTTCACTCTTAAACCAATAAATTTGACCTTTTAACCTCCTTCAAAATCCATATTAGAAAAAATCCAAAATTTAAAAAAAATCAAGGGAAATCTTATCCATAATACAAATTACACATCTTAAACACGTGATTTTTATTAAATAAATCAATAAAATATAACTATACTTAATTCAAAAGTTAACTTTAGACATATTAAATCCCAACAGTAACTCTTTAGAACACAAGGTTGCAACTTAGAACTTCAATAAGTGAAGTGTCAATTCTCTCATTCTCTCATTAAAAATATTTCCTTGCACATTAATCACAATATTAACAAGTCCAATATATGCATGGTCAGATCACCATTAATATTCACATTTGTTCTCTAATTTTACTATGATCAAAATTCTTATTTTAGTTGATGATATTCATATAAATAATGTCCTACTTATTTTACCATAACTGGACCCACTTTCAAGAAGAATGTAATTATGAGAGTTAGGCTTATCATTCAATTATTATATCTAATTTATATTTAAATAATTTCTTATGAATAAATATTACCATCAATAAGATATTAAATGCACATAACTTACCATCTCTACTCACTTAAGGTTCACTTTTAGTTTGGTTAGTGTTATCTTCATGTGTACTTGTATATAATTATCTATCAATCCTCGAGTCACTTTGAAAATATTGAAGATCCTAGTCCCACTCACAAGTAACATCCTCATCAGGAGACATAAAACATATTAATAATTCATTGGAGTAAAGCTAGATAAAACATCATTCCTTATCTCCTATTCAACCAAATTCGCTCATTATAGGACGTCTAAGTAAATCCTATTGGATTTATAAGCTACAATTAAGGAGCCAAAAGAACAAAGATGTAGTCATTTGAATTTAGCAACATCATTATAGTATAAAGAATGTACCGAGGTAGAAGAGTTAGTGGTCTCCCATTATAAAAAAAAAATAATAACACTATTTAATTCCTTAGCTATATAAACACATTCACACATGGTGTTTAGAGAGAGAGGGAGGCAGAGAGAGAGTCACCTACAAGGTTCACCAACATGATCAATGATATCCACAACACACTAAAACAAGGATGTACAATCCATCAATTTGATTTGACTAGCCAGCAATAATAGAACCCACCAAAGGAAAAATGAGTTGTGATAGTCATACATAAAGCTAGGCCTTATAACTAGCAATATACATATAAAAAAATCACTATTTAAATACAATTACCACATTTTCACATGTTGAAATGTTCTTATTTCCACTAATAAAACTTAAAATTTCTCCCACAAAAAATAGATTGATAATATAAACACCGAAGTAACTAATATTTAATTATAAAAATATATATTTTTAGTAATTTTATATTTAAACATGGATAGACCTAAAAATTATCCCATAACTTTTACACAACTAAATGAGCATTGAGAGTGCTTTGCAGTGTAGTATAACACTCAAACACTAAATTATTAAAGTCCAAACAATTCTAAAAATTTGAAAAAATAGTAAATTATAGTTTTTGGGCATTATATAATCAAATTTTGATCAAAAAATATTGAAATTGATTAGGGGAGAGGAGCCACTAGTCGTGCGGGCTAACTTTGTCAGCATGTAGTGATTGACTGGGGAGGACATTCGTTTTTTTTTTTCTTTTGTGAAATGTGGACTGGCCTCTTATCTATCTAAAACTAAGGTTTGGAGGTATGACTCATCATGTAACTTGCCACATCAGCACATCTACATAATAAAGTAAAAAATTAAAATGACTCAAATCTTTTACAAGTTTTAACTCTCTTTAAAAAAACAAACTACCAAAATAAGTATTAATGTTGTAATTGCAAATTAAAAAAAAAAAAGAACAAATTAAATTAGCAAATCAGATCTGCAAAATAAACTGGAAAGGGGAGTGCTATGATCACTAGAGGTGATCTTGCAAGAGGAGTGTAAATACATTTCAAAAACCATATATTCTCAAACTGTTCCCATTAATTTGGACCTTCACCTATAGTTCAAATTGTACACATGAAAAAATTCCGACCAAAATAGGCTGAAAACGGAAAAATATTCCGATATCAGTAGAACGTCCGTTATCGGACAATTTTCCCGGGAGGGAAAAAATTCTGCGGCAATTGTTTAAGAATATTTTGGTGGTCCCATTGTTTCCCACAAGAAAAGAGAAAGATGGGTTTTCGCAGCTTTTGAAATTGCTAGGAAATGGGTGAAACTCTTCTGGAACTCCAAGGGGCGACTTTTCCCAATTCGTGCCTTTTACTTTAATATTAATATAAAAATAAAGTCCAAAGTTGAACTTTCCTTGTCCCAACACTTCAAATTGTTTTGCCAAAACATTGGATTACTTGGGTAGGTAGGTAGATGGGGACAACTACTTACTTGCCTTTCATATAAGGAATTCCAAAATATTATATTAACTACGGTTTGATCTTTCATTGAAACCAAGCACTCATTAACCACCTTGTTTGGTCAACCTTAGAAGAAACAACCAACTTCTAGAAATCCATTACTACAATGTTGGTTTTTTTTCTTCTTAAAATAAAGTCAATAGTTGAAGTGTCTAGATTGTTATCTCAAATGTCGTTGACTTGATTGGCTAGGAGGTTAACTTTTTAATAAGATAAAAGATTAAATTAATGCATACAAGGTTAGTTAATGGTAGTGGTGGATTTGTAATGTAATAGTCTAGTGTTTAAATTAATATTTTGTTTCTAGTTTATTAGAGTTTGAATTCTTATTTATTAATGGATTAGATCTTAACTTTTAAATATTGTTTTCAATTTTCGTTCAAGATTATAAATGTGGTTTAAGGTCATGCATATAATTTATGATTTATTTTTCTAAAATTTAATTTAATTATAAGTCCAAGCCAACCAAATTCAAATTAGTTTATATTCACTAATTCAGATGCATAAAATTCAAATTTGAATATTAATGTGTTTTATTAAAGATAAATGCTTAGTTCATTTTAGATCATTTGATAGCTTGAAAATTCATGTCATTTGATCATGTAGAAAGCATTGGATCAACATGTGTAGTTATAAGAACAAATTTGGGCATTTGCATTTTTCTTAGCATGCCTACAAATGTGTTACTAATTGTTGAATCAATTAATGGACTTAACTGAGGCACAATGGGAAGCTAGTTGACTTCTCTTCCTTAGCATAACAAGTTGTAATGGTACTTCTAAGAACCACCATTTTCAAATACACAAAAGTTAGTAGGAATTTAGAGGCCTAAACTACACAATTCAAGGTTGCACATAAAATTAAAGACCATAGAAAGAGTTTCAAGCTTACAAATTTCTATACCAGGGCTACACTCGTGGGTTTGAACTAAAATAGATCTAGTAGAAAATTTATATTTCAGATCATTGAGCATGCACTATAACAAAACATCCATGTTTCGTACAAAGTTGATCACCTCTATCCTCTTTTGTTATTTATATAGTTTATTTCTATTTTTTTCTCCAGACCCACCCCTTGTATCTAGGTTGATTGTGATTGTGATTGGACCATATTGCATTAATTAACCTAGATACCCTTAGAGGTCATTATTTTTCCTCTTCATTTTGTTGAACCTTGACATTTCCTACACCTTATAGTGTTTGGCCTTAGGGTTTATTCTCCCACCTTGCTATTTCAAGTGTAATATTCTAATTGATTTCATCTTTCATTTTAGATATCATATTATTTTATAATCTTATTACTTTGACATTGAGGATTTGGCTTGAACATGTTTGTTACCTCTTGGATCTTGAGCCTCCCACCTTTTATCTTTTATGAATTATATCTATGTCATTCATCATGAATTCACATGCACCATTTTCTTTGGCCTTAGTCTACATTCCTTACATATTTTTATGTGTTTCTAAATTTTATTATATATGATCCTTTGACCCTTTTTTATTGAAGGAATGTAAATTACAAATAGGAGATTGCAATTAAAATTTACAAGAAGAAATAGTACAAAAAGATAACAAAACATCAAAGAGTAGATTACAAACAAATATTAAAATAATACAACTAACATCATTGACTTCATCGACGAGAATACAAAACCAGTCAACACCATTGACTAAGAATAAATTAGACCAATTGAAGAGAAGGTAAACAAGGATGAGTTGAAGCAAAATGACTCAAGGAGCAGTAGCCAATTATACTTAAATGACCTTAATCCTACACTATATACAAACCTGCCTTTCACTCAACAATAACTCCACTTGCAATTTGATTTGTTGAATTTAGAAATCCATTTTTAAATTCCTCTTAGACTTTGCTTGGAGCTGAGAAAATAAAGAAGCAAGACAATAAAACATGTCAAAGTAAAGCCTTCGAAATACAAATTCCTAGTGATCATTACGATGATTAAAGATTGCTTTACACTTTTTTCTCCATATATGAAACAAAATAACATGTTGACCCTTGATACCATTATGCCATCTTACCCATAAAATTAGTAGTGTATTTTTATGGAGGCATTATCCTAGTGTATATTTGATTTGTTATCATTCATATAGCTTATCATTGCCTTCACTCCCTCTTAGATGCACTCACTTCACTTGTTTATGTGTTGTATGTTGATTACACTTATCTTATGTCTAGTGACAATGATTTTCATGAGCCTAATAAGGATGTTTTTATTTTGAGTACATTTCCTTCACTTCATAATAATGAGATATATGATTATTACTTATGTAACATGTGCATTATTTCGTTTATTTCTCACATGATATTCCTTTTATTCATGAAAACCTATTGATATTAATGATGCTTTAATGTGTAACAATAGTATAGTTCATATTGTTGATGCACATATTGCTTGTGAATATGTGCTACATACATCTAGTGCTTTGAACTTGACTTATAAGAATGCATATAGGGTTTATAATTCATATGATCATGTTCTTATGCTTAATGATGATAGTGCTCCCTCCTTGTCTCTTGATAAGTTATCTTGTGAGAATATTTATGATGTGTGCTTTCTTAATGGTGATGCTTTACTTTCTTTATCACATTGTGTGAAAAATAATGATGATCCTTGTTAAGTAACAAATAGTAATACACATGTTGAAAATGTTTCTATATTTCTTGATGTTTGGGATCCTATGTGTTGGATCGTTTCTACCTTTAATGAATCTAAAAATTCATCTTTAAACTGTGGATTAAGTATAAAGTAGAACTTACATTGGTTAATCACCATAATTTTAACTCCATGTTGTAACCAATCTAAAGAGTATGGATGTGCATTGTCTATAATATTTGAACCAAGTTCATAAACCGACTTAAAATAAATGACTTTTTCTTGTGACCATGAATCAAACATACTATTAAAATTCTCACATTTTCACTTGAATCTTGATACGTGGGAGAGTTGATTGAACTTCTCTTCATCACAAGATCCATTACCCACCTTATTCCAACACTTAAAATCATGACACAAGACAATATTACATATATTTTTGAGTTCCTTTATATTTATATCCATTTTCTCATGCATATGACATCCATGTCCTTCTCCTCCTTACCCTAAGAAGATGCCAAATAAAGATGTAACTTCCAATATATATCTTATAAATTCTCATCTTTCTAAAAAAACACATAATGATGCTTTCCCTTAATTTTGTTACTTTTATTAACAAATGGAAATGGAATTCATCTTTCCTTTAAGGTTTCTTGAGGAATTGCCATGGAAATATTACTAAGGCACACAAATTATCCCAAGTCAAAAGTACTATAATTGGTATTTTAAATCTTAAATCTATGTGTGAAGAAAACATAAAGACCTAGATAAACTAGCTCATTTGACTATAAAGTGGAAACATGATAAAACCTAGGGAAACATGACAAAGGTCAAGGAAAAATAGGGGTACAGATAAGCACATGGTAATCTTCTTGAGTGCAAGTAGACACCAAGATTAAAACTTGGGATGCAAAGCACCAAAGAGGAAAACACGAAATGGTTTTCTTATGAAGGAAAATGTCTTATAAGAATGGAACCCAAATAAAATAAGAAAGAATTAGTAAAATTCTATATGAGAGAGATATTTATTTTAGGAGAAAGAATTATTAAAATGATCTATGTGGATGTGAAATATGTTACTTTGTAGTATTATGTTGATAAGTACAAGGCCACTTTGGCTACTAATTTGAGATACAAGAGGAAGGGTTATTTCTTCATTGTTGAGTGGATAACAAGAATAATTGAGATTTGTGTTTGGAGCTATGCATGGATTTCATTCAAAAAAGAGAAACAAGGAATAGTACTACAAATGCAAAAATATTCTAAGTTATTTCTAGAGGACTATACTATTAAAGAGGTAATGAGTTTTTAATTTTGTTGTTGTCATCTAAGGCATGTGTGAATAGTCATCCTTTTAATTATTATGTTGTTTTGATTATTCAGTTAAAAAACATGAGGCTTTGTTCATAATAGTTTGAGGGATGAGTTAGATTGAAGTTGTTCTTACCAACTAAGGGGAAGTGGAGGTTCTAAAGAGGGTGTTTGGATAGGAATTTCTCACCTCTTACATTGTTGAAATTTTAGGGACAAAAAGCCTTTCTATGTGGGAGGTGTGATTCAAAATATTGACCCATTAGTGTAATATCACCATTTTTTAGTTAAGAGTTCTCTTAGAAGCCACGGGGATGCAAATTAAAAGGTTTTTATTCTAGGAACTTTGCATCTTTGTTAGAAACAAGTTTGGGGTGAACTAAAGCATCTCACAAATGCCTTAAAACATGGTTTTGCTTGTGTAGACAATGAAAACATTATTGATAGTGGTGATTTCAAAGTCACCTCTTGGACAAAGCCATAAATTCAATATAGTGTAATTAATGCATGAAATGTGAAGAGTTTTGAAATTTTACATCACCTTTTCAAAGTTTGATCTTTCATTTTTAGCATATTTTAGCTTTCATATTATCCATATTGACTATTGTAAGTATTGGTGCAAAGGTTTCATGGTGTTGGAGGTACATTGCAAGTGTTTTTAGACTATGTAAATGTTTTCATATCCCTTTGTAGCCTATGAGGCACACTACAAATACTTATTTGACTAAAGCATAGTGAAATGAGAAGCTATATACTTACCATTGTTGGACATTTCATCCTTTTATGGTTTCTTTAAGGTAAATGTGTTGCCTCATTCATTGTGTGTGCTCTATTTGTGTGATTATATCTCTATTTTATGTTTTCCTTTATGCTTACATATGAAATGAATATGTATTCCCATCACTACAATGAATATTAGAGGAAAATATATAAATTTTTTAAGGTGTTTTGTGGAGATGAGATTGATATGTATATAGTTGGTGAATGCTCTAGAGGAGACTATCTCTAGCATTTTTATAGATCACCTCATCCAATTTAACATTCTTATAAGATGGGGCATTTGATTGCAGTATATCTTGGATGGGAGCCAATAAGAGGACATGTCTCACTATTAGGATCTTGTTAGCCACATGAATGTGTCCTCACATGGACAAGAACATTTTTATCCACATTGTAACTTTAGTTTTATCTTATTATAACACCATTTTCATATGCCATGAAGATTGAACCCAAACCAATGGGGACACCTAATGTTAAAATTATGAAAAACATGAGTCACATGATCAAACAATGAATAAAGACACTTTCCACGCAAGAGATCTGCAAACAATATATGCAATATTCCTTAACAAGAAAAAGCTACAAAATGAACCTCAAAAATCTTCAAGGAAAACAAGAGCCCTCAAAGGTTGAGAGTTTGAGCAAAGACATGAAAGCTTAAGAGAGCAAAAGAAAGATAATACAATGAGGGTTGAGTGCTATATAGGAGCAACCCTAAATGATAAAGGGATTAGATCAAAACAAGTGTTAATACCACATGCAATGAGACATAATGATCTAATAATAGCTCGCTTCAGTTAACATAGAAAAGCACTCAGTTAACTTAATAAAGAAATTCTAAGTTTGGCTTAGTGCATGAGAATAAATTAGACTAATAATTAATTAAAGATTAATTAATCATTAGGTAAAGCATGATTAATCTAACACCCCCCTTAAGATGAACTTAGGGAGTAGCTAAAAACCCTAAAAAGAGAATGCATGATGGGTTTCAACAAAGAAAGCTTAGTGAGATACCCATGTACAAACAAAAGATCTCTAAAAACTAGAGAAACAGAGAAAACCACATGGAAAAAAACTCCTCTCCAAAAGAGAGAAAGATGAATGAAGGACTAAAAAGCCTCCAAATCAAGGTGAATGACTAAGAACCCTCCAACTGAAACAATGTCCCAAAAACAAGAGGAACATGTAGAACATCGTTGAAGCATGAAGAAGCTATAGATTGTTGTCGAATGATGACTGATAAATATAGTATTGAAATGAAGAAACTCTTTTGAAACAAATGATGATCAGGATTAAGATAACAAGAAAGCATTAGCACCAACAATAAAACCCCCCCATAATGTTGAAAAGGGAGAGCCAAGACAGGTACACTGAAACTATGAATCCAAGAAATGCATGTAGGAGAAACAACCTGCAAATAAAAGGGTGTGCAAACTAAGGCACACATATGTGATACAAGAATTGTTGAGATTCACTACTTTCATGGAAGGTACACTCACTTGAAAATGACGTGATGGAAAACCAAATGCAAACATCAACCCCCCATAGCACTTAATATCATAGTGTGAATACAAAAGGCACAACAAGATGTGTAAAATCCCCAAAAAGTATACACAAAAATGACACTTTATCTCAATGTGTCTACAAAAGAGAATGTGCATTAAAAATATGTCTATAATGCCCAAATAGGTCAAAAATATTGCAAATACATATAGAACAATAAAAAACAAGTCAACCCACACAAACAAAAAATTTCCAGGAGCTAAGACGTCCAAGTAATTCATCAAAGTGTGAAAACAAAAAAACTTGAATAAAATGTACTTAAAGAGAATTTTGGAAAAAAGTGCATGGATGAATGCTAAATAGCTCTAAAAAATGGTCCCAACAATGCTAGAATGGTGAAAAATAGAGAAACTAGTCAAAATTTATGAGCTTGGGATTGAAAAACAGCACCTTTGACTTCAATAAGATGTAGAATGCACCAACAGTAAAATCAAGTGATGAGACTCACACCACTGAAAATTTGGTGGAACTAGTTTTCCGATGATATCTTGTTTGCCAAAAAATGATATTGTAGGCCCAAGTTATGGCCAAAAGAAAAAAAGACCCCCTTAAGGGCACAAAGGGGTCTTGAAGGGGCTCTTGCCAGTTGGCCATATAGTTGATGTCATGCTAACGTTGTCGGGGTATGGGAGATGGGCCTGTAGGGGTACTCCCATAAATGTGCCCAAGACCAAAATATCCTCCCTCCAAAAATTTTAAAAATGCCTTATTTAATAATTTTTAAATAATTTTCAAATTTAAAAAAAAACTCCTTTAATTTTTTTCTCAAAATCCATGCACAAGGGCCGTACAGGGGCCATACAGGCCCTTGTACAAAATTTGTTTGCCTCAAAATATCTTGATGTTGAAATAGGAAAAAATTATAGTCAAAATTCATTGAATCAACCTCCTGAATCCAATGGTGAGGTTCTTTTCATGCCAAAATGCACCGAAAATGCAACTACCCTTCAAATTTGAAAAAAAACCACTTCAAACCCTCATAGATCTGAACTCAAGAGTCCAAATCAAGCCAAACAAAAATCAAATCTAACTTTCTCAACAACTCTAAATCCAACAGTGAGGTCTTTTTCATGCCAAATATACCAAAAAATGCCCAACTCCAAAATTTACAAAAAACAAGAATTCTGTATCTGAAGCTTGTAACCTTGTTGAAGAAGAAAAACCTCATAAGTTGAGAAGGGGTTTGTTGAATCCACACTCTGATACCATGATAGAATTGTGAAAAACACAAGCCACAAGATCAAACAACAAACAAAGACACCTTCCACGCAAGAGATCTGCAAACAATATATGCAATATTCCTTAACAAGAAAAAGCTACAAAATGAACCTCAAGAATCTTCAAGGAAAACAAGAGTCCTCAAAGGTTGAGAGTTCGAGCAAAAGAATGAAAGATCGAGAGAGCAGAAGAGAGATAATACAATGAGGGTTGAGTGCTATATAGGAGCAACCCTAAATGATAAAGGGATAAGATCAAGACAAGTGTCAACATCACATGTGATGAGACAAAATGATCTAATAATAGCTCACTTCAGTTAACATACAAAAACACTTAGTTAACTTGATAAAAAACTCTTGAGTTTAGCTTAAATGCATGAGAATAAATTAGACTAATAATTAATTAAAGATTAATTAATCATTAGCTAATGCATGATTACTCTAACACCTAAGTGACAAGTAATGAAACCATGCTTGATGAGCTAACAATCTTTGGGGATTCAAGCTTGGGATTATTAGACTTAGTCATAAAGGTTTTTTCCCCATATAGAAGTGAGAGCTACAAAACATCATAAAAATCAAGAATAATCATTTGTCAAAAAAATCATTAGAAGAGTTCTAGAAAAAGAGAAAAATATTATCAATAAAATAACAATTGAGCAAATGGGATCTATAGGAAACTTATAAGATGTCATGAACTAGTTGTTGGGAGTAGGCATGATGGAGAAGGTAGCTAAGGGAATTAGTAGAGAGTAAATATAGTAAGGTGAATGAATGGTAGCCTTGCTTGATGGACTTCTAGAGGTGGAACCATTAGAACAAGGCTCCCTTAACAACCAATTTAGCATTAGCCTCAACAAATAATATTTAGATATGGGAAATGATTTGTAAGGACTAAAGGAAATCTAGTGAATCATTTATATATATATAAAGGGGCATTTGATATGGTCAAAGAATTTATCAAAGACAAGTTTCATAAGAAGAGAATCTTGAGTATTTTATCGAACCCATTCAAAAGTTTTCTAAGATAAAACCAAGTTTTCAAGAATAAAACTACCACAAGAGAAGCTCATGTGTTCAATTCTAACAATCCCCTGAGAGATGGGTTTGATCCTAGGTGCCATGGATTTAATGATGATACTATAAGGGGCATTTAGGAGGGTAATCGGTTCCCAACCAACTACAATGCCATAATTTTATCCTATTAAAAGATTGATAAACCTTTGAATGATATTAGGACCTAAAGTGTTAGTTTCAACAACTTCAATACAAATAAAGTAGTAGTGCTCTCTGAAGTACAATGTTAAAGCCTTGAAAAATTCTATATATAGTCCATCCATACAAGAATTATCTTATTGACCATCAAGTGAAGAGTAGTATAAAATTTATCATCGGTGAGAATTTTATCATGATACTTGTATTCTTCATCATTATTTTGGGAATTCAGTTACTAACCGTTACCCACCGTGAACTTTATATACTATGTATGTTGCAATGTATCTTTTTTGCCTTCCATATCTCGTTTTGTCGAAAGATTAGCTGCATTTGTTGTAGAACCTCTACAAAAATATGATTATAAAATAAAAGAACAAATTAAAAGAACTCAAACAACTTCACAACTTTAAAAAATTGTTCTCTTGCAAGTTTTGACTCCTCCATTAAAGAACAAACTACCAAAAAGACTACTAATGTTATGATTGCAATGCAAAATAGCAAATCAGATCTGCAAAATAAACTGGAAATGGGAGTGCTATGGTCACTAGAGGTGGCCTTGCAAACTAAACATAGACAGCAAGAGGAGTGTAAATACATTGCAAAAACCATATATTCTTAAATTGTTCCCATTAATTTGGACTTTCACCTATAGTTCAAATTGTACACATGAAAAATTCCGACCAAAATAGGCTGAAACACGGGGAAAAAAAAACCGTATCAGTAGACCGTCCGCTTATCGGGCAATTTTCGCGGGAGGGAAAAAATTCTGCGGCAACTTGTCACATTGATAGCCTATTGTTTAAGAATATTTTGGTGGTCCCATTGTTTCCCACAAGAAAAGAGGGTTTTCGTACCTTTTGAAAACTCGTCTAGAACTCCAAGGGGCGACTTTTCTTTTACTTTAATATTAATATAAAAATAAAGTCCAAAGTTGCACTTTCCTTGTCTAACACTCCAAGCTGTTTTGCCAAAACATTGGATTACTTGAAATGAAATGAAATGAAATGAAATATTTTAATGACGTCCACGAGGCCAAAGAAGCCTATGGGACCCAAGATCAGCACCGGAACAACACACAGCACAGCCTTAGACACAATGGAGGTGCCGTTCGAGATCAGCCCTTCGAGAGTGAATTTTGATGATGAAGTTTGCAATTTTGTCGAGTCTTGAATCTTCAAACAAGGTATTTAAATTGTCAACCTGCACCGCATCCCCATAGCTGGCCCGGATGTCTTTATAAGCTGAGCATTCTATGATAAAGTGCCATTCTGTCTCCACCATACCTTCGTTACAAAAGCGGCATATTCTATTTTCCCACTCTTCTTTAGGAACCTCCCACCTACCCGTTTCACACCTAAGATGGTGTGAACTAGTCCGCAATTGGGCTATCAACATTTTTGCTTTCCATTTGATATTCGCTCCTATATAAGCCTTTTCTTCATGGTCCCTTGTGGGATTGAATTCTTTGATATAATAATCCTTTTTACGCCCTGTTTTTTTCGTCCATATACCATATTTAAATTTTTCTCTCACGTAATTTTTTATTTCTCCATTTGTGTTTGGACACTCATGCATCACAATATCCCATTTCTTCATCCACTTGATATTAAGTTTCATCCATGTGTTCTTTCTTCTAGTTAGCTCCTCTTTCATAATTAGCTTAGGCCATCTATGATCCTCCATATTCTGGACCTTCTTTAAGTAGCTTAATAACCGGGTCATCGCTGAGGCCTCCAGAGGAAAAGTACCGGTCTCAGCCAATAAAATTTCATAAGGCACTGCAGTCTTAAGCTTGAGGCTGCATATAATTAGATGTTTTTGTATCCTTTCCACTTGTCTCCATTTCTGATCTGACATGCTGCTGCCCCAGATTTCACACCCATAGAGAATTACCGGAGTAACAAGAAGACCAAAAAGCGTTCTTTTAGTTTTCCAATCCCATAATTCGGCATTTCTACATCTATTTTGCAAAGAGTACAACGCTTTCCAGCCTCCTTGAATTCTTTTTGCTCTACATGTTTCCCAGCTAAGCTTGTTGTGAAAATCAAGCCCAAGGTACTTATACTCATCCACTATTTCTAGTGGCTTGCCTTCAAAGATAAATTCAATCTGCTGTTTTTTTCTTCGCAGTGAGAAGATCATTATTTTGGTTTTTGAAGTGTTCACTTGCATCCCGACCTCTTGACAAAACGATTCAAGGGCCTTCAAATGTTTTCTCAAATCATGTGCAGTTTTAGCAATTAATATGAGGTCATCGGCATATAACAGTAATTTTATTACAAAGTTGGCCAAAAGGATGCCTTCCCCACCAACCTTGTCAATCCATTCTTCCAGCTTATCAATGTAAAGCCCAAATAGCGTTGGGGAGAGCGGGCAGCCTTGTTTGACACCAATGTCACTGCCAAAGCATTCTGACATACCATCATTGGTTCTGATTTTAGCTTTGACCTGCTCGTAGAGCCTATGAGCAGCCGCCCTAAGCTCATGCGGAACTCCCAAATCCTCCATTCTCTTCCATAGCTTGTTCCGAGGGACCGTGTCAAAGGCTTTTTTAAAATCAACAAAGCAGCAATAGGCTTCGTCTCCTTGAATGTCCCAAATTTTTTCAATCAAAAATCTAAGGGTAACCCCATGATCAATAGTGGAGTGCTTGGGCCTAAAACCAGCTTGACCTTTTGCTCTTTTCCCCTCTTTTTCAGCCCAGCTGCTAATCCTGCGTTCAATCATGCTTCCAAAAGTTTCCCCATAAGAGGGTTAACCATAATAGTTCGGTAGTTTGATGGGTTATTTATGTCACCATTTTTGTGCAAGGGGATAACAACACTAGTGGTCCATCCTTCTGGGAAGCCTTCTTGATTGACCCTGTTGAAAATGCTCTTAATACAAGGTGCAAGGACCTCAACACCCCACTTTAAATGTTCTGCTTGCAGCCCATCAATATCTTGTGCTTTCCCTCCTGCCAACCTTCTTATGCCTTGACTGATATCCTCTACGGTGAAAAGTTCGGTGGCTGCCTTGATTATTGGGGGTCTATGTTTATCCTGCTCACGCTCATAAAGAAGTTTTGCATAGTCTAGCCATTGAGAGCTTGTAATATTATTTTCCATTTGTTTTCTTTTCTGTTGTAGCTCCTTCCAAAATTTTTTGGGGTTGTTCTTTCCAAGGGTAATCAGCTCCAATCTTCTATCCCTTACATACTTTTCCTTTTTACTTCGTATCATCCTTTCATACTCTTTCTTGTTTTCTATTGTCATTCCCCCCTCCCGAAGCTTCCTTTTTGTTAACTTGCACTCCTCATCGAACCACGGGTTTGCCGGAAAAGTATTTGTACTGCCTCTCTTGGGTCTAGACCTCTTGCACTCACCCAAAGCTTTGTGCACTAGAGGGATCAAAGTATTCTTGTTTATTGAGTGCATCTTTATGTAAGCTGATTTTTTTTCCAATTCCTGAAAGAAATTTTTGAGGGCAGTCTTGAAGATTTTCTGATTTTCTTGATTCATGAGAATTTTACCCGGTGTGGGTGCTTTGTTCTTGCTGTTAAGAACTTGTTCCCCTTGCTGCTTGATTATGCGAATGTCAAGTTTTACATATATTGGATTATGATCCGATTTCAACTCCATTGGACATTTACCAATCACAAGCTCCATTATTCTTGCTGTATAATTACGAGATAAAATGACATAATCCACCACACTTTGACCATTATAGGTCTTGCAAGTGATGTTGCCCGATCCCGGCCATGATCTCATACCGTTACATATTACCAAGTTGAATAGACTGCATATTCCTAACAGTTCTGCCCCATAATGAGTAACGTTACATTTATTATCTTGAGAGGTTCGTTCCCATAATTGATGGTTCTCTTCTTCCAGCCATAGCGGATCATCTTTCTCTTTATCTTGGCTTTTCAAGTTAAGAGCTTGGTTGCTAGCTGTCCTAGCATTAAAATCACCTATTAATATGACTTCCCCCGATGTGCTAAACACCGAAATGTCCTTTTTTAGAGATGCAAAGGGGTCCTCACGATCTAGGCTCCTTTTCTTATATGATTTGGAGCCTTTTGGGGCGAAATAGCAAGCAGCCAATCTAATTGTAGTCTGATTTTCTGTTATTGTTAACCATATGTACTGTTTGTTTGGATCTTCTTTCTCCACTTTTATATTCTTTTCCCATGATTCTTTTATTAGGACTGCAACTCCACCATGTCCTTTGCCATTTTCTGTTCTCTCATTCCAAATTGAGGCCTTTCTATAACCTTCAAAATCAGGAATTTTACACCCTTCATGCTCATGAGTCTCGGTAAGAATAATAATGTCTTTTCCAGCTGCTATGGGCCCTAAACCAGGTCCTCTTCTCCAAGGATAACCTCTGCAGTTCCAACTTACTATAGATAAATATTCCTGGGGGGCCCCGAGTTCCTATTTTTGGTGTGTAACTCTGTCACTAACTTGGGCCTTCCCATTTTGCAACCAAGCCCATTTACCTTCACTTCTTGCTGTTTTTACTTTTTCCCACTCTTTTCGTCTTTCTTCTTGCTGTGTTATGGTTAGATCCTCATCAAGGTAAATTTGTGTACCTTTAAGAAACCTCTTGTTCCTTAGTAGCACGCTTTTGTCCTCAAGTTTCTTCAAAGTAACTCTTACATGCCTATTTTTACCACCTTCCGTCCATTTTCCAATCCTGTTTGCTTGCTGAATAACCCCTGACCACTGAAGTTCGTCCTTAAAGAAATCCCTTGCCAACTCTTTAGTGGTTTCATTCTCACCATAATCTCTTAGCCCTTTAACAATGACATTCAAAGTCCTATCATTTCTGTCCTTTTCTTCTCTTAACTGCCTC
Organism: Sequoia sempervirens; assembly: GCA_007258455.2. Taxonomy (NCBI): domain Eukaryota; kingdom Viridiplantae; phylum Streptophyta; class Pinopsida; order Cupressales; family Cupressaceae; genus Sequoia; species Sequoia sempervirens. Next base: position 355,602,049 of record VDFB02373365.1, read on the forward strand.
CTGACTTGCTTTTCTATATCGTCCCTTTGTGTATCCGATGATCCTCTTACTACTTGAGTCCAAGATTTGGCCTCTTCCAATTGTTCCCTTAGCTGCTCTTCTTTTATCTTCATGCTGTCCATTACTGATTGTATTTCCTTTAACTGCGAATTATTGCTTTCAGCTGCCTCTTTTGGCTTGCTTGTGCCTGCTACATCCATTTGAATTAAAACTTGCCTTAACGATAGTAATTCTTGCTCCCCTTTTGCCATGGAAATTTGCAGTTTGTTTATCTGTTCTTTGAGCAAATTGTTCTCCCTTGTTAACTGCCAATTGACTTCTATGACCTCTTTCACTTTGGTGTCTTCATATTGCCCTCTTGTTTCCAAGGATTGGAGTCTCTTCTTCATGTCCATTAGCTCATTGACATATAACTCTGAGGACCACATGAGCGGCGTTGTGGTGGGGCTGTAAAAATCAGAATTACCTTCCTCCTCTACTGCCTTGTTTACCTGACTATTTTCATCTCCATTTTGCTTCTTGCTTGAGACTATGAGAGTTGCTGAGTTCACATTTCCTTTTCCTTTAGGTTGTTCTGTTTGCTCTTGCTGATTTTCTGCTGTGATAGTTGAGTTCTTAGGTTCTAACCTCGGTAGAATAGCTGCAAGTTTACCCTTCTTTGCCAACTTCACTTTTCGTGTTTGCCTACGTCTTAAAATCCCCTTGTACTGTTTTGCATTTACATAAACACATCTTTCCTCCATGTTTAAGAGGTTGTTTTGTGGACAGCCTAACACACATGTTCCCCAAATGCTATTTGTTGCCCCAGTGAATGTTGAGGATTCCATCGGGAGGTGCGAAAAGTTAAAAGGAATTAAAAAGTTCCCCTGAGCTAACATGCCATTCATAGGCCATTGAGTACTCTTTTGCCTTATTCCAGTTATTTCAACACTATCTGACTTGGTTTCTTTTGACCCCTTTGCTTCAGCCTGGATTGAGATAATGTCAGTGCCATTTACAACATTTTCAGCCTGGATTGGAATAATGTCACTGCCAGTTGCAACATTTTCAGAATTTACATCCCCTGCTCTTAACAGACTCACCTCATTTCCGTCATGACCCTTGAGGTATTGCCATTCGATCTGTTTTTCCAACTTCATATTACTTAATGTTTCAGCTTTATTTGGAGTGCTGAAAACAGTAACAGTATTTGCCTTGCTTGCTCCCACCGTATCAAACTCTCAACCCAACAAAATGCCCTAGCCCCTGAGGCCCACCCAGTTTGATGCTTTGGTTTGAGAGTTTTGTTTACTTGACTTGTTTACGGGATATGATGCAATGTGTATGGGATATTTGCATTGTTTAATGAAGAGCTAGACTTTTTTAAAATGCCAAGCAGAAAAAGACAAAAGGCAGCGCATACAAGGTGGGGCACACCTGTTCCTGATGCCGAGACCTTTGCTCTGGAAAAGGGTGAAAAGCCAAGAAGAGGCTCGCAGGACCCACCACGCACCCCAGCCTATCTCCTGCTGCCGCGCACGAGCTTCTCTTGCCTCAGTCGGAGAACGCCAAACGCCCTGTTCCTGATGCCGCCGTTCACGCCCAAGCCCTGTTCCTGAAGCCGTCGTTCACGCCCGAGCCCTGTTCCTGAAGCCGCCGTTTCGCTGTTCCTGTTTGGGTAGGTGGATGGGGACGACTACCCACTTCCTTTCATATAAGGAATTCCAAAATATTATATTAATAACTACGGTTTGATCTTACATTGAGAGAGATTTTTGGAATAATATAATAAAAATAACGTGAAAAGAAGTGATAGAAAAATGGGAAGTTGAGTTTTAGTTAGGATTTAAAATGTCCATTTGTCTTTATTATATTCAAAGTATAAAGTAAATAAATATTTCTTTTTCTCACCTTCCTTTTGAGTTTTCAATGGATTTGCATCCCAAGTTTGTAAGAATTAGTTTTCACTAAGAATAATAATTTTTTTTTAAATATATTTTTTAATTTAATTTATTCTTATACAAATATTTTGGTCATATTATATGTGTAAAGTAAATTTGGCAAATATATTTTATAAATATAAATTAATTTAATATATAAAGAAACTATAAAGTTGGGTATAATAAAAGATTGGAATAAATTAATATAAACAGTTTAAATATATTTATATAAAAGATGTCAAGGATATTAAATTTATCATACAAGTTAGATAAGTATTTTAACATTAATATTTTTTACACATTTTGAATAAATATATTAAAAATATCTATGTTAATTTGTCTACAATTTTAATAAATTATAACTTTATGTCTTAAATATGTAACTACTTAAATAGTGCCAAAATTTTATAGATATATATTATTTCAATAATTTTTAATTAAAATATATACTTTTTAGTTACTTTATTTTTCTATATATTTTTTTTAATTTCATATGTTAATTTGTTAAGTGTAATTTTGGTTTTTTTGAAAAAAATATCAATAAAATTGTAAAAATGGCAGAGAAAAGGGAAATCAAAATAAAAAGAATATAAATCAACAATTTATGATTTAATATAAAATATATTTATTGAACATTCATTTAAGGAGTTGTTTTATTTTTCTATATAACTATTAAAAAATTAATTTGAATGTTTTTTTTTTGCTCGTTAAATCACTGCTAAGGGGCATCACCTTGTATTTCTTCAAAAACAAGAGTTTATGTGAGTTTCTAGACACAAAAAAGATTTCTATGATGGCCTTCCCTATCAAAATGGCCCTTCCTACTTCCCTTTCCTCCCCAAGTTGTGTCCAGTACAAAATAGCCTGGTTGTGATACAGGTTATGCTTACTATCTCAGGATTGACTGCTATATACTAGACCCTAATATTTGCTAACACTGTAATTAAAACCATAGAAATTTTGAGACTATACCATACTGACACACTTCTTCAATCTTCATCGATGTCTGATTTTGTGTGCTTCATGTAGGCAATATAATTTGCAACCACCAGGTAGTCTGCTCCGCATTTTTGGTGAGTCGAGCATTTCACCTTCTCCTTAAGATCCCTTGGATTGTTCCATCGCCACTCCTCTCCAGTCCCGAAGTCCCACTCATCATCATCCCCTACAACAATTTCCTCTGAGAGCCCTTCATCCTCCACGTATCGCATTGCCCAGCCTCACAGAATGTTGGTCACCAGCTTGGCTGCTTTGAGGAGAAAGGTAATGCTCCAGTCCCGTTCATCCCACAATTTTTCAAACCCTTCTAGGTCGATGGTTCAAATAAGGGGGAATTTCATGACCTCCCTACCATGCATTCGCATCATGTAGTAGTTTTGTGGCATTGGAATTCTCTTGTTTTCATCCACATTGTCCAAGGCCGCATCGATGTCTCCCAACCATGTGTGAATGAAAACCATTTGTGTCAGCTTCTTCCCTATTTCCTTTGAAACACCCATGTGCAGGAGGACGACCATGAACATGGTTGGAATCTCCAAGTTTGACCTGAACCTATGGTATGCTCTCAAGAATTCTGGTCCTACAACCTTTTTGGTTGCCCAGAGAACCAGCAGGTGGGAGGAGGCCAACAATCCTTGCAACCTTTTGTCTGTCACTTCTCCACGGAAGGATTGTTGTTGTTTTTCCATATCCAATGCTAGCAGAGTCTCCATTGAATTATCACAACCCAACTGCACCACTCCTCAAAGAATTATTATCGCTTTCTAACTCTGGAAGGCCATTGTTGCAAATGGACAAATTTACACCAGCTGAGGTTATTTAACAATGAAGGCTTTACTTCCTCATAATTAGCTTTTCTAAGATCATGCCCTTTGGAGTGTGCTAGCTTGCCACCACCTTGTTGGTGGTACTTGGAAAAATTAATGTGTGTTAGTATGAGCTTCGCCCAACCTTTTCTTATCCTTGGGACTTGTTCTATTTGACTGCTCTTTTACCTTCTACCGATTGCCCCTGTCTTGTCAAATAAACCTCTAGATTTTGTCATTGATAACATGTGTTTTTCTTTTCGCCACCATTTGAAGTGTCGATGACAAGAATTTCCTCCAGTGTCATTTCTTAGTTTTGCCTACGTGGAATTCTCTGATGCCTTTTTTGCCAGCTCATCTGCCTTGTCATTTCCTTCCCGATATATGTGGCTAATTTTGAAAGCTTCAAACTTGTCCGCTAGCTATTTGACACTTTGTAGCAGATGGTTGAGTTTCCAATTTGGGGTGATGCCCCTCCTAATGGAATTTATCGTGATCATCAAGTCTCCTTCCAAATGAATTTTTTTCACTCCCAGGTCGAGCCCCAGTCGCAGACCTATGGCAGTTGCTCTGAACTCCACTTCATTATTCAAGTAGATGCCTAGAGGTGTCGAACTCTCTGCTACAATTTTACCCTGTGCATCCCTTGCAATGCAACCAATGCCAGTTGGGCCTAGATTTCTGCAGGCTACCCCATCAAAATTCATCTTGATCCAACCTGGGTCGGGTGCTTTCTATGATACCTCCGCTCTTTTAGCCTTGGTTGACTGGCTTGCTCCATTCCCATTCAACAAAGGGGCTTTGAGGCCAATAAGTGTTTTGGTTAAGAAATCATCCCAATTTGTGAAAAAAAATTGTTTGCTTCCTTGGTTTCGGGCATCCTCGTTTACCAACTCCACAATGGCTAGTTCAATTTTGTCCCAAAGTCTATCTTTATTCATCTCTTTCCCTTGAAAGATTCTCATATTTCACTCTTTTCACAGTTCGCATATCACAATGGATGGGGTTATCTGCCATATACCCCCGAACACAGATTTGTTACCCTTCTAGGGCCACATTCTAAACCAGGATGCTAGCTCCACTACCATGGGGCATTGTAGTTCAACTTGCTTCTCACTATGTTCCAGCAGTCATTTGCATAGGGGCATGTCAGGAGGAGATAATCTGTTGACTCGTCATTCTCTTTTCACAGGGAACATCTTCCCGGGCCTTGTACTCCAAAGATAGCTAGCCTATCCTTTGTGAGGATCCTTCTTTGAATTTCCATCCAAGCAAAAACTCCAGCTTTGGGGAGGCACTTCCTGCCCCAAAAAAATTTGCATGGTCATTCTTGTCGAGGTATTGCCATCTCTTTAATCTTATAGCCAAACTTCACTTTGTATGTGTCTGTTGAAGACCCACACCACTAGATCATATCTTGGTCATTGGATGGGACAAAATTCTTGTCTTTGAGGATCCTTGTTAGTGCATCTTTTTGTGCTTGGGGAGCATTGAGAGTTTGGAGGTCATTCCAGCTCCACCTGTAGGTTCCTTGATTAGCATTCTTCCTACCGTAATTAGCCACCTTATCTCCCTAGAGCCTTTTTGTTTCTTCCTTAATTTCATCCAAGCCTAGGGTACTACTGATGGGTGGTTTACCAAACCATGAATCATTCCAACAGGATGCATTATTGCCACTTATGACTTCCCAAGTTACATGATTTGCTATTATATCCCTACATTCCAATATGAAATTCCAAATTGTTGATCCTCTTGGGCGGTTAATTGTAGTGAGGATTCTAGTCGGATCATCTAAATCTAGATACTTCCTCCTTAGGATTCTAACCCACCTTTGCTCGCCTTTTGAGTGAATGTCCCATACCAATTTGGCCCCTATGGCCTGATTCATTATGGATAGTTGCTTGATCCCTGCTCCACCAACCTCCTTGGGTTTGCACACCTTATCCCAGGCCAATAAAGGAAATTTGTTTTGATCCCCTGTTCCACTCCGGAAGAATTTACTGAAAATTTGAGTGAGGGCTTCTTCCACTACCTTGGGTAATTTTAGGCATGACATTGAATGCACCGGAATCGCTGACAAGATTGTTTTGACCATTAGTAATCTTCTTGCTGAGGAAAACCACTTTCCTTTCCAAGTTCCCAACATGTTCTTACAATTGTTAATTAGATTTAAGCAATAACATTTTTTATTGATTCCTAAAAATAGGGGCATCCCCAAGAAGCGACCTGGCAATGTTGCTATTCTAAAATTTAGGATCCTGGCTAAGTCTATCTGTAGTCTTGGCTGGGTATTCATAAAAAATACCTTTGATTTTCCCCAGTTGATGCTCTACCCTGAGGCCTTGCAGTAATCATCTAAAAAACTTTTGATGACTCTTGCTTCCCTCCTACTTGTCTCTCCCATCAGGACTATGTAATTTTCAAATTAGAGATGTGTTGAGGGCTCTAATCCATTGGCCACATGAACACCTTTCCACTTTCCTTCCCTTCTCAGTCTTTAAATTCCTCTACCAAGCACTTTTTCCATGATTATGAACAAGAAAGGGGATAGGAGATCCCCTTGCCTTAACCCAGCTAAACCATTTACTAGTACTGAGAATTTAGCTATGGAGATGCAGTTGTTCACCCACTTGATCTAGTTCTCCCCAAATCTAATTTTCCTCAACACTTCTAGGAGAAATTGTCTATCTACCATGTCATAGGCTTTGAGGAATCTAGTTTCAAAATCATGCAAGCCTCTTTATTTTTTTTTCCTGAGTGTATCATCTCATGGGCTATGATTATTCTTTCCACTATTGATCGCCTTGGAGCAAAGCCACTATGTTCTTCTAATATCAACTCATTCAGTACTTCCTTGAGTCTGTTTGTTATTATTTTGGAGACCACCTTGTACATTGTGTTACATAGTGTAATTGGTTTGAAATCACTCATTGTCTGGGAATCTTTCTTCTTGGGGATTAAAGCCAGGAAAGTGTGGTTCATTGCCCCTAGCATTCTCATTCTTCTTCTTGATTCTTCTATAGCCGCTCCTAGATCTTTCCCTATTGTGTCCCAAAATATTTAAAAGAAGCCGATAGGGAATCCATCAGGGCTAGAGGCCTTGTTAGGGTTCATCTGGAAGATTGATTCCCTGACCTCTTCCAAGGAGATCTTTTGGTACAGGCACTTATTCTGACCCTCTTTTATGATTGTGGGGATTGCGTTCAGCAGATTGTCCCTTGATGTCATGTTTTCCTAGCTTTCCTTGTTTAGAATTTCTTCAAAGAATTTGAATGCCTGCTTGTTTACCTCCTTAATGGACTGTGTTGTTTCACCATTGGCCTTTTTGATCTCTGCTATCTTGTTCCTGCTTCTATTGGAAATGGTTGATTTGTGTAAGAACTTAGAATTTTTGTCACCTTCTTTCAGCTAGATTTCCCTTGATTTTTGTTGCCAATAGCACTCCTCCCTCTTCAATATTTTTGCCAATTCTTCTTTCAGAATTTTCTCATTCTCAAAATCATCTGCATCCATTCATTTCTCTATTATGTGCTCATTCAAGACTCTGATTTCTTGTTCCAATCTTTTAGCTTGTTCTTGATATATCCCAATTTCTTATTTATCTTGGAAAGCTCTGATTTATCACCAAACCTAATCTCATTCCACCATTTCTCTATCAGCTTTGGCAGATGGTCATCTCTCAACCACATGTTTTCAAATTTGAAAGGGCTTCCTTTGGGGGGACATCCTGCCCAAATGTCAGTGAAACTGAGAAATGATCTGCCCCTGTGAAAGGGAGTATGTGAGCTTCTTGTGAGGCTGCTAGTTCTCCCTAGTCACCCCAGAGGACTTTGTCCAATCTCTCAGCTATGTTGGTGAAGTTCTTCCTCCTATTAGACCATGTGAATATTCCATTCTTAGTCTACACATATTATAATAAATTTTCCTTCTATGAACTCCTAGAAGTCTCTTTGTATGGTCATTGTTCTTCCTAGGCCTCCTTGCTTCTCTTCATTGTTCAAAGTTGCATTGAAGTCTCCAGCTATTATTCCCATCTCATTTCTCCTGTTCTCCAACTCATTTGAAATTTTATCCCACACTTGTTTTTTTTCCCCTATGGCTATTGGCCCATATACATTGATGCTAAAGAAGGTGTCATACCTTCTTACGCCCTTGAACTTGATCACTTTCCAATTGTCCTCTTCTTTTTCTACTTCCCCATTTACTATTAGAGGGTTCCACAAGACTCCCAAACCACCAAATGCCCCCATGGCTTCCTTGAATTGACTTCTCTACTGCCTCCAATTGCTTAATCTCCTTTTCCCTTCTTCCTTACTCCATTTTGATTCTTGGATGAAAACTATGTCTACTTTTGATTGGTCAATTTGGCACTTGACCATGCGCCATTTGTCAGGGGCATTAATGCCCTTGACCTTCCATGTTATCATCCTCATTCTACCCTAGGAAGGAGGCTATCCTTCCCAACAATCATTTTTTTTTGGTCGGAGGTATTGCTTGCAATCATTAGCTTGGCCTTGTTTGTCATCATGCCCCTTTTGGATTTTTTCTTTATGTTAGGAGCATTGATCTTTGACTCTGGTTGTTCCAGTTGCCTCATCTCTAGCAATTCACCTTCTTTTGCCTCCCCCCAGAGTTCATCTTCTCCTTCTAAAAATTGATCACTCTCCTCTTCTTCAGACTGGGCCATATCATCCCCTTCTTCCTGATGAGCATCATTGTTCTCTTTGGAAGTCTTTTCATTATGTCCAACCTCCTCTCTTGTTGTCTGGGATTTTGATTCTTTCCTATCTACTTCTTTTGTTAGTTTCCAAAGTTGAGTTTTGATATCCTTCTAGATTTCTTGTGCACCTTCCATTAGGGAATTGAGCGCTTCCTCTGCTCGAAAGTTTCCCTTCCCCTACTTTTCCTTTGTTGGTGGGGGGGAATTGTTGCATTCCTGAGAGGTTTCTCCAACTTTTTTCTGCTCTAATTTGGTTCTATTCTCCTCTAGTGTCTCTTCTAAGAATTTGGTTGATATTACTTGTTGAACTCCATTCCTTGTTTCTTTCCTCTCTTCATTATTTGAATGGGCCTCTATTCCCCTTATTGAAGTGCCTTCTAGGGAGGAATCTATAAAGAGGCATTTCTTGGGCTCTTCTCCCTCCCATATTTCTATCTCATGTTGCTAGCTTCCATACTTTGTCAAGATTTCTATGTTTTTGTATAATCCGACCCCTTCGTCAATTTCTACTAGTATGTAGGCTTCCACCCCATTGATTCCATTTATGAAATCCTCATCCACCCCTAGGGCATCACCTAATCTTACCATCGCCTCTACATTCCAGAATTCTGAGGGTAGATCCACCAACTTGATCCAAGTGGGGACTTGGTTTATTTTGTAATTCCAAGGATCAAAGCTTGATCTCCAATTCAGGCAATGAAAACTATGACCATTCATGAACAAAGGTTTCCCTTCTACAATTTCTAGCTTTAATTTTTGGTCTATACATTCTATGAGAAAAAAAGAGTTTGGTAGTTGATGGATACTTACTTGGTCTTTGTATTTTTTCTTCCACCATACTTTGATTTCCTCTTTAGGGCAGCTTGGGTCGTCCACTTTGCGAACAGAGCTCTCTCCATCAATTTGAACACTCTTCATTTGATCATTTCTGAGAGCATTTGGTACAATTTTCTTCCTTGTGGTCGCAGCCAATCATCTCCACTTGTCCTGTTTTGGAAATTTCTTCTGTTTATTTTCCTCTTAAGTAGGTTGTGATCTCTCTGATTCATTCTCCTTCCAAATTCGAATTCTTCACTTGTTTGTTGGCTCGACTTACCTTCATTCCCGGGCTTAGGGTTTCTCGAACCCTTGGCTCTCCATACTTTGTTGGTGTGCTTCTGGATGCCACTACATTTCTTGTGCCAGCTGGGATTTGATGGTTTCCCATGACAATCATTTTCTTGGAACCACCCACGCCTTGGCTCACACATGCTCCAACCTTGCTTGTTCCTTTGTCGTGCCCTAGTTTCTAGTTTTTACTTAGGAACCCACTTCTCACTGTCTCCAATCTAGCTTCTATTCGGGTTGCAAGCTCTGTTCTTCGATCTCTTATTCTGGAAATACGACGGGTGGCACTTGTCCACCCATGCCCCGTTCAGGAATACCCATTGTGGGATGTGATTCGCTGCCTATTGGACGACAATACCATTCGTTGTCTTCCTTGGTTCGCCCTCTTCCACCATGTCGCCCCATCTACTCTTCTTTGCCTTTGCATTTTTACGCTCTTGCTCGCCAACTTGCACCATTTTAATTCATTATACCAACAACATATCTTCAAAACAATGCAACATATGATTATGAATATTTAAAATATTATAAACATATGAAAACATAAATATATACGCAAATATATCAAAAAAATAGAACCAATCTATTAACTTGAGAATTATTTTATTTTACTTAAGAACTATTTTATTTACTACAACACAAATTTAATTTTAATTTAAAAAACATATATTTTTTTTTATATTATTCTAATTTTGCTTTTATTTTGAAAATCATATTATATATTTTATATTTATATTTAATTTTTTATTCTACTTTTTGGAAAAGTCACTATTCATTATTTCAACATATTTTTGTTTTTATTTTGAAAAGTATAAAGTACATAGTAAATATTTAATATTTATATATAATTTTTGAATAGATTTATTTGTGGGTATTATATATATTTTAAATTTTTCATGTCTTTATATTTAAAAAATAAATGTTGGTTCTCAATAGTTTTGGTGAACACAGTCACAAAATTGCACTCCACCTCTTGTTGTTATTATAGTTTAAACCTCTTACCCAAATAAATTAAAATTAAAATTACATGTGTTAAAATCAAATTGAAAAAAATACACATGTTAAAATAAAATTGAGAGAGATTAAAGTATACTATGAAATTGGTTAAATGATGTTGAATTTGATTGATTTAACATTTCAATAGAGACCTATAAATCAAGAATTGATATTTAGATTTTTGGATCAAATAATTGAGATGAATGAAACATGAGAATTTGAGAGCTTGGAACTCGTCTTGGTGGATGGTTCTATCCTTTGCAAAAATAGATCTTTTGTACCTACAAAAATTTCTTACCTAATGTAAATATGAGGAAGGAAAATAGTGTGGTGCTAAGGAGTGTGTCATTGAGAGCTTGATGTGTTAGGATTGAAGTGCGCAAATTTCTTAACCTTTTTACTTAAATAGTGAAGGATCAATATAGTTCAATGCCCATAAAAATAATAATATAAGAAATGGCAATATCACCAAAAATTACACACAAGTACCCTCCACCCCATAAACAAGATTAACCCACCAAATAATCATATCCACCACTACAACCTCCTCTCTACCTTCCAAATGTCAACCTATAAAAGAGCTCACACAAATAATAACTCGATTAGGGAACTTAATGCAATGGAAAAAAATCAACCCTTTTCTTTGCCCACACTAGATTTCCTTATTCATTGGAGTGCATCATAAATGCACTTGTGACTTCCAAACACCCACAATTGTTGGTGACCATCAAATTATCAATCACTCAACCTTGGTCTAAATAAAAGGCCTTAAGCTCATTATGCTCCCTATAAACTATTAAGATTTACTTTCAAGTGAAACTTACATCATCCAAAGAGGTTAAAGTCTTTAGCTCTTCATTCTTGACTTTGGGTTTCCTCAAATATTCAATAGAAAAATCTATACCATCAAACTAAGAGTGAAAAATAATATGACACAACCAAATTTGATGCTTTGTCATATAAACAATAATCACTAATTTTTACATGATTTTTTCCCTAATGGTTTCTTCAACTAAGGAGTATCACCACCTCTAGAATGTATAATTCACCTAACATAGTTTTGACGAAGCTTATACTTTCCTTATATAGATGTAATGAAAGATGGAGCTCAATTGACCATAAAAACCTTCTTCTTAATAAAGGGGTCCTTGGATTACATAGAACAATATTATCTTGCTATCACAAAAGGGGCACACCAAAATAAAAATCCAACCATAAAGAATTGGCTCCATGCCATAAACATACTTTTCCCACACTAAGGTGATAAATATGTGCCAAAGAAAACATAATGTACAATCATGAATTAGGCAAATCCACTAGTTCATGATTCAAACCACCACTACCCATATACCAATATAAGATCAAGGGAATTTTAAAATAATTGGTAAACCAACTAGGGTATCAAAAAATATCACTACTGGCTCAATGTGAGGAAAATAGAAAAAAACTTAAGGAAGCTTAAAAGCTAGCAACTTTTCCATCCCCAACCAAGAAATAGTCTACTTATTATAAAGAGTTGACAAGGGTAAACACACAATAGTGTGTGCATTTTGTGTGCCAACACTTTTCTGAATTCAGATGGAGGTGAAAAGTGAAAAATACCTTCGTTCAAAGATGAGTCAAAAAGTGTTGCACAGACGGTTGTCATTGCACCAAAAGATTGACCTATTAATGCCCGATACAACTGCTAGAGTTAATGAATCCATGAGAGGTGGTTAAGCCATGTCACAAACCCAAGTGTTGTGTTGCACAAAACAAGGAGACCAAGGGCACACACCTTGCAACAATCCCCCTAACGCAAGCGAGGGGTTCAAACCCATGACCTAGGATTTGATACCAGTTGTTGCACAGATAATTGTTGTTGCACCAAAAGATCAAATTTTAATGCTCGATACAACTACCAGAGTTAATGAATCCATGGGAGGTGATTAAGCCATGTCACGAACCTAAGTGTTGTGTTGCACATCACAAGGCGACCAAGGGCACACACCTTGAAACAAAAAGTACCTTCGTTCGAATGTGTAAAACCTTTGAAGGAAGGTAATTTCCAAAAATGGAAAATATACCTTTGTTTGAAGATCCCTTTCTATTCCTTTTATGGAAATTACCATAAAAGGAATAAAAAGGAACCTTCAAACTAATATCATTTAAAACATTTTTGGAAATTACCTTTATTCAAAGGTTTTTTATTTTTAAAATCATCGAAACGGAACACCTTCGAACAAAGGTGCTTTAATAACTTCAAATGAAGGCCCTTAAAGTGAAAAATTTGCTTCCAACCTTGGGTTGTACTAGCAAATGAAATGAATATGATAAGATAATTTTGTAAGTTCGTAGCACTTGAAGTAAGCTTTCTAACAAGTATAACATTAAATATATTTAATTTGATTATTATATTTATTTTCTATTTTCTAGTGAAGATATGTTTTTCATCAATTATGAAGGTCTCTATTCTGTACATATAGAAAAATAGTAAAATATATAATTTTATTTTGAAAAATATTTGTGCACTAGTTATTGATGTTGTTATTCCAACAAAGAAAGTTGATTTAGATGAATACATAAAAAAATATGTGTTAATGAATAAACCTATGTTTGAATTATAGTTAATCTCACTTCAAAAATTTATTAAAAAATTTATGCAACAAAAAAATTATGAAAAAATATCCATTTACTCTAGATATTGGTCTTACGAATCTATATTTAAAATTTTATAATTTTATCCTTTATACAAATAAAGTTATTCTTTACCAAATAAACGTCACTTTTTTAAAATATTGTTAACTATAAAAACAAGTTATTAAAATTCATGTAAAAAAACTCACAAATTAGTTCTGATCTTTTTAAAAATATATATTTCTAATCTACAAACAAAATCTCAAAAATCACTAGTTGACATCATCTTTAAATTCATAATGGTTTGGTTGCTATAAGTGTCAAAAAGTGAAAATTTGGTGAAAATTTATGATTTCAATGTCCTACTTTGACCAAAAAAGTGGAAAAACTATTGTGGGCTAACCCAGAAAGACTCTTGATCCACACCTTCAATAGTCGACAAGTTAGTAACTTAATTGGCTTCCTATAGTAATGAGAAAACACTATTTCATTAAAAAAAATTCTTAATTCCAAAATTTCCTCCAAAAAAATGCAAGTCCTTTCAATTTAAAGGAAAACCCTTGTGAAGGCCATCAATTACAATTAAAAATACCCTTGCATCAACAATATTTTTCATCCTAGTAAAGAGCCATCCCAAAAACAACTTCCCTTTCAACATCAAATTGTTAGTTTGGTGTCTAAGGAAAAGAGAACCACAATGAACAAATTTGCCACTATCATTCCTAATAACAATTCTTGATCTTGCTAATCTAGGATTTCTCTTAGAGGCACCATCAAAGTTCAATATAAAAATCCCTTTGGAGGTCTCATCTGTATCACATTTATTCTATTTAATTATTTATGTCTTACCCCTTTGTTGAGGCAACTTCCTTAACCTTTAGTTAGGTCCTCAAAATTGAGTTAATAATAGTAAAAAAAGAAATGAAGGGTGGCGATAGATATTGCTAAGTTGATTGCTACATGTTACTAAATTTTGATGTAAGCAAATGTGTGCTCATGCTAGAAGATTCTTTTGTAGTGTGCTTTGACAAAGAAGTTTATTGTTGTTGATACTTGATGCTAGCATATAAGAACTAATAATTAATTCTTGCAAAAGGATAAAATCTCTTTGTTCTTTTGACACTCTTTCAATGTGCCTTTAATGATGTTAAAGTGTTATAAGACAATTTCTTTTTATACATGACCTTAGATGCATAATTCAAAGTTTCTAGCACCCATGTCAATAGATAACCATCAAATCCCATGATTTTCAACCTTAGAAAACAAAAATTTAAGTTTTGGAAAAGGGGGACTAGATTGTGCTCAAATTCTAGTCCAAAGGATAGTTAACTATAAGCACGGTTCATTCAAAGACAAATAAATTAATAAAAAATGAATGAATAAGTTTTTGAATTGCAACATATTGTATATGAGAGGGTTGGGTTTAAACTTGGAGTTATTGTACACATTAAAAGAGCCAAATTATGTATTAAAATCATGAATACACAATATATACAAAAGTGGTGTAAAACAAGTGATAAAAAATATAAAGATTATACATTTTTTTCTTTTACAAGTATTATATGTTTTTCAAGTACCTTATCCATATAATTAATTTAAACCATTATCTACAAGCTCACTAATAAATGTTGACCATATAATTGATATAAAATTAACACATATAAACTAGCAAACACACCTTGTTATGCAATGGGAACACTAAAGATGTGTGGAGGGTGAATTAGGAAAAAAATTGTATATTTTTTGCATACATTTGTGCAATACATGAGGTCAATTGGTAGGTGAATTAGCAAATGATAATGTATGTGCAAAAAAGGTCTTAATGGAGAAGTGATAGCTTCAAATTAACTATTCATCCACTTACATGGATCCAAACATGACTGAAGCAAAACCTCTAAATTAGGAAAGATAATTAGGCTTCATTACCAAGAAGCTCATATTATGAACTTGCAATAGGGAAAAAGGGAGAGATAGAGGGGGCAAGAGTAAGAGAAAGAGATGGAGATAGGAAAAAAAGTAAGGAACCCATAAAGCACACCCAAATCCAAAAATAGACAAATTGTAGGCTTCTCTTTGGCTGAAAATTTTAGGGGTGTACAAAATTATAATTCTACTTGCAATAAATTATAAGTATTTTTTCAATTGATAGTGTAATATGAATCTGATTTGAGTTTTATAATTTTTTTATATAATCTCCTATTTAAAAAAATAAACCTTTTATATTTTTCTAAAGATTAGTTATTGAACAAAAAACAAAAGCAATAATACTATTGGAAATAGGATGCCATTTAATTGCAATCCTAAACATTATTTATTTCATGTATCTCCTAAGTCCTTGGAAAGTGTTACACAACACTAGGATTAGAAAGAAATTAATATTTGATGAGATAATCATGTTAATTGACATTTGTAATTAATTCTAAATGTTAGGAGCATGTGAGGGTGTCCAATATGAGTTCCTAAATAATAGAGGCACATGGGGCGCCCACATAGTAGGTGACATTCAAGTTGAGTTTAGTTAACTATTCGGAGTAAGAGATAACACTTCTGAATGCATGCAAAGATCCTAGGAGTTAGGGTTTGATGTTTGCATGCATGAAGTTCAATTAAGTTCAAAATCAGTTTAGTTTAGTTTAGTTTAGTTTAGTTTAGTTGTGGTTCATTTATCTTCAGTTAGTTTTAGTTGAATGCTAGTTGACTTCAATTAACTTGGAATGCATGACTAATGATTGAGTTGCATGACAAATAATAGGGACTACCTTCAGTTAATAGGGGATGACCATTCTTGCATGAATGGTGTAGAGAGATGTTTCAGTTAATAGGGAATGACTTGGACCTAACTTGGGCACCCAAGTTGGCTTCTTGGAATTAACTCCTTTGCATGGTAAGATATTTTAGAAGGCTAAGTTGAGTGGGCCCACTCTTGGGTGCCTACTTTGGGGATGAAGCCTTGAAGATATTTATAGAATAAAGGTTGAGTTTGTACTTCAGTTTGGGACGCCCAAATGGATGAAGATGAAGATTTAACATTGTTCTTCACGACACAACTTTACTTGCAAGAGATAGGCGTACCTTTTAGGGATAGGTCTTGAGCATTGTAATTGTAACTCTTGTGGAATTTACAAAGTTGTTTAATCCCTATTTATCTCAAGCAAGTTGAAAATAGTTATTATCAGTTTTATTGCAGGTTGTGAAGAAGATTTGGTGAAGGAAAAAAAAGCATTCTCAAGCAAGAATTGGAGTTATTGTAATCTACTTCAAAGATTGAATAATACATTAATTCTTGGTGGAGTTTTTTCTCGAAAGGGTTTCTCCACGGTATATGCTTGTGTAATCTTTTTAATATCCTATCTAATTCTTCTACAACTTCTGTCTTCATTCTACAAATGGTAAAATGGATTAATCAGATAATCACCCACAAATAATTTGTAACAAAGGAAAACATATTTAGATCAACAATCTTAAAGTTTTACAAAGTATTAAGCTAAGAAAACACCTCAATTTTCAACAAATACATCCATAAAACTGAGTCCTTATCACGTAACTTCTAATATTTACATTACTTTTATGTTGTTTTGAGTAATTAACAGTGAAAATTATTTTAAACTAGACAAAATGGGACTCGTAATTCCTTCCATAGGACCAAGACTTTGTGAGAAGATATATGTAGTTAAGTCACTTTAGTACTGCTTTGTTTATTTAAGTGGAAGTTATATTTAACATTTTTAATCTCTCATTTTATGGGTTACAGTGTCTTGGAACCAAAATCATCGAGGTTTATGTATTTGTTTTCTATCTTGTTATATTTTTTAGCGTATTTGAAGCATGTCAACTTGTGCTAAAATTAAAATATTTCCTTGTCTTATAAAATTCAAATATACTTCTTTAGTTTTTAGACATTATCTTATTATTGGCATTGCCAATAAACATTTATTTACGGTCTTAATATTATAAAAAATTTAGCTTCTATATTGACCTAATTCTACTTTCAAATTTATAAGATATTCTAATAAATTAAAATTGGCATAACCATTGCACCTCCACTACAATCTTGATGTAAAATTACCAAGTTATTATCTAAACCAAACAAACCACTAAAGCATTGAGAAAAAATCATGAAGAAAAATGACAGCTTGAACACAAATCATCAGCCTAAAGTCAATATAATTTTCTATGAGTGTAACTCTTACACCTTCGAATTTGGAGATTTCGTAGTTTCATGATTCTAGGTCCCTTAGACTTTTAATCTCGTGGACACATTAAAATCTCTCATTCATTCATTTATATATATATAACACCATTTATGACATCAAAACCTTGGTCAATTGAAAGAAAAATAGACTTGACGTTCTTGTGAAGAAGAAAACAGAGGTTTGTACTAGAAGGATCTGAAATGGAATCGAACCAAACTTCGTTCTTCAGACGTAACTTGGAGAGCG
Source organism: Sequoia sempervirens (assembly GCA_007258455.2). Classification (NCBI taxonomy): domain Eukaryota; kingdom Viridiplantae; phylum Streptophyta; class Pinopsida; order Cupressales; family Cupressaceae; genus Sequoia; species Sequoia sempervirens. Next base: position 355,619,651 of record VDFB02373365.1, read on the forward strand.
GAGGGCCCGACACGTAAACACGTGAATCTCGCCTGTCCCAGGTAAGCGGCTAAGGCTTAAACAACGCGCATCTTAAGCTAGGCAGTTCCTCACATGTCGGAGTGCACAGAGCAGGACCGAGGGCAGTTGTAGCCTGTATTCAAAGCAAACCCGCCTGCCCTCCAGTCAAACCACAAACCCACGAGACCTAACCGCAGTAAAACAGAAAGCACGCTTCTTTTTGTATTCCCAGACCCCAGTAATTACAAAATCCGCGACTTCAAATGTTCTGTCTTAGCCGCCTTAAGGTCTATTAAACGCCGTACATATTGGACACTAAGCACATGAAAAAATATCGAAGAAGAGGGAGAAATTTCTCCAGTGCATTGCGAATATCGTATACATATAGTTAGTTTTGTTTGCTGTTGCGATTCGAACGCAAACCATTCTTCTAGTATTTCTTTGGTTTGAAATTTTTTGATTGAAAGAAGACAGTATTGAATTTAGATGGCTGGTTCTCTGGGCCATTTCAATGTTCTTCAGTCCACACACTCACAGAATTCAGAGCGACTGTGTGCAGCTAAGCGGCGCCTCCGGTCACGTGACCGTGCGAGCGGGCTGGTTCTCAAGCACACGCTATTCTATCGTAAGAATGTGTAGGTTTGAAGCAGGCTGGTTGTGTTCTGACAGAATTCAGAGCGACTGTGTGCCGCTAAGCGGCGCCTCCGGTCACGTGACCGTGCGAGCGGGCTGGTTCTCAAGCACACGCTATTCTATAAGAATGTGAGTTTAAGCGGCTTTGTGCTGAAGAACAGCGGTGCTGGGGTTGTGATGGCTGTGCGTAATCATGGGAGCTGTGATTCTGGATTCATGATCGACGATGTTCCTCATCTTTCCGACTGGCTTCCTAATTTATCTGTAAGATTTTTTAATTTTTCAAATTAGTTTTTAAAAAATTCAGGCTTCAAAATGTTCATTCGTTGTTTTGGGAATTTACTATAAATTCGAAATTTCTCTGAATCCAATTATACTCTTGATTAGCTTTTTTGCATGGTGCTGAAGGGTTCACATGTGCTCCTATTACATTGGAGTCAATCTGGGCCACTCAGTACAGAGCTATCACCATTGGGTATCTAAGCCAATCACCAGCATTTTTATGGTCTCAGAAATGGGTCATTCGGCCATTGATTGGTGGCAATTGAATAAGTTATGAAGTAATAGTGGTAGCACTCAGTGAGTCAGCACCGTGCAACCAAAAAGTGAAAGTGTTCAATAGACAGTTGCCTACCTTCTATATTAAAATCAACTGTCCTTTTAGTATGCGTTCGTTTTCTTAACCCATATTCATAAAATTTGATTTTAAATTGCTGACGCTCGGTCCTCAAATTCAGGCCAAATCTTTTTACACTCATCCGGGTTACTACCCTGGCTACCGGAGACGCTTACTGGGCTCTCACCCTGTTCAAGTTCTAGCAGGTGGATACATACTGGTGGCTTGTAAGCAATCCCAATGACCTAGATAATGCTCCACATCAAATTCTTGTGGTTGATACACACCAGTCTCTGGTAAGCAATCTCAGTGACTTAGGAAACACTCCACATGACAGGAGGAATCACCCCAGCCCTATAAGATTAAAGTCACAATGCTAATCTGGCTCAATCGTGCTTAATCAGAAATTTCGTTGCAATCAATCCCACTTAGCTTTATACCTTATTCACATCAGTTGCTTGTAAGCAATTTCGATGTTCTAGGAAAGATTCCACATCACAGAGAGAATCACTCCAGCTCTAAAACAGTAGAGTTCCAATACTATTCCGGACCAAGCATGCTTAATCATAGTAATCTCCACAATCCATCCCACTTAGCTTGATAATTCATTGAAACTGGTACATGATGACCCAGCAAAAATATCACAGGAGAAATCACCCCAGCCTTACAACGATAAAGCCCCAATATTATTCTGGCTCAAGCATGCTTAGTCATAATTTTCTCCACATTCAAGCACACTTAACTGGACACCTTACTTACAGCAATTCCTCATAAGCACTCTGGAATCTGGATGACCTTGGAAAAATGTCACGTCATAGGAGTAGTTGCCCCAACCTTAGCCATACAACAAGAAAGGCCCAGCAATACTTTGTTTGGAGAACACTTAATTCTAGATCTTTCTCCACAATCAAATCTGCTTAGCATGATACCTCATTTCCAAATTCTTTAACAAATATTGTGTCTTATTATATTTGGATTTTAAAATGTGTCTTATTACATTTCAAAGTATGGCACAAATAAGTTAATACCCTTGTGAATTTAGTTTCACATTCAGGAATTTAGTTCTACATTCAGGACACAAGTGCCTACACAATAAGGATATTCAACTCTTTGAAAGAGATCGCTTTCCTTCCTGAAACTCGACATATTTACTATCGTCATTCATAGATTTTGGTATAAGCAGGGCAATATTTTCTAAAAACAAACAATTTGTGCATTTACTTCCAAAGCCTGATGCGTTCAGTTTTACAGTTTCTGTATTAGTGAATGCGAGTTTGGAAGTTTTACATCATGCTAAATTTACTAATCATGGTTTTATCCAGAATGCTTGCGTATCTGAGCCTCTTATCTATAAAGTATAGTGCATTGTTGTTGCTATATACTCTGCGCTCCCATTGTTGTTACAATGATCCACTCAAAACATTTCTTCATTTTGCAAATGATTTAATACTAAATTTATAGAGGTTGTTAAATGTCACTGAATTAAAAATATGGACAAGATTAGCCATGACTGTTACTAATTTAGGACTTTTGGTGGATTATATGTATTCTGCAGACGTATCCAAATCCCTTGCAAGACAACCCTGCTTATGCTGATGTCAAGTAAGTTTGAATCACAAAATTTGTTTACGTTTTAAGTTTTATGTTCTTATCTTAGTGGATTTTCTTTGCAATCCAAATGCTATTTTAATATACATCTATGGAAAATTTCGGTTAAAAAGAATCTACAGTCCACTCCAATAAGAAGCAGGTTTCTTTTGAATCTAGTCTTACTCTAATGTAAGATGTTGAATTTGCCATTTTCAGGCAGTACTTTGTTCACCCAGATGATGTAGTTGCAAAAGATGTAAGTTCTTTTTATCTGAGAGTACAATCCATAGGTTTGTTCTATGTTCACTTAATTTTTCAGTGCATTTTCTTTGTGCATCTTATTTGGTTTTCAGTCTAGTTTGATATCTGAATTTGTGACTTTTCCTGAGTTCCAGATTGTTGTCAGACTGAATAGTCCAGGAGGACTTCATTTTCGTCGTGCGGGACCAAGGCAAAAGGTACGTCTCTTTGATGAAAATAGATTTCAAAGTAAAATTTCAAGTTTGCCCAACTTGAATATGTGACTGATATTTCTTAACAGGTCTATTTTAAACCAAATGAAGTGCGTGCCTGTATAGTAACGTGTGGAGGTCTATGCCCAGGGCTTAACACTGTCATCCGTGAAATTGTATGTAGTTTATGGAATATTTATGGAGTTCAAGATGTCCTTGGGATTGAGGTCAGTTGATATCTCATTCTTTGTTTTCATTAAATATGGCAGATAAATTAAGTAGCCATGCTGAAGCACTTTCAAAGCTTGTCTAAGACAATGCTTCCAGTCTTTTACATGCTTCTTCTCTTGTTTGGTTGCATTCACAATGGCTCTGAATCATACCTCAGAGAACCCTTTGCAAAGTGTCCACAGGGCTATTTCCTTGATTCAAGAGTCCTTTTTAGATACTAAGGAGCCCTTTGATTAATTATTTTTTCCTTATTATTTATGAGTCGTGACGGTATACACTTGTCCTGATTGTTTTCTAATATCAAGTAACACACCTTTCTATGATTCCTCTGTTGTTCTTTGTTCTGAATGTTGCAAATGAAAAGATTACTCACCAGGGGCAGTTCAAATTTTTTAGATTTTAAAGTTTTCCTAGTTTGAATAGCATTTGGTTTGAGAACTCAGCCTAATGTGTCACCATATTATTGCAAGGTTTCTGCAATCATAACTTTTCTGTAACTTTTTTGTGAATAAGTAACCTTTGGGTTCTTCTTGTGCAGGGAGGTTATAAAGGTTTTTACTCTAAAAACACCATCCCCCTAAACCCAAAGGTTGTTAATGATATTCACAAACGTGGAGGTACCGTTCTTGGTACTTCACGGGGTGGTCATGCAACTTCAAAGATAGTTGACAGCATTCAAGACCGTGGCATTAACCAGGTGCTTGATTCTTTCAATGATCTTGTATGTTTGTTTTTTTTGCCATACAATGATTCTTTGTTACCATCAAGTGTGTTTAAAATTTCAGTTGCTTTTGTATGATAGGTCTATATTATTGGAGGAGATGGAACACAAAGAGGAGCAAGTGTTATTTATGAGGTATTCACTATATGCATCTTGTCGAGATACCATAATGGGAATTCTGTAGATAACATGATGACTTTAACATTGAGGCAAAATTCTTTTAAACTGTGAAATAAATAAACTAGGATCCAATTATAAACATTTTTTATAGCTGTGAGAATTTAATGGCATGGTATTGCACCTCTCAAAATAAGAGTCTCTTACAGAGGGTCCAAAAGTGATTTTAAGAAGCCTTAGGCGTGTTGAAGAATTATGACTTCTTCCTCAATGCATCTGGAAAACTTCTAATATTTTTCGTCTATCATGTTGCTTGAAGTATCTGTTCACGAGATTTGGTGGTTTCATGAATGTGGAATGGTTGTGCCATGAATTTATTCTTATTTTAAAATGACTTTTGATTTCTTCTTTTGGTATTGAAAGTTTTTTCCATTTGCTACCTGCTGAAATATTTTTTTATCTGCTCCATTATCTTACCGATTCTTCTACACTATTTTTTTGTGTAACGTATGTTTGTTTCTGTGGATATTGAAATGTTGTGCAGGAAATCCGAAGGCGTGGCTTGAAAGTGGCTGTTGCTGGGATTCCTAAGACCATTGATAACGATATTGTGGTATGATGAACCTTATATAATAAAATTTGATATGTAAAATTACAATATGAACTTGAAGACTCCATTCTGGATACCATTTCATTTATTTGGACAATGAACTTTCAAATTATCTCAGACCAGTTCATATTAACTTTATGTGTTTATTTAACAATCTCATAAAATCGTGTATGTGGATATTGTTTTTCATACGTCAACAGATTTTCATTAGACATGAATTTTCAGGTCATAGATAAATCATTTGGATTTGACACTGCTGTGGAGGAAGCACAAAGGGCAATCAATGCAGCTCATGTAGAAGCAGAAAGTGTTGAAAATGGTGTGGGCCTTGTGAAGCTTATGGGCCGCTATAGTGGTAAGTTATGCAGCCACTTGTCTTGGCCAAAATTCTGTAGGTCCCAATTCACAATGAAATAACTCAAATTAATAAGGACAATGTGAAAGGAACTAAATTCAATAGTTTTAAGTATATGCAAGTTTTTTTTGGTATTAATTTTTGGAAACAAATCCACTATGAAATAGTCTCAAATAAAATGGGAAGAATGATGGATTAGTTTAGGGAACGAATGACTTCTTAGATTTGGAAATATATATCATATTTGATCAAATCTCAGTTTTTGTACTTTTCAAATTTTTAAGACGTAAGAAAATGAGTGGATTTTTATTCTGGTGCAGGATACATCGCTATGTATGCCACACTTGCTAGCCGTGATGTGGTAAGGATTTATTCTTATCTATTTGGACTGAGAAAATGATTTTGCGAATTAGAATGCCTAGTTTCTAATGATAACCATTTGTAGCAGAGATACCAGATTCTTTCGAACATTTACAATTTAGAAGCACTGAAATTCAACATATTGGTCATGTGATTCTTTCTTTAATTCATATCACTAACAGTCTTATATTGTTGAATTCATAAGTTTTAAATAAAGGGAATTTCTTACTTGAATTGAACCTATTCCTAGATAAAAATGCATGAAAACTGATAAACAACAATATCAATGATGAAAACTGATGATAAGTAATTTATAGTTTCTACACTTGCTTGCTTTATTAGATCTTCAAATGTTTGAGGGAAGAAAATATCAATTTTCTCTGATTAAGATATCACATCTGTGTTTGTGCAGGATTGTTGTCTTATTCCTGAATCACCATTCTATCTGGAAGGAAAAGGCGGTCTTTGTGAATATGTCAGGAAACGTACTCAGGAGAATGGGCATTGTGTAATCGTTGTCGCTGAAGGTGCTGGTCAGGAACTTATTGCTGAGTCTATGCAGAGTATGGATCAACATGATGCTTCAGGAAATCGCTTACTCCAAGATGTTGGTCTATGGCTCTCTCAAAAACTAAAGGTAAGGCTATAATGGTGTTGTATAAAGTCTAAACACGAAGATTGCTTGACAAGGTTGAAACTGATTCTAAGTGTCGCAGCTGATTCTGCAAGTTATGACGATTCAACTGATAAGCCCTTTTTTTTTTGGCTTTTCTGCAGGATTATTTTCTGAAAGAGTACAAACAAGTGATAAACTTGAAGTATATTGGTATGTTGCTGTGTCACATGAAATAATCTTTTTTATTACAGACATTGTGAATTTCTTGGTCTATTACTTCTTAGCCTTTTTATTGATTGCCATACGGATAATCTTGACATTCAAGGCCTAAATTATTAAGTACTCTGAATATATTTTTAAAGTTTTGGAAGCAATAACTATCTAACTTAATTCATTCTTTGGTCTGGACACTTGTGTTTGGCAGACCCAACTTACATGATTCGTGCCATTCCAAGCAATGCATCAGATAATGTTTACTGCTCTCTGCTTGCACAAAGTGCTGTCCATGGAGCCATGGCAGGATACACAGGCTTCACTGTTGGACCAGTGAATGGAAGGCATGCTTATATTCCAATTTCTGTAAGTTTCCCTTCCCAACTTGAGAGCGCTTTACATAACAACACATACAAAGTTGTTGGAAAGGAGATGAAATTTGGATATCAGAAAAATTTAAGGTCTATTTACTAAATGGTGCTGACATTTTACATTTGAGGAAGATACCAGACTATTTATGCATTAAATTCATGGTTTTCTGTAAATGGGAGTAAAAAGTTATAGTTTCTGATAAGATTACAAAGAACTTAGTGCTCAGGTAATTATGTATTTTGTTTTTCTGCAGCGTATCACCCAAAGTCAGAACCAGGTGAAGACCACTGATCGTATGTGGGCTAGGTTGCTCTCTTCTACCAACCAGCCAAGCTTTCTTAGGTCACAAGAGGTACAGGAGACCAAGATGCAAGAAGAATCAGTTAAAATGTTAGAAGAATTGGATGCCGACAAAAACGAAACCACTTCTCCTGTTCAGGAAGGGAACGGTCTTGCTGAGAAAAAGGGCGACTCTCCCCTGGAAGTAAATGGTGTAGCTTGGCATAAATCATATGTTGCATTGGCAAGTAAGCTGAAAGAGAAAGAAGGGGCTATATGAAGGTTCCTACAAACCTCCTTGAAAAATTCTCTGATGGCTCTCAAGCTTCATGAAAAGTTTTAAAAGCAATGTCGATAGTTTATACGTGAAGCTTTTAATATGTGAAAGAGGTCTATATATATCCTAAATTACACGATAGATGAGATGCCATGAACCACATTTTTGGTTCAATTTTTTCAATCCATGTTCTATGTCAATTTTTACAAGCCCGCAGGATGCATCGAGCTTTCCTATTGTAAATTTTCTGAGTTTCAACAATCAGGAGAATACCAGCTTAGAAGTTTACTTCTTCAGTTGTTGTAAAAGATAATTTCTCAGGGAGGGATGTTATGCACTAGCATCTCATAAATTGACTCATTTATTTAATTAATGTGATTCAAAGAGAGCAATTTGGTAAGCAGATTTCTAAGGTAGCTGTTACAAGTAAAAGCTACTGTACTAACCTTTTGTATTTGTAGTCTACATTCATTCGGACATGTTACCCTTAATTGCTTGCCAAGGCAATTGTAAAATGCAAAGATGCACTGCAGTTGAACATGATATAATTAGAGTTTGTAGAACAGAACAGTGAACACATTCAATGCTTTATTCATTAACAGATTTACATATTTATAGATACAGAAACTTTCAACAGTCATCCTATAATTCTGCTAAACAGTTTGACAGCTAGTTGTAGCTGATCAACAACTAACTGACGATTATTGACTACTAACTGAAAGACTAACAGAATGACTAACAAATGCGTTTACAATCCTTTGTTGACACATGTTCAAAACTAGAGGATTCATATAAATTGTGAGCATATTTCAGTTATGAGTTAATCTTTAACACCCCCCCTTATGAATAAGTGAATTTTGTTGGACTCTTAACATATCTTTACATGGTACAAACTCGGGACTAAACTAATTAACTAGCATAAAACAAAATAATACATTATGCATAAGTTGTTTGAAACAGTTTTTGGATCAATAAGGCTTCTTCAAGCTTCCTCCAATTATAGGTTTAGTCGTTTAGCTATAATTGAAGTTCTTGAAATCATTGGAACCATTTGCACATAATGCCTCATCACCCTCATAAAGGTATGATGTTAAAATTCTAAATTTCAAATCGCCCCTAAACTATCAGGCATCAATCCTTACATGTGTGTCTCATAACCCCAATGAGGTATAGTTTCTTTGATCCACAAACACCTTACACTATTGAGCATCTATCCATCTTTTGTTGCATCCTTCCTTGTCTTCAAAGTGTTGGCCTCTTCAAAATAGGACAAACACCCCATCTTTAGGAAAGTATCATCATTATCAATATATAGTGGTTCTTCAATGGTCTCACTCTTACCTGACATTTCCCATCCTTTTTCTTACAATAGTTTTCTCTCGATGACTTTTGGATGGGCGACAACATGAACTAAATTGCATAATTTCTCACGAGGAGGCACCTTAGGTAGTGCTCATTTCTTCTAACTGCAACTTGGTACACAATGTCTTGTTCTTCTCTTAATTGCCTATTGATGTCTTCTCTCTTCCTCCTCGATATGGGCATCAATAGTCACAACTGCACTTTCTTCTATTAGTTCAAATCCTTTTCATAGGGGCCAAGATCTGTAGTTGATCTATTGCAGATCTGAGGCATTTTGTTGCTCTTGAGCAAAGGAAGATGAGTCAACAAAGAGAAAAGAAAGGCTTCTTAACGACAACTAACACCCCTTATCATTCATCTCTTCTTAAGAATGAAAAAACCTCACAATATCTGAAACCTCAAACCACACACAACATTCAAATTGTCATGCAAACACTAAAGGATAGTAGACAACAGGAAGGGGAGGAGCACGTAATGGCTTTGATACCAAATTAAAGTTTGTAAAATAGAACAGTGAACACACTCAATGCTTTATTCATTAAAATATTTACATATTCATAGATAAAAAAACTTTAATAATCATCCTATAATTTTGCTAAACAATTTGACATCTAATTGTAGTTGATCAACAAATAATTGATGATCATTAACTACTAACTGAGAGACTAACATACATGTTTGTAATCCTTTATTAACACATTTTCAATACTAAATGACTCATATGTTGAATGAACAAGGCAACTGAGAGGGGGAGGTGAATCAGTTGTAGCAAATTAAAACATCAAAAACCCTCAACAATAATCAGATCCACATGTATTCAATAAAACCTTATTCTGTTAAAGTTATTAATCATGAAATGCAAATAACAAAAACTAAAATAACAACACCATGTACACAAGAGAACACCAGATTTATGTGGAAAACCTAATGAAGGAAAAATCATGGTGATGATTAATTCACAATATAAGTAACTGAAAGATTGGTACAAGGGTTCACTATTAGAATAGGACACACTGTCCAAAAAAGTTTCTTAGTCAGGGCTCACCGCCACAGAAAGAACACAAGAAGATAGAAGAGAAATGTTACATAGAGAACAACTTCTCAATGTAACAAGGAGTCCACCACAAATGCTCCAACACTTTCGCAGCCTTGCATGAAAGATTTCATACACCTTCAACTCACTGCCTTTAGGAATCCAACACTTGAAATTTGCACTGCTCTGCTCAAATTCGCGTCACACACATCACTCACATCGATCTCGCATCTATCTTGTCTCTCTCTTGCATCTCACAACAATATTACTCTTATTTATATCAATCTCAACCTTGAAAACCTTCTCCAAGGTCGGCAACTATCTGTTACACTTACAAATTCAAATTAGGTCAACACCTAAACATTTCCATGGTGGATAGGAATGAAGGCGACCCATATAGCTCCTTAATTAGGACCTAAATTAATCCTAACACACCTCAACACACTTTCATAAACTTCACATGTAGTGTTAACACAAGGTTAGCTAATACTCATGTTAAACACCATAAAACATTAAGTTCATAATTCCTTCAATCAATCTGAAACTTTCGAACAACACAATTCACTTGAACGTGATTTAGAATAATCCACGAACTACTTGAGATTCATCAAACACTTCATCCAAACTCGTAACATATAAATACATCATCCCAAAACATCTGGTAAACCTTACACACTGATGCATGAAACACACACTGTAGTATACCAAATCAAGTGAAACATTGAATTCTAAAAGATACAAATATTATAAGCAACTTCCTAAATCTGCACAACCTAGAGCCAAACTATAGAGAAACACAAAACAAATACATTTCTCCCAAGCCACATAAAACATCACTGAAAAGCTAGTTCACACACTGGTGAGAATATCTCACTATGTACAACGATCTAGAAACCCAAATTTTGAATATAGAAACTTTCTAACAACCTTGAACAACATATTAGATCCACATAGAAGAAATATGAAACACATACCAGAGCACGTTTTGAACACTTGCACAACACTATTTTCTTTGTTTATCAAATTTTCTCAAAAGCACTTGGAAACCAAATACCAGAGGCATCATCTCAACACATTACTTCATTCCAACATGTCTCTAGACATTGCAACAAAAAGATAGCTCCATGTACTCACAACACTACCTCAATATCTCAAATACACATGCACAATTTACAACAACCTATTTTCTTCTTTTTCACAATTTTCTCAATATCCTTGACATCTTCATCATGCAACAAATTTCCTTAGCATATAGCTGACATCAATGATAACACCTTCATACTTGCAACAATCTCCCCCTTTGTCATTGGCGACAACACAAGATGTGAAAAACCATCAAAGACAACACAACTCTGAATACATTTTCTTTTTTTCTCCCCTTGTATAAATAAAAAATTTCGCATGATACTTTCTCCCCCTTTGACATCAATGGCAAAGGATAATTTTTTTTGCATTGTTCTCCCCCTTTGACATAGAACCAAGATACTTGCTCTAAATACTCCCTCTTAGGAGTACACCAAACTAGATCAACAACTCTGCACACATGACACTACCTACTCCTCCTAAGAGGTAGCCACCGACATCAGTCCAGAAAATAGATGAATTCATAGATCCACTAGATTGACGCATCTCCATATGCATATAGTTTAAAGGATGGATAGTAACCCCCAACTTCTCTCAAAGATACTTAAAAGTATCTTTAGGACTTGAGCCTTAGTAAATATGTCAGCAATATGATCTTTTATAGGTACATACTCAAATTTTACCTCATTCTCCATAACCTTCTCTCTCAGAAAGTGATACTTAATTGATATATGATTTGTCCTTGAATGCATAAATGGATTCTTTGAAATGTTAATTGCACTTGTATTATCATAAAATATAGAAATAGGCTCATCACACACTACTTTGATATCTTTCAATGTCTATCTCATCCATAGAACTTGTGTACAACATGATGCTGCTGCAATATACTCAACCTCTACAGAGAATAAGGAAACTGAATCTTGATTCTTACTTAACCATGACACCAATCTACATCCAAGAAAGAATGCACCACCACTTGTACTTTTCTTGTCATCAACACAACCAACCCAATCTGCATATGTATAAGCACTTAATATGAAATTAGTATACTTATGATACCACAAGCCATAATTGAGAGTGCCTTTTAAATACCTGAATATCCTCTTCACAACTGCAACATGTGTTTCTTTAGGATCTTCTTGAAATCTAGCCTCAAGACAAACTGCATGCATGATATCTGGTCTAATAGCAGTTAGATATAGCAATCCACCAATCATAGATCAATATTTGTTCCGATCAGCCTTAGGTGAATCATCATCTTTGCTCAATTTGCAATCAGTCACTATAGGAGTGCATATTGGTTTGGAATCATCATTTCCAAGCTTTTTCAACATCTCTTTGACATACTTTGGTTGTGAAATAAAAATTTCTTTATCTATTTGATTTATTTGTAGCCCGAAGAAGAAATTCATCTCCCCAAACATTTTCATTTCATACTCCTTTTGCATCTCTTCAACAAATTTCTTACACATAGCTTCATTGCCTCCGAAGATAATATCATCCATATACACAACCACTATCAAGATCTTGTCTTCCTCAGTTTTCAAGTAAAGATTACTATCTGTGATGCCTTTATTGAATCCTTATTGTATCAAATATTTGTCCAGGGTGAAGCCACAATAGTGGTTTACAATTGAAGTGAGGAAGGAAAACTCACAAAAAACGAATGCATGGAAAAAATAATAATTTTAGGGATTCGTATGAACCTATTAGTTTGACTGAACCCATCAAGGGTTCGCTAGAACCTAGGTTCAGACAAACCCTCCTAATACTTTCCTGCCAAAAAAGCCATCAAAACCCCTTATAGAAGGGTGATTCAAACGAACCAAGGTTCAAATGAACCATGGTTCGAACGAACCACCTTAATTCCTCATCCCCTCCCCGAGACACAAAAAAAACTTGAATTTTGGCACTTCAGAGGTCGAGTTATTGATGAAAATGGAGGAATCTTCACAAACCCAACTTGAATCAGGTAGTCCTTAGAACGACCTATCCAACGAATGTAATTGATATGTTTTGGTTTTATTATGTTTTTTTTTTAGTTTTATTAAACATAGGTTTTTCATTGAAAATGAAGGTCTTTGTTCGCACATGTGGAAAAATAGTAGATTATTAAAAAAGAATTTAAAAATATGAGTGCACTAGATATTGAAGTCCTTGATCCAACAAAAAAATTGAATTTCGATATACACAAAAAAGGTTATGCGTTATACGGTCGGCTATGTCTAAATTGTAATTGGTTTGACTTTGAAACTTGATTAAAGAAAAATATTCAATAAAAATTGTCTAACCAAGTGTAAGCACTAGATATCATAGTTACGAATTTAAATTCGAAAGAATTAGAATTTTATCCTTCATGGAAAAAAAATTATGCATTATACGGTGTGCGTCACTTTTTAAAAATGTTATTTTTTGAAAAAAACCAATTTTTGTGGGAGATGGAAAAAGAAGTGCAATTTGATTCCAAATTTTTTTTTAAAAATATTTTTAGAATCTGCAAACAAAATGTGATGAGACTTTAGTTTTTATGAGCTCCAAATTCTTCACGGTTTAGCCACTATAGGTGCCTGAATGTTTAGATTTAGTTTAAAAAAATAATTCCAGTGTCCAGTTTGGTCAAAAATTGTAAACCGCTATTGTGGGATCACCCTCCAATTACCAAGCTTTAGGAGCTTGTTTCAATCCATATAATTTCTTTTTCAATTTGTAGACCATATCTAGTTGATCTGACAACTGAAATCCTTTTGGTTGTTCCATGTAAACCCCTTCTTCCAATTCACCATTTAGAAAAATAGTATTCACATCCATCTAATAAACTTTAAAGTCCTTGTATGTTGCAAATTCTAAAAACATTTTGATAACTTCCATCCTAGCCACAAGGGCAAATGTTGTTGGGATATAGTGTTGTACACCATTGCATAAATTGATTTATTATAACGTTATAATTAAATAATTATTTAGTTGTGATTCACCTTGGTGGTGTGGATAATCACACTAGGTAATTATTTAGGGACCACTTGATGTTGTATTGTAACATTGTATTATTATTTAATGTGTGGGAGACATGTGATAATAATTTAATATTGGCAAAAATATTAAATAAAGTGAAGTCTTAGTACCCAATATTAAATAAAGGGTTAGTGGTTTTGTATTCACATGGTTTTGTGGTACGTGGTTTTACCTTACCAATAGTTGTATTTTGTGTAAACTTGTATTTATAAAAACAAACACGTGTAGTGGTTTACGTTGGCTAAGCAGGTTGGTTGTCATTATTGAGTCTTCTTGAGGGGTGCATTTGTGAAGCATGGAATGGGATGTGTGGATTCATGCTTGGACACATGGAAATGTATTGGAGAGCTTGATGCTTTAGAGGTATTCATTGTAACTCTTATATTGTTTTATTGCTAAATAATATGATGGAGTATGGATGCTTTTGGAGGTTGGGTTTTTCCCTCTTGAGGGTTTTCTCGAGGTATATCTTGTGTTATCTTATGGCTTGTCTATTTGATCTATGCATTTTGACAATTTGTAATCATATTTATCTTTCATGGGTTATGTAGGAAATGGATTAAGACATAGGTTAAATGCAATATTTCCTAACAAGTGGTATCAGAGTTTTCATGGTTAAAGAATTTTTGTTATAACTCTAGTTTGAGAGTTTTTGCAAAGTTGAAGTCATGGACATTCATGTAGGGTTTGAGGCATTACAATATATGGAACACATATTGTAGGTGTTTGTATGTTGATTTGGACTTTTGGGTTGTCAAGATTTGTTGGGTTTATTGCAGATATGAAATTTTTCAAATTTAGGTAAAAAGGGTTTCTTGGTTTGAGTTTGCATATGAAGGTTTTGTAGGGGAAATTTCATAGATGACCTTTTGAGACAAAATGGACTTCATGATTGGATTTAGGTTGGCCGAGAGACGAAATTTAGTATAAAATTCGACCTATTTTGTAGAAGTTGAAAAAAATACAAATTTGTTTTTGTAAAAAGACGAATTTGCCCAATTTGCCCAATTTTGACATTTGCAGGGGAAAAAAAAAAGTTTGAATAAAAATCCTTATTTGAAAAATTTTGTAGAAAATATTTTGGTGTCAAGTCCTTTTGAAAAAGTAATTATACCCACCTTAGAAAAAGTATTTATACCCAACTTAAAAAAAAAAAAAACAGGGTAGAGAAGATTTTATTAAAATAAATCAATGAAAAAAAATAGCAGGTGGGGTCCACAGACCCCGTACCTGCGGGTTTGAAGAGCCGTATGAACAGGCCTTGTCGGCCATACCCACCCCATCCGGGCCAAAAGAAATTAAATTCATAACTAATCTTTTTAAAACCGCCTTATAAAGTTCTTAAAAGGAAGTTTAAAAAATCTAAATATAGTGAAATAAGTCCACCATTATGGAAAAGTCTAAAGAATTTTAAAAAAATAAAAATTAAAGCCATATGGCCTCCCAAGTGAAGAACTTTTGATTTAAAAATTAAATTGATTTTTGGAGGGGGGTCCACCTTGATTTGTTTTTATAGTCATATTGAACAACTTTTACTCTGTAAGGTATAACTTTCATCCATGATATCGTATTTTTGATTTTTTGTAGTTGTTGGAACGTTGGTTCCAAGCACTACATAGTGGTATAGGTGTGGTTCTATAATTTTTCCATTTTGACATGTTTTTGGGGTTTGGAAGTTAGATGTTCTCATTTGCATGACTTTGGTCATAACTTTTGTATACGGAATTGGATTTTTGATTTTAAAGAGGCGTTAGAGAACATTTGTAGTGTACTACACATTGGTTCAGATTGTTTATCTATTTGAGGAACAAGTTGAGCTTGGTACTTATTTGATCTCCTATAGGTGCTTAAGACTCGGGGTATAATTGTGTGAATATCCAGACGAGTCAAGAGGAAATTTTTTGAGGGAGTACATGATTTTATATGTTATTTATGATGCTATAGTTAATTATTAGATTGGTGCTTTCTAGTATAGGTTTACAGGTGTTTTCTAGAGTTGGAACTTTAATGGTGATAGGTACATAGGTTGTCTTTGGTTTTGAGGACATAGTTGAATATGATTTGAGGCTTGGAGTCTTGCATGGGTGATAGTTGAGTGCAGGTACAATGATGGCTATAGTTATGGTGCTATGGATAAGCAGGTACATTTGATGCATTTGCACGACGTGATCATGTACGTGGTGTTTGGTGGTGATATGGTTTGATGTTAGGAGATTGGTCTTATCTTCTTGATGCTTATTTAGTTCCTTGACTATGATAACTCATTTGTGGACATGGTTGGAACATCAGATATGTGGTTGATTTGGTGTTTGAGTCTTGATGTTTATAGGATTATCTTCTTTGATATCTTAGTTTGCAGGTTACTAATGTGATAATGAGTTTGCATGTTTCAGTGGTTGGATCTATGAGTTATGCAGTTGTATGGATTGATCATATATTTAGTTGCAGTGGAATGATTCGGATGTGGATTGTCTATATCCACTAGATTTGATTCATTGTTGTTGCAGATTTCATTAGTTGGCCTTGTCTGTGGTCATTTGCACATTGGTATGTTGCTTTGGGATTGAGAGGATAGATGGTTAGAGTATTTGATTAGTCAGGTAATAGGACTTGTAGCATGTGGTTTGATCACGATGTTATGATAGCTTGGTATATTCATTGGTTATACACTTTTAGTGGGAGCTTTTGACAATGATGTTTTGGTGGTGTTAGATTGGTTTGTGATGTTTTGTTGGTGGTTGTATGTATCTTCTTGGCTTGGAGATCTTGGTTTACTTGTATGTTACTGACATTGTAGTTGAGTGTGTGTAGACTTGGATGATCTTCATGGAGAGGATGGTTGTCATGATGCCATGTGTAGATCATATCATGGTTTAGTGGGAGTTGTCGACAATGACGTGGATGCGTCATTGGTTATGGTTACCTTCATGTGATTAGAGATATGAGTTCTTTGTTTAGAGTGTGATTGTTATTATGTCATGGTTTACTTTTGATACTCATTTAGAGTTTTGACATGTTATATGTGTTCTCTTTATACTAGGATGTTTGCATTGGTGCATGTGATCTCCTAGGAGGAGATGGTTAGATCATGTTGTCATGATAGGTTCCCGATTATGAGGTTGGAGCTTTGACATTGATCTTGTGTAGTTATCTTTGTATTGAGAACATTGATCATTTGCTTGATTACTTCATGATGGTGTTGTGTTGCATTTGGAGTTTGGCATGTATTGATCGGTTATAGGTGCTTGTGGATACTTAGAGATGTAGGTGATGGTTGGAATTCTCTTGTGATCAGAGACATTTGCTTTAGACTGTTACTTTTTGGAGGTTTTAGCAAGAAGACCAAGGAGCTTTCACTTGGATATGGACGTGAGTTCAAGATAGATAGATAGAGGAGATTGTCCTTGGAGTGAGTCATGATGGCTTGGTTATTTTGGAGGAGAATTCTCATTCCCCACTCCCGGTCTACTCAGCAACTTATTATTTGAGAGGTATTTGTCTATTATATCTTTCATATGTGTTATGTTTCCTGCTTTGATTTCTCATGGGATCAAGTTGGTTCATGGTGTTTTGGATACTCATTTGAGGATGGTTTAGCATGAGTTCGTATGCTTTATATTTCATAGCTATGGATCTTGAGCTATGGATAGTTAGTTCTAGAGGATTCATTTGAGGGATGTTATGACATGGTTATCTCCTTGTGCATTTGAGTTTATGATATTATTCTTTGATAAGGATTGTTAGTAGATGGTTTATGGGCTAATTTTCAGTTATGGGGATGGTTACCTTGAGTTGGATCATCTTGATTTGAGAGACTTACATCCATGTTGGCATTGTTACATTGATTCATATGATGTACTTGATCTATGAGGTTGAGTGTTATGGATGTTGTTGAGGATTTTCATTTGGGGTTGTTAGGAGATCATACTTGATACATCGTTACACTTTTGAGGTGTTGGTAAAAGGACATTATGGTTTACAAATTTCTCTCTCTATGGTTCCTTTCTAGATGTTCATGTCTTGGGAGGATGGTGGAAACATGTTGTGAGAGATTATGCAACTCTTTGGGTTGTATGTGTGGATCATTGTTATTGTTATTGGTTCTTCATGCTTTGATTTACTTATTACACCTTGATATAGTGTTGATTGGTAGACTTGATATGATTTGACATTACCTCTATAGTGGGAGTTCCTGGATATGTATGTTCTTCATTGACATGTTTGATATAGGGAGCTTGTGATTATAGTTTACAAGTTGCATATGTTCTTGGCATGAATTTACTGATGTATTGATACCTTGGAGGTATGGATGGTTGGATGTGTTAGCATGTGTTGCAGATGTTATTTCTGATCATGTGGGTTTTTTATAGTTGATAGCAACTTGGTTAGAGCCTTTGTTATCACTTGGATTTGATGCTTGTGCTTATGGATTAGTGCATCTTCACCTTGACATGTTCCTTTTCTTCCATAGGTGGCATGTTGGAGGATGAGAGGAGTTCCTTGCTTGAGATGGTGGTCGCTTTGTTCTTATTGCAAGTATCTTGATGGAGCACGAGAGCATGTTGGAGATTCTTGTGGTTTCATGTATGGCTATGATGATGTATTTCATGTATTGATCCCTTATGAAATGTATACAACAAGTGGGAGAATGTTGGGATATGGTGTTGTACATCATTGCATAAATTGATTTATTATAATGTTGTAATTAAATAATTATTTAATTGTGATGCACCTTGGTGGTGTGGGTAATCACACTAGGTAATTATTTGGGAACCACTTGATGTTGTATTGTAACATTGTATTATTATTTAATGTGCGGGAGACATGTGATAATAATTTAATATTGAGAAAATATTAAATAAAGTGAAGTCTTAGTACCTAATATTAAATAAGGGGTTAGTGGTTTTGTATTCACATGGTCTTGTGGTACATGGTTTTACCTTACCACTAGTTGTATTTTGTGTGAGCTTGTGTCTATAAAAGAAAACACGTGTAGTGGTTTAGGTTGGATGAGTGGGTTGGATGTCATTATTGAGTCTTCTTAAGGAGTGTATTTGTGAAGCATGGCATGGGATGTGTGGATTCATGCTTGGACACATGGGAATGCATTGGAGGGCTTGATGCTTTAGAGGTATTTATTGTAACTCTTGTATTGCTTTATTGTTGAATAATATGATGGAGTATGGATGCTTTTGGAGGCTGAATTTTTCCCTCTTGAGGGTTTTCCCAAGGTATATCTTGTGTTATCTTATGGCTTGTCTATTTGATCTATGCATTTTGACAACTTGTATGCATGTTTATCTCTCATGGGTTATGTAGGAAATGGATTAATATCATGGGTTAAATGCAATATTTCTTAACAAATGTCTCCTCAAAGTTTATTCCTTATACTTGTGAGTAACCCTTACACACAATTCTTGCCTTATTTCTCACCACTTCTCCATCCTCATTCAGCTTGTTTCTGAATACCCACTTAGTTCCAATTATGTTCTTATTTGTCAGTTAAGGAACCAATTCTCAAGTTTGATTTTTCTCAATTTGCATAAGTTCTTCTATTCTACTTCTTGTCAATACTCCTTTCCTCTTATCTCCAATGACTTGATCTTCAGAATGATTCTTTTGTACATACTTAGGGGTCTTCTTCGGAGTGTCTTCCTCTTCATTTTGCACTTCTTTTTCATCAAGTTTTTCTTCTTCTTCTTCTTTGCAATCAGGTTCATCTGATACATAATCATCTACTGCAACTGAATTCTACAAGTTTTCATCAACCTTAACATTTGCAGTTTCAACAATCTTTCTCAGCCTTTTGTTGTAACATCTATAAACTTTGCTTTTAGTAGAATATCCAAGGAAGATACTTTCATCATACCTTGCATCAAACTTTCCTAAGTTTTCTTCATCTCTCTTGATGTAACATTTTCTTCCAAATACTCTAAAGTACTTCACAATAGGAATCATTTCATGCAAGAACTCATAGGGAGTCTTTGTGTTCTTAGCTTTAGCTTGAACTTTGTTAAGTATGTAAACAATAGTATGAATCGCTTCTCTTCAATAGACTTTAGCTAGATTTTCTTCTTTCATCATACTCCTAGCAACTTCTTAAATAGTCCAATTTTTCCTCTCAACCACTTTATTCTGCTGAGGAGTTATAGGGGCAGCCAAGTGCCTCTTTATTCCATGAACTTCACAAAACATGTTAAAATCATTGGAGGAGAATTCTCAACTTCTATTAGATCTCAAACATTTTATTTTCACATTCATTTCATTTTCAACTATACCTTTAAATTCCTTGAATTTATCTAATGCATCATATTTTTCTGTAAGATAAGTAAACCATGCCATTCTAGAGTAATCATCAATTAAAAACATGAAATAATTGTCACCTTGAAGACTTCTCACCCTTGTAGGAACACAAAGATCTGTATGTATTAATTCTAGTAGTTCAATAGCAAATTGTTCCTTTCCTTTGAAACTACTCCTTACTTGTTTTCCAAACTAACAATTCTTGCAAACAACATTGATAGGCTTTGTGATTCTTGGTAAATCTCTCACTGCATGAACTAAACTTATTCTCACTAAATTATCAAAGTTCATGTGACACATCCTCCAGTGCCATAACCAACTGTCATTAATTTGAGACATAAAGCAATGACCATTAGCACCCTTAAGCTAATAGATGTTTCCATCTATCTTTTTACCAACAACAATCACATTTCTAGACCCTTTTCTAATCTCACATGTTTCATCCTTAAAAACAAGATTATATCCTTTGCTACACATTTGTCCAGCACTCAAAATATTATGCCTTAAACCCTTAACATAGTAAATATCTTCAGTATTATGTTTTCCATCAAAACTGATTGAACCTATTCCACAAATCTTAGCTCCTAAATCATCTCCAAATTTAACTAATCCTCCATCATAATTTTCAATTTTAACAAACTTACTTAAATTGTCTCTGGTCATGTGATTAGAGCAACCACTGTCAACAACCTAGTAATTTTTATTTTCTTTAACATAAAAAGCATAAACCAAAGTGCCTTCAACCTTCTCCTTCTCTGAAACATTTTCCTTCACACAACTTCTAGAGTTAGCATAACTAGATTCTTCTTTTATAGCCAAGAACAAGAATTCATTATCATCAAAATATCCATAATCAAACTCATCATTAGAAATACCAACATCTTCTTCAACATAGTAGGCTCTTTTAATCATCTTTCCTTATTATTCTCACTCTTATTGTTCATAGCTTTGTTTGGACATCTTGAAGCATAATGACCTACATTTCCACAAATAAAACATTTGAAAGGTAGTTTGCCTTTGTACTTACCGGTGCCCTATTTTACCCTTCTTACAAATTTAGCTTGCACATCATCAAGATCATCTCCATGTGAATCTTCAATCTTTTTTTATTTTCTAGCCTTAAAAGTTGTCTCCACTTTTGTGCCATTTTTCAAACCAATATTTCTCATTTCAAATGAAGTTAATGTACTGATCAACTGATCTCTAGAATAAGTATTAAAATTTGTAACTTCCTCAATAGAAGATACCTTTTCACTGTATGAATCAGGAATAGTTTTGAGAACTTTCTTTACCACCCTAGGTTCTTTGACTTGTGCACTAAGACCTCTCATAACACTTACTAGTTCATCAACTCTCTACATGTAGGTTGAAATTGTTTCATCTTCAGACATTCGCATAGTCTCAAATTATGCCTTCAGATTCTGCAACTTAGCTTGTTTGACCTTGTCATATCCTTCATAAATACTTTCAAGCTTATCCCAAACATCTTTAGTAGTCTTAAGATTCATAACTTTAACCAATTCATAATTTGAAAGACTTTTCATCAAAATAAATCTGTCCTTACCATTTATTTCACTTACCTTGATCTCATCACTTATGCTTGGACCATCTAGAGGTGCAACATGTTGATTCTTTATTTCCTTTTCAATTTATAATCCATGAGCTTCTAGATATCCTTCCATCTTTGTCTTCTAAAATTTGCATATTTCGTTCCATCAAATCTAGGGCAATCAATTTGCTTTGCCATCCTGAATCTATCTTAAGCAGTTAAGCTCTTCACCAAGGAACCTTGCTTTGATACCAATTATTGAATGAACAAGTCAATTGAGAGGGGGGTGAATTAGTTGTAGAAAATTAAAACATCAAAAACCCTCAACAATAATCAAATCCACATGCATTCAGTAAACTCTTATTCTGTTAAAGTCATGATTAATCATGAAATGCAAATAACAAAATTGAAATAACAATGTGTGAACCCTTTTCCTAGTACCTACAAAACAACATGAATAAACGAGTTAGACAAGGAATTACAAGCTAAAAGAAGGATTCCCCATGAAATCCATTTACAAATCTAACTAGGAATGAAAATATTGAAGAACACAATGCAAATGATAAAATCAAGATAAAATCCTAATAAGATATGCAAACTCTCAATCCCATGGGGGAATTGGTGCCAATTTGATGTGGAAATTTGGCCCTTTCCCAATCCCTAAGATGCAAGATTCGAATGTTGAAGAGATTGATGATCCACTTTTGATGAAATGGTGAGAGCTCCAAACAAAATCTGTAATAACCTAGCTAAGAACTCAAGATGGATGAATGGAAATGGCTAAGTATTTTAGCATGGTAACTTTGCTTGGATTGTGGATGATAAAATGAGGAGAGGAGCTCTTCATTTATAGGATTTCAAGATGGATGAATGCCCAAATTTGAGCAATGTGGGACTAACATTCATCCAATGATATGGTGCCACTTGTCAAGCTATGAATGGATGATGGTTGTGCAAGATTTGGGGTTTGTGCCAATAAATGCCAATATTTGAAATTCAAATTTGTTGAAATGACATGTAAGAGGGAAGGGAAAATGCAATAAATGCCACTTGGCTCAAGGCAAAGGACATGTAAGAGGTTTTAAATGCCCTTGGATTACATGTTGACTTGGAATTTTTGAATTCAAATTGAGAGAATATTCCAAAAGATGCCTTGTGAGGAAAATAAAGATTTAATAAATAAATTAAATCTATTTTCATGTGCAACTTGCATTATCTAGAGGATGTGACATGATATGAGGTTAAATTAATCAAGGGTTTAATTAATTTAACAAAATTAGATGATGTGACTTATTTGACTTAGATTTATGGATTTATTTAAATTAGATAAGAGAGGAATATGTAAGAGGCTAATTAAATAAAGATTTTGATTTATTTAATTAAAAGGGATGGTGTTAGATTAAATCAAATAAGGTTTTAATTTATTTAATTTAATGGACAGACTTTAGGGATTTAATCAAATAAATTGATTATTTAATTAAATAGGGATAATTAGATCGGATAAATTGATTTAATTAATAGGAGATTGACTTGATTAGATAAAATGATTTATTTAATTAAGAGATGAATATTGATGAATTTAATCAAATAAAGGAATTTGATTAAATGGTTAGACCGAAGAATGATTCAGAAAGAAATGGTGTTAGTAAGTCAGGATCAGGTGCATGATGTCAAATCAGTATATTTTCGATGTCTACATTTTTCCCCTCTTTGAAGCAATGCACTCGTTGCGTTAGTTCAAAGAATATACGATCTCAATCAAAGCCAAAATTTTTGATTATTAAAAACTTTTCCCACTGCTGCATGGCAAGAGAAAACATGCCATTATAATGCCCCCTCGAGAGATTGGACGAAAATTTCCATTTTTTGGGTGATCTCATGAAAAAAGTGACAAAGTTCCCGACAGGTCCAAAAGGGGTCCGGGAGGCTAAAAATGTGTCTAAATGCAATAAAACAATGAAAAACAAGCCTCAAACGGATGAAAACAAGTTCGAGGGTCCAAAACCCTAGTAGGACAGCCCTAGAGGGTCAAAAAACCCTAATTTTTAGGCTTAAAAGGGGCTCGAGGGGTCACTTTCAAGTCATTTTTACACACCTCCACTAGAAAACCTTGAGAATCGAGCTCTGACCTCCTGATGATATGGCGCAATGACAACTTCCTCTGAATCGAGCTCTATTCTCGGTAGCATCGGTCGCGGGATTTGGTGAGTTTTCTCTAGGACTTCAGCGATAGAGATCAAGATCAGCTAGGTGTCGCAGGACTATGGCACATTGCGTACACGGCACCCGTGCGCACACACCTCGGGATGTTATCAGCACTGGCGGAGCGGTGGCACAGCGAGACTTCATCATTTCATCTTCCCACTGGTGAGGTGACCGTCACATTGGAGGATGTCTGACGCATATTACAATTGCCCATTCATGGCCGCTGGGTGATCTACGACATGGAGGAGGGATGCATTTGCTGCACCAGAGTCCTTGCCACTCGAGACATTGTCTATTGCGAGGGGCAGATCAAGCTGGAGAGGTACAAAGTTATAGCACCTCCCTTTCGTTTGGTGATTGCGGCGATCATTTCAGGCTTAGTTGCCCTAGACAGATGAGGGCGATACTTCAGTCTTGGATGGGGATACTGCTGGGAGAGGATGGTCTAGGACAAGCCAGTTCGATTTGCATGGGGGCCCATGCTTTTAGCTTCACTCTACAGGGATTTGCACGAGTGTGTCTATGTAGATGGCAGAGCGTTGGGAGCTGGAGTTACCTTGATGCATGTCTAGGTGTGGGAGCACATTTCTGTGCTACGTCCACGAGTGGTTCTAGTTCCAATGGGGGCAGAGGATTCCCTTGTGGCACGATACAAAGAGGGTGTGTCATTCACACATACTGGAGAGCATGGGATCCCCTATTGGAGGCGGGTCATAGATGAGATGCTCGTGTTCCATTATTTATACATGGATGGTTTATTTCTATATGCTTTGCAGTGAGGTTTTATGGATGCATTTATTTCTAATGATGTTTATGCAATGATGTTATCTATATGATGATTTATTTTATGACGATGTGATATGTGAAATGATTTGATGCAATGATGTGAAAAAATGCTTATATATGAGTTGATTTATGGGTGAATATGATATGATACGATGGTCATGATATGATGCAGATGAAATGATGGTATGAGATACTCAGAATAACAAATGTTATTATCCTAAACGATGATGTATGTGATACAATGATATGTTAATGCAATGATATGTATGCTTAACGAATTAATGCTTATGCTCCTATTGTTTATGATTATGAGATGCCTCCGTTCATGTTATGTGGTGATTTATGTAATGATAATATGAAGTGCTTATGAAATGCAAATGAATGCTTATGCAATGATCAATATAATGCTATGAGATGTAATGTAATGGGTGGAATGCGGTGTCATGAATGCACCTATTTAAAATGTGATGTGTATGTTTCCTATATGATATGCTTTTTATATGAGATGTGTATGCAATATGTTAATGATTTGTGGATGCAGGATCGATGATGATGATGGTGATGGTGATGGTGATCAGATGTCATAGTACTTTGTTAGTGCGGTTAGTAAGAAAAGAAGTCATTTCAACAAGACTCAAGATAACACAAATGCAGATGATGATGATGATGATGATGATGATTACTTGCCGAGGAATTGGGATTTTCAAAGGGCTAGATTTTCTTATGTTTGATAACACACGTGGTACGATGCATCAAGGTATAGACAACCAGGATGGCATGGAACCTAGTGTGATGGACTTTGACTCAACAAACAAATAGGAGTATTCTTGTTCACACCTGACATACGAAAACCTTGCTAGGATGCTCTTCAGAAGTTTCAGACACCTTAGACCAAAACATGGAAAGGTAAACCTATCCCTACAATAGTCAACAAGTTGCCCTAGACTTCTTCCATACATACCTAACAAAGCAAGTATTCGCCAAGGTTATATTGCAAGAGCATCCAACAAGCACCGCAGACAAAGCATAATGATCATTGCCTCATTCCTATTTCTCTAAATCTGCTATCTTAGGATATTGTCGAGACATCCTTGGAATGAGCGCAAAATAAGATAAATCAAAAGATAAAGACCAAGTAAACAAACAAACTAATGATCTTCAATACCACTAACGGAAAAAGGATATGTTTTCTAAGGATGATGAATGAAACTTATTGCAAAAAGATAATGCCCATTGTAGGAAGGATTCATCCTAGGACATGTTAGTGGATGGCGGAACGCCATTTCGTTTATAAGGGATGATTGATATGGGACCAATTTAGATGATGAGTTACCAATACGAAGAGATAACCAGCTTGCTTATGTTACTGACTTAGACTTACGACTTGACATTTTGAATTCTACCTTAAGATGGTGCGAGACTTGTTTCTGATTGTTTTACCAAAGGTTGATTATGATGATCAGTTTATTATGAGTAATGTTTATTGCAGGTATAAGCGATATGAGATGGATTTTTCTCAAATATTTGGATGTTTTTGATGTTTTGCAATGTTCTGAGGCTGTTTTTGGTATTTTTTCGAGATTTTCCAAATGTTTTGATTTTTTGATTTTTTAAATGTTTTTGGGATTTTATAAGATTTTGACCAAGAAACTAACCTAGAGACCTATCCTAGGGGTCTCGAGGGCTGATCGATAGATTAGCCTTGCCTACGTTATACACACAGAGACCACGTAGTTCGACTGACGACCTGACTGATTTACAGATGAGATGTCAGTTTATTATGACGGACTCCTATAAGACTGACCTAAATGTCTTGGGGGATGATCAAAGATCAACCTTGCCTAAGTTGAAGTTCAGAGACAACGTAGTTCGACAAGACGACCCTATTTTTGGTTTTTTTAAATGACTTTTTGACCTGTTTTGGATTTTGATATGTTTTGAATGTTTTTGGATTTTTTGATGTTTTGATGTTTTTGGATTTTTTGATTTTCTAATGTTTTGATGTTTTTGGATTTTCTGATTTTGAGGACTTTAAGACCATACATGAATCCGATCCGATGAGAACATGCCCCTAGCATGCTGTAATAGACTACTCCGATAAAGGCAGGACAAACTGACCTTGAGGATGGGCTGAGTAGTACTAGGAGGGATCATGATATGAACACAGGACCAAGCTATGGTGTGGATGTGAATGTATGAGTGATGGATGGAGACCTGAATGTGATGGATGATGGGAGCAAAATGGAGGGATAATGACGAACAAGCCATAAAGGTCCTGGTGGATGGAAAGTGCTTATTTACACAAGGTGCTTGTTTGCCAGGTTTTCACCAAGGTTCTTGCCCAATGTGCCACCGAAGTGGTTTTCACTAGAGAATGATTTTTTTGATCATTTTTCTAATTTTTTTGGATTTTTTTGCTTTTTTTATTTTTTTATTGTTACCAAGATGCCTGTTTGCCAGGTTTTCACCGAAGTAACCATTTTTTCAGGAATTTTTCTGATTTTTTTGGATTTTTTGGTTCTATAAATTTAAAACTTTTTGAGATAGGGCTCTTGCAGAGGTTCCCCTTTGGGTGTTGATAGTTGATATGCCCCTGATTTGTAACTTGTTGTTATGACAAATGGTCCTAACCAATTAGGTTCAAACTTTCCTTTGTTGTTGGGGTTCGGGACATTCTTCTATTTTCTCTTAAG
The DNA here is from genome assembly GCA_007258455.2 of Sequoia sempervirens. NCBI lineage: Eukaryota > Viridiplantae > Streptophyta > Pinopsida > Cupressales > Cupressaceae > Sequoia > Sequoia sempervirens. The sequence goes on from VDFB02373365.1 coordinate 355,647,119, forward strand.
ACTAGTTCTCTGACTTGAAAAGTTCTACTTCTGATTTTCTTGTTGTAGCTCTGTTTGAGTCTATTCTTATAGACTTGCAAGTGATTTAAAGCATCTATTCATCTTTCATCCAGTAACTCCAACTTATTTAGTCTTGACACCCAGTAGTCCTCATCCGTGATGAGGTTTTGCAATGATATTTTGAGGGATGGGATCTCAATCTCAATGGGGAGGATAGCTTTTGATCTATAGACCAAGGAGAAGGGGGTGGTGCGGGTGTGCGGATGTTGGTTTGATAAGCCCAGAGGGCGGGATTAAGCTGCAAATGCCAGTCATGACCTGCGTCATTGACTGTTTTGTTGAGGATTTTAAGGATGGTTTTGTTTGTAGCTTCTACTTGGCCATTACCTTGGGAATAGTATGGGGTGGAGAAGCGGTGCTAGATTTTGAATTTCTCACACAAGTCGTGAACCTCCTGTTCTTGAATGGTGTCCCATTATCTTAGATAATGGCTTGTGGGATGCCGTAACGATAGATGAGATAGTTCAGGATAAATTTTGAGATTTGCTTCCCAACGATATACGTCATTGGGTATGGCTTCCACCCACTTGGTGAAGTACTCAGTTGAAGTGATAATGAATTTATGGCCATTGGATGAGGTGGGTGTGATTTTTCCAATGAGATCAAGTCCCCACTATGAGAAGGGCCATGGTGTGACAATCAGGTGAAGCTCTTGAGCTGGAGCATGGATGAGATACCCATGCTGCTGACATTGTAAATACTTTTTTGGATGATCATGTGCTTCTCTTTCCATTGTGGGCTAGTAATACCCCATCCTCAGCAATTTCTTGGCGATGGTCATTCCATTCGAGTGTGAGCCACATATATTGTTGTGAACCTCAGTTAGACCGGTTAATGCCTCCTCAGCATTTAAACAATGTAGCAAGGTACCTTCTATGCTTCTACGATATAAGGTATCACCTAAGATGACAAATTTGGATGCCTTTTTGATAAAGGTTTGTTTTAGGCTCGATAGTAGGTTAGCAGGTATGACTCCTATGCGAAGATATATATAGATGTCATGATACCAAGGATTTCCAGGACCAATGATTTGACACACATATTCTGATTCTGGTACCTTGAATGTGGGAACGAGAAGTTGCTCGATCAAAAATTCATATTTCGGCACATTGTGAGGGATGTCTACTAGAGACCCAATTGTAGCCATGGCGTTAGCGACTCTATTGTTGGTTCTTGGAATCTGCTAAAATGTTATGTCGATGAAGGATTCCTTTAGAGTCTCCACCAATTTCTTGTATGGGGTTAGCTTGTCATCCTTTGTCTGATATTCATTATTGACCTAATTTATGATCAACTGAGAGTCTCCATATACCTTGAGAGCTATGATATTCCATTGCACTGCTATCTTGAGGCCTATAGTCAAAGCCTCGTATTCTGCGATGTTGTTGGTGCAAGGAAATGCCAATTTGTATGACTTCGGTATGCAATCCCCTTGTGGGGTGATGAAGAATACACCAACTCCTGATCCATGTTGCGTGTATGAACCATCGAAGTATAGTTTCCAGTGGTCCACTACATTGAGGTTAAAGATGGATTCGTCTGGAAATTCAGATACAAGAGGATTCTCTGCATAATAGGTGCCTCTGCCAATTGATCTGCAATAACTTGACCTTTAATGGCTTTTCGCTCAACATACTCAATGTCATACTCTAACAATATCATTACCCATTTTTCCATTCTGCCTGTGAGCATTGCCTTTGATAGGAGATACTTGAGGGGATCAATTTTGGCAATGAGCTTTATCTTGTGTGCCAACATGTAATGTCTGAATTTTTGGGATGCAAACACTAAGGTGAGGCAAGCTTTCTCGATGAATGAGTTTTTAGCTCATGACCCACCATTGTTCTGCTATATAGTAGATAGCCCTCTCTGTTCTGTTTTCATCATGTTGAGCAAGAAGAGCTCCAAGGGCTGTTACTGTTGCTAACACATATAAGATCAATGGCTTTTCCGGGAAAGGTGGCATTAACACTGGTGGTGTCAGTAGGTATTCCTTGATTTTGTTAAATGCATCTTCACACTTTGTATCCCATTTGTATGTTACCCCCTTGTGGAGTAGGTGAGAATATGGATTCTACTTGTCTGCTAGTTGTGCTATGAACCGTCAGATGGATTGAAGTCGACCTTGGAGGCCTCTCAGTTGTTTTAATGTCTTTGGTGCTTCCATCTCGAGGATTGCTTTTACTTTTGTTGGATCCATCTCGATACCCCTCATAGAGACTATGTATCTTAGTAGTTTACCTGATTGTACGCCAAAGACACACTTCTTGGGATTTAGTCTAACTTTGTATTTCTCCAATCTATCAAAGATAACACTTAGGGTTGCTATATGATCTTATCTTTTTCTTGACTTAGCTAAAATGTTTTCGACATAGTCTTCGACTGTTTTGTGAATCATGTCATGGAATATTAGTGTCATGGCCCTTTGATAGGTTTCTCCTGCGTTCTTTAGGTCGAATGGCATCATGTTCCAGCAGTAGGTCCCCCATGGACAAGTGAAGGCATTCTTATGTTGATCTTCTTTTGCTATCATGATCTGGTTATATCCTGAATATCCGTCCATTAGTGATAGCATCTCATGCCCTGCTATCATGTCTACTATCATGTCGATATTGGGAAGTGGGAAATCATCCTTGGGACATGCCTTGTTCAAATCTCTGAAATCCATACAAATTCTTATGGCTCCATCAGGTTTTGAAACAGGTACCAAATTTGACACCCATTTTGGATAATCAATTGGTCGAATAAATCCTACATCTAATAGCTTTTTGAGCTCCATTTGACCAATAAGGCGATTTAAGGATGCATTTTTCAGAGCTTTTGTCTGACATGTTTTGCTCTGGATACATCGCTAAGTGATGAACCACTGTCTCTGGATCTAGCCCTGGCATGTAAGCGTAACTCCATGCAAAGTTTATTTTCCTTTCCTTTAGGAATGCTGCTAGGAGTTCTTGCTCTTCTGATAATAGTGATTCTGCATAAAATGTGATGTGCGGGGTCTCCTCTGTTCCTATGTTGACCAGATTGCATTTTTCAGCCAAGACTGCTGACTTCTCCTAGTGAAGAGCTCTTAGAGGAAGATTGAATCCTTCATCCTCGAGTGCCTCAAAGAGGTTTTCACCGTTGGATATGTCCTTTCTTTTTACTATTTTCTTGTCAGAGAGTGCCACAGTGTGGTTTTCACTCAAGGACTTGGATATGATTCTTAGTTTCTCACTTTTGCGACTGAAGGATTCAATCGTTTCCCCATAATAGGTGTGTGTGTCCAACTCCATTATAAATCTTGCCTTGTGATATCCATCTGGAATGTTATCCCTCAATCCCATGAATTCTGAGAGTGCCTCATCATTTTTGAATGTATTAAGAACTGGTGGTCCTCGTTGGTCATAGTCGATTAGTTGGGGGTAGACTAAGCGGATCTCATGATTTTGACTATCTGGTTCAAAGGATATGGTACTAATCAAACACAAGGTGGTATCTTCGAATAGCCTAGGTAGATTGGATAAGGTATCTTCGTCATCGCTACTAATATAGGGCTCAATTATAAAATCATGTGTGTCCCTACCTGTGACTATTGGTGAGTGTACTTGTACTAGTACTGGTTGAGGAGAAACATTAGCGGCTCTAACCGTAGGACTTCGGCCATGTATGGTTATTCTCAGATTGGTACATCCAAGATCAAGATTTGTTATGGGTCGCATCTCAAGCATGATAGGTATTATGAGCCCATTGTAATTTTGTCCCAGTCTTTGATTTCGGTCATAGCCCATTGCAAGCATCATGTGTAGGCCCTTGCTTCTTTCATCCATTAGTAAATTAGCTGCCGGTCTTTCATCTTGATACAACATGTTTGATGGGTTTGCTTCAATGAACTCATGACCAAGGTCTCCCCATCTTGTGAATTCGGGATAATCCTCAGGATACGTTTGTGATGTGGAAGCTTGATTTTCTTGTGGGTGTCCCTGTGATCTAGGAGATTGTGGCAACTCTCCTATCATGAAAGCATTGTTAGGGAGTTTGTAGCTTCCACAACCGTCATCTTGGATGATGAGCTTAATGTCGGAGATGGTGGGGATGGTGGGAATGGCAAGTGTCTCTGTCACAGAAGTGGACGCGAGAGTGGTGGGATCGATGTATGGTGTGGATGGTCCTTCATCATTCTTTGGCACTTGGGGGATTTTGTAATACTTGGCCTCAAGATTCTTGCAATATGAAAATGGCTTAGGATCTCCATGGATGGTAACCTCTTGTTTATTATGTGTGAATTTCACACATTGGTGGAAGGTTGACGCTACGACTTTCATCGCATGGATCCATGGGTGTCCCAGGAGGATATTGTATGGCAGTTCGAGGTCCAAGACCTAACATGCGGTTTCCATGAGTGTTGGCCCTACTTGGATAGGGAGCCTAATCGTGCCTTGAGATACTCTTTCTTGGTCATCATATGCTCTTATCGTGATGCCTTTTGTTTTGTCAATGGAATCTTCTGATATTTTCAACTGCTTAACAAGGCTAAGAGAACAGATGTTCAAACCTACACCTCCATCCACCAAGACCCTTTTGATTTTTCTTTTGTGTATAATGGCTTTCAAGTGAAGTGCACAATTGTGAGATGGTTGGGAGGGGAAATCTTGGTCAGAGAATGTAAGGAGATTAGGTGTTATGATATTTCCGACCATAGCTTGGAATTTCTCTGCATCAAGATCTATGGGGACAGTGGATGAGGCCAGTGCTTCCTCAAGGATCTTTTTATGTGCTGATGAGATTTTTAACAACTCCATGATGGAGATGTGTGTTGGCATTCTGTTGAGTTGCTCTACAACATTGTAGGTATGCGGAATGGCTCTATATGAAGGGACTTTGTGAGGTTGGGATGATCTTGCAATGGTGACTTTGCTACCTCTTGTGGTGACTCCACAATCTTCAGCATGGGCACCCTTGATTGTGATGACCATGCAGTCCTCATTTAGGGAAGCAACGACTATTTCGTATACATGATTTACACTGCCCTTCCCTTTATCGTTTGTATTCCCTTTGTTTCCATGATTTGGCATCAGATTCGTGTAGATTTTAAGATCCTGATTTCCTGTGCGTGTTTTCACATTTATGATTTTCTTGTCGATAAGATCTTGGATGATATTTTTGAGTCTCATGCAGTTGTTCATGGTATGACCTTTGATTTTGTGAAATTCACAAAGTTTGTTCTTGTTATACCACAGAGGTTTGACATCAAGTTCTTGGTAGTTTTCGAATGTAGGAGGTTTGATAAGTTTTTCATCAATCAATTTTTTCATTATGTCCTCCAATGGTTCCCCCAAAATAGCATATTTGCGTTTTGGATAAGTTTTGCATTGTGGCGGTCCCCTTTGGTCATTGAGATTGTTGACGATTGGATTGTTATTAGGTTGATATGTTGTGTGATGAGTGTTTTGATGTTGTGTTTGGATTTGCGGTGTGGGTGTATGTTGGTGTGGACCACTAATGGCCACCTTGGCATCGACAACGCCATCATTAGTGATGTTCTTGTTTCTTGCCCATGTACGAGGTTTATCATTGTAGTTTGGTGGTGGGAAATTATTTTGTGGCTCGTGATATGATGTTGATTCTACGGGTTGAGTCACAAGGGCTCTTTCGATGCTAAGCGCCTTGGAGATCAATTGCTCATATGTGGTGATTCCCTGAACCTTGAGATGAAATGACAAGCGGCTTTCAAGGTTGGTTATGATTGTGCAGACTTGTTGTTCTTCTGGCATGGTCCACTTGCTCCGATTGGCCTTGGATCGCCATCGTTGAAGGAATGAAGTGACAGATTCATTCTTTCCTTGCTTTAGAGCGGAGAGTTCTTCGAGACTCACATCCACTACAATGTTACGTGCGTAATTCCTAATGAATTCATCTCTGATTTCTTGGAATGTTCTAATGCTTGTGGGTAAGCAAGAGAACCATTCTATAATGGGCCCTACCAAGCTCCTAGGGAATAGTCGCATTAGATACGTATCATCGTATGCGACTTCCATACAATGAACCTGGAATTCCCAGATGTGATCTTTAGGGTTTCCCATCCCTCGATATTTGTCAAATTTTGGGATTTCAAATCCTTTGGGGAATGGTTTCATGTCTAGGCTCCTATCGAATGGATAGGGACAAAAGTTGCTTGGCATTTTAGTTGTTCGCCCTGATTGAAGGTCGAGCACTTGTTGCGAGAGAAACCTAAGTTGTGTTGTCACATCACTCTGGGGATTAGGGGGTGGGATGAAAGTGTTTTGGGTTGTAGTTTGGGTTATGGGTTGGATGGATGGGCTGGTTGGTGCATTGTTTGATGGTATCTGCATGTTCTAGCAAGCAAAGCAGGCTTCTACTTGCTTTTGTATGAACGATGCCTACTGTTGAACTTATTGTTGTTGCGCTAGGATTTGGGCTTGTTGTTGCGCTTGTTGTTGCTCCAACAATGCTTGTTGTTGTTCCCATAATGCTTGTTATTGGGCTACTAATTCTACTGCTTCTTGTTGCTCTTGGTATTGCTTCAATGCTTGTTGATATGCCTGCAATTACACTGCTTGTGCAAGAATTTGCGCTTGTGCTTGCGCTTGTTGTGCTTGATATTGAGCTTGTGCTTGCGCTTGAGCTTGTGCTTATGCAGCTTGTGCTTGTGTGGCCTGTTGTTGTAATAAGAGTTGTGCTTGCGCGACTTTTTTTGCTTGTGATGCTTGTGCAACTTAGGTGGCCTGTTGTTGTTGATGTTGCAATAAAGCTTGAGCTTGCGCGGCTTGTGCAACTTTGGCTGCTTATACAGCTTGAGCGGCTTGTTGCACAGCTTTTTATTTCTAGACTTGTTGGTATCCTCTTTGGAAAGCAGCTTGCAATGCTGCATCATATTGATTTGATGTGGTGAACGTTGGAGGTGGTGGTGGATTTGGAATGGTGATAGATGATGATGTTGTGTTGATGTTTTGCATGTTGGATAATGGTATTGATGTGATTGGTCCTTGTGAGACCATGCTTTGTGATACTAGGGGTGTGTTTGATGATGTTGCCATTGCTTGTGTGTTTATTATTTGTTGTTGTGATTTCAACGATAAATTTTGAGTGTTTGGTGCAACGCTTTGATTGATGGTTGGGATGTAGGTTTGATTGATACTTGGTAGGGGAGGAAGCCCTAAACCAAGAAGTGGCGCGAATGATAATGAAAATGGCAGAAGAGGTGGGAATGTAAGGGGCATGAGTTGTTGTGAAAACGTTGTGGTGTCGAATAAGCCCCCTAGTCCGAATGTATCTCCCTCTTCTTGTGAATTTGTGAGAAGAGGTGTTTGTGGTGTTGCATGGAAGGATGATGATGATGATGGATCATGATGGAATGTGAGAGGAACATTCTTGTGTAATGGGTTTTCAAGTATGCTTTGTTCCAAGGTGGTGTTTGTGTCCATGTTTTGATTATTAACAAGGGGATGTGATTGAAGAGCATTGAGGAATATGTTTCCCTTGTTGACATTTGGTTGGGTTGGAGCAAACGATGTTGTGATTTGTGGAATGTTTTGTGTGACGTTTTGAGATGGGGGTGTAGATGAAATGGGGATGGTGGATGAAATTGGAGGAAATGATGTGTCTACGATAGTACTCACATCAAAATCCGAAGGCAACTTGGCCCCTTGTTTTGCTAGTTCAAGCATGTACAATGAAGGGTTAAGTCTCATCATAATGTTGATGATTCTATGGTTGTCTAGATTTTGGAGCATTTCTACCATTTCCTCGTGAGACATTTCGAAAGTGAGGTCCTCTCCTTGATTTTCTTCTTGGGGATGTTGTGATGATGAGAGGGTCAATGGGTTGCTTGATTCTGTTGGATTCATTTCTGCATTGGTTTGGCTAAGGTCACTTGAAGTGGGTGTTTCTTTGTTGGCTTCCATACTCTTCTTGTATTGAGATCTTGTTTGGACCATAAAACAAGGATCAAGAATATGGGAGATGAAATCTCTTGATTCTTTGAATTGATCTCTATTTTATGTCCCAAAGTGAAATTTTTTAGGATGCTTTTAAGGATCAAAGGTGATGATATGGTGATGATACTAGGGATGGATGATATGGATGCTTTTGAATTTTGATCAATCTTGAATGAGACACTAGGATTTTTAGGACTTTGGATTTTGATTTTGGATTTTAAGATTTTGAGATTTTGAGATTTTTTCCTTGACTTTTGATTATGCTTTTGATTTGGATTTGGATTTTTTGAACAAAAAGATCTTAAGATGTTGGATGATGATCTAAGGGATAGCTTTGTCCAAATGATGATAATTTGAATATGTGTGAGTAGAAGGATGCATCTACCCACACCTATTCAAACAAGATGATTGTTTCATTAAGCATATGAAGAAGGATTCATCTACATACACTAAGCTAGACAAGATGATTTTGATAACTTTGACTAAGCATATGCAAAAGGATGCATTTACACATACCTAGCCAAAGGTGTTTTTGATAATGTTCTCAAGGATTTTGTCTCAATGATTTTGATGATAGTTTGGATTTTGCCATAAAGCCTAGTTTCAAGATTTCCCCAAAAGATGATGATGAGATGGATTTTGTTTTGATGTATGGATGAAAGATTTTGATAATGTTTTGATCCTAAGATGAACCTAAAAGGACTCTTTGTTTGCCAAGACCTAGGTATTGAAGAGCATGCATATACTTCCTAAAGACCTTTGTAACCAAGAAATGATTTCATTTGAACATTCAATTTTGGATTTCCAATCAATGATTTGTGCTTTGGAATTTGGAGTCTTCAATCACACATGAAAATTCATTTTGCTTAGCTTTGCTTAATGTCTTTATTTTACCAAAAACACCTTTTTCAATTAGGTTTTCAAACTAAGATGTCCAATGTCTTAATTTCTTCAAACCCCACAAGATATGTTATGTAGAAATTTAATGAACTTAAGGCAAGGGGTTTTCCTATTGTTTACTTAAGGAGACAAATTGAGATATAATCCAATGCTTAGAAACCTCTAAGGATGTAAATCCCAAGGGAAAGCAATAACATATGGATTGAGTCCATTGTATTTGTCCTCAAAAGGGTTTGAAATTTGGATGATGTTAAGTGTTTGTTTCCATAGTGTTTTTGAACAAGCAATGCATTTTGTAACCCAAGAATAAGTACAATCCTATGGATGTGTAAGACAATATTTGTTGGATTCCCACTTGGACAAATCCAGCTACGCTTATCTCTAGCAGATGGTTAGATGCTTGACCCCACTTGCTCCCCTCCACGACACTCACTTATATGGGGCAGCCAAGCATCAACACCCATGAAACTCCCATGGCATGCTTTCCATCTCTACTAGAAGACCGTAAAAGTGTGGGGTGGCTTCAAAATGACCGTTCTTGTACCAACAAATAGATAAAAGGATTTTGGAAAATTCTAGCACATGGGTTTTAGTAAGGACTTTCCATTCGTAGGAGTTGACCCAACATGGCAAGAGTCCCCTTCGGATCCATCTTGTCGAGTCAACCGCGTGATATTGGCGTTTCTTCCAATATCCACATTTATATCCCAACTGGAAATACTCTTGGCTTTAGAGTGTTACCGGTTGAGTCATTCCCTTGGGTGATTACTTTTTCCCCAAGGCAGGCCCTCTAGGATAAACAAAAACGAATGAAGAACAATATTTGTAACTCGATCAATCCTTGTTGGCAACAAGGAAAGAGAATGTATGCAACAAAGTCCCACTCACACTCGCACAAGAGTTTGTTCAATTTAAGGCCAAATCGAAGTGTGGAGGTGATTGCTTTATCTCAACCCAAAGTCATGGAAAAGACCTTTTGATTCTCAAGATCGCTATAAAGCGCGAGAGAAGCGCATACGTCCTTTTCCAATGGCTTTAGTCTAAGTAAGCCCTCACGAAAAACACAAATACGCTTGTTCTTTTTAGATCCTCAAAGCAATATGTGAGTTCATTTTAAAGCACCAAATCACAAGTGAAAAGACATTTGTTCAATTGTTTAATCCATAAATGAAATCTAGTAAGTTGTTGATCCTAAGGTTCTTTTTAATCCTTTTGCAAGAAATAAACAAAAAGAATCCTTTTTAAAACCAAATGAAAGCTAGTGTTCTAAAGAAAGAAAAAGATGACAAATTACTTAAAAAAGTGTTAAACAAACACTTAAGTGTTAAAAATCACTTTGATTAGACAAAATATCATCTCCATGCTTCTCCTTCCTTTGCTTTTGGCTTCCAACCTACAAAGTAGAAAATAATCAAATTCTGGAAAACACAGAAGTTAAAAAAATAGAAAATAGTAGATAAATAAATCATGAACCAAAATCACGTGCTAAAAAAATAAATTCTCCCTTTTTCTATTTTCCAGTGTCGCAACTCGTGAAGGTGTTGTTTTTTCCTTCCAGCGGTGCTCTTATAGCGCCGCTTACTAGTCAGCGGCGCTCTGTGTCAGGACAGAGAGCACGATTGCATTGCTCTTTTCTCCCAGTGTCATAGTTTTTGAAAGCGTCGAAGTTTTAAAATTTCAAAAAAAAACTTCTACAGATTAGCGAGTCTAGCGGCGCAGTTTTAGAATTTGAATTTTGGCGGGATGAGCCCAACGACACTAAAACAATGATGTTGATGAGCCCACGGTGCTGAAACAGCGACGTTGATGAGCTCGCAGCGCTAAAATAGCAACGCTGACGAGCTCGTGGTGCTAAAACAACGACGCTGACGAGCCTATGTTGAAATTTCCTGTGTGTCAAGAAAACGCAAAATTTTTGAGAAAATGTTAGAGTTTATGACTTCATGCCCTCCTTCTAGCGCCAAATGTGCGAACCCTTTTCCTAGTACCTGCAAAACAACATGAATAAACGAGTTAGACAAGGAATTACAAGCTAAAAGAAGGATTCCCCATGAAATCCATTTACAAATCAAACTAGGAATGAAAATATTGAAGAACACAATGCAAATGATAAAACAAGATAAAATCCTAATTAGATATGCAAACTCTCAATCCCATGGGGGAATTGGTGCCAATTTGATGTGAAAATTTGGCCCTTTCCCAATCCCTAAGATACAAGATTCGAATGTTGAAGAGATTGATGATCCACTTTTGATGAAATGGTGAGAGCTCCAAACAAAATCTGTAATAACCTAGCTAAGAACTCAAGATGGATGAATGGAAATGGCTAAGTATTTTAGCATGGTAACTTTGCTTGGATTGTGGATGATAAAATGAGGAGAGGAGCTCTTCATTTATAGGATTTCAAGATGGATGAATGCCCAAATTTGAGCAATGTGGGACTAACATTCATCCAATGATATGGTGCCACTTGTCAAGCTATGAATGGATGATGGTTGTGCAAGATTTGGGGTTTGTGCCAATAAATACCAATATTTGAAATTCAAATTTGTTGAAATGGCATGTAAGAGGGAAGGGAAAATGCAATAAATGCCACTTGGCTCAAGGAAAAGGACATGTAAGAGGTTTTAAATTCCTTGTTGGATGTACATGTTGACTTGGAATTTTTGAATTCAAATTGAGAGAATATTCCAAAAGATGCCTTGTGAAGAAAATAGAGATTTAATAAATAAATTAAATCTATTTTCATGTGCAACTTGCATTATCTAGAGGATGTGACATGAGATGAGGTTAAATTAATCAAGGGTTTAATTAATTTAACAGGAGATTAGATGATGTGACTTATTTGACTTAGATTTATGGATTTATTTAAATCAGATAAGAGAGGAATATGGTAAGAGGCTAATTAAATAAAGATTTTGATTTATTTAATTAAAAGGGATGGTGTTAGATTAAATTAAATAAAATAAGGTTTTAATTTATTTAATTTAATGGATAGACTTTAGGGATTTAATCAAATAAATTGATTATTTAATTAAATAGGGATAATTAGATCAGATAAATTGATTTAATTAATAGGAGATTGACTTGATTAGATAAAATGATTTATTTAATTAAGAGATGAATATTGATGAATTTAATCAAATAAGGGAATTTTATTAAATGGGTAGACCGAGGAATGATTCAGGAAGAAATGGTATTAGTAAGTCGGGATCAGGTGCACGATGTCAAATCAGTATATTTTCGATGTCTAAAAACAACACCATACACAAGAGAACACCAAATTTTCGTGGAAAACCCAATGAGGGAAAAACCAAGGTGAGGATTAGCTCACAATATAAGTAATTGCAAAACCGGTACAAGGGCTCACTAGTAGAATATGACACATTGTCCAAAAAGGCTCACAGTCAGGGCTCACTGCCTCATACAGAACAAAAGAAGATAGAAGAGAGATTTTACATAGAGAACAACTTCTCAATGCAACAAGGAGTCCACCACAAATGCTCCAACACTTTCATAGTCTTGCATGAAAGATTTCAAACACCTTCAACTCACTACCTTCATGAATCCAACACTTGAAATTTACACTGCTCTGCTCAAATTTGCATCACACACATCACTCGCATCGATCTTGTATCTATCTTGTCTCTCTCTCATGCATCTCACAACAACATTACTCTTATTTATATCAACCTCAACCTTGAAAACCTTCTCCAGGGTCGACAACTATCTGTTACACTTACAAATTCAAATTAGGTAGGCACCTAAACATTCCCACGGTGGATAGAAATGAAGGCGACCCATATAACTCCTTAATTAGGACCCAAATTAATTCTAACACATCCCAACATGCTTTCATAAACTTCTCATGTAGTGTTAACACAAGGTTGGCCAATACCCGTGCTAAATACCATAAAACATTAAATACATGCTTCCTTCAATCAATCTGAAACTTCCATACAACAATTCACTTGAACATGATCTAGAATAATCCATGAACTACTTGAGATTCATCAAGCACTTCATCCAAAATTGTAACATATAAATACTTCATCCTAGAACATCCGGTAAACCTTACTTACACACTGATGCATGAAACACAAAATGTATTGTACAAAATCAAGTGACCTTGAATTTTGAAAGATACAAACATTATAAGCAACTTCCCAAATCTACACAACTTGAAGACAAACCATGGAGAAACACAAAGCAAATACATTTATCCCAAGCCACATAAAACATCACTAAAAGGATAGTTCACACACTAGTGAAAATATCTCACTCTGTACAATGATCCACAAACCCAAATTTTGAATATAGAAACTTCTAACAACCTTGAACAACATATCAAATCTGCACAAGCATAGCATCAACACAAAAAAATGTGGAGTACATCCTGGAGCATGTTCTAAACACTTGTACAACATCATTTTCTCTATTTATAAAATTTTATCAAAAGCATTTAGAAACCAAGTACTAGAGACATCATCTCAACCCATTACTTCATTCCAACAAATCTCTAGAATTTGCTACAAAAGGATAGTTCCATGTACTCACAACACTTCCTCAATATCTCAACTACACATGCACAACCTGCAACAACCTGTTTTCCTCTTTTTTCACAATTTTCTCAATATCCTTGACATCTTCATCATCCAACAAACTTTCTTAGCACATAGTTGACATCAATGACAACACCTTCATACTTGCAACATCGTATACATTGTGAGCATAATTTAGTTATGAGTTAATCACTAACAGATATCAACTTGAAAACCCTTAATTGTTTCAATTTGTATTACAAGACATCCTAGAGTTATTTTTGGAAGGAATTCAATAATTATTTTGGAGGGAATTGAATAACTATTCTAGATGGGGAAGATTGAGATTTGATTTTTTAAAACCAATCAAAGAGGGACCAAGAATTTTGATAATTCTATGAATTTGGAGTATTAGTTTTGTTAGAACACAAATATATTGAGGGGGGGGCGGGGCGAGGCAAGGGTGAATTAGTATATTCCACAATTTAATCCAATTCAAACTTATCAATCAAAACTTATTACTGCCATAATCAGATAAAACATTCAATGCAAAAATACACAACCACAACACCATATTTAAGTGGATAACCCAACAAGGGAAAACCATGGTGAGAAAGTTGCTTGGAGTTAATGTCCAACTCTAGCCTAAAATAAAAATAGATTTTACAATAGGTTTTAAGGTCTTTAGCCTAAGGAGATTCACAACTCTCTGCTCAATATAACACTTATTGGAATAGGTTGCAACCTTAGAATACACCACTTGATGAATCAGATACAAAACTGCCTCTACAATACCTTTGTTGCCTCTAGCTCACTGCCTTCAACACTTCAATTACACTCCTTTATTTTTGGCTCACTGCCTCCAACACTCACACTTGGAATTCCACCTTTCACTCACTGCCTCTAGCACTCAATTACACACTTTTGTCAGCTCACTACCTTCAAGACTTTACTTATACTCTTCTACTTTTGGCTCAGTGCCTTCAACATACATCTTGAACTCTTCTCTATACATTTGCACTCATTCCTCTACCTTTAGCACAATGCCTTTGACATTCACATTGAACACAAAGTACTTAACACTCTACATATGATCATACATTTGATCCTTCATTTATGCCTTTCGCAACCATCAAAACATTTCTCCTTTTCGATCAAAAAAAGAATAAACATGAAATGTTCAACAACCATATGAGTCAACTCTAAAGCATCCACGGGAAAGATAAATTGAATGTGGTCCAATCCAAGAGATAAGTAGGACCTATTTTATGTTTGCACACAATCCCATGTTGGCACACACCATAAAAATTTGGTGCAAACAACTTAAAGTATGAAGTCAGCCCAACAAACACTTAACCCACAAAAAATATTAACTCCAGACAACAAGCGATATCGAAGAGACTAGATAACATCATGTAGATTACATTACAAGAATTGAATTATACAAAAAACATTTCCATGCCATTCTTTCACAACTTCTTGCAACATTATGCTGACATAAGCAAATAGACACAAAACTAGTATCTCTTGCAAACCCAAACAACATAGTCTTGAGATAGATCATTGAAAAACTACAATACATATCAACAACTGAAACCTGAAAGGAGAAGACATGTACACATTGTAAGCTCATCCTCCAAATCGTAAGAACAAAACAACAACAACAACAAAGAAATACAAAACATTTCTATGAACATTTCATGACTTCAATAGCATAGTCTTCATTTTGCTAACTCTAGAAACTTCTGTGGTGACTTATATGTTCTGGAAATAGTCAAATACATGCTTCACTCTTGATTTTTTCTACCTTCTAAGTTGCGGGACCTTATCTTCAAATACAAAGGAATGCAAAGTATTCTCTGGAGCTTTTCAGTGCAACTTCTTGAGCCACTGATTGTAAGAAATTATTATATACAATCTACATCAACAAATAGTGAATACAACAAATTCTTAGCATTATTTACTTAGACATGAGAAACTTGAAATATATAACAATTGTTATAGTAGCTCATGAAATCCAACATCATACATAGTACTTTTTGACCAACATCTTGATTGCAACATATGCAACCATCCACACACTACCACTTTGTTAACTACCAATACAACACCATCAACAATCTCCATTTTGTTGACATCAATGGCAACACTTGCAAAAAGTTTTGATCTAATTAATAACTATGATGGAAGTTTAGAAGATCCATTTTTTGATTGATGGAGATGGTCCATGGATGTCTTGATTTTAAATAAGATCAATATCTTTCACGAATTTGGAGTATTAGTTAGGATCTATTTAATAACTATGGTACAAGAAGCATTTGTTGAATCATGATGGAGATGAATTTTGTACACTTTCAGCTTCAAAGTGCTCCAAACATATCTTAATAATTTTAATTAACCTAACAAACATGAAGCAATGTACACTATCCACTATAAGGTTAAATGGCACATCACTCTATATTTGTAAATAAAGTAAAGAATTTATATAAATTACATAGGGAAATTAAATAAAAGCAATCAATAGTAAACCATTCGCCTAGATAGCAAAGTTGGGGTTGTTAATAGAACTGAAATAAATGTGATAAATTAAATAAAAGGATAACATGGCTTAGCTCTAGGATTGATGATATATAAATGATACTTTTGCTATTCTAGAATTATTCATTCGTTAGTCATGAATAACTCAAAGTTTGAACTAGAATAGAAAATTTTGTAGAACTATGTTGCACAGTCTATGATTGTTTCCACCTATTATGAATTTAATCTTCATGTATAAAAATGATTTTTGATGTGCGAGAATTATTTGATAGAAAAATATCTCTTGGAATTTATTTCCCTTTGTCTCTTAGATATTTGAGAAGTCAAAGTGGTGTCTAGAGGCATCGTTGAGGAGTTTTTTTGTTCAATCAATAGGTGAATAGGTTCTCTTAGGTCAACAAAGGGAATGATCTCAAGGTGTGGGACCTTTCTATAGAGATCAAACCTCCAAAGAAGGCTTGTTCCTTTCTAAGCCTATATGAAATGTGTTGATCCAACTTAACATAGAGCAAACTAAAATCTAACCCTATTCTAATGAATTTTGAAAGAAAAAGGGAGATGGAGAATACAAAAAAGGAAAGGGTGATTATGCATTGAGACTTAGTTAAGTTTCCTCTTTGCTCACAATATCACAAGGAACTATAAATTTTTTCTAAAGTCACGTAAATCTTTATTTATCAGTTCCTATAGACATATATGGAGGTAAAGGATTTGACAAATACCAAGGAGGGAAATCCACAACTAATTCTTGAAAATAATTTATACACAACATACATGTAGAAGTAGTAAAATCATTCATATATTAAGGTAAAAAGGAATTACACAACACACTAAAAGTGAGAGGAGATGAAAACAAGCCAATTTTTATAAATTCACCTAACTACAATATCAAGAAATGTTGCAAAAATGTACAAGAGAATAACTCTTCTTCTATTGTACCTAGTTTTCAAGCTGAGAAGGGACCTCCTTTAAAAATTAAGACTTCAAGAATTTTATCCTCCTGGCGGAAATTACACATGTTGTCAAATATCCATGACATACTACAAAGAACACATCGTACCCTAGTCGTCATTCTCGTCAATGATTTATAGAAACATGTCCTTTCAAAATCTAATTTTATCAACTAGGAGGTGTGAAAGAGCATTCCTTCTACCACTAGCATACCTCTGCATTAATGGTTCATGGGTATGAGTGCAAGCATAAGGAAAATTTCCCAAAAAATATGTTGAAATAACAACCTAGAGATGGCATGTCAATCATTGGGTCTATAAATAATAACCAAGGTATGGTAAAGCATCACATCCCTTTGTGGATCTATACCAATTTTCATTTAAAATTGTTTATTGGCACCATTGGATTTGAGTTGGTGGTTGGTGGTTGTTGAAATGCATTAATGACATAGTTTTGGACCTTCAAGTACCTTTGTAGGGTTTTGAAGTGCAACCAAACCTTTTTTGGGAGTTTCCATTTAAACCAAATTTATGGGAAAATACATCTAAACTGAACCTATGAAGAAGTTCCTCCAAATTGGAGCTACAAAGAAGTCTATTAGAACTAACTTGTTGATTTCCCAACATCTTGGTGTCCATTTTGAATGAAAGGTTCTAATTATGATGATAGTAAAAGGACAAGGTAATGTCATCATGATGAAAGTGCAATGTCATCAAAAGCTAGGATTGTTTAAGATGGGATGATGTCAGCATGACACCAACAAAGGTGGGATGATGTCAGCAAAGTACTACTTGTGAGAACATGCGATTGGACTTATTTTGTTAGGAAGTTGAATTGAGCCGAACTTGAGGGTAACTTTTAAAGGTTCAGTTCAACTGGCCAAGGAAACTCCACAAAGGGAGTTATGATGCAAGCATGATGTAAGCATGGGTGACTTGTAGGGAAAATCAATTGGATCGCTTATGAAAGCAACTTTGGAAAGGCTTGGTTCAGTTGGACAAGGAATCTTCACAAAGGGTTGATGATGTAGGCAATGTATGTACCTACAAAAATACAAATGAACTAGTAAGGAAGGAAAATTTGGAAAGATCTAGTTTAATTGGCTAGGGAATCTCCATAAATGATGTCAGCATGACATCAATAAGGTGGCATGCAAAATTTTCTAAGTGAACCCAACTTATGAGCAAGTTTAATGATCTAGTTTAGATGGGCCTTGGACTTTCACAACAATTTAAACTGGCTTTATAAATAGTCAAATACAAAAGAAACTAAGTGAACTAGTTTTTAAACTTTTCAAAAGTGCGGATTAGATGGGCATTGATTTTTTGTGGACAAGGACCTTTGTGGGAAAATAAAAGTGAACCAAACCTTACAAGGAACACAAAGCAAATCATATTTTTAGATTTCAAAAGTTGTATTTCATTGGCAAGCTAAACCTCTAAAAATACTAACTTTTATGGAATTTGATATTGAACCAAACATGCCAAAAGGATTATGAATGCTAGCCATTGGCCCAAATGGAGGGGTACTTGCAAGTGAATATCTCATTTTCCTTAATGATTTTGGGAAAATTTCAAAAGAACCAAGGCCTAATTTTGGACACTCTATCCAACTATGATTAAATTTTAACACATGGCCACCCAAATTTAACACCTTCTAAAAATATACATGATTGTTTGAATCTTCAACTCAAACAAGTCAACAATAATGATTAGATTGAATTGTCAAATAAGAACACCACAAGAATAATTCATAAGGTATTGGATGACAATCAAAGATCTTAGAATAAAAATTTATGATGCATTGCGAGTTAAAAAAATCACGCCAAAGAAAACCAAAAATGTTCTCCATTCCATTTGCTCTATGGTATTGCTATATTATCATTTGCTATGTAGCTTTTAAAAATTGAATTATCTTGAGAAATAGAAGAGGTTGAATTCAATAATGCTTTAGAAAGGAGGATCTTTTTTCTAACCAAGTTCAAAAAAGAGCAAGAAATTTTGATTGGAAAGTTCACTAGTCATGAGAAGAAAGTGAAGAGTATCTTTGACAATAAAGTAACTTCTAGGGAATTCAAACATGGTGTCTTGTCCTATTATGCAACAAACATAGGGAACCCAAAGGATTACAATGAATACATCAAACTCATTATTGTTAGGCCCATTCAAGATCAAGATTCTAAGGGGAAATAATTCCTTTTATCTCATGTATTTGCATGTCTCACCCTACCATTTCCCCATAATGGATAACATTTGAAACACCATTATGAATAAGGCCGCTAAGTGAACTACATGACATATTACAAAGTGGCATTTGTTACATAATATTCTATACCAAACCATAAAGTTAAGTACCCTAATTTTTAACATTAATATTTTTTATTAGTAGATTGTGGTCATGGGGACCACATGCTTTGTATTAGAAAGAAAAAAGATTACAAAGTTATGCATTTGCAAAGGCAATAGTTTCAACTTCATTCTATGCATTTACTATGCCACACTTCATGCTAACCTAGAGGTCTTAAAACATTTCAAAATTCCCTGATTATATCTAAGTTATCTATATAATTATAATGTTCTTATAAAGGGATAAATTTGCAAAATTTCCTATTTAATTTTAAACCTATAAACTTATAACAATGCTTGTATTGCCTTGTCATGGCCCACCTTCTTCTTCTACAAACTCTTCTTTCAATGCAAAATACCAACTAACCACCTTTGATGTTGAGATCCTTTCCATAAGTTTGAGGAGCTTCATGATTTTCCCACCTTCTTCCTTTGTTGGAAATCATTTCTTTCAAAAGGCATGGTTACAAATGGCCACAATGGCCTTGTTACTAGTTATGACCTTGTTACCATCCCTTTGAATGGATGACCTTGGTGCCATTTATCAATGAGAATCTATCACCAATCATCACTTCTTGCAATATCAAATTTAATCTTCCCAAAAGGTGCTTATTTAATAGTTGAGAAGACATTTTATTGATTAATTCTTTGTCTTCTTCTAGATCTAATAACACAACAGTGAACATTAAAGCCACATCCAAATTCACTCTATATTTGTGATCAACTAGCAAGAATTCACCACAAAATAACCTTTGAATATTCTTTTGAGTCTCATCTCCATTAT
Organism: Sequoia sempervirens; assembly: GCA_007258455.2. Classification (NCBI taxonomy): domain Eukaryota; kingdom Viridiplantae; phylum Streptophyta; class Pinopsida; order Cupressales; family Cupressaceae; genus Sequoia; species Sequoia sempervirens. The sequence continues at coordinate 355,667,175 of VDFB02373365.1, forward strand.
ACCACCTAAGAACACCATTTGGTGTTGAGATGACATAATTCAAACACTAGTATCCATTAGTTATCAAAGAAAAAGATATTGAAATAAAATGGTCTTATTTAGATTTTCACACATGTTCACCCTTTACCAATTATTATTCTATGGTCCTTCGCCTCCTTAATCATCATTTCCCGTCACCTATCTTGCCTTGGTAGTTGCTATAGCACAAAATGATAAATACTTGTACATGTGATCTTTATTAGCTATTATTTCATCTACATCTAAGGATTGCTTTGTTATGCTCATTCTAAATCAAACTTATTTGCAAATCCTCATGTTTTTGCTTTAGAACTTATGTTGTAATATGCCTCTTTATCATTTGCATAGTTGGCTAGGAAATCTACTCTAGTTTACTTCTTTGTAGATGTTTTGTATTGAGTAGTTTACTAAAGTTTCTAAAATAGGACAATCAATCTTTAGTGTATTTGTGAGCTTTCAGTTAAGTGATCCTTTTCTCCTTATTGTATTAATAATTACTAGCAAGTCACCTTCGATTTGAATCTGTCGAAGCCCATTTTGATTGCAAACTTCTAAGTCAAATAGAAGAATCTAAGCTTTTGCCTTATTGTTTGATTTGTTCTTCATTTTTTTTTCCTACATAAATTAATTTTCCTTGTTCATTGCATACAATGTAACCTACCTCTAATTCTGTAGGTTTCTCTCATTTTGTTTCATCAAAATTTAATTTTATCCATCCAAAATTGAACGAGATCCAACTTACATTCTTACAAGATTTATTAATGATTAACTCATCAACCTTATGAACATACAGATTTTAAACATTGATTTCAACATTTATTTAAAAATATAATTTCATACATAATTAAATTTTATTTTAAATATAATTATTTATTATAAATATTTATATAAAAATTATTTTTTCCCCACAATCTCATAAGAGTAACTCATCTCTTTTGATATTATTCTATTAAACTAAAAGAAAATTTAATCTCCAATAAAATCGTTACAAACCATGAAACTTCACTTTAACTAATAACTAGGTACTTTTGACTTGGATCCAAATTTTATGTTGCAAGACTTTTTTTAATCAGAAAATTTGTTCAGTGAGTCTAGAAACCAAATAACTTCCCCCACAACTAATAACCACTTTCACTTGGATCCAAATTCTATGTTGCAAGACTTTTTAAAATCAGAAAATTTGATCAATGAGTCTAGAAACAATCTAGGCAGCTCCTAAACAACGGCTGCTCACAAGATGGGACCCCGCTTTAACAGACATTGAATTGTATAGCCAATGACATTTTCCCCTGTTTTTCTGTTTTGGAACTTTCGGCAATAGTAATGCCGGGTTTGACTCAAAGCAGCGGTTTGTCGGCACTCTGTCTTGTTTAGCCGCAATTCATCACTAAACCACCGGCAATAAACTATTATATTAATCAATCTCTTCTGTGTGCCCACTGCAACGAACGATCAGCTATTTCATGCCATCTTCACAATTATTTCTGTATTCGAATTTGTTTTTGGAGGAGAAGAATAATTGAAGTGTCTTAGATTTGAATGGCCACCTCTGCCTCCCTTTCTGATTTCAATACTCAGCACCTGGTCGCCCAGAAACAGTCATGCCAATACTCCTGCAGCAGGTTCTATGGTAGCAACCATAGGACCACTCGAGTTGTTTTGAAGCATAAGTTCTTGTTCTCGTCTGGGGACGTAAGATTAAGCAGTTTTCATCGCCGGAAAACCGGTTATGTAAAGCATGGCGGTGTTCGGTTCCCGAGAGCAGAGTTGCAGAGAGAGAATGATTTTGGGTTCGTGCTTGATGGCGTACCTCATCTCTCAGATTGGCTGCCGAACTTAACTGTAAGAAAACATAATTTCTTTCTATAAAATGCTTTACCTGTATCATCTTTAATGTTTATTGGTAGCAGATACCTGCAATGTTTTGAAGATCAATTGGCAATGAATCTCTCCATTTCAAATAGCCTTTTTTGAAATTGCAATGTTCTTGCGGGATCAGCTCCATAATTTGATTAATTCCGATATTGCGGTCTTCATACAGTACCCGGCATCCCCTGGGAGAAATCCCAATCCTAAGCAAACGATCCCAACGACATCGCAATTTGATACACTGGGAACCAAAAGATTCTTAAATATAAGTATAAGCCGCTGTTGTTAGTTGCAATGGCTACTTTTAGTGAGTCTTTTATAACCAGAAGTATGTAGCTTCTATTTGCATTGCAATTCTAGAAATCGGGGAATTTCAAATAGGTTAAACATAATTAATTAACTTTTAAAATATTGCTAATAGGTGTTGGCATTAAAGGTGGAGTTGCTAGTAGCAATATTGCCTTGTAGTGTGTTTCTTATAACTAAAACGTCTATCTACACTTCCATTGTAATTTTTGGGTTCTAAATCTTTTTTGTTATCTTTATCTTGATTGAAAACTATTATGTATCCATAGGAAAATATGTTTTGCTGAAACCTTTGCAGGTTCCCTCATGTTTTGCTTTCTTATTGATTTTTTAGGGCTCTTACCTAATGAGAACTCTCTTCGAAACAAGGGGATTCATGTTTTGGTTTCTTGTTGATTTTGTACACTCTTATCAAATGAGAATTCCTTTGGGAACGAGGGGGGTTTTCACTTTACTCATGTATTGTTGAAATTCCGTGCCCATTAAGTTTTGATCTAATGGCCAAAGCTCTAGAGTACCGAGGGAATGTCCGGATGGGCTTGAATTAGGTTGCTTATCATGGCAATCACTTGCAATTATTCTATTTCACTCTTCAAATTAGTTTTAGATTATTAATAATGAGGCTGAACTTTCCCATTCAGCTTTACAATTAGGCCCGATGTCTGGTTGTGCCCTGCTGCTTTGATTGACACTCTGTGATTGATCCTTGATATAAATACTACAACTTTCAGCAGAAAATCTCTTTTCATTTTGAATGTAAACACAAGTGTTTTCATCTAGCTAATTCATAAGTTTAATTTGGTTCTTTTGGCATTTGCAGACTTATCCAAATCCTTTACAGGACAACCCTGCCTATTCTGACGTTGAGTAAGTTTAGACCATGAATTTCATTCATAATATTGTGCTTTTCAATTCATGAGTGATGGTTTACTGTTAAGAGTTATATATATGTGTTTCACAATATGTATTCATTTAATATGTCTTTTGATATTCGTTGGGAGATTTCAGAGCTTGCTGCGAATAATTATCAGGGTTTGTTATTCTACATTTCATTTTGTTTTCTCATTGAATGTTTGTTGTTTTGGCCTTTTTCAGGCAGTTCTTTGTTCATCTAGATGATGTGGTACCTAAAGATGTAAGTTCTTACTTCTAAGATTGCATTTCATACATAGGTTTTCTATTAGGACACTATCTTTTCAGTGCAGGTTCCTTTTTTTTATTTCTCTTCCATTTTTATTTGAAGTTTATATCAAAAGCTTAATCTATTATTTGTCTATCCATATTTCAGATTGTTGTGAGAATGAACAGCCCTAGAGGAATTCATTTTCGTCGTGCAGGACCACGGGAAAAGGTATGCGTATTCTATAGAAATAAACTTCTAGGTGAAGGCCCTGTGCATGCTCACACTGAATTCATGATGCTGATTTCACTCAACAGGTCTGTTTTAAACCAGATGAAGTGCGTGCTTGTATAGTAACATGTGGAGGGTTGTGCCCAGGACTGAATACTGTCATCCGCGAAATTGTATGTGGTTTACAGAACATGTATGGAGTTAAAGATGTGCTTGGTATTATGGTGAGCGGATGCCTTATCCATTATTTTCTTTTAGCTGAAAAACTGAGACCTATTATTAGATTAATAAAAGATAATTTGCATCAAGAATAGGGCATCAGAGTGCCATATCTTCCTATCCCAGCAAAGAATAGATAGCACATCTCGTTGTGTCCCACAGTCAAGATCAAAGTTGAGTTCCCTCATCATGCAAGAAAACATATAAAAATCTATGTTACAGGAATACCTTTGGGATCCTTCATAAGCGGTCTTGCATCTCCTTTCCACAGAAAAATAATTTCAGTCTCTCCCTACATTTCTTTTAAAGTTTGAAGCTTTGATTACTTTCATTGTATTTTGTTTACTACTGTCCTTGTTTGTAGACATTCACTTTGGCTGTCCATCGTGTCTGACCCTTTTATGTTCACAATGCCAGTCACTTTTGTTTAACTCCTATAGAGATTGAAGATCTTTATGATCTAAAGAAGTCGTGGCTTTTCTGAAACATCGTTTCCATGACTGCCAAATTCAATATAAATTTGTTGATTTCTTTGTTTTGTTATTTTCAGTGGTTAAAAAGCTTACTACATTGAGGATGATTTGGATCAATGCTTACATTACATTTATTTGTATTTGAGATTGTTGCTGGTGAATTCTAAAAATTTAGTTGCTCAGGAATTCAACAAAATGCTTCAGTTAATTGCATATTTGTTAGATTTAATGACTGTTAATATGAATGACGAAAGAATGAAAAATATATCTATTCAGCAGGAAGAAGTAAATGGTGGAGGGTTTATGTTTTTGTTGTTCCTTTTCTGTCTGTTTTATATCTTTATGCTGAAGTTAGTTTTAGGGATTTATGGTTAGAATGCTCAGAAACTGTGTTTAAGTGCAGCATTTGAAAGATACATATAAACTGCTTATTATATGTTTCCTGATGTATTAATCTTGATTTATAAATAATTTTGGTCTTAGCCTCTTATTAACCAAAAACAAAAAAAAAAAAATATATTCTAGATTATTTTGGTTGAAGAAAGGAGTTGCTAAATGCAATTTGTGGATTTTACTCTGCAGGGAGGTTATAAAGGTTTTTATTCTCACAATACAATTCCATTAAATCCAAAAGTTGTCAATGATATTCACAAACGTGGGGGTACAATTCTTGGTACTTCACGGGGTGGTCATGTGACTTCTAAAATAGTTGACAGCATTCAAGACCGTGGCATCAATCAGGTAACAGCTTGTTTATCTGAACAAAATTCCCTTATCCTTTACCACTTGGTGCTTTCTAGCAATATACATAGCATGGTGGATCATGACTGTTAGTGTTTTGGGTAAAGGTCTACATACTTGGAGGTGATGGAACTCAGAGGGGAGCAACTGTTATTTATGAGGTATTTACATCTTTTCCAGATACCACAACTTGAGCTCTGTAGAGTATACGGTGATACTACAGAAAAACATACTCTTGAACCAAAGGACGAAATGTCCTACAACTAAGAAAATTTCTTAGTTGCATGTTGAATAGACGACAAAATTCCATGAGGTGCAAAGAAGTTTTTGCAGACTCATAGCCTTTTGTCTAGGAAATAGGCATCCATTTCAACACCACATTTTGAAACCTCCCTAATTTGTGCTCTTCCTATGTTGATCCTGTGAATGAGATCTTATTCAGAAATAATGGATTATCTATTGCATCAATGCCTGTAAATGTTTTAATTTTGGAGATTACGTGTGTGTTGAAATTCCTTTTTTTCATATTTGAATTTAGTTTTAATCTCGAAGCCTGAATAGCTGCTTGCTACCTTCTAGAAATTTTAGATAGCCTCTTCCTCATGTTCCATTTGTCATATGCCTCCCTGTAATTTTGTAACCAATTTTGTTGCTGTGAATGTTGAAATTATATGCAGGAAATCCAAAGACGGGGTTTGAAGGTGGCAGTTGCTGGGATTCCTAAGACTGTTGATAATGACATAGCGGTACTAAAAAACTTCGAATTTAATATATTATGATTTATCACGAGCCATGAACATTGTCAATATGAATAACTATTGCTAATTAAACCTTTGAAACTGTCCAGTTGATTTGGTGGATACAATTTCTACTGTCTTGGCATTGCATGTTCTATTATTAGCATATTAAAGAGTGCTGAATACTGACCTTTCTTCTGGATATTAATTTTCAGATCATTGATAAGTCATTTGGTTTTGATACGGCTGTCGAGGAAGCACAAAGAGCAATCAATGCGGCACATGTAGAAGCAGAGAGTGCAGAAAATGGTTTGGGTCTGGTGAAGCTTATGGGTCGATACAGTGGTAAGTTGAGATGGTGGTAATAATGGTTTTCTTTGAGACATTATAAAGCCAGTCTTAAAGGTTTTATGTTTCTAAATTCATGATGAAAATGTCCAAATCAATTGATTGTTCATAACATAGAAGTGAAGCTTTGAAGTAAGTCTGTAAGTCATAGAATATTATAAGATAAATTATTTAGCTATTTGTCGTGCCCCTGAATTCTAAAAGCAGATTGAGGTCTGTATTTACGTGTTACACTATATGCTACAATTGGGAACATATATTATACCATACTCTGATGGTCCAAATTTCTGAAAGATCAAATTGATAAAGAAATGAGCGGGTTTCTTTTCTGATGCAGGATTCATTGCTATGTACGCCACACTTGCAAGCAGGGATGTGGTAAGACCTTGCTTTAATTTAGGTCTATTGAAGAAAGCTCTTAAGATCTAGGATGCCTAATTTTTCCTTTGTGAGATTGTTTTACTGAATGATAAGGATGAATTTTTGGATCAGTCATTTTCTGTTTTAAGTGTCTGATCCATTGCTAGAAGTATTCTTTCTTTCTTGGGGTTTATTTGCTGAGTATTTCCTCACTAGTACATAAGGCATATATTTCCAAGCAATGTGAAGTGAGACTTTGGAAAGATTGTTGTATTTTGCAATTTCAAATGAACTAAATGAAATGTACCCCAGAGATTTTTTCATTGCTACATAAGAATGCAATAAAGTGTCAATTGAATGTAATCGTAATAACTAGTTAGTCCTACCAGGTTCTGAAGCTTTTCACACGAGGTTTTCAGATGTTTCTTTGAGCCAAGGAAACTTGTCGTTAATCTCTGACAAGATTTGGTGTCTTTGTGCAGGATTGTTGTCTAATCCCTGAATCCCCCTTCTATCTAGAAGGAGAAGGTGGACTCTATGAATTTGTTGAGAAACGCATTAATGAAAATGGGCATGCTGTAATAGTTGTTGCCGAGGGTGCGGGACAGGAACTTGTTGCTGAATCTATGCAGAGTATGGATAAAGCGGATGCTTCAGGAAACCAATTACTGCTGGACATTGGTTTATGGCTCTCCCAAAAACTCAAGGTGAGTTTAAAAAATTCGGCTATAATGTTGTTTCAAAGATTTTATTGACATTATAACAAATTTAAACTTACCGTGGCCATTTTAAAAAACATTAATATCGTTGTCTTCAGGATCATTATCGTACAGAGCACAAAGTACTGAACTTGAAGTATATTGGTATGTCTCTTGACCTCACTGAAATGCCTAGATTTGATCCTTTTGTCCGCATCTGTTTTTCCTGTTTTCTCTTTGGCAGATTTTTAGTGCTACCTTTCAGGTTGGAAAAGTAGATATAATTTGATCCAAATACGCTTTTTTGCAGACCCAACTTACATGGTCCGTGCGATCCCAAGCAATGCATCAGACAATGTTTACTGTTCTCTTCTGGCCCAAAATGCCATTCATGGAGCTATGGCAGGATACACTGGTTTCACTGTTGGTTCTGTGAATGGCAAACATGTTTATATTCCGAATGCTGTAAGTATTCTTTCACAAAAAGTGAATATTTGACCATAAAACAATAGACAGGCTTAATATGAACATTGGAGGAAAAGGGCTTTCTGGCATTTTAAGGTCATATTTATGCTATATCACAGCAGGATGCTTCCATCTGAGGAACATGTTATAGTTTATGTAATTACACTTATTTATGTTTGAATAAACTTCTAGGGTATAACACTGAACTTTGGCATACTAAACTGGGTTATTTTTCATATCTTCCGCAGCATGTTACAGAGACTCGGAAGCAAGTCAATACCACTGACCGTATGTGGGCAAGGTTGCTCTCTTCTACAAACCAACCTAGTTTCCTAAGGTACGAAGAGATCATGAAATCGAAGAGGGAAAAAGAATCAACCAAAATGCTGGAAAAACTTGATGCCTGTGCTGAGAAAACCAATACCTCTACTAAACAAGAGAATGGCCTTGATATGAAGATAGCAGAGCCTGCTTGTAAAGGGAATGGTGTGGCTAGGAACAAATCGTATGCTGCTGTAAAGAATAAAGATGAGAAGAAAGAAGAGGGAGTTAACTAAAGGTCCTGTACTACTTTTACAAATCTGCATCTAATATTTATAAAGCATTGTTTAGATTAAGAGGCAAAGTAAAGCTCTTAATAGGAAGCACCACAGGAATGGAGATATTTGATTAGTCTTGATTGATATATAGATAGGAAGGAATCCAGCGATTTTGTTTTGTTTTATAATTCAGGCCCCATTTGAGCTTTTGCAGGGTGTGCACTGCACCACAAGATTTTCATTTGTAAACTTTGTCAATTTTGACATTGTAGTACCAATTTAATGTGGCACAACTATTTGACTGAGAAAAAAGCTGTGACAAACGTAATTTGAAGTTATTTTTTATGAAAGCAATAGTAGCATTTGGCAACTAATTTGAAGTTAGTTGCATTGATTGTACAGACACAATTAGGAAGGAATGTTACTATGTTTCCAGTGAACTTATTACACACTCATCGTGCTAGCTTGGAAGCTTTATCCCATCATCTTCTTTTTCTTTATACGCTTACAACAAGCCTCTATCATAGTGGCATCAATATTTGTAGAGGAAAACGATAAGAAAAAAGTTTGAACTCCACAAGAATTTAAATAGAATAGATAGAAGACTTTTAATGTCCACGACGTCAAAGATAGACTATGAGACACTAGAGCTTGTTATTCTTGCATTGTGAAGTGTCTACCTTCTGCAATTTAGTTTAATAAGTTGCTGTGAAATTACTTATACAGCTGATCTTGATGTCATTGTATGCTTTGCAATATAAATTAAGGTGCTTTTCAATTCCACAATCCTCATTGTGGATAAGATACAAACCATCTCTTCCCAAAACTCTTTTGGCCTTTTCCACCTCCCTATTTCATATCAAAGACAATGTGAGTTAGTCCTTAGTTGGGAAATGAGAATCTTTGACCTCCAAGGGATATTGGCCTCTATATAGGCTTTTTTCTCATGGTCCATGTTGGGGTTAAATTCTTCAAGGTAATATACTTCTTTCTCCCAAGCATCTTTGCCTGCATAACCTTGCGAAATTTATCGACAACAAAAGTCTTTATTTTCTTATTGTTATTATGACAAGCATTCAAGTGAATGTGCCACTTGTTCATCCACTTACAATTTTGCTTCATCCATGTCTTTTTTCTTTCACCCAAGACATCATTAATTACAACATTGGGCTAGCGATTTATTTCCATCTACTCAATTTTTTCAGATATCTTAAAAGACGCACCATAGCGATGGCTTCAATAGGAATAACAATTGTTCCAGCTAGAAGAATATCTTAGGGGGACGATGCTTTTAGATTGAATTTTCTTGTGATCAAGCACTTTTGAATTCTCTCTATTTGCATCCATTTGGTGTTAGAAGAACTACTAGCTCGAATTTCACACCCATAAAACACCACCGAAATTACTACAAGCCCAAATAGAATTTGAATAGTTTTCCAATTTCATAGTTTTGCCTCTCTACATCTAATTTGAAGAGGAAAAAGTTCTCTCCATCCACCCAAAGTTATTTTCCTTCTACAAGTTTCCTATCTAAGCTTTTTGTTGAAGGCAATCCCCAGGTATTTATACTTTGTTACTTCCTCTAGGATGCTACATTCAAAAAAGAAATCGAAATGATTCTTTTTCCTTTTATTGGAGAAGTTCATGATTTTGGTTTTGCTAATATTAACTTGTATACCATGATCTTTGCTAATATTAATTTATTTTCCCATATCAAGCCTTTCTAGACACATGTCATAATTTTGGCAGCTCTCTATACAACAAAATTTCCAGCAACACTTCCATTAACTTCCATCATTTCATTTGTTTCACCAAGTTGTTGCATGACAGTGTTCAAAACATATCACATGGACCGCCTTTTCCATCAAAGCGCCATTCTAGGTATTTTTATCATTATAAACTATAATTACCATTAAATTCTATTAATTTCCTATAGAATTCACATTCATGCAACATTTAATTTATATTATATCTATATCTACAATGCTTTAAAATTTATCCCTTTAGCAATTCTTGTATCTTGCCATTTGAGGACAAATAGCAACTTTAAGTTGGGGGGAGAACTGATTTGGTTGTCATTGTCAAAAGTTGAAAATAGTTGCATACACCATCTTGAATTTCCTTTGCAAAGTCACAAAAGTTATATTACTCAAAAGAACAAGGATTGAGGCTTAAGCAAAAAACAATTTGAATCATAGATTGAAGCACAATGGGAGGAGACATCATCAAATGAGAACCAACAACACATAATTCATTATTAGAAGACTAGTTGTGTTTTCCCATATTCCAACAAGTTGGATGGTTGGACTATTTTCCCTTTGTCTTATAGAGTTTAATGAGGTATTGACACAACAATTTTCCAATACATTGGAGAAAGATGAAGCCACAATTAGGAGTTTGAGAGTGAATGCTTCAGAGGCAGTAATAAAAGTTTCTAGATTGCCCACGGTGGGAGAATAATTTACAATGCAAGTAGATACAATCACAACACATAATGAATTTACATAGCCAGGAGAGAAATTAGACTCCTTAGCAAAAGGTACTAGATGACTTTATCTACCATGGTTATGGACATTTTTTGCTACATCTATAATTAAATATTTAACCTGCAATGGTAGGAACTCTCTTCTATACATAGTACACTATAAACTCTTGAGTCACATTTTCCATCAAAGGAAGGTGAATGTCCCTAATTTCTTGTATAATTTGTTGAAACAAATGTTTGTTGAACATAAAAGAAAGAGGAATGAATTTTCCCTATCTCATTACTGCTTGGTCACCTTGTTGATAAAAAGAAGCCTTAGAATCCAATTCCCTAATGTGTCTTGGGAATTGTTCTAGCTTGTAACAATATAAATGATATACTTATGAGACCAAGGATAAATGAAGTAAATAGGGCTCAAGAGCTGAATGAGCCATCTACAACTGTTGAAGATGAACATGCACCCTCTTCCCCAAATATTGCATCACCTACTCACAACATAGATGCTCAATCAAAGACGGAAGCACAAAAAACCTAAACTTCAACCTCTAGGGCACAACCTACAACAACCATAGAATTGGAAACCCATGTTACCACCAAAAACCCTTTCAAGCCTAAGAAAGACAAAAGAAAAAGTACACCCTCTTCTTCTACACCCAAAAAGAAGTAGAAAAGGTTGATGCAACCTAAAAGGTGATCAAACCACCTTAATAAGAAGGGAACTACAAGGGGGAAGGCCCAACCTCAACAGGAAAAGCTTGTAATAGTAGAGTCTAAAATGGAATCAAAAAGAAGAAAATCTATTTGGTGATAAAAATAATCAAAAAATTTGCAATTTTTGTATTTGAGCACCATCATAGATTTTGAATCCGAAGACTTATTTACAACAAAGAAGAAATCCAAGCCTTGTAATAGAACAATTGATGAAGAGGAATTTGCTTCATCAGCTGAGACAAATGAAGAAATAACTTTGGGAAATGAGAATGAATTATTTTTTACAAGAAAAGATGAAATTAATGAGTTGTAGGCAGCTTTGCAAAAAATAAAGGAATTGAAAGAACATATAACAAGATACCAACAAAGAGAGAATGGGTTGGATAATAAGGCTAAAGAATTGGAGAAACAAATTCATGATTATGGACAACAAGGAGCAGGTTTGGAGAGGTTCACCCAATTGGCCATCCTTGAAATTAATAAGAAAACTCCACAACCTGATAATCAAAATGTAGCTCCAGTGATGCCAAAAACCCCTACCATGGTTATCCTTGGAATTGAATTATGGAACAAAATGAAAGAATTATCCCAATCAAAAAGAAAATGGGATAAGGAAAAAATTGAGTTGATAGTGACACACACTAGAGAGATTGAAAAGAAGGATTCAAAAATTAAAAGATTAAAGATGAAAATGAAAGAAATAGTTGATAAGACAACTCAACTTTTGAAATGTAGACCGCTTGCTAGGGTTTACACCCTATTTATACTGGACAAATTTTTAAGTTTTCAATTCATCTAGCTCATTAGTGACCTCCCAATTTCTTTATCTTCACATGTATATTATTCTTAAAAGCATATCAAGAGGCCACTCTAGATATGCAAGATCAATTGTGTGAATTCTATTTGCATAATTTGGCCATTCCTTATGAAATTTCTTGGAACCCACTTATCTTTGTGTGAGATGTTTAAATAAAGGCATTAGCCTGATTTATCAAAAATGAACATCAAAGAGGACAACTGCAACAAGATTATCTTGAAAGGGAGAAGTCACTTACCCTCTATATTAGAGCAAAGACAGAGGATCCCCGAGGGGTAGTAGAGGAATGGATTGACCTCGTGGATATGCACTTGGTGGAGAGGAAAATTTTGGAATACAAGGAACAAGATTACAAAAGATTCCAAGAACTAGTAGTAGGAATAGGAAGAGAATCACTTATTTTCTCACAGGATAGATGGAAAGAGTTGACACAAGAGCTGAGAAAGAATGAACCCCATTCTGTTTTTAATTACTTGGAAACAATTGAAAAATCCCACACATATATCACAACCTCCCCTCAACATCATATTACCTGGTTCCCTCTAATGCTTCATCCTCCCCTTCTATTCACTGATAACTTTAAGAAACTTCCCCTCAAGAAAATGAAAAGAATCTTGGCGAATCTATCATTTTTTTGGAAAAAAATATTAATTTCTGTTGGTGAATCTTTCCTTTTTTTTGAAAAAATTTAATTTTATTGGCTATTTTTTTACATCTCTAAAGTTTTATAGAAAATCTAGGTGAATCTTGGAAAATAATAGAAAAATATATTAATTTTGATGGCAAATCCTTTCATTTAAAAAATAATAGTTCTCATGGAAAAGTAGGGGCTCGAGGGTGGAAATGATTGATGGGTTTAAGGGGTAAACTCTATAATATTTAGTTGCCACCATTGATTTAAAATATAATTTGACCCTCATTGTATTCCACAAGGTAAAATATACCTACAATTTGTAATGCTCATGGGGCACAAAATTGCTTTTATTTCAAGCCCCTTGAGCATCATAGATTGCAAGTACATTTTACCTCATGAAATACAATGAGGGACATTATATTATATTTTAAATAATGGAGGAAATTAAATATTGTAAATATGGACCTAAAGAAACTAATAATTATGATATACTATTGGCGAATTAATTGATATTTCTATTATAAACTATAAAATTTAGGTGAATCTAGTCTAATCATGTATCAAATATTGCGGAGAATTTTTGAGTTAAAAAGTTTAATAAAATAAATTCCTTGGCAATTTAAATAAGACTAAAATTAAATTTTATAAAAATGTGGCAATTCAAGTCCCATCATAGCTCAAACTATTAGCCAAATTTGGATTCCCAAATTTCAACTATTAGCCAATTGGCAAATATTAGCCACTAAAAAAATCACTACTTCTCTTGTTTTCAATTCCACATTGGACAAGAAGGGAAGAAATAGGGGTAGCAGAGTAGGCTAGATGGGAGAGGATATTTGAATAGAAGGGATTATACATAAAGCAAGGTGAAGGAGTCACTGATACAATATGTTATAGAGAGACCGCATTGCAATATAATTAGAGACCCTGAACTGCTTGAGGACAAGCAAGGAGCGAAGTTGGGGGAAGTGACGAGTCTTAGAAATATTATGTTTTCCTTGCTTTAGTTTCATACTTTCCATCATATTTTTGATAAGTTTCAAAGATATTTCTAGACTTTTGCATATATTTTAAGTATTCAAAGGATTGAAGATGATATATTATATTAATAAATGGTTGTGTGAACCTTTTAATTCTTATGGAATTTAGTGGATTTTTATGATTGATTATAGTTATTAATGATGAAAGATACCTTTGAATAAACTAACCCCTACAATGAAGGATTTGTCAGTCCACAACAAAATAACTATCAACCCATAGCAGAAGGATGTCAGTCTGCCGCAATAAAAAGAGGTGATCAATCACAATACATGTCTTTTTTTGAAGCTAATGTAGGTGATGGTCAGAGAGTGTGAAGATGATTTATTCATGGATCAATCCATCTTTTCACTTTACGTTATTATTGAATTGTGGATTAAAGAAGAGACTTGTGCTAACAATGTTTAGTGGCTTGCAATAAGTTCCACCCTGTTAGGCATGTCTTTAATTATAACCATTTTCTTAATTGATGTAGAGTCCTTACAAGATTCTTACACTCTTACCTCCACTAGCTTTTATTTATTATTGAAATAAGACCTAGTCTTCTTCTTATGTTTTTGAGTGAGTTGACAATTGCTTATAGTTTGTTTTTAGTTCAAAAATAATGAGAGTCTCAAGGTCCTGTATATATGTCTGATCTTGTGAGAGATCAAGCTAGCTAGATATTTTGAATGAAGTAAATTTGAATACAAGTATTGTCAATTAGATTCTTGTTCATAAGTTTTGTATGTTTGAACTACAATAAAGAGGAATATAGTAATTTCCATGGATATATCTGAGTTAAGATTTAAAGAAAGACATTGTTGATTGTAGTAGCTCAAGCAAGGGACACATGAGGTACTACAATATCCATTATAGTTTAGATTATTTAGTTGTAGTATAATAAATTTTTTAATTATCTTTTTTGATTTATAGTCCATTGAGTTGTTGAATAAACAATTAATTAATCTTGAATTAAGATGCAACATTGATGAAGGGGGAATCTCCCTCGAACACACTTTACATAGAAAATAACATTCAAAAACAACAAACATGCAACTTTATGATATTCTCATAAATCATCTACATACATGCAATAAAATGCATTACAACTATCTAGTTACAAGACTTCTATTAAAGAAATCTAGGTTGCAAATACATGCAAAAAATCAAACATGCAAGTCTATGTATGGCAATAGTGGCCATTGAAACCCCAACCTTTGTTTTGTGCTGAAAAGCAATAATTTCATCTATCTTCTCATCCATAATGAATACCTTTTCATTTGTAACCAATTTATAAGACATTTTCACTTTCCAATGAACTGTCACTTCTATTTTTGGCACCCAAAAAATTCAGTTACCCCCTTTTCCAAATTTATAAAATTCCTAAATTTTAGTATTAACTATCGGGAATCATAACTTTTGACTTGGGCACCAAATTGACAAACCGTTTAGGTTGTTGGATAGATCTTGATGAGCAATAAGGCCACAAAAGGTTTGACCACTTTTTAGGCTAATTCAAAACCTCTAGGAGCCCCAAAATTGACTTTGAATATTTTTAAAATGTTTTTTAAAACAAAACATTAATTTCTCACAAGTGACAAATGGTATTGAAGTGAGTTTTTCACCATTAGCTTCATTTAACCATTTTGGAGCTCTTTGCAAGATTCCATGCCCATACGTACACAAATGCTAACTTACTAAAAATAAAAACCTGTTATTTTTTAGCCCTTCAAATCTTACTAAAAATAAAAACTTGCTATTTTTAGCCTTTCCAACTTACTAAAAATAGTAATTTTAATCCTGCCATTTTTAGCCCTTAAAAATTATTCACTAAACTCAACTAAAATCAAAATAAACATTTTTTTGGGATGCAAGATTGCTCTTACACCCATGATGCTCCTACATCAAGCATAACGAGTCATTAATTTAATGTCTATGTAGGAATAGTTACATGTGGAAATTATTACAATTACCTACAACAATCGTTATTTATCTGAATTTGTTTCTAGATATAGTTATTTTAGTTAAGTTGCTTCAATTATATATAATTTTCTTTTCTACACATAATTGATTAGGATACATTAGGATTCTCAGTTGCACATACAATGCCAACATCATCTCAAGATTACAATTCCTTGGTTGACAATTTAAATGAAGCACCTCTAGGACAATGAATTGCTTAATAAGGGATCCTTTGGTCTGTTAAGTTGTATGTATGTTATTTGTATCAATTGATTGAAAATAGGGGAGCTCTACACAATGCTAAGCATGATTCAAGGAGCAATATTATGCTCAAGATTGATAGTAGTCAAGGAGTAATACTATGATGCTCAAGATTGATAGTAGTCAAGGAGCAATACTATGACGCTAGAGATTGACAATAGTCAAGGATAAATACTATGATGCTCGATATTGACAATAGTTAAGAAGCAATACTATGATGCTTGAGATTGATAGTAGTCAAGGAGTAATACTACGATGCTCGAGATTGATAGTAGTCAAGGAGCAATACTATGATGCTCAAGATTAATAGTAGTCAAGGAGCAATACTATGATGCTCGAGATCGACAATAGTCATGGAGCATTATTATGAGGCTCGAGATTGACAATAGTCAAGGAGCATATTATGCCAGTGATGGATGTCCTTGGTTGCTTAGCCATTTGATGGACTAGAAGGAAGAGAGTTTATAATGAAGAATAGGTAGGTAATAGTTGGACCAACCTCATATTATAGTTTTAGCCTATCCTGATGTGGAAAATGGTGTCTTAGATCATCAAAGGTAGGTAGCACCTTAGGATCATGAAGTGATATGAACCTATGTATAATTGAGTGTGTTTTTACACTAATTCCTCCCTCAGTACTTCGTATAAATGACATAGGGTTGTGCACATTGATATATTGGTGCCCTTGCTAGTGACGACATCAAGTAGTATGGGATGCTTGATTATTATCATAGTAGGCTTATGTGATCATGAATTAGGTAGTGGGTTGATGCATGCAATAAGCTTCATCCATTTTCACTTTACATGTTGTTCTTTATGGAATATGTGATTTATTGTGTGGATTGTCTCACTAGATATAGGTGATGTATGCTTGAGACAGTCATTTTTGTACTCATTATGGACACATGAGATCGCCACCATTGTATTTGTGATATACATATGAGCCAATCATTGTTGCACTTGTGATGTGGACATGAGCTCATCACTAATGTACTTGTGATGTGAATAAGAGCTAGTCACTATGTATATGTGACACATGTTGGAGCTAGTCACTATTTATATGTGATGTATATTCCAGAGCTAGTCATTTGTATATGTGGTGTATATTAGAGCTAGTCATTGTGTATCTATAACGTATTTTGGAGCTAGTCACTATGTATATGGGACGTAGGTTGAAGCTAGTCCCTATGTATATGTGACGTATGTTAGAGCTAGTCATTGTGTATGTGTGACGTATGTTGGAGCTAGTCACTATGTATATGTGACATATGTTGGACCTAGTCACTATGCTATGTGATGTATGCTAGAGCTAGTCACTGTGTATGTGTATGAGCCAGTCACCTATGTATATGTGATGTATGCTCAAGTCACTCACTAGGGGAATTTGGGAATTATGGAAATAATATGGCCTAGTGTTTGTGTATATTTGTACACTATGGATTGGTAATATTTGGTATAAAACCAAAATTTGAAGGTAAATAGTTATTGTTGTATTACGATTGGACTAAGTTTTATAAATAGTCATTGTTTAAAGAGATACCAAAGGTGTCATACAAGAGGAGAGAATGAACTCCCTCTAACTTGTTGGGTGAACTACAAAGCCTGACTTTTGAGGGGATACATGGGTAGGGTCATTAAGAATGAACCCTCGAGGCTTAGGTCTAGGTATAGGAATGACCTTAACCTTGGTAGCTCACCACTCCTATGTGTAACCATATAAGTGGCAAAGTCGAGTTGATGTCACCATGATGAATGGTGAAGTTTGGAAGTTAACAACTCTAAACTACATAGACGATGCGCAAGCAATTAAGTTGGTACTAGTTCAAAATTGATTTATGAAAAAACAATTGTAGCAACTGAGGGGTGGTTATTACATAGAATTAAAAAAAGGGTGCGACAAGTTTATAACTATGAGGATGCTCTTGTGATCATGATCTAGTCTTGAGACAAAATATGCTAAATCATAGTGGATAGTGTGTGAATAGAAATGAGTGTAAACATAGTTATGATGAACAATTTAATAGGATGAATGTATAAAGGTGTACATGAACATGTGAATGGGGATAACTAGTGTTGGTGCATAATCAAAAGTGTAATGAGGTACGTGCATAACATAGGGCAAGTAATATGACTTTAATCAAAATCATGTTATTTGTGAATATGTGTATGTATCAAAACACTTCCCTTAAAATAGACACATAACTACTAGAAAATGACATGGGTATACAAATTGCACCATTACAATTATGTTGAATTGATTTGCATTGATTTCATACACATTTATAAAGATATGTCTTCTTGTTACTAATATTGAACATTCACATTTACTTAGAGAACATTAATAATATGGCCAACACATAACAATAATACATATTAAAATTAATAGAATGTGGATCACAAACTTCAAATCTCTTGATTAATAGCTTAATAAATAGCAACATGTAGATTTCATTAACAATTGATAACCACAATAAGAGGAAGAATAAGACAACCTTTCAAAGGGTGTAACCTAATTTCAAAAATAAGATTTTTATCCATTTGAACCCTATTTTATCTTCAACATTTGTGAAATCAAGATAGCAAGAACTTTATATATATTTATAAATAAATAATAAATAATTTCACACGATTTTATAAGACTTAATTATTTACTTACAATAATTTAATAAATAGATTTATTTTTAACATCAAATCCATAGCATTTGGTATTCTTGAAAGGTGCATACGAAACCATGAAGTCCATTTGAAAAAACAAAAATTTAAAACAAAAAAAGAGAACTAAGGAACAATCAAAGCTGCCTATAAATTGAAAACATTAACCCATCAAACACTCAAACTCACACCTTATAAGTAAATATTAAGACACCATATTCTCCAAATGACACCACGATATTGCCTACCATATTTATTACAACAATTTGCAGTAATTAAGACTGAGATTTGGTAAATAGCATTAAATGATTTAAAAATAAAAATAAAAAATGATTAAGAGGCCCATTGAAGAAAATAAATTCCAAATAAGTAGCATGAAGCAATTTAGAATGAAATAGTAGAGAGAACATTAAACAAGAGGAGAGATTGAAATATGATTTGTGTTTTCAAAATGAAAAACAAGGGACATAGCTAGCGAATTGTATCTTCAAAAGATTTGAAAGTAGGAGCAAGGATTCTCCGATGATGAATGTACGTGCAATTGAATAGGGGAGAGGACTCAGTAGTTGAGCATGTCTCAATAGTTGTGATAGTAGTTGTTTATATAATGCTCAATAGTTGTGATAGTAGTTGTTTATATAATGCTCAATAGTTGTGACTTGACTACCCATAAGTAAACAAAATGTATTCCTTTGTTCTAAAAAGCAACCAATTATGTGATGCCACATCAGCACTCAACTATCCATGATGTGAATGCACAAGTATTGGTCTCACTTTTATTTTGGGTCTTTTTGGACACCTTGACAAAAAGCATGCTGATGTGACATCATATTTGATGATGTGGCCCTGAAATGAAAGTTACAAGTTGCCAAGTAAGCTGCTGTAAAAAATTGGGAGTGATTTAAAATTTCCACAAAAGATAATTAGAAGTGTGAAGTTAGGGTGCACAACTCCCGGGTCCTCTCCCCCAAGTTCAAAAGAGCATGAATAACAGATAAATCAAAAATTAAAACTATACAGGTGGGACATCATATTGGGCCTTTTGGACACCTTGACAAAAAGCATGAATGTGACATCAGATAATGATGTGAAAAAATTAGAAGCTGCTGTAAAAATTTGGGTGATTTAAATTTCATAATGAAGTGTGAAATTAGGGTGCACGGTCCCTCCCAAGTTCAAAAAACGTGGATAAATGAAAAATTAAAACTCGACTCGAACCCACAATCGCCTGATTAGAAGTCAGACGCCTTATCCATTAGGCCACGGGCGCTACATATGAACAGCGCCTAATATAGAACTAAATAATAATGGTGGCTGACAAGGTCTTGCCCGGCTATAACATTGCTTAGTGTGTCGCTGACGGCAACAAATTTTACACGGTTTTCATGGGGAATGACAAAAGTTAGCTAAAGGTCCCACTTCAGGGTGGAAAGAAATTTTAAAACTAAATGTTAGGGTCATTTTAGATATAGATGCGGGGATAGCTCAGTTGGGAGAGCGTCAGACTGAAGATCTATAATAATGGTTGATACCTATAAGCTTTTTGAAGAATTTTTTTTGGTTTTTCTCCCCACTTGTTTATTTCTACATATTTTTACTTTATTCATCTCTTATTTCACATTTGTCTATATTTTCATGAATTCTTCATTTAGTATGTCTATTCCTTATTTATTTTAATTTATTTCATATTCATTTTGGTTTTTTCTCTTATGATATAAAAAAGGTGTCCACTATTTTAGAATTTTTTTACTTTGATGAAGTATTTTGTAGGAAAATTTGATACGAACACATACTTAAGTGTTGAAGATAGGCTTCTTCGTAACTCCATGCATTGAAATAAAATCTATTAATAATATGACTGAAGGATTTTTCCTCTTTAGGTTTTCAAACCCCAAGCATTGCAATGCCATTGTTAAATGCGAGCCATGGTACTACCCTTCTCGTCTTCTCTCCTTAGGCTTGGGCTATTGTATTGTTTGATAAAGTTAAGCTCAAAAGCTATATTTGGGTTGAGTTTCATAAGTTTTCTTGCTCTATGAGATTTTGTTGATAGACTCATCAAACCTATGGAGAAATTTATTTCTCACAAACAAAATAAATTTTATTTTCCTCTTTTTGAGAATTTTTTTTTTTGTTAAGGTTGATTTGTCACAAGTTATTAAAGAGTCCATTGATGTTCATATAACACATTAACATTTCTCTCAAAGGGAACTTGAACTTTTCTCTCATGCTCTATTTAGGTCCTAAGTGACAACCCCTTAGGCTCTTGGAAGAGCTCATCAAACTACTATAACTATTGAGAAAAAAGGTGAAAATTTTGCAATAAAATCTCTTACGAGTGTATGAAAATTTGAAATATAATTATTTATTCAAGGATTATCATATGATGATTATGTGATTGCATAAAATCAACAAACTATATGAAAACATGATTTATATGGATAAACCATTTCAAGAAAAAATCCACACAAGATAGACGACAAGTATGTATTAATCTTCAACAAAAAGATACATCACACTAACATTCTCTTCACTCCAAAAACACCTATAATTATTTATTCAAATATTATCGTATGATGTTTATGTGATTGCATAAAATCAACAAACTATATGAGCACATGATTTATATGGATAAACTATTTCAAGAAAAAATCCACACAAGACAGAGGACAAGTATGTATTAATCTTCAACAAAAAGATGCATACATCACACTAACATTCTCTTCACTCCAACAACACTTGGAAATTGGTGGAAGATAAAGGTTTTGAATTATTGAAGAAGTGATAGAACAAACAATGCTAATATTACCAAAATTAAAAAAAACTATTCTAAGTTGATGTGTGAAGACAAGGAAAATAAAAAAGATGAATGAACACAAAAGACCGAAAATTTAAAAAGTATTTTACCTTGTTTACCTTGCTCCTATGATTGAGCAAAAAGTGAAGTGCACCCAAAATCTCCACTTGATGTGCTTAGATTGTGTGATAAATGCAATTGTATGAATGTGGATTACTCTTGATTAAAATAGCATAATAGTAACTCAAGATTGCATGATAAAATGGTAGTGTAAGTTTGGTATGGCCATGAAGTGATGAAAAATGAAGAAAAGAGGTCTCAATTTATAGATTTATCATGGGAAACACTAAGGGCCAAGATGCAAAGTTTGATGGAGGGTTGAGATTTTGAATATTGGTAGAAGGATCATCCTTGTGACAAGTGTCACAAGAGGGAATAAAGAGATTTATAAGGCGTTCATGTGTTATGTGGTGTTGTTAATGTTTCATGCTTTCTTTCTTTATTACAGTTGAATATGCTTTGGTGATTGGATGTTTAATGTTTGAATGGTTTAAGAGAATATTGATTCACCCCCCCTCTCAATATTCTGGGTGTTCAACAATTGGTATTAGAGCCTGGCTCCTTGGAAGGAGATTAACCACTTGGGGAAGATCTTGGAGGTTGAATACATGGCTAATAGAAAATTTCCTACTCCTCCAGAAGATATTCCTATAGTTGGAATCATAGAAGAAGATTGCATGCTTGACAAATATGGAGAACTCAAAATTTCCCTTGAAGACCTTGAAAAGACTGAAGATGAAAATAGAGATTTGAAAGAAAATATCAAAGAAGCGAATAAATGAATAAAAAAATTGAGAGAGCAAATCAAGAAGTTTAGAGAAATGCATAAGGAAGTTAGTGAGAAATTGAAGCAACCAAATGAATCCATCACTAATATGAAATTGCAAGTTGAAGAAAAGAAAATAATTGAAGAATGTTTGAATGCAATAGTGAAAATAAAATCAAAGGAATGTATAAGGCTTGAACAAGAAGTGGTAAACTTGAGATCATATTTGGAGAAAGAAAGGATTCATGAAAACAAATTCAAAATGAGTGCTACAAATCTTGATGAGATGATTACAAATCAAAAAGGATATAAAGACAAAGGTAGATTAGGGTTTGAGATAGGAGAAAGAAAGAAAGCATGAAACATTAACAACACCACATAACAAGTTTGAGAATACATCATCGATGTCCTTAGGTTTGGCCATCAAAATGAACACCCTTCAAGTGTCAAAGTAACCCACAAGTATATCTCATTACCACTTTATGATCCATAGAATTTTTACCAAGTTCAACCACCTTGTTTTAGGGTTGGGTTATTTACCCTTGTGAAATTTGGACTTGTATTTTCTTGTAGAATTTAAATTAGTTGTCCCTCTCTTCAACATAACATATGGGTAAAAATGATTCTTGAGAAACTCTTCCAAGTCTTACCACTTGGAAATTGGTGGAAGATAAAGGTTTTGAATTATTGAAGAAGTGATAGAACAAACAAGGCTAATATTACCAAAATTAAAAAAAAAACTATTCCAAGTTGATGTGTGAAGACAAGGAAAATAAAAAATATGAATGAACACAAAAGATTAAAAAATTAAAACATATTTTACCTTGTTTACCTTGCTCCTATGATTGAGCAAAAAGTGAAGTGCACTCAAAATCTCCACTTGATGTGCTTAGATTGTTTGATGAATGCAATTGTATGAATGTGGATTACTCTTGATTAATACAGCACAATAGTGACTCAAGATTGCACGATAAAATGGTAGTGTAAGTTTGGTATGGCCATGAAGTGATGAAAAATGAAGAAAAGAGGTTTCAATTTATAGATTTATCATGGGAAACACTAAAGGAAAAGATGCAAAGTTTGATGGAGGGTTGAGATTTGAATATTGGTAGAAGGATTATCCTTGTGACAAGTGTCACAAGACGGAATAAAGAGATTTATGAGGTGTTCATGTGTTATGTGGTGTTGTTAATGTTTCATGCTTTCTTTATTACAGTTGAATATGCTTTGGTGATTGGATGTTTAATATTTGAATGGTTTAAGAGAATACTGATTCACCCCCCCTCTCAATATTCTAGGTGTTCAACAATTGGTATCAAAGCCTGTTCCTTGGAAGGAGATTAACCACTTGGGGAAGATCTTGGGGGTTGAACATGTATGGATGATAGAAAAATTCCTACTCCTCCAGAATATATTCCTATAGTTGGAATCATAGAAGATGATTGCATGCTTGAAAAAGATGGAGAACTCAAAGTTTCCCTTGAAGACCTTGAAAAGACTAAAGATGAAAATAGAGATATAAAAGAAAATATCAAAGAAGCAAATGAATGCATCAAAAATTTGAGAGAGAAAATCAAGAAGTTTAGAGAAAGGCATAAGGAAGTCAGTGAACAATTGAAGCAAGCAAATGAATCCATCACTGATCTGAAAGTGCAAGTTGAAGAAAAGAAAAGAATTGAAGTATGCTTGAATGCAATGGTGAAAAGAAAATCAAAGGAACATACAAGGCTTGAACAAGAAGTGGTAAACCCAAGATCAGATTTGTAGGAAGCAAGGAGTCATGAAGAAAAATTAAAAATGAGTGCTACAAAGCTTCATGAGATGATTACAAATAAAAAAGGCTCTAAAGAAAAAGTTGGATTAGGGTTTGAGATAGGATAAAGAAAGAAAGCATGAAACATTAACAACACCACATAACACAAGAGGGAATAAAGAGATTTATAAGGATCTTTCTCTTTCACTTTATCTTAGTTTGCAATTACAAATTGCATGTATAATCCCCCCAAGATTGATACAAAAAGGAAACTTTAAGTGAATGAAAAAGGAGACATCAAGAGACACCCCCATTTCTACTAGTCTTATAATTCACCCTCCCAAGATATTACAATGTTGACACTTTATGATTAGTGCATTTACAAAGCCTTTTCCAAGATACAATGCTCAATAGGCCCATAATGGCCAAAATTATAATTTTTGATACAAAATGAAACAAATATTTTTTTTGAAAAAATTAGCCTTGTAACTATGTAGTTATATTCAATACCTTTCCAATGCTTATTCATTTCTGAAAATCAGAGCTTTGGGTGAAAGTTATGACTTGTTGAAGAAACAAGAAACAAATAACTTCAACCTACAACATCTAGTAGAAAATGGAAAATTTTGTTTTCAATACCCCAATGGATGGAAATTTCTCATCTTTATCTTTCAAACAATATATTGTTTTCCAAAAATGGACACCGTGGCGAAAAGTTATGAATTTATTTAAAAATGACTAAATTTAGCCTACAGTGACAACCCCCTTGGAAAAAAAAATGCCAAAAATAAAATTCATCTAAAATAGACAAATTTTATATGAGAATATGGGTTTTTGGGACATCTGAGCAGAATGGAAAGGTCCATTTGGGCAAAAAATTCTCTTGAAAAAACTTGTTTGTCAGATCTAAGTTTTAAACCCTTGTTTGCTACTGTGTCATATGGTGGCCAAATTAAGTGAAATAAAAGCCAAATATAACTTTCTCGAGCCTACCAAATGCAATGGGATAGTAAAAAATACTGCCACTATAGCTAGAATTCCTACAATCACTAGATCTCACCAAAAACACACATGTAAATATATGATTAAAAAAATCTTCATAATTCCTTTTTTATTATCCATATCATATTGAAATTTAAGAGAAGAGCATACATGAATCTACAAGATCATACAAAAAACTCCAATATCTTAATCAGGAATCCAAGTACTCAAAAATTTCAAAATATAAGCTTTGATACCATGTTAGAAATTTAAAATAAATTGAATAACCAAGATCTTCTATGAGAGAGATAAGCTATAAAACTGTAAATGAAATAACACAATTACATACCTAAGATTCCACGAGATGTGCAAATGTCAAGATGACAAGATTGTATTAGGAGCTCAAAACAAATCTATAGAATAACGACTACATGCATCAAGGTGCATGCATGTCAAAGTATGCAACAATTCTAGAATATGCAAGAGTATATATGAAAATACAAGCTAGGTAGTGAGTTTATATAGAACTAAGAAGATGATGGAGGTGGCAAATCCAACCAATAGGAATTAACCACCAAAAGTGAAAAGTATTCCACCCTTTAAGGAAGGGGACACCATATCACTCATCTCCTAGTTATTAAATGATAAACTCACTTTATTATCCTAAGAAAGCTTAATAAAAGTGAAGGAAAAACCTAGGACTAAGGGAAAATAAATTAACCCACTAAAAAAATGAAAACCTACATCAACATTTGGCTTAGTTGTCATTGAATTGAGTCTTCTTTTGACTAGTGCATATGTGAAGTATGGCATGAGATGTGTGGATACATGATTAGACACATGGAGGATGCATTGGAGGAGCTTGATGTTTTAAAAATGTTCATAGAGACTTTGTAAGTGTATTTTAATGTTTCATTGCTAAATAAGACATTGAGTATGGATGCTTTTGGAGGTTGGGTTTTTCCCTCTTGAGGGTTTTCCTAGGGTATAACATATGTTATATTCTGGTATGCCTTTGATCTTTCCATATGGTTATTTTGTAATCTTGTATGCATGATTTTCCTTCATGGGGTTATGTAGGTAATAGAAGTAAATGAAATTGATGCTAGTCACACACTTATTTGTTGCTCATTGAGAAAGATTTGTGGCACATAAAGAAATTATCTTATATCTTTTGAAAATTAAGTGTGTTTCCAAAATGAATGAATGCTAGAAGAGAACCCTATTACTATAGTCCTAGAATTATGTGCTAATCCATGATAGTTTGATGTTAATAAACCTAAGTGGATTTCAACTCAAGTGCTTGAACCAATAACAATCTAGCCAAGTAATTGGTGAATTCTATTATCCCATCTATGGAGAACATTTCAAGGCCAAAACCATTGCACTAAAATCCTTAGGGAAATATTTTGGTGGCCTACCTTGTTCAAGGATGTAGTTGAAAGAGAGTAGGTGTGACACTTATTAAAGTTTTGTTGGTGAACTAATGTTTGAAGGTGCTCTTCCTCTTTTACTAGTGGCTATGGATGTTTCTTTTCAACATTAGGGAGTTGACTTTATAGGTGAGGTACATGGAAAATATAGAAATAGATACAATAGATCCTTATGGTAATTGATTACTTCACCAAAATGGTTGAGGAAATCCCAACCCACAAGCTATATCTAAGGTGGTAATTAATTTTTCACCAAACAATGTCATAACTAGATTTGGTGCGCCTACAAGAATCAACAATGTATAATGCCACATGCTTTAGATCACATGAAGTTTCAAAATTATACAATGAGTATGACATGAATATCATCTTCTTAGATCCTTATCATACCCAAGGCAATGAACAAGTTGAGTCTACCAACAAAAGTCTCATGAATCTATAATCATGAGGAAATTTGACTCAAATAAAAAAGCATGGGATGATAAAATGAAGTATGAATTGTTGAAATATAAATTGAACTATAAGGTTGGTATTGGCATGATCCATTCAATATTTCTTATGGGATAGATGCAAATATTTCAATCAATTTAAGATAGCTTAGGTAGCCGCTGCTATAGGATATTGATGACAAAGAATGTGTTGCATTTTCTCATAGGGTGATGAAATTGGTTGAGTTGGATGAGAGTAGAAGGGATCATACACACGAATGAAAATTATCAAATAACCAAATGATAAATTATTTTTTTAACATGAAGGCACTCCAAAGAGACTTCTAGGTTGGAGATTCAATCCTCATGTGGAATACAAGATCCAAGGAAAAAAGAGAACATGACAAGTTTGATCCTCTATGGCTTGGACCATATGAAGTTGCAAAAATATATGGAGGTAAGACGTATAGTTTGAAAGAATTGAAAGGAAAATTTATGGAAATACCCATCCATGGCTAGAACTTGAAGAATTATTACATGTGAATGATGCTAAATTTGATTTATACATATTATATTTTGTCTTCTATTTATGTTTTACATTGTAGATACCTAGTTCTGTGTCTTTGCATAGTCATTGACACTTATTTGCCATGATGAAGTGAGACATAGTTCGAGTTTATTTGGTCACCATTTTGGTGTACAATACAAAATATTATAGATTATTAAAATTTATGTAAGAGACACATGCCCCCAATCAAGTCCTATTGGGACTCAATCTTGTAGTGTCAAAATATTTTTTGAGTCCTTTTTTTTTCATCTGCTGAGGTTTACTTTTTCCCTTGTCTCCAACTAATCTAAGGAATATTTGTATTGTTATTTATTCCTATGTTTTACTTAAGTTTTATCTTTGGCATGCCCTTTTTATCAAAAAATTATATAATTCTATTAAAATTATACTTTGGGATGTTTTTTGAGTGTTCTTAATGTTTTGTCAGAGTTTTAGTATTGACTTTTCCCTTACCTTCATACCATCCAACCAAGCCCTAGCATAAAAACCTAATTCATTAGAAACTTTTTTATCTCTAGAGTATTGGACCTAACTTTACCCCAATTTCATTTTAATAGCATCCTCAATATTTGATCCTTGAAGATTTCCTCTAAAGTGATTAAGTCTTTTGATTTTGTTAGGTTATCAAGATTCTCCTTCCAAGAGTACTCATCCCATATTAGCCCCACCATCCTTGTAGCTTTTATGAAAATTTAACTAAGTATTTCATATTGAGGAGTTGGACCATCCCTAGTTGGGATAACTCACTTTTTTCCTCTTGATTCTTGACGTGTGACTCATTTTCGCTAAGTACTTTATTAGAGTCAAGGTTGTGAGATTCCCTTCTCCTATCCACCCTTTTCATGCCTTCCTTGACCATTCAAACTCTACTTATCTCTTTATTTTTTCATTTAGATTCAAAATTTATCCCTTCCTTTCACCTTGGTATCTATCATGAGGTACTCTTGGTTCCCGGTCCTCGAGATTCCAAAAGTTATAACCTTTATCAATATTGCTCATTTAGACTTCCTTCATTTAATGTACCATAAATGGCTTATGTTCCTTGCCACATCCAACTTTTGATGCCTAGACTAAAATGAGTTTCCCTTGAGCCTTGATAGTTCATAATTCCTACCATTTTCATTGTAGCTTTCACCTATTCCCCTAGATAGTCTCAAATGTCATTTATGACCAGTTTGGTTGCCCTAATTCCTAGAATAGTAATTTTATCATCCAAATGAATTGTTGACCTAATGTAGGTAGATTTGCATGTAGTATCAAGTGGTAATGATGAAATTGACTTTTATTCACCATTAATATATAGTAGCGACCTCTACAACCACTCAACATGTTTAGATCAAGCCCATGATTTTTGTAGGCATGGATTCAAAGTGGAGAAAAGGAAAAAATAACATGCCCTAGTCAGTGTAGTCATTAGGTTTTTTAGAACCCCTTGTCTTTTTTCCATGTCTAGATAATTCTTTGGAATATTTTTTGGATTTATTTTATATTTGTACACTCAAACCATTCTATGATTATTGCTCAGAATATTAGTGGTCAAAATTATGAAGATTTTCTTGTTGTTTTAAGTATCTCTATAAATTTTGACAATGGTGAACTTGTATGTGGGTATTAATGAAGATGAAAGTGATGGTTTCATTGCAACATGATTTTTCTATAATTCCTTTGTCAATCTCAAATTATAAGGCTATATATATATATATATATATATATATATATATATATATGTATGTATGTATGTATAGGTTTTTTCTTGTTTGTAAGGTTTGGTTCTTCATATTTTTACTAATCATAGTGTAGAGTCTTCTAGGGTTTCAATTTTTGATAGTTTGTTTTGCTATTAGAGTTGTTGTATAAGTTATAGAAAGGTATATACTATAGCATATGCAAGCAAATATTTACGTCCTTAGCTGGTCATTCATATTTTATAGGTGTTTAAGGTTTAAGATGTGCAAGAGGCCCTCTCCTTGTAAAATTTCTTCTACCAAAGTTGGTGTGGTTGAAATGGGTATTTGGAAACTATTGCATAATGTAAATCTATTACATAATATTCCATGTGTGATAATATTCTACTTGATATGGATGAATATTAATGAGTTCAAAGAGGGATTATGAAGTATAAGTGTTTATTATATGCATGACACCCTTGTTGTTCTTATTGTTTCTTTCTTGTAATGATTGGATACAAATTTGTTACTCAATAAGGCATCAATCAATGAAGAACTTGACCTTCCACACTAATAAAAATCTAGAAGACTTTACTAGAGTTCATAAGAATCTAGAAGTATAGGAAATGTGCATATTGTTCATTAATTAACAATATAACTAGAGACTATTGTTAAGTGAGATTAAACTAAATATAAACATTTAGAGAATCATCTCTAGTATGATTGTACCTTTCTAAATGTAAAAAGTCTTGAAATAAATCATTTTTTATAAAAAGTAAAAATAATATCATTTTAAGATAAATTTGTCAAGGTATAAAATCAGCTATAAAAAATGTTTATTGTAACTAGTATTGTCTTGACTTAGTGAATATTTTAGGGGCCAATAATACAATTAGGTATAGTTGTTATTTGATACACTAATTAGTGATTCCAAACTAAAATAATAACTTGTTTAGATGACCTATAAGAACACCCTCTTGAGTTTAACTTGAGTGCAAAGTGTAGGAGATATTACCCATTCTCACATCTAGCCTTTAATCATCCTAGGTCTATGGATGATCCTATGTTTACCTTCTTGAAGACAAACTTCTAGCATTGAAGGCGGAGAAAAGATCTAGGATTTAGGACTTTCTATTTTAGGACTTAACATTCCTCTTCCCTCCCAACCTAACCCCTCTTCAATGTAGTTTTTTTTTTTTTGTTTTGACTTTAGAAGCTCCATTCTTGATATTTTTTATTTTTTGTTGACATGGGCTCATTTTTAAGAGCTTCATAGTGGTGTAAATTGTCCCTAATTTTTGTTTCTATTTTTTTAGAAATTTTAGATTCTCACAAGTGATGTTGAGTAGTTCTCATTTTGCAAACTTTTGGGGCTTTGTTTGTGCTCATATGATACCCTTTTGGGTGTAATTTTTTTGAAAGTGCATACTTTCCAATATAATTTTTATTGGTGTAGTATGGTCTATCTTATTCTATACAACAATTATAATTTCAAGTGTATGACCTATTTTAGACATCTTTAATATATTGAGATCAAGACCAAATCATTGGTTTGGAAAGTGGCATCTGAATTGGTCTAAGTATATAGTATGCCATCATCATAAATTCTTTAGGTGTCTCATGATCATATTAATTCTCGAGGTAATCCTATACTTTTTCATTTGCTTTTGTTGCTTTCATGATTAAGTAATCTTAGAGGAGATAATCATGTATCACTCTCTTCTTTCCATTTGAGTATTCTACATAATCACTCTAAACCATGTAAGGTCAAATGTGGTTCTTGTAGGAAGAAAAATATGAGGAAAATTAATGTCTTCTAAAGTAAAATGATGACTAGAAATAATTTATTCAAGATAATATTATTGGTTTATTAGATTCTTCTATTCTAGCATCAACAAATATATCATATGTTCATACTAAAAAATATTGTTCTATCAATATATCTTTAGATGAAATCTAGTTAGATGAAATGAATTGAGATGTCATCTCCATTTCATTAAGTTTTAAACATTTATATTTTTTACATTCATAACTTCTAATGATTCTTTGTAGTAGGACCAAATTCATTATCTTCTAGAGACAACTACTTAGGATGAGTACTTAATAGACATTGCTTGTTTATTTTGTGAGTCTCATCTTGTAGACTTGGAGAAAACTAATGAAGAAATTCATCACCTCTTTTATGATAGCTCCTATGGAGTTGCATTATCATTATGTCATGATGACACATCCAATTCCTCTTATTCTTTCCTTGCCTACACATGCTTCTATAGTGGAAAATTTTATAATTATTCAGGACTCCACATAAATTTCTCAATCATTGTTCATGTTGACAACTCATGTAGGAGTACCAAATTCTCATTAGTCTATTTATATTACCTATGGTGAGCATCATACATGTATGGTTACTATAGTTAAATCTTGCATTGTACTTGATTTATTTTATCAACATTCGACACAAGTTGGTATTGACTTGGAGACCATTGACCATCATTTGGAGGATTCATCTTTGTCTTTGGATCTTGTTCTACATTTGTTTTCTAATTTGTCAATTTTTTTGTTGGGCCCTTAAGACTCCTAATTTTCTTATAACATCTTCCAACACTAGAATGGAGACATTTGAGTAGCTTCTAGAGACACCATATATTTAGAGTTTTTTTTCCTCATATTTATTTTAGGAATGCCCGAAGATATCCTACACAATTCTTTTTTCTAATTTATTTTTAACTTGGGAGAATTTTTTTTTATGATGATGGACTATCTTTTGCATCTCATTTCAATCATCTACCATCGGTGTATGAGGCTCCTTGAAGGGAGGATTACATGGTATCTCTTCATCCTCTCTTGGAATAATATTTTCCTATGACTTTTGTCCTACTCATATTTTGAGAGGCGTCATTATTATTCATGGGTATCTCATCAACCCTACTTGTCAAGACCCATTTCATATTTCAAAATTCTCCTAAGTTGCACTTAAGTGGTTGTTGGTGTTCTTATTTAATTACACTTTATTATATAAAGTTTACTTAGATAATTTTTAATTACTTAGGTAGACTAGGATAATTGAACACATGCCATTTTATTCTTTCATGTGAGTATGATTTTTTTCTTGTCTTCTTATATTTAGAAACATAATTAAATTTTTTTTTTTATCTTTTAGTCTTTTACCTCTTCTCTTCCTTATCAAATTTGAAATATTTAGGCTATATATTGTAACTATTTCTTTACATTGAATACAAATTTTAATATTAGTCTCATATATTAAATATTCAAATTCTTATTTAGTGATTAGCTATTATAAATTTGGTCTTTTTATGCAAAATTCTAGCATATACCTTTTATGAAAAAAACCATTGAATTTTAATTTCCATCCCATGGAGATATTTCAAGTTTATTTGATATGTGTGTGTGGAGATATTGAGTGAGACTTAATATTTATGTTTATTTGATGTGTGTGTGTGTGGAGATATTGAGTGAGACTTAATATTTATGTTTTTTTGATACGTGTGTGTGTAGAGAGTGATGGAGAGGTGATCGTATTTGTATATGTATGTAGAGAGTGATGGAGAGGGCTCTAGAAAATTCACCAATGGAAAATTCATCGTCAACAATTCACTGTGGGAAAATTCACCTCCACCAGCAATTCACTGTAATGGAAAATTAACTGCCAAAAATTCATACAATTAATTTTTTGCGCGGTGAATTGTTATGACGGTGAATTTTCCCACGGTGAATTGTTGACGGTAAATTTTCCATCAGTGAATTGCTGACCGAAAATTTGCTGTATGCCAATGGAGAGGTGGTTGAATTTGTAGACTGCATCAAGAATCAATTGCAGCCTTCTTATGATGGCGTCCTTGAGTCTCATTCTACCTATGGTTTTCATTTACTCATTCATGGTGATACTGCTCTCTCCATCCTCAAACTCACCAATGCCATCCTCCTCACTTACGAGGCATGCTTGTTCTTCCAGCTAAACACCCATCGACAAATTTTTGATGAAGGCCAGGTAAAATTTGAGATAAATCTTTGATCATTTCTAGTTATTGTGTGCTTAGATCTCCAACATGTTATTTTGGACATTCATCTTCCCCCTATCTCACATAAATTTATATGTTTTCAAGATATGGAAGATGATGATGAGAAGGAAGAACCTTGTATTGGACTCATAAGTTCCATCATCTGGCTATGTGCAATTACTGTAGTTATATCTATACTTTTGCAATTTGAATATACTAATGATGGATGCCAAATTCATTCATTTCTATTCAATGTTTGAATATACTAATGATGGGATGTTGCAGGACAGATCGTTGGAATAGTTGTGGGTTCTGCTACTCAGATTGCCATGTTCGTGGTACGCTCTCTACTTGGTCGGGCTTTCTTATCTATCTAATTAATTAATGTAGAGACGTAATTCAAAGTGTTGTTTTTCTTCTAGATCCCCTTTATCATAGTTGTGGCTTGGATAAGGGGAATATATATGGACCTCGATTTCCATCCGTTAGACACTCTTATCTTTTCGCCACGGTCTTAAGAACATGTGTATTACAGGTTAGTTTTCACTTTCACGCTTCACCTAATATTTTTTCTTAGTGGAAGAGGTTAACGAGTTGAAGCAGACAAGGTGGGATAGACAAGGTGACACATCTAAAGTAGAAATCTTAAACAGTATTTGAAAGGGTTGATTTAAACAACACATTTTAAGTTTTGATTTAGTTTTGATTTGTTTAGGTGATTCATTTGAAATCACATTGTGATTTCTTTAATAAGATCTATTTATTGGTGTGATTTAAGATAAGCCACACAAACTAGTCAAAACTTAAAATCTATTGTTGAAATGGAAATCATTTCAACCTTTCATATCTACGCACTGTTAAACTAAAAGAGGGGTAAAAATTTATTCAAACCAAAAAAGAGCAGTACAAAGCAAGGGCATTACACACCCCTATCTATCTTCACTAAGTGGTCCAACTTTCATGACAAATTTGGGGGTAATTGACCCCTTTCCACAACATTCCAATTTTGCAAATGATCAAAAGCCCATTTAGCCAAACAATCCACAACCTCATTCCATTCTCTAGGAATGTGATAGAAAATAATAGATTCCAAGGAAGCACACAAATTAAGAATATGTTTAATAATTACATCCAAATGCCAACTAACATCCTCTAATTGCTTCCTCTTCAGTAAAGTCACCACCACCTGAGAATTAGATTCTCAAATGATCTGTCTCCACCCAAAAGTGCAACCACACTCCACAACACATAAAATGGAAAGAGCCTCCATCACATTGTTAGTATACCAACCCTTATAAATAGAAAAGATAAACTCAATAGTCCCAAAACTATTTTGCCCAACACCTCCAATACCAGCATGACCAGGATTTCCTCAAGAAGAACCGTCGATGTTGATTTTCAACACACCCTGAGGAGGACACCAATGCCCCTCCCTATTTATCTTCTGAAGAGGATGTCAACATCTATTTCTCATGATCTGGCCAACACCTTGAGTAGCACCTCTCTGAAGAGGAAGATTGAGACGAGTGCAACAACCAACATCTCTTGGATCCACACCCTCAACCAAGTAACACTTAGCTGAAATAGTTTCTCCCAAAGAATGAAAAATTTTCCACCACAAATGTTGGACAATCAACTTCACATCTTGAAAAATCATGTGATTCATTTCCAGCCAAATGTGCCAAATAATAAAAGTTGGTCATGTTTCAAGTATGAGCAAGTTTGGTGATGTTGTCATTGATATCAACACAATTCAGTATATTGCAGATTGTGCATGTATAGCTGAGATGTTGTTGAGATGTGAGTAAATGGAGCTATCCTTATGATGTTGCAGATATGCTAAAATGATGAGTTTTCAAGTGCTTTTGAGAAAATTAATAAAGTGTGAAGTTAGAGTTATGTATGGGTTTAGAATGTGCTCTAGTATGTGCTCTATGTTTCTTCTGTGTTGATCCTATGCTTGTGTGGATCTGGAGGGTTGTTGATGATCTGTTGGTGATATCTACTGATTTGTAGCTTCTGGTTTGATGGAGTGTGAAGGTTGTGTTCACCGATGTGTGAACTATTTTGGTAGAGTTGGTTATCTATGGACTGCGAGAAATGATTCTGCTTTGCAATCCTCCATTTTTTTTGTCTTGCAAATTTAGAAGATGTCTTATAATGGTGTTCTCTGGGTTCTGGCAAATATGTTTGTGGTTTGGTGATCCAAAAGTTGAGTTTCAGAGTTGTTGTATGTGTTTGCACAATTTGGATGGACTGATGGAAGGAGTTTTGTGTTTGAAGGTTGGTACACTTATTGCAGATGTATCTGAAGGAACTTGAGAAGTGTTTGCGTGCATAATGAAGCGTGTTGCGTCATTTGTGTGTTATCTTCTTGCTGGGAAGCATGTACTTCAATGTTCATTTGTGTTTTCATTAGGTTTCGCTGACCTAGTGTTTACACTTCATATGAAGAATTAAATTTAACTAAGGAAGTGTGTGGTTGATCTGAGACTTTTTTTTTGGTCTTGGTTAAGTGTTTAATTGGTCCACTTTCATTCCTTTCCACTGCAGGAATGTTGAGCTACCGACCTAATTTGAATTTATGAAATGAAGCGTATGTGGCCGACCTTGGAGAAAGTTTCTAAGATTGAAGATGGTATAAATGCAAGTCAATATGCGAAGGATAAAGATATACATAAGTAACAAAGTAAGCTACAAGTGAAGATAAAAAATGTGTGAAAGTGAGTTGAGGTAGTAGTACTTCATTGTGTTAGATTCTTGAAAGTAGTGAGCTAAAGGTTTCTACAATCTTCTATTCAAGGCTACAGATGTGTGTAAATTGATGTGGTGGATCTTTCTGTTATCTTTTGTATCTGTAAGCAGTGAACATCCCTGTTGGATGTAGTGAGCCCTCTTTGTAGGTAGTGAGCCTTTGTATTTGGGCAGTGAGCCTTTTGTATTCAGTTTTGCTATCACTTTATATTGTGAGTTAATCCTCACCGTGGTTTTTCCCTCATTGGGTTTTCCATGTAAAATATGGTGTTCTTTGTGTTGATTTGCTTTCTATTATCTGCATTTCATGTTCATACTTAATAGTAGAACAATGTGGTTGTGAAGTTAATAAGTGTTTGAAGTTTTATGTTTAAATTTGGTGAAAATTGATTCACCCCCCCTCTAAGTTGTCATGAGCCTTTTAACAGGTTTAAGAGCCCAAGTAACTTGACGAAAATAGGTCTTAATAGGGGTCTTCCCCCACTAGGCAAAAAACTCCACTAAAGAAGAGACATGTCAACAAGCCTAGTTCCACACACCCCACCATAAGTGCCAAAGCCTCCAAAAGAAGGAACATTGGAAGAAGAGATGAGAAACACTCTCCTCACTATTACAACATAAAACACGCATCAAGGGACCTTGGAACCCTTGCTTGCACAAGCTATCCCAAGTAAGACACTAGTACTGGACCACCATCTAAATAAAAAAATTGCACTTGGGCCAAGAAAATTTGTTCCACACATGCTTCCACCAAGGAACCTCAGTGTCCCCAAATATCTGCCTAACCAACTCACCATAACCTACTAAAACAAAGTACTTACCAGATAAATCATTGTTACTCTACCAGATAAATCATTGTTACTCCAAGCCAAGACATCCTGCCCCTCCATGGAATTGCATTCACGCGATGCAAGAATATGAGCCAACTCTTGCCTATCCTCCTTTGACCCTCATAGCAGCCAATCTGAGGAGTGCTTCCATCTAAGACTAGCAACTAGTCAAATATTCTGAACAATCTTATAATGCTCAACTATATTCTAACCTGCAATAGTAAAATGATCACAAAGAGGTTAGAGGTGAGGGTAAGCAGAAAGAATAGGAGGATGACCATCCCAAGAATCCCACCAAAAAAGAACCTAAGAACCTATATGACAGATCCAAAAAAGCCCCTTCTTAACCAACTAAGCCCCCAATTTCAAAGTGTGCCAAATCATAGATCCCCTTCCTTTTAAAGGGAAACGAGGAACATCAAATGTGTTAACATCCTTAAAATACTTGAGGGTGAGAATACAGGCCCAAAGATGATGTTGACGAGTACACTAATGCCAATATAACTTGGTTGCAAAAGCTTTCCAATTCAAAACAAAAAAATGTAATTCAAGGACCCCCTCTTTCTGCAACCTGCACACCATTTCCCACTAACAAGACTCCACTTAGCCGACTGCAAATTACCACTCCAAAGAAGTTTTCATGAGAGAGCATCAAATTCCCTCAAGAAATACAAAGGAGTCGCTTGAACAAAAAACTTGTAAATAGGGAGAGCATGGATAATAGACTTTAGAAGAGTCACTCTTGCAACAGTAGAAAGCCAACAATGAGTCCAATGAGTGACTTTACCACACAACTTATCAAGAAAATTTTTCCAAGAAGACCTGGACTACCTACCAACAATGAGAGGTATTCTTAGATACACAAAGGGAAGATACCCAATTTGAAACCTCAAAATATTAGCAATCCATCATTGAATAGCTTGAGGAGTATTAAAAAAGAAGATAGATGACTTGTGCTCATTAAATTTATGACCCGAAGTAGCAAGGTAAATATCCAAAGGCCGCCTAAAAGAAACAACCTCTTGAAGGTGAGCCCTCCCCATAAAAGAAGTACCATCCACAAACTAAAGATGACATAGTTGTAGCAGCCCATTGCCCCAACACCAACCTTGGATCCTGCCCTAGGAAACCCACAACTTAAGAAATTTTCCTAGACCATCAGCCATAATAATAAATAGATAAGGGAAGAGAGGATCTCCTTGATGAAAGCCCCTGGAAGCCCCAAAAATCTTAGAAGATTCCCCACTCATAGTAAAAGAAAAAGAGGAAGAGGTAACACAACTCATAGTCTAACTGACCCAATCTGTACTAAAACCAAAGCCTAAGAGAATTCTCTACAAAAAATTCCACTTAACTCTATCATAAGCTTTGGCCATATCCAACTCAATGAACATAGACTTCTCCTTAGAAGTTGCCATAAAGTGAATGTCTTCAGAGGCAGCCACCACCCCATCTAGGATTTGTTTACTAGCCACAAAACCCCCTTGCTCCTAAAAGATCACAAAAGGAAGAAAAACTTTGAGCTTCCCTGCAATCAATTTATTAATAATTTTTTACACCACATTACAAAGAATAATAGGTCTAAATAATTTGAGCTAATATACACCTTCCTTTTTAGGAATGAGAACTAGAAAAGTAGAGTTCAAGGCATGAAGCATCTGCTTACTATGAAGAGATTCTCGGGCAACCTCCAAAAATCCAAACTTATAATATCCCAAAACTCCTAAAAAAATTCAACAAGAAAACCATCTGGACCTAGAGCTTTACCTTTATTCATCCCAAAAACAACCTCTTCCAATTCAAGCAAAGAAATCGAGTGGATGAGGAAATCATTCATCTCCTTGGAGATCAGGGAGGGAATGAAAGCAAGGATCAAATTCTCCTCATCCTCTGTAGGGGGTGAATCCTTAGAAAAAAGAGAAAAATAAAACCGTGTAGCCTCACGAGACAAAGCCTGTAAAGAGGATATGTGGATCCCATCCATGTTGACCAATGAGGAGATAAAACTTCTATTGCAACGGGCCTTCACAAAATGATGGAAGAAAGTAGTATTCCTGTCTCCTTCTTGAAGCCAATCAATCTGAGCCTTTTGCTTCTAGAACATCTCCTCCCGGAGCTCCCACTCCACTACTCTCGCAATCTGGGATTCCGCTTGACCTAACACATTCAAGAAACCAAAATCTCAAATTTGGCAAGTAATCACATGAAGGTGTGCCTGAGCATTCCTTTTCATAAACTTAAGATTGCCAAAATTCATCCTATTCCATCTTTTAAGGTGAAATTTGACATACTAAAGTTTCTTAACAAAGGTGTACATAGTTGTACCATAAGCAGGGATTCCATCACACCACCACTAGGCCATAAGATCATGCAAAGAAGACTCTTGAAGCCACATAAACTAAAACATAAAAGTAGGATTCTTAGGAGCTGTAATTTAAGAGATTAGTGAAAGTTTAATTGGCCAATGAT
The DNA here is from genome assembly GCA_007258455.2 of Sequoia sempervirens. NCBI lineage: Eukaryota > Viridiplantae > Streptophyta > Pinopsida > Cupressales > Cupressaceae > Sequoia > Sequoia sempervirens. The sequence goes on from VDFB02373365.1 coordinate 355,706,366, forward strand.
CAGAACCCCTCCAATCAAGAATCTCAGAGTCAGTAACCAATCTACCTCCCACCCAAAAACGAGAAACAAGAAATCTATCTAGCCTTTCAGAGATTGCTTCCTCTCCACTCCTATTATTCCAAGCAAAAACCCCATTAGAAGGCTTAACATCAATTAAAGCTAGCGAATCCACATTCTCCCAAAAAAGATCATAAGCAGGCCCAAGCCAAGGCAACCCACCTTTTCTCCTCCAAGCTCAACATAGAATTAAAATCACCAACTAAGACCCAAGGAAGATATGGAGCACATGATCCAACATACCTTATATGAGCCCAAAGCCGGATTTTTCCATGAATATCAGTCAGGGCATAAACATTAGTAACTAAAATGGTCTTGCATGTTTCCAAAGAAGAGGCAACTGTGGAAATAGTTGAATGACTAGAAATCCACCAAAGTGGAGCAATCTTTCTTGGGTCCCAAAAAAGAGCCAAACCCCTAGAGCTCCCTTGAGAACTAATGCACTGACACTGACCAAAGTACCAAATACGAGCACACTGAAGCATGAAATCAATTGAAATTTTAGTCTCCTGAACACAAAAAATGTCCTGAGAATGGACAACAACCAAATCATGAATAACCTTTTGAAGGGAGGTGTTATTGAACCCCCTTACATTCCATGAGAGAACAATCATGGAGGAGGTGGAGAAAAGTGAGCATCAATGGGTTTAATAGACCCATATTCCACCAAAAAATCTCTAGTACGCTTAATCTTCTCAAGATCCTTCTTGCGGCCACTTTAGAAGAGTGCTCAAATGATCCCTTCATAAGCGTTGTTGAACCTTTATAAAAGATCTTAATATTGGGGCCTCTAATGTACTATACAGGATTGTAATTCAAACAACATGAAGAGAATCATTTTGCTGGGCTCTAGGAAAATTCACCACCAAAAATTCACCGTCAATTCATCGTCGGAAAATTCACCACCAACAATTCACTACAAGAAAATTCACTGCCATGATAAATTCACCTCAAGGAAAATTTACCACCAGCCATTCAGGCTGTGGAAAATTCATCGCATTAAAAGTTTGGGATTAATTTTTCGTGGTGGTGAATTGCTGGTGGTGAATTTTCCTTGAGGTGAATTTTTCATGCTGGTGAATTTTTCCGTGGTGAATTGTCAGCGGTGAATTTTCCTGCGATGAATTGCTAGTGTCATTTTGCTACTATGCTACTTTATTATTGGTGCTTGTTTGTTTCTTCTCCAAACACCCATATTTTATTATTTAAAAATTACAAAGATAGGTGATTGTTACGCCCCTACCTTATCCCACTCACTATTTATTGGAGCATTTTTTAGGTGTCCTACCCTTCCATGTGAAATACATCATCACGAGGATATTTTGAATGAATTAGTTATTGACCTAAATAATCATATTATTTCTCAAGAAAAACATAATTTAATTCTTTTTTATGCAAGAATTGTGTTTTAAGAGAATGTTAAAAATTAATAGTATCAAATAATATTTTGAGGAGTTAGTTTAAATTTATAATATAGAAATTATATTATTATCAAACATTTTTATTAAAAGCATAAAATTTTCATGATTTATAATAATAAGTTTGAAATTATATTACTCTCTAATCTTACCTCCCATCTAAAATACAAAAGCTTTTATCATAAAGATATTTAAAATGAATTAAGTATTGATGTGAATAACCATATTATTTCCCAAAAAAATATATTGATTTTAAGACAAAATTTCAAAAGTTAACAGTACTAAATAAAAGATCTTAAGAATGTTTTTTGATGATTGAGTCAAAATTTACAATCTATTACTCTACTAAATAAAAGATCTTTAAGTACTGGGTCCTTTCCCTGCACTAAAGAAGGAGAATAAAATCCATAACATTATGGATATCTATTACTCTTTAGATGAAACAAAAGATATGTGCACCAGGTATGACCAGCTTGACGACTGTTAGTTAACAGTCGTTCCCTTGATGGCTGCAACATAACTTAGAACTTTTGTAAGAAATTCATGCGCTTGAAAATAATTAGTCTAAAAACAACTAGTTACGGAGAAACCAAATAGTAGTAAGAGCACAAAATCACTTTGATTTTTTGAGATTAACAATGCAAGCACATAACAGTTCACCCAAATGCTTAACCTTCCAACTGGGAAAACAAAAACTTCTAACTAGAAATGCAGGTTTACACTTTAAAAACAATACCATAGTTGATGCTAAAAATTGTTGCACACAATCAAATCCAGAAGCTATACAGACTTATGATATGGATTGTGGAAACCTATTATCATTAATACCATAGTTGTAATATAGCTAAACAATATTAAGTGTACAACCTTCACATATCAGCTCTTACACTGGAAATGTTCTAATACATAAATTATTACAAAAACAACCCACCCTTAAAACTAAGGCTGTGAATCAGCATTAAATCCAGCCATACAAAATGCTGTTTACTTTTAGAAACTGTGACTAAGTAAAACCTTTAGTGTCACAGATAATACATGAAACGAAAAAGTTGAGAGCCCCAAAGCAGCTACTCGTCACCTTCTTCATGATACTTTTCTTTTGCTTTGTCCCCTTAACCTCTGACTTCATTTCCTCCGGGAGGCTGAATCTCTTGGACTTGTAGACATAAGCCTCTGCTACAAAAGCTGCTGCAGATGCCATAGAAAAGCCTTTACTATAAAGCAGAATCCAGCTCTCCTTATTCGTCTTTGCAAAATCCTTGTAAAATACTTACTTTTAAAGCAAATGGGTATCAGGAAAGAGTCAGTGTGCTTGACAGAACATAAGGCTGCCTCTCTCTGTTCATATATACTGGCTCATAGACATTAAGAATATGGCTGACTGTCACTACAATTAATGCCATAACCTTTTGTTTAAATCAAATGGAGTATCTGACAAAACCCATGTGCCCATGGTCGGTAGCCTTTCTTAGTCACTGTCAATTACTGAACTAGAAGTCCTTTGGAAGGCAGAGACACCATTCTTTTAAAGTGCTGAAGAAGAGAAATAGAATATAGGATGCACATTAATCAAAATAGTTTTAAAGATAATAAAAAAATGAATCTGTTGATGTGGCAAATTGCATGATGAATCACATCTTCAAACCTCAGTTTACATTGGTTCTAAATTTTCATGTTACGATAAGGGAGAGGAGCCGATGGTGGGTAGGGTAATTTTGAGCGAGGGGTCCACATCATCAGCGTCCAAGTTGAACAAATTTTTTTGCCACATCTCTTGACCGTTGCGCTGGCATCCCCCTTTTTTTTTCTGGCGAAAATTGGGCACGTTTATGAATGTTTTCGGACCATTTTTCAAAATCCACAAAGAAAGAGCAATTTTTTTTTTGCCACGTCTCTTGACCATTGAGCTGGCATCCCCATTTTTTTTCTGGTGAAAATTGGACACATTTATGAATGTTTTTGGACCATTTTTCAAAATCCACAAAGAAAGAGCAAAAAAAAGTCATGGACCGATAGTGGGTCACTAAGTCATGTAATATTGGTATGTTGATGCGGCATTACATGATTGGCCAGTTTATGTATTTTTTGAATTAAAGTGATTTACAGTTGGATATTAAGTATAAATGTATTGACACTTTTATTACCCAAAAGTGAACCCCCGGCTATCCAAAGCTGGGCTCCAGACTATCCAAAGCTACACCCACAATAAATCCTATACCCATAATGGGCTCCTCTCCCTTATAAATGTTGCAGATTCACGTACAAAAAAATATAATGACAATTGATGAAAGTCAGAATTAAACACTGTCCACAGTACGAGAATGAGCTCTTCCTGTTTGTGATCACGAGAATGAGTGCATGTTTATTACCTGCACAATGGGTCGCCGATATTTTTTATGGTAAATTTATAGACAACAATTTTATTGTACTAGCACTAACATTGAATGGGCAACGGGTACAAGGAACTTTATGCTTTTTGTTTGGAATGAAGATGAATATAAAACCTTTCATCTTTGATGATTTGGGTGGATATTTGTATTGTGAATGGTAAACTGTATGTTATTTGTTTATGTTTCTTACGATGGAATTTTTGTAGCTTTTGATTGCATCCTTTGCTTTGTAATCTTATTTTTTCAATTTAAAAAAATCTGGATTAAAATTTTGTTATGGGAATTTTAAATTTCTAATTGATAAATTTGTGACATCCGGACCCTCTTGTTGAGGAATAGAAGGCTGTTGTTTACCAAGAGACTCATGCTCGCTACGGGATTTGAAGGGTTATGCTTATCTACTGCTGTGTTTGATACCTGTGTTCAAACAGTGCCATGCATTGGTCTTTTTGTAAATAGGAGACTGTTTTTGCTCGAGGGCTCTTTTAATTCCAGCAATCTCCTATTTTTCCTGCTTTGTTTATGTATTCTTATGTAATTTTTTTTCTTTTTTTAATAAAGCTTTTATTCCAATAAAAAAAAAAAACTTTCATATGGAATAAATTCATGAATGTTGGCTCCCAACTAAGTTGTATGGAAAAAGTTAGCAAAGTCAATTATGCTCCCATATAGCATAGCCAAGCTATTATACCTATTAGAAGACAAAGGAACAAAAACCTCATGTCAAACAATCATCAAATAAGTCTTCCAAAACCAATATAATAACTCAAGGCTCATTCCCATGAGAGAACAAAGCACAAAACCAAATCCATCTAAAAACAAGGTGAGCAATACCTTTCAAATGATTTACTGCCAAGAGGACCAAGTGTGGGGAATGAGAATGCTCCTTCAAAATAACCAAGTCATCATGACTCACTCCAAGAACAATCTCCTCATTAAGTCCATGTTGAACACACGCCCAACCTAGGTGTAGGCTCCTTGGTCTTCCTACACAAAAATTGTCAAGGAGTAACCATCTCAACACATGATATCCAAAAAGTAAGAGATATCCTAGCCCCACCCAAGTTTCCAAGTATCAATGAGTACCTACAACCAATCAATCCATGCTAAAATTCAAATGCAACACAACACTCTCATGAAGCTCCCAAGCAAATGACCAATTTACTCAATACCAATTTTGTTTTTTTTGTGTATTTCCCACATGCAACTCCTCTCTGTGCTCTCCACCCTTTACCTTTGAACAAGCAGAGTGAAAAATTTCACAACACACAATGATTTGCAACTTGCAATTAATTTCTACAATTTCATTTATAAATAGTATCTTATCAAAAAATAATAGTTGTTATGACTTAGATCACAAATTTACTCATGTTCTACACTAGAAAGTGATGGCTTGTTGTGGAAGACACCACCGATGACTTTTATGGATAACAAAACTCCAGCTCACAATGCTGACGAAATACTAACAAAACACAAGAAACACTTGTTGATGGTGATGTTTACTCCACGTTTTAATCACCAAAACATTTCCTCCCATTAGCCAATTCATCATTTCATCCCTAGTCTTGGTGTGCCCCCCACCTATACATTGTTCCATCATTTTATGTATGTTTTAATGTGTTTTTCTATGTTATGATGCCATTGACATGCATTTTTGTAGGGAAAATAGTTGCGTCCACAAAACACGATAGATTTTGAAACCTATAGTTTGTCATACCCAACACATAGTTGTTAAATGATGTTGTTATTCAAAATGTAGACAAGACGTATGTATAGTTATGGATGCATTAGAACAAATAGGACCTTTGCAAACATGCTCTCTTTGTTAACCTACACTCCATTTAATAGGTCAAGATTGGCAATACACATTGTGTGTTTTAAGCTAATGTTGACAACAACGCCAATCCCTATGGTTATAATATGGGTATATCCAAGAAAAGTTCCATCCTGTCAACCAATTCGATATTTGAACCCATAGCAGGCCCTATAGTTGTATGTTATCATGCCTTTTTGTATGATGTGATGCCTTTGCCATGCACTTTTGTAGGGTTAATAGCCACGTCTATCAATAATATGTGTTAAATATTAATATGGCCCACAAAGAGTATGGGGTGAACATGAGTATTGCAAATTTTAAAAAACCTTGAAAAGGAATTACAACCATTGTGTTTTTGAAACCTTGTCAAATGTAGGTTACAAAACATGATAGGATTTGAAACCAATAGTTTGTCATACCCAACACAATTGTCAAATGATGTTATTTGAAATTTAAACAAGACATACATATATGTATGGATGCATTATGACAAATAGGACCTTTCCAAACATGCTCTCTTTATTAACATGGACTTTACTTAATGGGGCAACCTTCATAGTACACACTGTGCAAAACACAGTGTTTTAAGTTGCTATTCATAATGATGCCAACCCTTGTGGACATCATTAATCTATATCCATGTCTACAATTAAAATAACATCATTAGTGCTAGTGCTGGGAAAATATAAAACACTTCTCATTGGATGAGGAGTGAAAACACAGTGTGTTTGGGAAACCTTGTTAAATGCAAGTTACAAAAAATGCCATGTTTTGAAACTTGAAATGTTGTCAAATGTTGTTGTCATTTAAAAGGTAGAGAATACATACCTATAGTTAAGGATGTATTATAATAAATAGGACCTTTCCAAACATGCTTTTGTTGTTATCATGCTCTGTATAGAAAGGGGCAACCTTCACAATATGCATTGTTCAAAATAGTGTGTGTTTCAAGCTACAGTTCGAAGCGATGCCAACCTGTGTGCTTATCATCTATGTACATCTAGGTCTGTAATTCATAACAAAAAACACTATTAATTATAGTAATGGAAAAATAAAGTATACTTATCCTCGGTTGAGGATGCAAACCACGGTGTGTTTTGGAATCCTTGTCAAATGCACATTGCAAAATACAACAAATTTTGAAACTTGCAATTTATCATATGCAACTCACAGTTATCAAATGAAGTTGTCATTTCATATTTACAAAGATATATGTATGGACATGGATAATCTCTATAAAAAATTGCATGTGAAATACATCATACCATAGAAAAAAGGCATGAGAAATATACATAAGATGATAGAAAATAGTAGGTGTAGGGCCCATGAAGACGGGCCATGTGACGGTAGTCCGTAATAGTCTTATTTTATGTTTTAATGAAGCTTTCAAAAGGACCAAAATGACGTTCTCTTTGGATTTTCAAAATATAATATATAAAAGATGTTGGTGTATGCCACCACATCATATTTCCACCTTGAACTAAAATTCCTAGTGTGTGGGGCTAGGTGATGGTAGTTGGTAATGCCACGAGCTTAAATGTCCTTCCATCAATGTTATCTTGTCATGTCATGCCATCGTATGGGGGGGTGGGGAAAAATATTATCATGTCTAAGACATGTGTTTTGGTAGGGAGAATAACTTGTTCCCATATGTACAGTAATGGTTTTATTATAACAAATATGACCTTTCCAAACATGTTGTCTTCGTTAACATGCACTTAATATAATGGGGCAACCTTTAGAGTACATGTTGTGCAAAATACACTATGTGTTTAAAGTTGTAGTTGAAAACAATGCCAACCACTTCGATTATCATGCATGTATATTGAGGTCTACAATTCAAATAGGGAGAACATCATAATTGTTGGTACTAGGAAAATACAATACACTTCTCACCAGATGAGGGTTCAAAGCACCCTGTGTTTTGGAAACCCTGTCAAATGTTGGTTACAAAACATGTCATATTTTGAAATTTACAATTTCTGATAACCATCACACAGTTGTGAAATGTTGTTGTCATTTGAAATGTAGACAAGACATACCTATAGTTATCAAATTCAGATGGAGATATGTATAGTTATGAATGTATTATAAGAAATAAAAGGCGTGAAAACATGATGTATTTTTTAACATTTACTTAATGGCATATGGTATCCTTAACAATACACAATTGAGAGTGTTGATTTGAAGTAGCCTCAAAGGAATGTTTGGATTTGAAAACCATTATCCTTAGGCCAAATAGGTATGTGCACCCCAAGAAAATGGTACTTTCGATTATATGTTCAAGTAGGGTTGCAGTTTTGTATTCATTGTATAGGTCTAGTGGTAAGTTGAAATACATAGTATGGTTTACAACATGCAAAAGCTTACATTAGGTTCCTAGTATGTGTTCCACAATTAGGCGTAACCTAAATCACTCAATTATTGATTATTTATTTTATCAATAGATTCAAGCAACATTTTTTTGCATTAAGGTTGGTGGCACCAATGCAAGCACTTTTTTGGTCAATCAAGGTTATCATCAAGGTTTTTGTTGACTTATTAACCTATATTCTCGCTTAACCGATGCACACATGCACTGCAACCAATGTGTCTTGTAATATTTTACATTTCTTCATTTGTCTATACAAGTAATGGTTCAGTTTATAATATCTTTGAACAATGGCTATGATACCAACATTCATCATTTAGGTGTTCCCTGGGAGACATGGGTTTTAAATATGGTTTATTGATTATTGCAAATTATGGCCTTTGTGATATGCTTTTACTAATGCATGATACATGTCCAAGTACATTGTCATTGATCCTTTGTTCTACTTAACTTGCAAAATTTTGTTTGTCATAATATTAGCCATGGTCTCTAATTTGTGTGTATGATAATGGTTGGTTATCTTCAGTCAATGCACGCAATCGTAATGAACTAAGCATAGCAGACATCTTCCATTTGGATTGTTCAAGATTCTTAAACTTCTTGCTATAATGTGACCCTTGTATCTTTTTGGCGTTTTGAAGATTGTAATTATACTAAAAAATTAAAATGATAAATCAATGATTAGTATAGAAAATTTGACATGTTTAGATATCATTTCATGTGTTTGGAAAGGACTGGTATAGAAAATTGTATGTGGAAATACGTAGTGTTTTTCAGCATGTAATAATCTTTACTATGGACACAACTATTATCCCTAGAAAAATGCATGTCAGAGGCATGATAACATAGAAAAAAGCATTTAAACATGTTTTTCTGGCATACGGGGACAGGTAGCGACACTCGCTAATGACACATGCCTAAACATCCGTCAGTCATTCTTATTTCTTCATGATTCCATCATATAGGGGATGGGGCATTATGTTATCATGTCTAAGACATGCAATTTTATAGGGAGATTAGATTATGCCTAACTTAAATAGGTAGAGTATAAAAAACTATAATAACAAAGATGAAAGTTAGAATTATGCACTGTCCTCAGTACAAGAATGAGGACATGTTTATTACCTCTACATTTTATTGGACAATGGATCTCACCACTTCCAATTGTAGTGATTTTCCAACATTTTTTATGGTAAATTTATGGACAACCATTTTATTGTATGTGGAGAAATAATTGCATAATTTTTTCTTTTTGTTAGGAATGAAGATGAATATAGTGGAGACTCTAGGGACCACAAATCAAAACCTTTCAGATGAAATCTTTTGATAATTTTGGTGGATAATTGTCATATTGGATCATGAATGTAAATTGTATGTTATTTGTTTAGGAGAAAGGGCTGATGCATGTTCCAATAGTTATTCACTTCTTTCTCATCTTATCCCCCAAATAAATTTTGCATTTTAACCATTCAAAAAATTTAAAAAATCTAATAACATTTTGAAAAAGCATGAATACATATTCACATGTCAATGTGTAGTTGACCAATGAATGTAATTAACTACACACACAATTGAATTTATAATATAAAACATTTTGCTCCAAAATACCCACTTTTGCAATTTTTAAAAACTTTTATGTTTACAATTACCTCCACTTGCATAGGGTACAAATCTCAATACATATTATATTCACACATCTATATGCACACTTGCCAGTTCTTAATTTTCTATAATGAGAAACTCCTATCAACTTTATGGGCTATCAAAAATTGGATACATAAAAGAGTTGTAAAATGGGAGTTACACATGTTGACCAACTTATGATGGATATTATGACACATCATAAGGAATATTTTACTGGGGGATAATTTGGGTGCCACTTTTGGTTTTTTATCTCATAGGTTTCTAATTACTATTTTATGGTTTTTGGTTTTGTATCTCCTATATATTAGGTGCTTGAGACAGAGGTTGTGTGTAGAGTTTTGTAGATACTATTGACCTGTAATAATTCCTCCCCATCTTTATTTAGTGATACTCTTATTAATTGTTTCTCTACAAGTGTATTGTAATCATGGTTTATTTAATAATGCATTGAGTTGCTTTCGATTGTGGGGTTTTTCTCTTGAAAGGGTTTTCCCCACATACACCTATGTTATGGTACTTTTTAAAAAAATGTGTTTCTACCTTCTATAGTTTTTAAAATATTTAAATTTACAACAGTCTCCCCATAATATAAGTGTAGGAAGTGTTTCCATGTTGTAATGTCCCCTTCTCAAACCTGATCTATCTAGTGATCGTTGGCCTTTTTCTGGAAACCCGAAGGCTAGTCAGAAGGTAAAATTAGGGTTTCCTATTTTGAAGGATGTCTTTGCTCAGAGGTGGTGGATTCAATGGTGGATTCTTTCTGGGTTTTCAGAGAGCTTCGCAGTGGTATGTTCATCTCGGCATTCTGGGCATCTTCAGGAATTTACTATTTTTAGTAAATTCTATTTCTGGCAATTTTACAGTTGGGTTTAGCATGGTTGACTTCCTACTTCAGTTTAGTCAGTTGGCTTGCTCAGTTATGGCTTCGGGGCACTTTTGGAGAGATAAGTTGAGCTATTTAATTAAAGTCACGTTTTAATATTATATTTTAACATTGACCCCCTTGGTCTAGCCTATTGACTTCATGTTGTTTTGAAAAGTGGTCTTTTGAGGGTGGCGCCTTCATTAAAGATTATTTTATAATTTATCAAAGTCAAAATTAAGCCTTAAGTGGGATGCATTTATTTAAATGAGGAATTTAATTAAATGAAGTCAATTTGAAGATGTATGGAAAAGGACGCCATCTCTTGGGATTAGGGTTTTGATTCTGAAAAAAGAAGTTAGGGTTTCGAGAAGGCCAACATAAACTTATAAAAGGAAGCCTTGGGTTCTCTCTTCATCATCTTTTGTCTACAGTATCATTATGCTACCGGTTTGGCTCTGGAACTGCTTCGAGGAATGAAGGCCTCCTAGCTCGGGCATTGCTTCTTGCTTGCAACACAGCAACTAGTGATGAGATAACTTAATTTGTGAGTTGCATTTAGTTTTGAGTATTGTATTCAGCTTGTGCATTGTTAGATTTGTTTTGCATATTAGTGGTTTGTCGTATATTGCATTGTTTGCTACAGCAGATTCATGTTTTTATTCATAAGTCAAAAAACAACAAAAATATTGTTCTAGGTATTCCCCCATTTTCATTGTAGGGTCTAGGCGTCTTAATTCTCAAGTTTTCATATTTTTTAGAGAAGACATTAATTTTTAAGAGCAGATCGCCCTTCCTTGAGGGTCGTACCACCTGCTGATTGCATTGAAATCCGTGCATAAATAATATAAGGTTGTTTGATATGTTTTCAGTGTCTTAGTCTAGGCGCCATCATTCTTAGGGAATATTGCATTCTATTTCAAGTTAATCTGATGAGTTATGTGAGAGTTATGAACATATGAGTGATTCCATAGACTGCTAGTTATTCATTTAAAAGTGCAGATTTGTAACAAAAACCAGAATTAGAAGCTTGATCATTGAGAGTTGTATTGTTTTGGCACTTCTATCCAAGCTAAGAAGAGTTCTTTATGATGTAATGTTAATCTTTCAAATTCCTTAGCTATTGGCAGGCGAATGATCCTCATTTTGTAAACTGACAGTAGTACTGGCAGTCATTTTCAGTCTTGTTCAAATCTGATTTGTAATGCTCTCTTTCATTATGAAGTTGTTTTGTAATAGATACATCTCCGCCCTATGGTAGCTACTTTCCCACCCTGGGTTAGCAAGCACATTCTGGGTGTTGAGTACTTTTAGCTTTTTAGTATTTCTTTCCAGCATTGTACTTTGTAACACCGCCATATGGTCGCCCCTCACTCCATACTGGATTGGGTAGCACATACTTGGTGTCGAGTTCCCTTTCAGCACTTAGTGTAGAATATCCTTTGACCATATGCTCGCCATCATCGGCGCCATTCTTGGTTAGAGTTCTTGCATAAGCAATTTGATTTAGATCCTCTGACCAATGCTCGCACCTTGCCCACATCGAGATCCTGGTGTACATTCTGGTTAGAGTTGCTTCAGCACATTTTGGTTTAGCTGCTAACCTTAACGGGTGCATTTGTTCGTAATCTGTAATTTGAAAAACAAAAAAAATTGGCTCGGAATATTTCACATGTACCCTATTTCCTTTAAAGGACAAGGAGGATCATCAACTAAATAAGAGACAAATAATTTCCTAATGAGACTAGATAGAGCTCTATCTAAAAGGGATTCCCTATAGGTGAAGTGAGATTAGGTGGTGGGGGAGAGAAAAATCCATAGAAAGAGAGGAAACCTAAGAGTAGAGAGATAATCTAATGGGGGAGAGGGATGTGGCCATGATAGAGAGAGATAGTTTAATTTAGAGTGAGATAGCTTGGTGAGGGAGAGGGACTATCTAAGGGCCAAGTGGGATATCTTATAGTAGGCTCATGAAGCCTTATAGATACAAATACATAAGGTTTATTTACAATCATAGAAATGAGAGGAGAGAGATCAAGTGAATGAATCAATAATACCCTAGATATTGGGTTAGGTGGTATAAACATATCTAGGATGTTGAGGAAGAAAATGTGAGAACTACATGAGGCAAAGTACTACAGGTTACTATATGATTATATAGTACCTCTAGAGAAAAGGATATCATCATATATAGAGATAGGATGAATTCAGGCGCTAGTAGACCACAAAGATTTAGAAGAATTGTCTCAATTTATATGTAGTCACCTCCTCCACCTAGAGTGCTAGAGCTAGATATAGGGTCTAAGGCCATAGTTCTAGTTAGAGCTAGCTAGGCTTGGGATCCATTTCTTATGTGTTGTGATGTATAATTTATGATTTTTATATTTATTTTTGTATGTACACATGTATTTTTATCCTCTACAAAGCTCCATGTACTCTATATAATTTTTGAGGATGTATATATAATGAGGAAATTATACCATGCTTGTGTATTTACATTGCATATGATGTGATGTATATGTATACTTATATTATGATGATGATTTATGAGATTATACATTTATTTTATGCGATGCATAATTTTATTTATATGTAATATCTTACTTGATAAATGATGTCATGCAATGTGATGTCATGGATGCAATATATGTTATTGTGTGATGGTTATGATATTAAATATTTTATATGTTAATGTGTATGCACATGCTTAATGATTCTATATGATTATTCTTGTATTGGCAACATAACTGATGATTATTTTTACTAATGGTATAAGTTGAGAAGAAATGATGATAGTAGATAAATTAGATAACCAATTGGATAATTAAATAACATAACTAATAAATTGCACAATATGGATAATGGATAATGGATAATGTAGTTTATATAAAAATTGGTAGTAAGTTTGAATGTAGGTATTATGCTAACATGTGTTGAGCACCTAATTTGATATAGCAATTAATGTTATACACTAGGGTAGAAAGGCCAAGGTGAAGATGTATAAAATGCATAAAGGAATTACTTGTAGACACAACAAATAAGAGGATGCCCTAGAACATCACAAGGTGCATGATGACCTTGGTGGGTCTTGTGGCAAGACACCCAACAAACACTATATGCAAAATAATACACATGTCCCATTTTATGCTAGTCAAGACACATCATGATATAAGGATATTGACAGTGTTGAATAGATGTAGTATGAGTCAAAATTAAATAAAAAATAAAAAATCAATGGTCAATCAACATAAAGAATTTTATTCTCTCCAAAGTGTTGAAAAAAGTTAACTAATATGGGGAGCAATATATCTCATAAAGGAAAAGGATGGGAAGTAGATTTTATGATTGAAAGTGATGTGATTTCTTCATTTTATTGCTCAAGTTTCATTAAATATTTTTATTTTTATGTTTAAGCTTGATGTTTTAGGTGCTTAGTTTGCATGTGAATGCATGTGATGTTGATGCTCTTATACTTGTGTGTGAAGCTTAGGAATGGGGATAGCACATGAAGCTCAAGAATAGGGATAGTGTACATAAAGATAAGTAATGGGATAATGAAAATCTCATGAATATGGATATAAAGATTAGGAACATAAATAGAACATGAATCTTATTAATACATATAATGCACTTATATTAGGTGTTGAATAAGTAATCAAACAAATATCAAAATCATTTTTTGAGGTAGGATGTAATCGCCTTCTTCTTGCATAGAACAAGTTCATGTGCAAGTTGCAAATGATATGGTATAGAAAGTGTCACAAGGAGTGACTTTCCAAGACACAAAAGAAAAGGATGGAGGAAATTTTGATTTGATAATTTGAATTTTTTGGGTTTACAAAATGCACCTATATTTACAAATTAGGGACCCTTTCCATGATAATGGGTTCTTGTTGAGTCATATTGATTTTTTGGCATCTCTCTTATCATATTTTTCACTTGTCACCTTATTGAATTTTATCACTATGATATTTCTCACATCTTTGACATAGGTTATGATTTGTTTCTTGTTGCATTTGTTTATGTAGTTGTGTAGTTGTGGTATCATGTTGACACATCACATTATTGGTCTTATAAATAATTTTGCATTGAAAAATTAGTCATCTATCACATTATATTTTCTAGTTGCACTTTGTTTACAAATTGCCTTTTTTCACTTTTATCAAATGTAACCAATATTTTTTCTTTATTGCACTTGCCAAGTGACTTTGTCACTTTTTCATCTTATAACATTGTGATTATCTTTTTTTTCATTTTGAGCAACTTGTCACCTTTTAGTAGTGTCACAATTTCCTCTTAGATGTGTTTCATTATTGCATCATATGCTTGATTTTCCCAATCAAGTGTTTTTGATAAGGTAAGTAGGGTTTTGAAAGGGCCCAAAACCTTGTACAAAGAGAAGAGATGGATTGCAGCCAAATACCAAAGTATCAAAACTTTTCCAATGATACATTCAAACAAAACCAAGTTTTGAAGGGTACTTGAAACCCTTACAAAATGATGAAAAATAGAAGAATCAACATAGTATGACAAAAAACATTAACCAAAAGTGAGCCACCAAATAGCTAGGATCAAAACACAGAGGAACAAGCCAAAAGATGAGAGAGGCCTCAATGAAATAACAAAATAAATCCTCACCAATCAAGGAGGTTTGAAGTTGAGCGTGACCAAAGAGCTCATTAGGGAAGCTTGATCCAAATGGGCCAATCTAAGATTCTTAGAAGAATTAATCTCATCCACTAAAATTGGAATACTTTTATCCTTGAAGGGTGTTCCCTTAGGATATTAATAGGATCTTCCACATCCAACTCCCTATAAAAGGGGCTCACCAAGTCTTTCTTTTCCTTTACGAGGGACCCCAAAGAATTTTTAGTGGGACTAATAGAAGAGAAACCTGAAGCCTTCCCATCAAAATAGGTCTTCATGGAGTTGAAGACTTGGAAAGAGCGGAAAAAGTGACCAAATCTAAGGCGATGAGAGCACACCAAAGAGAAAGATTCAAAGAGAATAATATGTTCCCAAACACCTAGGTTGGAACAAATCTTAATTTTATTTGGTAGAATCTTACCAATTTCAACAGACATACAAAATATTGCATAAACTAAGTGTTTCTTGTCTTTCATGATCCTATCTAAGGCTAAGAAAAAACCAAGACCATCACCAATACCACAAAAGATTTATTCATCACAAAATTCCAAAGGAAGTGTTGGGAGTCTTACCCAAATAGGGTCCCAATCAAAGCTTTCCTTGGAAGCATCAAAACTAAGTGTCCAACTTTTCAGAAGGAGGATAGATTTTCCAAAGAACCATGGCCCACCCAACAAGGTACTCGTACTTTGATCAAGGTGTTGGAAGGAGAAAAGGAAAAATACTTTAGGCATAGTAGGTAAGCAATAGGATTCCATTTATTTAGAGCCTAGTTGCAAAAAAAGTTTATATTTGGACGAGGGCCTGAGAACCTCCCAATAAGAGTATTTTCCATAATAGATTCATAGTTTTTTCTACCACAACATCAGGAATCCTAAGGAAGAGGAAAGAGTCCATAGAGGCTTTCCTATTCACCTCATCCTAGATAGGAGCAATAGCATCCAATGACCCATCATAGGGAATCCCCTCACTCAAATTAGAAGAGAGGGGTCCCTTCTTAACAACAACCAACCCAATAGGGGAAGCTATCACACCTAACTCTACACGGATGTGAGGGGACAAAGGAAGGTCCTCCAATCCAAACCTAATGCCAACATTCTTCACAAGCATTCAAACCTTGCTCAACCCTTTAGACAACATTGAAGCTAGAAAAACATCCAAATTCCCATCCAAGCTACACCCCTCACACAAAGTGGGAGAGGGGGCTCCTTGACTATTGTAAGATGGTGGAAAACATTCTAGCCTAGATAAAGTGAGAACCACAACACTTCTAAGCTAAAAACCTCATCCAAACAAGAGAATACAAACAAATGGAGATAAATCAAAATGAAAAAAAATAGAATAGAACACTCCCCATTGCAATTGATTCACTTCTCTTGTCTCTCCTATTTCTTCTTTTTCCAATATTGCCCTCAGATTTGTTGTTGAAGTTGTGCAAATACCTGCAAATAGTAAGCAAGAAAGTTGGAGATAATGGTTGTTAAGGACAAAGTGAAGGATAAGGGATTCTTTTATAGACAACCATTCAAATAGATGGTTAAGATCGAGCTTCTAGAAAGATGCCAAGATCGACAGTGGAGGGTTTTTTGTCCCTATAGCACACACACCCCGTTTGAAATGGGGACCCTCTCTTTTCGCC
Source organism: Sequoia sempervirens (assembly GCA_007258455.2). Classification (NCBI taxonomy): domain Eukaryota; kingdom Viridiplantae; phylum Streptophyta; class Pinopsida; order Cupressales; family Cupressaceae; genus Sequoia; species Sequoia sempervirens. The sequence goes on from VDFB02373365.1 coordinate 355,723,210, forward strand.
TTCATTGGGTCACTTTTTTTCCTTTGCCTCATTTTGCAAGCCCCCTAGTTTTAGTTCCAAGTGGTCGAGAAGTCTCAAAGTCGTCATCCTTAGTCAACCAAAGTTCACCACCCAAGAAATTTTGAAGTCTCGGGCCTTCATGGAGTCTTTGTGGTAACCTTCCCTTAGGTTTCCAAACCGACATCCTTTGCCTCCTACGGGTCCACTCATGCAGGTTTCCCTTTGCACGAAGCCATTCTACCTTCGTTGTTTGGCCAGTGGCCGACACCCGACGTCAACCCACATGGCGGGTTCTGCACCCGCCTTGGCCATCCTTTCCATCGCCCCATCTGACGCAGACTCCCAGGGTGCCACCCGCATGGTGGGTCCCAACTTTCCCGTCACTATTCATTTTGAAACCTGCACCCAGCTACCCCGCCGGCCACCGTACAAGCATTGAATGCAGGCCACTAATGCGCATTTTCCTATAAATAGGTCTTTTGACCTGTCATTTTCATCCTGCGTCCGTTCAGAATTTGTTAGAGCAAAGCAGTCGCCGCCTTCATGTCTGCACAATCTCCCGACCGATTTCCAGTATTGCCTTCATCAAACTTGTTGGGATTCCCAGGTATTTCCACTACCACCTAATTCGCAACATCCTTTAAATGAGTTTGCAAATTAATTGAAAATTTTAAGGAAAACTTTGAAAACTCCTCTAGATGGCTGACAAAAAATGAAATTTCATGTTGACCCATCTCAAGAAACCCAAAAAATTGATGAAATTCGGCCTCTAGGGGGGCATGCAGGATTTCACCTCCCCGCGGTCATTCTTCACCAGAGCCCCTGATCCTTTGCGTCTTGCACCCTCGTCGTTGAAATTTAAATCATTCACACTTCTAGTATGAAAATCCTAGGCCTTCACCTTTTATGAATCCGCCCTAGCGAGCGGACGTCCCTTCACCGTCGCCTTAAAACTCAAACAAAATGATCTTAAGTATGAAGCCTAAAACCTGGAGGCCCATGGTGATCTGCCATTGCTGACTGCCATGTGCAGGCTGCCCCCACCTAGTTTTTGTTCCACAACGGTTGTCTCCTACCTACCTTCTGCATGGCGGGCCCTGATGAGGTTGTTTCCGCTGAGCCTTCAAAATGATTAAGTCCTCTTTGCGAACACATTTGTGCAAGTCGCTTGCTACCTGTCGCCGATGTTTCCAATGCCTATCACAAGCAGTGAAACCTTTGCCTCCTCCCACCTTGTGGGGTTCATGCCTCCTGGTGCTACCTCAAACTCTCAAAGGAGAACGTTAAGTCTTGGGCCCCTTGCAAACCAAATCATGCGGAAGTCCCTTCGCAGGCCGCCCCATCATCACTGTCGTTTGAAACTGCTGGAGACCTACGCCGATCTGCCCTGAAGACTTCAACCCCTCCATCTCCCTTTGAGCCTACATCATAAAAATGACTAAGTGAAAATTGTGCTACAGACCTTCCTTTGTAGGACACCGCTTGCAACCTGTTGTCATATGGTGATCGTTTGCAAAATGATTGTGCTCAACTTGCCACCCGTATGGTGGATCCTAAGCTTCCCTCCACTGTTTTTGCTCTCTTAAGCGAAAGGAGCCTTGCCAAGTTGCCCTGTAGACTCAATGGTGTGGGCCACCCTCTGTGAGTCACTATCTAGTGCCGATCCTCGTTGAACAACCGTCTTCCAATGACCTTTTTCGGACCTCTGCCTACAAATCCCAAGGAGACTAAACTTGAAGGAGTGAACACAAACCACTTGAGTTGCCCGCAGGTCTCGCTATGCGGGATTCCCCTTGCGGATTTTCGTGTTGTGATTGTCATTTTCAAACGGTTGAGCCTAAAACGTCCAAGGTCACCTCAATGTGGGATTCAATATCAGATACCAACTTGGGACACATGGACATAGATGAATTTAGAAGAAGAATCACAAGCAACCCTATCACCGAAAATGCATGAAAGATTCGAAAGAGTGGTCTAGCCAAGGAGGTTGGCTTCCCACCTATGCTTGTGGCCCCAAAACTTGTAATGGCCTATAGAGAGTGCTATCACAATGGTAATAGGAAAATCATAGATCATGAGGGCAGGGTGTTAGAAGACCTATCTACTTGGTCCATCATCGAGACTTTCCATATCCCTACATTTGACCCCATGGAAGAAACAGAGAAGGGATACATCAAGAATATGTGGAAGGAAGACCCCTTGGCATGCAAGAAGCCAATCAACCAACATTGGTTGAAGGAGAAGAGGGGTAGCCCTGCTAAGGTGCCACAAGAGCTTTACAGAAGTGACTTCCATGAAGAGTACCATGATCTAGTTACTCTACTAAGCCAAGTAATGGTCCTCCCTGGTGTGGTATTCTTCTAAGAATGGATGTTTTACTTCATTGAAGAGATTATTCATGGAAAGAGAAAATTCCATTGGGCCAAGATCATCAGTGAAAACCTCCATGCACAGTTTATGGCAGTGAAGAAAACTTCACAATTCTACATGACCTCCTATCTGGTCTACTTGTTAGCAGAGGTGTTCCCATACAAATGCCTCTTTGTTGCATGAAGTCTGAATCTAGGAAGCAAAGAACTTAAAGTATATGACCAATATCCACAGCTACAATACAAGAATTTCAAAAGGGAATACCAAAGGGTGAATGATGCCTTCATCGGGCACTTTATTAGACTCCTCGGAGGATATTTTTAGAGAAAGGTTTCACATAGTGCCATCACATTCATTCAAAGGTTCGGGTTCCTATTTATCCAGTTCCAGAAGTTCACGTACATTAGAATGAAGGGTTTCTTCAAAAGGCCCTACAAGCTGCCCTGGTACCCTAATGACTGGATGATCATACTAGAAGTCTCTCAGCAGCTACAAAATGGTCATACTCTGTTGAGCGATAAACATTGGGCAGGGATTCCCTACCCTCTCACCTTTGGTCATGGCATGTACACTATTCCCACAGCCCAGTGCACGAAATACTTAGAAAAGGAGACAGTGGAGTACCATTTGGACCCCCACATTGCTCGACCCAGTATGGACCCCTATGGAAAACTGAAGAAGTTTGTCAGAAAACAATATGCTCACCTATCTCACATAGAATATTTCTAGGCCAACTGCCAAGATGACAAGGAAGTTAGGATGAGGCATTATATGAGGATGACGACCTAATTTGTGCAAACAATCAACTTGTTCCCAGTGTTGGACCAGATAGTGGAGGAGGAGGACACCATCCTCAATGAAAGGTTTGATGTAGTGTCCAATTTTCCATTGTTGTTGATTGATTGGGATGGGGAAGAGGTCAATGACCTTGACATTGTAACTAGGCCCATCGAGAGCAGAATGAGACAATGGGTTTATACTCAAATCACCCAACTCAAGGCACAAGGTGTTGTGCTGACATATGGTGAGCTCATGGATGAGCTCAAAAGTGAAATGGATAGTGGGACAGCTACTGCCCCAGCAGAGGAAGCTCATAAATCCCTTTCAGCCATAAGATTAAGGAAGAGGAAATATGTGTCTGAGCGCCAGCCCAAGCACAAAGCATACACATGAAATTCCTTGGAAGGAGAATCTTCATCAAAAAAGGCCAAGAAAATTAGAGGATTCAGCGAGATGCCCATTATTGAGGAGGATCCCCAACATGAGGGAGAAGAAGAGGCTAAGCAACCAAAGTCACCACCTACTACCTCTGTTCCCACCATTGGTGTTGTCACCACCCCTCCACCCCTCATGTCCCAGGAATTGCCAGTTTCCTCTCCGCCTACCTTGGACATCTTCATCCACCTTGCCTCCACTTCACCAACGACCCCAATCATGGTATTAGACTCCTCTTCGGCCACGAAATCTTTGTTGTCATCTACCTCACTTCCCTCACCATTGCCTACCCTCTCTATTGCAGTATCATCAATTTCCATGACCATTATGCCTTCCCTCACCTTTCCTAAGGCATTTTCCAAATATATACCAGGAATGCCAGCCAAGCTCTATAGGGTTATAATGAACCCCACTATCCAAGTTGTAATTTCCCAAATTGTTTTTGGCCTTCCCATTCCTCCGCCACCCACAGAGTCGCCAAATATGGTGGCAACCATGCAAATATTAGAAGAAATGGTGAAGCAACAAAGGGAGGCCTCCAAAGGAATAATGGAAGAATCAGAAGATCCTTTCAAGGATGACTTCTTTGAGCACCTCGAGTGTAGAATAAGCCTGAGTGTGGACAAGGTGGCAACTGATGAGGAAAAGACACAATCTTTCGAGGAGGATGTTGAAGCCCTCAGTGCAAAGTACATTATAGAGACCTCCGATCAGGAGCTTGAAGAGGAGTTGTCTCAACAGCTCAGGGATGTTGGAGAAGAGGTTGAATCAAAAAAGCAACCTTCTAAGGGGAAGAAAGAAGACACTAAAGCTAACGTGGAGATATTTGAAGAGCCTCCACTGATCGAGCAAGAAAAAGGCCCTATTCAAGAAGAAGAGGTACCACCAGAAGAAGAAGAAGGAGAAAGAGAAGAAAAGAAGGAAGAAGATGCTCTTAAGAAGAGCCCTAAGCCTAAACACCATGAAGAGCTAGAACACGAGGCAAAAAATGTGCCTCAAGTGAAAAGTGTTGTTGAGGAGAGCATAGTTGTCACTGAGTTAGGAAGGGACAAAACCATACATATTGAGGACTCAGACAAGGAAGAAGAAAGGATTGAGAAAGAAGCTCCAGACAATGAAGAGAAACAGCCCCAACATGAACAAGAAGAGGAAGGTGATCATAAATCACCAAAAGGGGAGCCTCAAGTGCCTGACTGGCTCAAGAAGTAGTTGCAAAAGAAAACCCCAATCCTTGCTGATCCAAAGTCCCGACTCAAGGAAATCCTTGCCAAGGTAAAAATGAAGACCAAGAAGGAAAATAAGCCAAGAGTCTGATCCAATATCATGGTTGATGCATCAGGATCAAGAATAGTGCAAATAGCCACCCCAGTGTCAGATAACAGGGAGGGTGTTAGCTACACTATCTCCACCATCAACTTGGGCACTACCACAAGATAGCAGAAGATAGATGAATTCCAGGGATCAATGGCCACGATCATGGAGCCGATGAACAAAGATCAATTCTCTAAGGAGGAACTGAAAGCACAAGTGGCAAAGCTCAGGGCCTATATACAACAATGGACATCTCTAAAGGAAGAAGCTCCAACTACGTCCCCTATGCCTTTTCTCCTCTCCCAAGAAAATCTCTCCAAGATGGAGAAGATGAAGAATTGGACCAAGGTTACTGCAGACTAGTTCAGATGAGTGCTCTACAATGGTGATATGGGCATAGGCCATGTCGTCTGAACAACTAATAAGTTCTGCAAAGTACAGAAGCAGTTGGAGGGTAGGGAGAGGATTTGTCATCAATTCACTGAGTTATACAAGATCACCTATCCTAACCTCGAGGCCATCCTCAAAATTCCTGAAAAGACATGGGAGAAGGAGTTGGCCCTTGTGAAGGATGACCACCGGCTAGTGGAAATGTGGAAGATGGGTCTAGATCACGGGAGAGATGTCCTGGAGAGAGTGCTACATGAAGTTGAGCTTGACCTCGAATGGGTCAAAGAGCATAGGAAGGACAACTAGGAGTACCTAAAGCTAATCAAAGATTATGATATGCCCATTGTGGAACTAGATCCTGAGAGGATCAAGTCATATTTCCACAAGAAGATGGAGCAAGGGGCAGCAGATTCACTAACGCCGGACTTCATGGATTTCACTGCTAGAGCCTTCATCCAGTCATAACAGGTGATCAATTCCACACCAAAGTGCACGACGAATTAGGAGCTAAGCACTGGCAGATCCTGAAGTTGACCTTGCAGGTTCTTCAATCTAATATCATGGAGTGGAATAAACTTCAAGCATTGATTGGTAAATTTGTGGAATATGCCACCATTTAGAAAAATGAGGGAAAGTCAATAATAAATGATGAGTTCCTGACAGTATAAGCTAAGACAAGAACACATCCACTAAAGGAAAAAATTGCTACACTGTCAGAACACTACAAGACTATTGGTTAATAGATTGGGCACCTTGAGAATCTATGATTGAATGCTTACAAGGTTCAAGAAAATTAACCCAACAACTTTGAATATTAATCTTTGAACAAGATGAATATTCTCTTAATTTTTTTGAGGTACAACTCCATCACATAATTTTTAATGAATTGAAAGAACAAGAAAAAAAAAATCATGTATGCTTTTAACCAGAAAGCAGAAAAAGAATACCCAATATCAAAAAAAATTCAAATATCAGGTGTGTGATACAATGAATAGAAGTATAGCATAAAGACTAATTAACCATCAAAAATAGAACATCCACTCAATACCATATGAGAAATGAAATTGGTTATAAGAACTACATTGCTCATACCAAGATAAGACATGCATAAGATATTCTTAAACTCAAAGATTTAAGAAATTAGATTAACTCCACCAAATTGCACACAGACAAAATAGTAATTTTCATTCATCAACAATACTGAGCAAACTTGTGAAAAATGTCTAGAGAGAGCATATGAAGATAGATACAATAAAATTAGGTGAATGATTCTTACCTCTTCATGTCCATAGATAGTTAAACAAAAGACACATAAAATAAATAAAGGAGCCATGTCATTATGACAATGTCGCTTCATTTTTCAGCTTCCTGGATCACCAAAGGCCTCTTCCACCATGCCTGGAAAGTCTTAAGGATGTGCATCAGGTCCTTATGTTGGGGAATGTTTATATTTATCATCCTTACCTTCCATGTCAGATGGAGATCTTTATCCATTTCCATGCGCTGCTCTCCAACCTTCATAAGATCCATTGCCTGAGATGATACCAAGTGTAATTCACCCAGTTTTTGTAAGTGTTCAACATTAAGACTAGGTAATTCAAGAGATTCTTTGACCATTTTATGAAATTTATTAGTTTTCAAGCTTCTAGCGTCTACGTCATCCCGTATTCCATCTTTATTATGAAGTAAACCAAGAGCTACCAGGGTGCTCAGTGCTTCGTCTGAAATGGAAGTGCATTCATTGATGATCTCTTTAAGCTTCCGCAAAATTTGTTTGGAAACTTGTAATTTCCACTCTACTCCTTTAGTCCATGACAGGAAGCGAGAATCTGAAGCATTAGGTATGATTTGATCCATAGCTAGTCTTTCCATATGTGAGCTCATCAATAACTTCAATTCAATTTGATAATTAACCCATAATTTCTCTTCCTTTTCAATAGAAATGGCTTCATCCTCTAAGGTGGCTTTTAGAGTATTTTCCTCTTGGAAGTGTTTAAAGGATTCAGTAATGACAAGGTTTCCCTTCTTAATGAGGGACTCATTCCAATCATCTACAACCCAACTTAAACTTTTAATTTTAGTTAGGGATTCCTTTCCAACTATAGTAATAGATTCAATAGAATCATCTACCTGAGAGATAGGTTGCAATACAACCTAAAAAATAGACTTTAGACAATTGGTCAAGTTATGAACTTGGGCTTTCACTTCATCTTTGCTTTCCTTATCTTTCTTTGATCTCTCAACCATCCTGCCTACTAACACCTGAAAATTTTGAACATCCCCAGACAATTGGTCAAGTTCTAAACTTGGGCTTTCAATTCATCTTTGCTTTCCTTATCTTTCTTTGATCTCTCAACCATCCTGGCTACTAACACCTGAAAATTTTGAACATCCCCATCGCAGGTAGGAGGATTAAGGTCAACCATATTCACTTCAAAGTCACTTGTTGTTTCTTGAGAAACATCTCTCTGCACTAAAGGGTGTGCAATTTCCAACTAGAGTGTTCCTAATTTTGTGTCATCTATAAGCCTAGCAGTAGTCTTCAACTTCTTAGGTTTATGGGTTGAAGTCCTTTGTAACAACTGACCTACTATGTCTTGCTTAGGAAAGTTGGGTTGTATAGCTTTCCTTTTCTGTGACAATGAATCTTCTAGCCAAGCTAGGGTTACTATGACCTTAGTTGCCTTAAAACCTGGAGACTCAAATAATGTTCGAGTGACTGGAGGAGTATCTTTTGCAAGTGCAATTGTTCCTGGCCCCTAGGAGGGGTTTACCTCTTTGACAGGTGATTCATCTTGAGAGGGAGGGGAATCAACATTCAAGTTTTCTAATCCTTCCTCTTCCTTCTCTCCTTCATTATCCTTCTCCAGAATAGGCAAGTTGAAAATTTCATCCCCACAGGTTTCTAAATACACATTCTTTTCTAGTGGTCTCCATCACCACCTCCTTGGGCACCTGATGATAAAGACTGAGGAGCATTACCAGTTTATTTCCTGCTGGTAGAGGCTTGGGAGGTACCTTCAGTAAGTCATGAATCTTTGGATCTAGTATAAGGGTGGGATTGCTCAGTTTTCTTTTTAGTCACCCATTCTCTAGTTTTGGTCAGAACATTAGCAGTTCTAGCTTCAATGGTTTCCTTTTCTTTAAAGTTCCAATCCATGGTAGGAATGGGTTGGCACTCTATCAATTCAATATATACTGGGTCAATCATGTTAGACCCATCTTCAACAATGCCTTATAAATCCCATTTCAAATAAAAAATGATGATTTTCTCTACTGTTAATCTCATCCAGCTTCTTCTCCAAGTACCTCATATTCATTAAAGCAATCGGCCCAGTAATCCTCAAGGTTGGATTGGTGATTGAAAGTAGGGCCCAATTTCATATTGTTCTTAATATAGTCTTTCAAGTCAAAAGAAACACACTCCTCATATGAGGTCATGCTATACTTGGACAATTCTTTCTCAATATTCAAAGCATTAGACATTGATTGGCAACTATATGCACCAAAACCAAAAGGAAAACTAACTGTCAATCTTTTTCTACCTTGGCACAGTCTATTAACATAAGCCAATTGTCTACTCACCTCAATAATCACTCGTTTTCCTTCAGGATACTTGGGTAATTTAATAGGGAAACCTCCATATTTTCCTACTCTTATGTATGAAAACCTCTGGAATTGGATAAAGTGGCTATCATAAAAAATAAACAAACTACCTTGCCTCCGGAGATAATCTCATTGCAGAATGCCTCTACAATTCCCTAACCATCCTCATGGTAAAAGTGTCAGCAATTCTTCTGAAATGCAAGAAGCCTTTGTGAAGTTGGAGTTTTTCAAAGTAATCATAAATTGGTACTTTTTCTGGAGGCAAATCACTCGGCCTTAATCCGGTCCAGGGTCAAGTGCTAGAAAGGGCATATATTAAATATGATGACATAAAGAAAAATCCATTCAAAGTGAAGAACGTCATCAACTTGTGTAGACGGTCCCTAATAATCTTTACCCAGTCTAGGAATTTCTCCCCGCTCAATATGATTTGGATGAAGAAATACATCCATTCTTCAAAACTGTGAACATTTTCATTTCCCCTAACCCTGTGCAACCACACGATAATATCAGCCACTTCGTCTACAAAATGGTTCTTGTGTAGGTTGTGGGGAAATTGAGACTTTCCCTTCTTCGGTTTGACCAGCCAATTCTTTGCGATTACATTTCTGTAAACCCCTTTTTGGAAATAAACTCAATTTGAGAGCTTGTCATGTCCATTGGCAAGTATTTCTCCCTTTTTGGAGTTCTCAAACAAGACACGAAGGTAGACCTTTGAATTTTTAGAACAAGTCTATTATCCTCTGTCCTAACTTCCCACATTTGTGAATTATAATGTCTAATACATTCCAACACTAGTTCGGGACATTGCACTACTATTGGAAATGTGGCAACCTCAATCAACCCACTACCCACTACTCTCTCAAAGATAGGTGGAGGGTTAGGTTTGTTAAATATTTTATGCAATTCATCTAAATTAACATGCCCTAGCCAAGTATCACCAATTTCAGGTCCTTCATAGGTTAACCCAGACACATACTCATAGCCAGTGTATTTAACCCTTGCCATGTGCACCAGTGGCTTTTGACAATATATGTTTCTTCAATGCAAGAGTAAATAATTCAAAAAATAGGTTGCAATAAATGGAAACTGGAAATACCTTTAATGGCAAACCCTGTAATTTGAACTGTTCGTCTCCTCCAGCTCGTCCTAAAAAATTGTCGCGATAAGAATGTTTTCCCATCCTTTTATTTTATCAAACTTGGCTTCATGAAAAAACATGGGAGTAGATGGACATTAATGTCTTAATTTTGCATTATGACACATGGTAGCTATCACTTTCACTATTCCCCACATAACCATCTTTCAAAAATTTAAAAACAAACATCTACGGGCGGTAATAAAAGAAGTTCAAAGAACACTATAAATATGCACTCAAGTTCAAATGTTATGGTGAAAGACTGCTCAGGCTAATAATCATCACGCTGGAGGCAAGGCTTGAAAAAACATACAAAACACTACGCAGTTTAAACATAGGAAGGAGATAAAAGGGGCCCGAACGATAAAGTGTGAGGTTCGAAGAACTTGAGAAAACATCACCCGAGTTCATACCGTGACATGAAACACTGCTTGCGTTAAAATGAGATGTTTTTAAAATAAGCAGATGACTCAATGAAGTGTGGAACAAAATAATAGTAACGTTGGCTCTGACTGGGGACAAAGACTGATAAGGATGAAGTAATGAACCTAGACTAAATGGAAGGAAATCAGTGTCTTATCAATTGGGCAACATAGTCAATCAAAATAGAATGCACTCTCCAGTAATAGGGAAACAAACCAAAAGAACACCAAAACCCAAAACAAAAACCCTAATCTAAATATGTGTACACAATAAAGAAAGGCCACAAGGCCATCATAGTTGATATAGCTTTAGATCTTTCCCATTATAAGGGATGGGAAAAGGAGTTCCGTCAGGGTATGCAAGTTGGTAAGTATATTGCCCAAACTCTTGAATTATTTTGAATGGGCCAATCCAAAGTGAATCAAACTTTTTATGAGCACCTTTAGGTTCCCTGCGCTTATCCCACAACAAAATTGAGTCCCCAAACATGAACTTTCTTAGTATGGACTTCCTGTCAAAAATATTCTTAACCCTCACCTAGTGTATGGTTATCTTGTCCACCATCTATTCCCGTTGTTCCTGTATTTTAGTTAAGTACAAAATTCTCTTTTCCAAGGCATCACTGAATTCAACTTCCTCTATAGTAGTCTACAATTTACAAACTGACAATTCTAAAGAAAGAGGAAGTGCACTTTCCACCCCATACACCAACTCGAAGGAGGTAATGCCAGTAGCCCTTTTTGGAGTTATCTGATCTTCCCATAGGGATTCATACACATTTTTGTGCTAGCCCTTATGATTGTCACTGACCAACTTCTTAATAATATTTACCAAATCTTTATTACTAGACTTTATCTAACCTTCCCCTGAGGGTAATAGTCAGCTAAATGGGAGATAGAGATTCCATAATCATAGTAGAAAAGTGAAAACTCACTGGATGAGAAATTGGTAGCATTATCAGTAACTAGCTTATGTGGAACTCCATACCTGACCAAAATGTTTTCTTTGATACAATCACATACTACTTCAGAAGTAGTTCTCTTGACTGGAATCACTTCCACCCATTTGGTGAAGTAATCCATAGCTGTGATAATATGAGTATGACCTCCGCTAGACTGTGGGCTAATTGGACCAATAAAATCAAGACCCCATTGTTGAAATGGTCCATCAATAACCACAGGCTTGAGTGGTAAAGTTGCTAGTTGAGGCCTTCTCGCAAATAACTTACACTTCTCACACTTAACCACCTAGTGATAGGCATCCTTAAACATCCTCAGATAGAAATATCCATGTCTTATGATCTTGAAGGCAGTCATGGTGGAAGAAAAGTGACCTCCACAGGCCTCATTGTGGAAAATATTAAGCAATCATTCTTGTTGAGCTTTATCAACACATTTCAAGAAAGTCCCATTTATGCCATGCTTGTATAGGGTGTCACTCTAGATAACATACTTAGCTGCCTTCAACTTCAAATTCCTTTTCGCTTGCTTGAGAGGTGTTTTGGACATTTTCCATAAGTAAGGAAGTAAGCAATGTCAAAGAACCACTTATCTTGTAAACTAACAGTCAAAACCAATGGTAAATCTTCACTTAGTTCTTCTTCCTTCAAGTTCTCTGCCATCAACTTGCAAAGTCCCCTTCCTCTAACTAATTTTTTAGGATTTAAGACTAGATCATACTCTTGCACCTTTTCTATCCAACTACCTCTATTATTGCAATCAATTTCTTGTTAGGTTAATATGCTCTTGACAACAGGATCTGGTACATAAACTATAGAGTGTGAATGCAAGATATAGAAATGAAACTGCTTGACTACCCTGACTACAACAAATGCATGTTTTTCGATGGGAGAGTAATTAAGCTCGTGTTTCTTTAATGGCTTGCTCATAAAGGAAATGGGTGCCTAAACTCTATCTTCATTTTCTTACAGTAGTACAATAGACGTGGTATGTTCTGAAGCGTAGCAATAAATAATGAAATCCTTCTTGAAGTATAGACTGATCAAGATAGGAGCTCAGGCGATTGCTTATTTTATGTTTTCAAAGGCTTGCTTCCCAAATTCATTCCATTTAAAACCTGGTTTCTCTTTCATCATATCCACAATGTACTTAGTAATCTCAAAGAAATCTGGGATGAATCTTCTCAAGAAATTCACTTGACCAAAAAAATATTTTACACCAATCCATCTTGAAGGGAGATTTAACTACAATATAGCTTTAACTCGGTCTGGATCCATTTTGATTCCTTCTTTAGACACAATGTGGCCTAAGAGTTTACCTTCAGTGACAACGAAAATAGACTTTTTTGGGTTAAGAGAGATACCATGTTCTTTGCACCTTTGTAAGACTCGTTCCAAATCTCATAAGTGATATGTTCTTTTCTTAGAGAACACTATCAAATCATCAAGATAAATGACTAATTTTGTTCTAGAGATCACCAAAAGATAGGTCGATAGCACGTTGAAATGTAGCTCCTGTGTTAATGAGTCCAAATGGAATTTGATTATAGGAAAAAGTTCCCCAAGGCGTGGTAAATGTCGTTTTGTGTTGGTCCTCTCCTGATACACTAATTTGATTGCAACCCGAAAAGCCATCTAACATGGACATCATCTCTGAGCCAACAACTATTTGTAAAATATGATCCATGTTAGGTAGAGGATAATTATCCTTTAGTGATGCCCGATTAAGATTTCTAAATTCAACATATATTCGAATCTCCCCATTTTTCTTGCGCACAGGCACAATTTTTGCTACCCAAGTTGAATGATGTATGAGATATATAATTTGTTTTTTTAGCATTTTCTCAATCTCTTTAAAGATGGCATTTATTACGATAGGATTATAATTCCTTTGTTTCTATCTAAAAGTGACTTTCCCTTCCTTGAGTGGTATGTGATGCTTAAACTTTCCATTCATGAAATTCTCCAAATCATCATAACACCAAGCAAAGACTTCCTTGTACTTAATTAGCAAGGTATTAATTTCTCTTTCTCTTCTGGTGAACAACATTTCCCAATATAGACCTGTTGTCAAATAAAGTTTGCACCCTTGCTAAGCTATCAACTATAGCAACCTATTGACACATGGGAACACTTCGAGGTTGTGGGTGACTTGGGAATGAAGTGGACCTCCAGATTACGGGCTGGTTCCCCTTAAGATATCTTAAGAAAACTAAAGAATGATAAGGAAAAGAGTAAGAAGGATATACTTGAATTTAAAACCTATCACTAATAGGTGATACACCAAAGATAAAATATGACAATACTATAGAAAACTCATAGAAAATCTCAATAGAGCTAAACAATCTCACAATACAGAGATTTATGTTTATAAAAAATCAGTCTATGTAAGGTTCCAACTATTCTAATGCTTAACACAAGGAAAACAAAGATGTTTTCACATATATAAACGCAATAGAAAGAGATCACTAACATAAACCAGCTTTATGACATAATATCCTTTGCATCCAGTACTGAAGGAATCTGATAAAATAAAGGATCACATAGAATTTTATCATGTAACTCACAACCAGTTATTAAAACAACAAAGAAAATTTGTGAAGGAAATGACTTTCTATTGAGAAAATAAGGAGTCTTTGTGTTACAAATCTATAGTATTCATGAAAATGAGTTACAAAGGCTGAATAATGCTCTTTCAGCAATCTCCTAACCCATAACTACTTTACAAAAAAGGCAAAAATGCCATATATACCAAAGAGTGTCGGCCCCTGCCCTAGGGTTTTTACAAATATCAGTCGGTCGAAAGATCTGCCATTAGATCCTTTTTAAATGGAGTTACTTCTGCATTGAAAGGATATCCCCGTTGTCCATGGTCGAGCCTCCCATTCCTGCTCGCTTTAAATGCTCTAAAGCATTATCATTAATGTCGATGCCCCTTTACCAGTAGTGGTCCCAGCTGTCATCATGACTCACGGTTTCCTCTTCTTCGGCTTTCTTCTCACTCCATATCTTTCTTCAAGTGGACCATCTTTGAGGAGCAACATTAGATTTACCTGCTAGATTCAAGCGCCATTACCGACTGATCACCTCTGAACCCATAGTAGATCGATGTCATTATGCTCTGTCGATCACATTCGCAGGGGGGAGTCAAATAGTCAAACGACCCATGGTCCATCCCTAGCTCCCTCTGATTGGTGGAACGCACACCACGTAAGCTTTTCAGGCAGTCAAAGGTCATTCAAGAGGATCGCATGTCGGTGAGACACTAGCCATGTCTCCCCGATGTGATTAGACATCACAGCAATAGTTGACACGACACACAACTATCGGAAAGACCTCATATCGAGTTGCAAAAGTTATACCAATGTCCCAAAATTGTCACCCAGACTATCGCTATCGACCAAAACAACACCAGGTCGGCGAGACTTCATAGTGAAATCCTCCACTCTCCCCAAGCTCACCTCACTTCGGCATGACCCTATCAGGTTGGCAAGACTTCATGTATTCAGAAAGAGGTCACAACGGGCACCAAGAGTCATACCGATATCCTTTTTGATTGGCAAGTCCATTGCTATCGGCAAGACTCTCCATTGTCGACAGGACCTTTCACCGAGCCTTTCATCCTTCGGCAAGACACCATCGGGTTGGGGAGACATTATGGCAAACTCAAATCCTCTGCTGAGACCTTTCAAGACTGGCGGTGGGGCCAAGATGGAACCAAAACTGGGATCGGGGTTGAAACGGGGGCAAGACCAAAGAGTCGGCAGAACCTGAACCAGAACCAAATCCGGACCTGAAACTTTTTTGAAGTTTCAAGTTCGGATTTCGTTCCGATCTTCCCCTCGGCAAAACAAAGCAAGAAGGAAGAAAGAAAAATACAAGGAAGATCTAAGAGGAGGAGACATCCCCCGATCATAGGTAGCGAAAAAGCAAAGAAAAGAAGAAAGGGCGGAACCGAGATCGGAACAGGAACAGGAACTGGAACTTTTGGAAAAGTTCCAATGTTCGGTTTAGGACCTGGTCCCGAGTTTAGAAAAATGAAGAAAGTGCCTAAGGAAAAGAGAACCCAAGGCACACAAAAATAAAGACCAAAGGACACCAAAACACAAACAGAATTGGAATGAAAACCGATCTCGAGCAAGACCAACGGGGGTGGGGGTGGAACCAAATCTGACACTGAAACTTTTCCAAGTTTCAAGTTCGGATTCTGACCTCACTCCACCTCCGACAACATGCAAAGACGATGAAAAAGGGACGAAAAAGGAAGAAAAAGAAGGGGAGGAAACACCCCCCGACCACATAAAAGAGAACAAAGGCAAAACAAACAAACAAGACCGGTGGGACCAGAACCAGAATGGAACCCAAACTAGGAACCTATTCAAAGTTTCAGAGTTTGGTTCCAGAACCGATTCCAAGTCCGCCAGAACAAAGAAGAAAAGGCCCAAGGAGAAGAAAACTAACGCACAAAAGCACGGAGTCGGAATCGGAATCAGAACAGAAACAGGTACTGGAAATTTTTGAAAAGTTCCAATGTTTGGTTTCGGTCTGACTCCGCCTCCGACAAAACAAAAAGGAAAAGGGGCCAAGGAAAACAAAACAGAAAGGGGAAAAACAACGCGAAAACAAGATGAAGACCCACCCAAAACTGAATACCTGCACGCTGGGCTCAACCCTTGTGGGAGCCACATTTAATCCACGTGTTGAATCTTAAAACATAATCTCCCATGCAGCTGCACAAGAAGCAAACAAGCTAGAAAATGTGTAACCTGGATAGAAATGTTCCTCCAGTTGGCCTTCATGAACACTCAAAAACATAGGTTACCCTGCCTGATTGAGCCCATAGGTGAAAATTGGGTAACATTTCTAGCGACCTCAGCTAGATGTTTGTGTGCTAAACATGCAAACCAGTAGCCTAGTCCAATCCATTGGGCATAGAGTCATTGGAGACCTCAGAAATAGACTTGGAGTAGCCTTGTGCATGGCTATAACTCACTTGAAACTCATGAAGTAGATCAGGACACTGGAAACTTATTGAAAATAGGAAAACTGAAATAACACTATTTACTATGTTGGGACAATACCTAGGGAATGTAAACTGCATCTAAACCTACCCTACACTAACCAATGAGAAATTGGTCAAACAAAACCATTCACAGGATGGTTGAAATAGCTGCCCTTTCTCCTCAATATGTAATGACTCTCGACCTTAATGGTACCTGAATAAATATGATACAATGAAAAATGTTAAAAATTACAATGCACTACCTCATGAAAGAGGGTAACAAGTTCACTTACCTCCTTAAACTGATCATATGCATTTGTATTCAAAGGAGGATAAGTAAATTGTACACACTCTTTTTCAACTACAAGTACATCTTTTATGCCACTTTCAGTTGTGGCTCCATGTGTGAGTACCTGACCAACAATTGCCGCTCTATCAAACTCCATCTGGGCTAAATCTCTGATCGGAGAGCCCCTTGTAAAGACAAAAACTGAGCTCTCCTTGTTGGTCTCTTTCCCATTCACAGTTGTTTTATAGCCTTGGCTGGAAAAGTCTAACCCCTGTGACTGACTTAGTGAGAAAAAAGAAGCTTCTTCAGTAAGCTCGAGTTGTTTATGACTAACTTCATCAAGAGGTAATAGTTCAACACCCAAATTAGTACATAAAGTTTCTAAATCGTTCCAAAACATATCCTCTTCAATGTATTCTTTACTTTTCTGAACAGAAAGACTAATTTCAGGCCTGATGCAATTCTCATCTAGCTTTGATAAAGCATCAAAAACACCCTCTTTGCAAAATAGTAAGTCCAATTCGGGGACTTGTTCAACTTGATGGGTATTTTCAAGCACATCAAAATGTGGCTCTCCCTAAACAATGCTACTTAAACCTCCTTATTTGCAAGTAAAGACTTCAAACTCACCTTCACCTTTATGCAACAATAAATCAACATTACCTCCATCAACCTCATGTTGGTCCAATTCTTCAACCTTGTCAATGAAGTAAGGCAGATCATCAAATGAGAAGATTAACTCTACCTTTTGATCCTCAGCTATGTCCATGACAACAAGCTGCTCAACCTGATTCCCCTCACCTTCTTGCAAAAGTTTAGGTTCCTCATTTTCTAGTATTGAGCAAAACTCGGCAATAACCTCCTCTTCATCAAGCTAAGAGAATAGAGATAGTCCCTTATTCCAAGCTGTAAATTGACCTTTCTCAACAGCGACTTTCGCTTTGTCTTCCTGCTACTCAATCCTTTGCTACTGCAATTGAGAACACCTTATAGCTAGATGCAAAGGATTCACATTCTTAAGCTTTTCCTAGAGGATTAACTTATCTTGATCAATAAGTTGCTCCTCCTCTGCCTTCTGAACATTAGAGCTTAGTTCCATTTGAATATTTGACAATGGAGTCTCATAGGGTTGATCGTATGTTCCCTCCCAACTTGGAATTTCAAAACTAGAAGGCTGACTTGGAAACTCAGAAAGTAAGTTTTTCTTAAAACTTGAAAATTTGAACCTGGGAATCTCCTCCTAGATAGGTTGTTCAGGAACATGAAAGGCTGATTGAAACTCCTACTTTTGTTTTTGTGCAAGTAAGCTTTTTATTTGCTCTTCTTTAGCTGCAACTTGTCTAGCAGCAACCTCCTGTTCATACTCTTGGACCTCCATATCCTGTTGATGTTGAATATAAGCTTGACAAGCAAGCTCTTCCTCCTGCACAAAAAACTCTTGCTCTCTCTTAATATCATCCATCTTCCTTTGGAAATCAAGCAATATCTTATCAATATCGCTAACTCCCTTATTAGCATTTTGGGGCTGGTTATTGAAACTACCATATTGCTTTTGTGTAGAAATAAGTTCCTGTGGTTGATTCTAAGCATACGTTGGGCAACATTGAGATTGAGTAGGAATGGGAGGGTGGGAGGCATGATAAAAATGTTGGAACTCTGTTGGTACAGGGTCATTTGGAATAATGACAACAAAATGTTCTGTATAATATGGTCAATAAGAGGACATGTATGCAAGGTTTTCATGGAATGGAGGGTAAAAGGCTATATTCTCCTGAAAACCTGACATCCTTTTTCCATTTGAATTAGATTTCCTCCCAAAGACTTAAAACATGTGAGCACTTGAGCTGCTAAAACTAGAAAATTTACACACTTGGAGTCGCCAAGTATGTGATTTAACTTGCCTCCAAGAGGCTGAAACTACCGCTGTACACACCAAACAGCAGTAACATAAGGATAAGAGAGACTGATAATTAGTTCTCAGTCCCACTGGGCGTGCCAAAAATTGTTGTCAAATAAAGTTTGCACCCTTGCTAAGCTATCAACTATAGCAACCTATTGACACATGGGAACACTTCGAGGTTGTGGGTAACCTGGGAATGAAGTGGACCTCCAAATTATAGGCTGGTTCCCCTTAAGATGTCTTGAAAAAACTAAAGAATGATAAGGAAAAGAGTAAGAAGGATATACTTGAATTTAAAACCTATCACTAATAGGTGATACACCAAAGATAAAAATATGACAATACTGTAGAAAACTCATAGAAAATCTCAATAGAGCTAAACAATCTCAAAATACAGAGATTTATGTTTATAAAAAAATGAGTCTATGTAAGGTTCCGACTGTTCTAATGCTTAACACAAGGAAAAAAAAGATGTTTTCACATATATAAACACAATAGAAAGAGATCACTAACATAAAACAACTTTATGACATAATATCCTTTGCATCCAGTATTGAAGGAATCTAATAAAATAAAGGATCACACAGAATTTTATCATGTAACTCAACCAGTCACTAAAACAACAAAGAAAATCTGTGAAGGAAATGGATTTCTATTGAGAAAATAAGGAGTCTATGTGTTACAGATCTATAGCATTCATGAAAATGAGTTACAAAGGTTGAATAATGCTCTTTCAGCAATCTCCTAACCAAGAACTGCTTTACAAAAATGGAAAAAATTCCATATATACCAAAGAGTGTAGGCCCCTGCCCTAGGGTTTTTAGAAATATCAGTCAGCCGAAAGATCTGCCCTTAGATCTTTTTTAAATGGAGTTACTTATGCATTGAAGGCATATCCCCACTGTCCATGGTCGAGCCTCCCATTCCTGGTCGCTTTAAATGCTCTAAAGCATTATCATTAATGATGATGCCCCTTTACCAGTAGCAGTCACAGCTGTCATCGTGACTCATGGTTTCCTCTTCTTCCAATTTTTTCTCACTCCAGATCTTTCTTCAAGTCGGCCATCTTTGAGGAGCAACATCAAATTTACCTGCTAGATTCAAGCGCCATTACCGACTGATCACCTCTGAACCCAGAGTAGATCGATGTCATCATGCTCTATCGATCATGTTCACAGGGGGGAGTCAAACAGTCAAACGGCCCATTGTCCGTCTCTAGCTCCCTCTAATTGGTGGAACACACACCACGTAAGCTTTTTGGGCAGTCAAAGGTCATTCAAGAGGATTGCATGTCGGTGAGACACTAGCCGTGTCTCCCCGATGCGATTAGACTTCACAGCAGAAGTCGACACGACACACAACTGTCAAAAAGACCTCATATCGAGTTGCAAAAGTTATACCAATGTCCCAAAATTGTCGCCCAGACTATCGCTATCAGCCAAAACAACACCAGGTGGTGAGACTTCATAGCGAAATCCTCCACTCTCCCTGAGCTCACCTCATTTCGGCATGACCCTATCGGGTTGGCAAGACTTCATGTATTCGGCAAGAGGTCACAGTGGGTTCCAAGAGTCATACCGATATCCTTTTTGATTGGCAAGTCCATCGCTATCAGCAAGACTCTCCATTGTTGGCAGGACCTTTCACCAAGCCTTTCATCCTTCGGCAAGACACCATCGGGTCAGGGATACTTTACGGCGAACTCAAATCCTCCGCTGAGACCTTTTAAAACTGGTGGGGGTGGGGCCAAGATGGAACTGGAACTAGGATCGGGGTCAGAACAGGGGCAAGACCAAAGAGTCGGTGGAACCGAAACTGGAACCAAATCCGGACCTAAAACTTTTTTGAAGTTTCAAGTTTGGATTCCGTTCCTATCCTGCCCCCGGAAAAATAAAGCAAGAAGGAAGAAAGAAAAACACAAGGAAGATCTAAGAGGAGGAGACATCCCCCGACCACAGGTAGTGAAAAAGCAAAGAAAAGAAGAAAGGGCGGAACCAGGATCAAAACCGTAACAGGAACAGGAACTGGAACTTTTGGAAAAGTTCCAATGTTTGGTTTAGGACCCGGTCCTGAGTCTGGAAAAATGAAGAAAGTTCCTAAGGAAAAGAGATCCCAAGGCACACTAAAACAAAGACCAAAGGATGCCAAAACACAAACAGGATCGGAACGAAAACCGATCCCGGGCAAGACCAACGGGGGCGGGGGTAGAACCAAATCCGACACTGAAACTTTTCCAAGTTTCAAGTTTGGATTCCGACCCCACTCTGCCTCTGACAACATGCAAAGATGACAAAAAAGGGATGAAAAAGGAAGAAAAAGAAGGGGAGGAAACACCCCCCTACCACAGAAAAGAGAACAAAGGCAAAACAAACAAACAAGACCGGCGGGACCGGAACTGGAATGGAACCCGAACTAGGAACCTATTCAAAGTTTTAGAGTTTGGTTCCAGACCTGATTCTGAGTTCACCAGAACAAAGAAGAAAAGTCCTAAGGAGAAGAAAACTAATGCACAAAAGCGTGGAGCCAGAACCAGAATCGGAATAGAAACATGAACTGGAACTTTTTGAAAAGTTCCAATGTTTGGTTTCGGTCCGACTCCGCCTCCGACAGAACAAAAAGGAAAAGGGGCCAAGGAAAACAAAACGGAAAGGGGAAAAATAAGGCGAAAACAAGATGAAGACCCACCCAAAACTGAATACCTGCACGCTGGGCTCAACCCTTGTGGGAGCCACATTTAATCCACGTGTCGAATCTTAAAACATAATCTCTCCTATAGCTACACAAGAAGCAAACAAGTTAGAAAATATGTAACCCAGATAGAAATGTTCCTCTAGTTGGCCTTCATGAACACTCGAAAACATAGGTTACCCTGCCTGATTGAGCCCGTAGGTGAAAATTGGGTAACAAGATCATTTTGGGAGAATCATGATCTCCAATATTCACTGCCTCAAACCCATTGGAATGTCCAGTAAAATTTCTCATCTTCTTCTTGATGGAACGATCATGATGATCAAACAATTCCTCAAGAGAAACCAAACCCTTGGGTATTTTATTCCCTTTTAATTGAATAACCTCATCTTGGAGGTTAGCTACACTATCTAGGCAAAAGTCCTTACATTAATTGTCACTCCCTTCAAAGAATGTTTGAGAAAAGGCCCTAGCATTTTCTAAGAATGCTTGAATTTGTTTGTCATCGTCAAAGACCTGCCAATGGTTGACATTATCAGGAATACTGGGTCAGTAGATCAATTAGATTCTATAGGGTTTCTTTTTGAATTTTGGGTGTGGGAGGAGCAAAGAAGCAAAAACTACTAATGAATTAGCCTTCGCGTTAAGTTCTCTAGGGATGGCTTCTATGGAGAAGCCATCAAAGCTCTTGATAGTGTCCTAGACTCGGTTCTGGTAATGCTTTAACCTTTCATTCTTAATAGTGAAAACATTTCACACTTCCTTAACAACTATTTCAACATCTCCCAAGACCCTAATTATCTTTATCCCCATACCCTTTGCCTCAATTAGACCTAACGAAAGGGCTTCCTATTTAGCAGTATTGTTGGTATTATCAAACTTTAACTTATATGCAAAATGAAATTTCTCACCAGAAGGAGAAATGAGAGAAAATGATGAACAAATTCCATCAAACTCCATCATCAAGAGCTCAGATTCTGAATTTTGAGGCACATGAGTCATTTCCACTTTCTTCTGCAGAGAAAAGCATATAGTTCCCAAATTCATTTTTCTCATACAATATTTGTGCTTTTGGATCTTCAAACTTGAGTACTGTTATCTTGGTTTTTGACTCAGGTTCAAGATGCACCTTCTCTTTATGAATGGGTATAGTGGCATATGACCAATCCAACTATATTTCTCTGCCCAAGTCTTTACAAAAAAATTTGCTTAGGAGCATACCATAGCTAGCAGGTATATCTACGACCAATATGGTGAGCTTGAGTCACTTGTTTGGATACGAAGAAAGTGCAACTTGAGCGCCTTTAATTTTCCCAAGCAAGGGAACCTGCTTGGAATCCATTGAATAACATCTTCCAAATATCTTGGTCTTCTATAATCCTAAATCATTAGTGATTTGCACCGGCATAAAATCATCATAAGCACTCGAGTTGATGATGCAATTATTAACCCTAAATCCATTAACGAACAAAGAGATGTAAAACAAGTATGGTTTCACATTAGAGGTTGATTAAGAGGATACTTTATTGCAGGATACAACATTAGTAGTTGAGTCTTGAGACTTAACTATTGCTTCATGTAAGCTTGCGTGCAATTTTGAATGCTATGGCCTAACATATTCAATCAACCTATCAAGTTCCTTAGGATTCATTTTCAGATATTCAGCTTATGACACCTGAATTTTGGTAGATTTATAGAATTCTATGATATCAAAAGCCCCAATTTGACTCTCAGATGATGATAGAATAGGATTTCTTGAAGAGCTATTAACTACACTTGGTGAAGCATTTTCACCCTTTGAAATTGTGCTAGCCAGTGTAAGTAAAACTTTAGGAGAATTAGGAATACCTTTCTAGTTGGAATGTTCCTGGCTTCGAGTGATAACATCACAAGTAGCATCATCCAGAGTGATATACACATCTCCCCCTCTATCATCATCGGGTTCATATTCTAAGTATCCATTTGCAGAGTCGTCATATTGATTAGATGATGTGCCTTCCTCTGTGACCTCTTCTATGACTTCTTTGGTAGTGGTTAGCTGCATAAATCTATTCATCTTGGGGAAATTTTCACCATCATGGTCAACTATGAGGTGGAAGACACACATGTTCTTCTTGTTATCTAGAGGAGGAGCTTCGATCGCCAACCTTTGTTGAGTTGGGGGCAAAGGCAACACTTATTTCCTAGTTGAAAATTAACCTTCCTAGGAATATCTTGATAAAGTTGGTTACTCTTTGGCATTTTCCATTTGAGAGCAATTATATCATTAGCCAACCTCTGAATCATAGGATCAGAAGAGGTAGTAGGAAGTGCCTTTCTCGTATGCAACTCTTTTTTCCATTTTCCAAGTGAAATGAAATTATCCTCCAATTCCACGAGTAGCATCTGTGTGGCTTCAAGAGTATTCAATGGTTGCCTCTTTAAGAGAAGACCAATATCAGTGTGTTGTGCATTAATGAAGAGGCATTTTTGTCTTTCAATAGAGGGTTTATTATTTTGTTGAATTTGGCTACAAAATCCGTCATGGGCTCATTTGCTTCCTTTTTCATGTGAGTAACTTGTGCTATCAGTGTTAAGTCATTGTCTACACTTTTGAACCTGGCCTCAAACTTGCTATGCATAGTGGCACAATTGGTGATACATCCATGTGGTAGTTGATAAAACCACTGTGCTGCTGCATCAGCTAAAAATTCCACAAACAACATCTTCTTCTTGTACTGCAAGAACACCACATACAACAAAAAAGGCATCAATGTGTTCTTTTGGTGAAATTTTTCCATCCCCCCTGAATTTAGGAAAAAAATTACGATACCCTTTGGGTATATCATGCAAATTATTTCTTAGCTGCAAAGGACCAATATCGGCACCCCAAGGGATAGGTTGTGGATTAGCCATGCTAAGGGGAAAATTGATCACAACCAGTAAAACAATCCCGTGTAAAATAAGTGCTTGAGAAATAGAGTGATTAGGAGGTGTTCTAGTAGGTGAAGCAGGTCTACTCCTAGCTCTAACCCTTCATCTAGAGGGAATTGCTACCTAATTTTCACCCTCAGGCTCAATTAGGCAAGGAAAATTATGTTTAACAGGTTCAAGAAGGCCAAATGGAGCATTTGGCCCAGGGCAAAAGTCATGAATCTGATGCTAGGTCACAAGGAACTCAGTGAAGAAGCCTGCCTTGTTCGGGTTCGGCATGAAAATATTCTAAGGATAGAGTCACCAAGACCCCAAGAATGTCACGTTGAGTGGGATTCACCTACAGGTCCCTACCGGCGAGACATCGATCATCGTCCTAGTGACAAAAGGACATTCATTTTGGTGGAAGTTCTTTTCTTCAGAGAGAAGTCTCGACGAATGTATTAGGTCTCGCTGACAAAGCAAAGTAGGATCCCTTCGGCATATGTGTGCAGGTTTCGGTAGGAGGTCTTGCCGATATAAGGAGGTCTCCCCGACATATTTTCCCTTGGTGTAACATCTCGCCATCGGGATGATGTCTGGCCGACATGGCTATGCCTCGGTGAATGAAGGCTCTTGACAAAGGTAAATGAAGTTTCCATGAAGTCTCAGCAAAAGTAGAAGGTATTACTGAAAGGATCCCTTCAGCGTATGTAAGTGGGCTTTGCCAGGAGGTCTCGCCGAAGGATAAAGGGAGCCTTCGGTGTAACAAAAGGGTCGCTAAGAAGTCCCGACGACCGGAGGGAGTCTCAGTGAAAGGAGATGTCAGCGGGGAGACAAGGGGGAGTTCGGCGAGAGGTCTCGCCGACCATTAGTGACTGCTCCAAAAAGAAAGGAGATCACCGAAAGATAAGGAGCCCGGCGAGAGGTCTGGTCGACAGGCCAATGTCTCGCTGACAGTAAAGTGAATAGCTCAGTAGAAAGAGAGTCTTGGAGAGAAGTTTGGGCGATAAAGGAAAGTCATGCCGACTGAAAGATCCTCACCAAAGCAAAGCACCTTCAGTATGATGTCTTCCTGACCGGCAGATGTCTTAGCGAAGGAAATGAAGAGCTTGGTAGAATGGGGTGCATTCGGGGTGACATCAAACAACTCCTACCGAAGATGAAGGGCCTCAGAGTAACGTTTTGCCTTCGGTAAAACATCTTGCCGACTCGGTAGAGTCTTGCCGACTGAAGAGGAGACGAGAGGAAGCTCGGCGAGAGGTCTCGCCAACCAAAGAAGGATCCGAACGATACATAATGAGCCCGGGTAGAAGGATCTAGCATCGCTATGAGATCCTACCGACTCGGTAGTGTCTTGCCAATGTTCTGAGCGATGACAAAGCTGACTTCAATATAACTTTGGTGGCTTGATAAGAGCTCTCATCAACTATCACATGTTGTGCCGATAGTTTCAAAGGGGAATAATTGCATCGGTGAGACACTTTTAGTGTCTTGCTTAGATGTGATTCTTTTCAGAGGAGTTTTGACCGCCCGAAGAATCTGCGTGGAGTTTACTCAACCAATCAGAGAGATCTGAAAGCGAGCTATGGCAATCTAAAGAAGATCAACAAGATGAAAAGTAACATGTATCTGTTCTGAGCTTAGAAGCATTCAAAGCACTCGGCCGAAGAGATTCAAAGATCGACACGATACCAAGAAGTGAATGCGGTGGTTGTAGAAAGATCAAGAAGGCTTCCCCTGAAGGCAATCTTTCACACCGACATAGGCAACATGGACATGTAGGGTGCAGCATTTAATTTCAAATAAAAGATCTAAGGGGCAGATCTTTCTGAGCCCCTGATATTTTGTAAGCCCTAAGGGGCCGACACAGTCTAATATATAAGGCATTTTTTGCCTTTTTGTAGATAGTTCTGATTATACACTCTAAAGAGTTAGTGATTTCTATCAATCCTTTCTCGACTAAATGTATGTTTTTTTGTAACTTAATTGAAATCTAGAATGCAAAACAGAGTTCACCTTTAAAACAAGTACTAATGCTCTTACCACTCTCATTTCTGTATGTTAGCTTATGTGTGTATTTCTTTAACAGTGTTTTCCTAAATCTGTATTCATACCACAAAGCTGTGAAGTTTGTTCCTTCTTGAGATATGTATGTAGATCAAACCTGTCAAGAGTGGTGCATAAGTCTAATGGGGGTTATGTTGAGTAAGTAAAACAACTGCAGTCTAGTTTCTCTAGTGTGTTTGCATCTTGTTTTCATTTCTTGATTTCTTATCAACTTGGTGTATCACCATAGGAATAGTTTAGTATAGTCTCATTTTGTATGCACTTTTTCTCCCTTTACCTCACAAAGATCATTAGTTTAGGTGATACCCAAAGGAAGCCGACTTTCTCTGGAGGTTGACCTCTGTCTGCAAGAAACCCACATCTTTAGAGGTCTTCCAATATTACACTGAGGTGTTGAACATTAGTTTCAACAAGGGTGAAATTTCAAGTCATAACAGTTATGGCATGCTCGGTGGGACAGAAATTAAGATTGAGCTACTAGTTTGGTATGCAACTAGCAAGTCCCAGACTTTATAGAAGTCAATTGTGCATACTTGGTGACTCCGTAGAGAGAAAGAATTTCAGAATCAGCAACTTCTGCAGTTTATGAGAAGATTTCAGACAAGGAGTAGCTCAGGTCCTTTCGAATATTTGCAGCTGTCACCACCAAGAAGAAAAGGCAGAGCAACAGGAAGGCGAGAAACAACAATTATCTATTCTAGAAGAACTCAATCCACTCCTCCATCTGTGGGATCACACATTGTTGTTCTGTCTTTAGTTTCATTTAGAGTACTAGCAAATCCTCCTCAGCCACCTCCAATGGCCACTCCAAGGAATCAACCCTTTGTTGCTTTTAATGGAGGGAGCCCATTGAATTTGGCATAGCACAATGACATTCCAATGGTAGCCTTCAAGAGTCTGCCAAATTTCACGGGAGAAGATCAAACTACCCCGATTGAACACATGAGAGATGTGGCTTCGTTATGTGGAGTCCATCACATAACCCAAGAGGATGTTGTAGTGAGATTACTAGTTGCTTCACTGAAGGGAAGAGTTGTGCAATGGTATAGGATCCTACCAGTTAATTCAATTGCAACATGGGATGAATTTGGAGATAAGTTGCATAAACAATTTCAAGACAAGTCTGACAACTTGTCTCTATTGGAACAATTGATTATAGTTAAGAGGGCTCCACAAGAGCAGATGAACGACTTCAACTTCAGATTTTAAAGAACTAGTGATAGAATCCCTGCAATGGTGAGGCCAACTCCAGAATACGCATTTTTATACTTTTTGAGGGCTCTGAACAGTGATATAGTTGTTATGATACAGTCAATGGGAGTAGTGTCTTTGTTAGATGTTTTCGAAATAGCAATCAGAGCTGAGAACAACTTAATACAAGCTAGTAAACTCGCTCCTAGGCCTCCAATGCCTATATTTCTAGAGATTCATGCAAACATTCCTTTGCAAATACCCCCTTTCACACCTCTACCAGCTGTACCAACGCTGCCAACTGTTGTTCCAGTTGTTGTAACACAAGAAAATGCTGCTTCTAGTTCTCCAAATGAGTTACAGGAAATCAAAAGTCTATTGCAGTATTTTGGTAACAAGCTTGTAAGCTTAGAGAAGCAACAATCATATAGTAGGCCTTATCAGCAACAAAATCTAGGCCAACAACAAGCATATCAAGGTAATAGACAATAGTATCAAGGCAATTACCAAGGCTCAAGACAAAATGTTGCTACAAGACCTTTTCAGGCCTACAATACAGTCCCAATTAGTGCTGTCAAAGAGCTTGTTCCTGTTCAAAACAATATGGCTACTGATTATGAGTGGTGTTATCCGTGTAATCAGGCACATAATCAAGCTACATGCTCTAATGGCATCATCAATCAAGCTCTTATGGTGCAAAGTGTTGTAGGTGCACAAGATTTTCCTAAGGAGGGGTATCCACAACAACAGGATCAGCCTCCAAGAGATGATTCAACTCTCCTAAATTGGCAGAGAGAAGAATTTTGTGGAGTGAACTAGGATGACACATCTATTGCTGCTAATACTAGAGCCAAGAAGAGGGCTTTCTAGATTGAACAAGCATCGAATAAGAATAAGGGAGTTGTTGGTCCATCAAATCAGCAAGTACCACGCACTTTGCAGCAAGGTTATGACACTAGTAAGGAGCAACCTTTACATGCTTCATCTACAAGTCAAGTGCAACCTGACCATGCTATTGTAAAGACGTAGCCAAAGGTAAATTTATTTGCACCTTTCAACATTGTTGAAAGTATGAAAAAAATGAATGTTTCAATTTCGATGTGGGACTCTTTAGCAATCCCTGGTCAAATCAATTTGTTACAGTCAGCCTTATCAAATCCAGTTAGTTTGAAACCTCCAAATGAAGTCTCTTTAGGCCAAACAATGTTAGTTTTAACCAATGCACCTTTGGATAGTACCACACAACAAAGTAATGGTGTCAAGCCCCCTCCTTTCTATGTTTCCTTAATAGTGGGGAATAAATTGGTACACAATTGCATGGTTGATAGTGGGGCTAGCAGCTCGATAATGCCAAAAAAGATTGCAGACCAGCTAGGTTTACAATATCAACCATTAGAAAAGGGAATACTTCAATTGGATGGGACAACAGTAAACACTACAGGTGTTATTAAAAATCTGAATCTCACACTACATGCCTGTCCCAATTTTTCAATCCCACAAGATGTGTTGGTCATAGATTTGCCTCCATTTTTTGCTCTATGCCTATCTAGAGACTTCACGGCTAAAATTGGAGGGTATTTATCTTCAGATTGGTCCCATATGCTTTTTAGGACCAGATATGGTACTAAGGTAACTATAACTTCTGAGTCCCTTGCCAAGGATCACATTGAACCTTATGTGCCATCTGCCATAAATGTTAACTCTATTGTTTTAGAGGATACTAAACTCGCTGCAGCACAAGAGTTACAAGTTGTGAGTGTACCTGAGGTACTCCTAAATGAATGGGCAGCTGAGAACATGGTTGATAATCCAAATGAGCTTATTCAAGATGTTGGTCTAGGCAATTATGTATTGCATGAAGCAGGAACAGAAATGCCAAACATTGAAAGAAGTGCAAAAAGTTAGTTTGAGCAGCATAATGAATTATGGGAGATGTATTTTGATGGGTCTAGAAGCAAAAATGGAGCTGGGGGAGGTGCAATGCTTGTATCTCCGCAAGGGGATAAGTATTATGCTACTTTCCGTTTTGCATTCGCATGCTCTAGTAACACTGTTGAATATGAGGGCCTTGTTTAAGGCCTTGAGTGGGCAAGGAAGAGAGGAATAGCCCGCCTGAAAGTATATGGGGACATCAAGCTAATTGTTAATCAAGTAAGAGGCCTGAATGTTGCTAAAAATGACGCACTAAAGTCTTATAGAAACAGAGTGTGGAACATGCTTGAGGATTTTGATGCCTTTAACTTAGTATCTATTCCAAGAAATCACAACAAGCATGCTGATAGGCTTGCAGCCATTGGGGCACAATTTGATATTCCAGGTGACATTAGAAAAGAGAAAGTGTAGTAGTATGTGAAGGTTGTGGTCAAACCGTCAATTCCTGATAACAACATTCACTGGCAAGTCTTTGGCGATGATGAACAAATTCTTTCTTTCTTGCTCGAAGAAGATCAGTTCTCCATGGTCAACCAAGCAAAACTTAAGCAACAATATGATGATCAAGTCATACAGTTGAGGACGAATAAGTTTCCCAAAGGTCTTGTTACCTTAGAGTCTATTTTCAGTACTGATGATCAACTTAAAAAGGGTAAAGCTGGCTTGCAAATCAAAGAAGAGCATTATGAAGAACTAGATATTTTCAAAGGTAAGCTCCTTAAGATAGGAAAAATTTGTTCACATGAAGATAAACAAGATTTTGTTGCTTTATGCCAAGAATTTCATGATGTCTTTGCTTGGGAATATTCAGATTTGAAAGGATTTGATCCCCATACTGCTTAGCACACAATTGAGTTAGAACCTAATGCTAAGCCAGTTAGGTAGAAACAAAGGCCCTTGAATCCCAATCTTGAGCCCTTAATGATTAAAGAGCCGACCAAATTAGTTGAGAGGGGTATTGTCTTTCCTATTAAGCATACTTCATGGGTTTCCAACCTTGTACTAGTTAGGAAGAAAAATGGTGAGATAAGATCCTATGTAGACTTCAGGGATCTTAACCGAGCATCATTAAAAGACCACTACCCGCTGCCCTCCATGGAACAAATCTTGCAAGTAGTTGCTGGTTCTGAGAGATTTTCCTTGTTAGATGGTTTTTCAGGCTATAATCAAGTGCTGGTTAAAGAGGAAGATCAGTTCAAAACTACTTTTACAACTAAGTGGGGCACCATGGCATACAAAAGGATGCCTTTTGGTTTATCTAATGCTGGCGCCACGTTTTAGAGGGCCATGGACATGGCGTTTCAAAGCTTGATCAACAAGATTATGCTGATTTATCTAGATGACATTACAGTTTATTCCAAGAGAGCTGATGAACATTTGTCACACCTCAAGCAAGTTTTTGAAAAGTTTAGAGAATATGGGATATCCCTCAATCCTACAAAAAGTAGTTTTGCAATTCATGAAGGTAAGCTTTTAGGCCATATAGTATCAAAAGATGGAGTTGCCATTGATTCTGAAAGAGTTAGAGCTAATTGGAGCTACCATTACTAAATCACAAGAAGGGTCTGCAAAGATTTTTGGGGCAAATTAACTTTCTGAGAAGGTTTATCCCTGATGTTGCAAATTTGCTACAGCCTTTGACCGCCATGCTTAAAAAGAATGCAGTTTTCAGCTGGACAAAGGAGGCAAGGCATAGTTTTGGAGAAATCAAGGAGGCATTAGCATCTGCTCCAACATTGGTAAATCCAGATTTCTCTAAAGACTTCTTTTTATATGCTTTTGGTAGTAGTAGTTCAATCTCTGCAATGCTGGTTCAGAAGAA
The DNA here is from genome assembly GCA_007258455.2 of Sequoia sempervirens. Lineage (NCBI taxonomy): Eukaryota > Viridiplantae > Streptophyta > Pinopsida > Cupressales > Cupressaceae > Sequoia > Sequoia sempervirens. The sequence goes on from VDFB02373365.1 coordinate 355,754,407, forward strand.
TAGGGATAATCTAGAGCAGCCCATCTCTTTCTTTAGTCAAGTACTTGCTGATTATGAAGAGAAGTATACATTTTTTGAGAAGCATGCTCCCGTTGTGATCAGAAATCAAAAGAAGTTTAAGCCTCTAGTTTCAAATAATAAGATTCATATTTTGGTAGCACACTCAAGTGTGAAGGAATTTCTGTTGAACAAAGATCTGAATGAAAAAAGAGTAGGGTGGATCATTAAGGTCATGGAGTATGATGTAGATATTAAGATCACCAAACTGGTTAGAGGTAAAGGTCTTTGTGAGTAGCTTGCTACAGGGTCAAGCAGTAAAACTGAATTAGAGGAGAATGTTGTGCTTACTAATACAAATGAGTTTCAGAATGCTCAAAATGATGTACCTATGGGAATAACTAATTGGTTTCAAGATATGACCCAATTTCTACAAACTGGTGAGTGTCCACCAGGTTTGAATAGAGCTAAAAGAAGATACTTTAGACTGCAGTCCATACCATATGTGCTGGTAAATAATGTTCTTTTTAAAAGGGATCTAAATGGCGTCCTATTAAGATGCATTCACAGTCATCAAATTGGGAAGGTGCTTCATGAGTTTCATGATGGAGCTACAAGAGGTCACTTTGCCCCAAGAAATACTACTTGGAAAGTCATGAGAGCTGGTTACTACTGGCCCAACTTGTTCAAAGATGCGTATGCCTGGTCAAGAAAGTGTATCAAATGTGCTCTATTTTCAGGAAAGGAAAAGCTACCTGCTATGCCCCTGCATCCAATTCAAGTAGAGTATCCCTTCATGAGATGGGGTATTTATTTCATTGGGCCAATAAATCCACCTTCTAGTGCTGGTCACAAGTGGGTGCTCACAACTATAGACTATTTCACATGGTGGACAAAAGCAATAGCTTTGAAAGAAGCAAAGGAGTCTTCAATTTTGAGCTTTTATGAAGATATAGTCACCAGATTTGGAGTTCTGGACTCTATCATATCTGATAACGCTCTTGCATTTGTGGGATTAAGATTAACTGATTGGGCTGTTAAACATGGCATTCATTTGAATACATCCTCAAATTATTACCCTCAGGGTAATGGTTTAGCTGAAAGCACAAATAAGAATCTCATCAGGATTATCAAAAGAACAAAGGAGGATAATCAAAGGACCTGGCATACTAAATTAAAGAATGCACTTTGGGCAGACATAGTGACTCCTAAGAGGTCTATTGCTAACTCACCATACTTGTTAGTCTACGGCAGAGAGGCAAGATTACCCCTATTTGTGGAGCTTCCAGCTCTGGACATTGTACATCAGTTGGAAATGTTTGAGGAACAAGACCCAATTTCTATGAGATATGTAGAGCTCATGGGACTCAAAGAGTTAAGGGACAAAACAATGAAAGATTTGGAGTATCATCAGCTCCAAACAAAGAAAACATTTGACAGAAGGGCTACAGAAATTTTTTTTAGGGTGGGAGACCTCATGCTCAAATGGGATGTTTTGAGGAGTAGGCCAGGTCATCACACCAAGTTTGATAACATGTGGATAGGTCCATTCCTTATCAGAGACTGTAAGGAGCACAATGCTTATCAGCTGGCTACAATAGAAGGGGAGGTACTCCCTATCTCAGTCAATGGGATACATCTTAAGCCCTATTTTCAAGTATGATGGGTTTCCTCTTTTGTATATATTAGTTTAGGTTTATGTTTTCAATAAATGCTTCTGCGCTTCACGTTAATTATTTTATTTCCTGGGTGCTGTGATGGCATAGTATTTTCTCTTTCATTTTCCCCTATTTTGTTTTTTCTTCTGGCAACCTGTTGTATCCTATGGATCTCAAGCGAGTTGCAGCCATGTGCAAAACTGATATTTTTATTTGTTTTATGATCCTCCTAACGAATCCATGCCCAATGGATAAGCCTAGACTATTGGTCTTCATGTTTAGCAGGCAAAAATCCAGCAAAGGTTGCCATAAATGTTACCTAATTTTCACCCTCAGGCTCAATTAGGCAAGGCAAATTGTGTTTAACAGGTTCGAGAAGGCCAAATGGAGCATTCGGCCCAGGGAAAAAGTCATGAATCTGATGCTAGGTCACAAGGAACTCAGTGAAGAAGCCTACCTTGTTCGGGTTCGGCATGAAAATCTTCTAAGGATAGAGTCGCCAAGACCCCAGGAATGTCACAGCGAGTGGGATTCACCTACAGGTCCCTATCGGCAAGATATCGATCATCTTCCCGGCGACAAAAGGACATTCATTTCGGCGGAAGTTCTTTTCTTCGGAGAGAAGTCTCGGGGAAATGCATCGGGTCTCGCCGACAAACCAAAGCAGGATCCCTTCGGCATATGCATGCGGGTTTTGGTAGGAGGTCTTGCCGATATAAGGAGGTCTCCCCGACATATTTTCCCTCGATGTAATGTCTCGCCGTCAGGATGATGTCTGGCCGACATGGTGATGTCTCGGCGAATGAAGGCTCTCGACAAAGGTAAATGAAGTCAACATGAAGTCTTGGCGAAAGCAGAAGGTCTTACCGAAAGGATCCCTTTGGCATATGTAAGCGAGCTTCACCAAGAGGTCTCGCCGAAGGATAAAGGGAGCCTTCGATGTAACAAAAGGGTCGCTAAGAAGTCCCGCCGACCGAAGGGAGTCTTGGCGAAAGGAGATGTCAGTGGGGAGACAAGGGGGAGTTCGACGAGAGGTCTCACTGACCGTTAGTGACTACCCCAAAAAGAAAGGAGATCGCCGAAAGATAAGGAGCCCAGCGAGAGGTCTGGCCGACAAGCCAATGTCTCACCGACAGTAAAGTGAATAGCTCGGCAAAAAGAGAGTCTCAGAGAGAAGTCTAGGCGATAAAGGAAAGTCATGCTGACTGAAAGATCCTCGCCAAAGCAAAGCGCCTTCGGTATGATGTCTTCCCAACCGACAGATGTCTCAGCGAAGGAAATGAAGAGCTCAGTAGAATGGGATGCGTTCGGGGTGACATCAAACAACTCCTACCGAAGATGAAGGGCCTCAGGGTAACATTTTTCCTTTGGTAAAACATCTTACCGACTTGGTAGAGTCTTTCCGACTGAAGAGGAGACAAGAGGAAGCTTGGTGAGAGGTGACCAAAGAAGGTTCTGACTGATACAAAATGAGCCCTGGTAGAAGGATCCAATATCGCTATGAGATCCTGCTAACTCGGTAGTGTCTTGCCGATGTTCTGAGTGATGACAAAGTTGACTTTGATATAACTTTGGTGGCTCAATAAGAGCTCTCATCGACTATCACATGTTGTGCCAATAGTTTCAGAGGGGCATAATCGCATCAGTGAGACACTTTTAGTGTCTCACCGAGATACGATTCTTTTTAGAGGAGTTTTGACCACCCAAAGAATCTGCGTGGAGTTTACTCAACCAATCAGAGAGATCTGAAAGCGAGCTGTGGTAGTCTGAAGAAGATCAACAGGATGAAAAGCAACATGTATATGTTCTGAGCTCAGGAGCATTCAAAGCACTTGTCCAAAGAGATTCAAAGATAGACATGATACCAGGAAGTGAATGTGGTGGTTGTAGAAAGATCAAGAAGGCTTCCCCTGAAGGCAATCTTTCACACCGACATAGGCAACATGGACACGCAGGGTGCAGCATTTAATTTCAAATAAAAGATCTAAGGGGTAGATCTTTCTGAGCCCCTAATATTTTGTAAGCCCTATGAGGCTGACACAGTCTGATATATAAGGCATTTTTTTCCTTTTTGTAGATAGTTCTGATTATACACTCTAAAGAGTTAGTGATTTCTATCAATCCTTTCTCGACTAAATGTATGTCTTTTTGTAACTCAATTGAAATCTGGAATGAAAAACAGAGTTCACCTTGAAAACAAGTACTAATGCTCTTACCACTCTCATTTTTGTATGTTAGCTTATGTATGTATTTCTTTAACAGTGTTTTCCTAAATCTGTATTCATACCACAAAGCTGTGAAGTTTGTTCCTTCCTTCTTGAGATATGTATGTAGATCAAACCTGTCAAGAGTGATGCATAAGTCTAATGGGGGTTATGTTGAGTAAGTAAAACAACTGCAGTCTAGTTTCTCTAGTGTGTTTGCATCTTGTTTTCATTTCCTGATTTCTTATCAACTCGGTGTATCACCATAGGAATAGTTCAGTATAGTCTCATTTTGTATGCACTTTTTCTCCCTTTACCTCACAAAGATCATTAGTTTAGGTGATACCCAAAGGAAGCCGGCCTTCTCCAGAGGTTGACCTCTGTTTGCAAGAAACCCACATCTTTAGAGGTCTTCCAATGTTACACTGAGGTGTTGAACATCAGTTTCAACAAGGGTACAATTTCAGATGATAACAGGAATAATATAAGAGAAATTATTTCTTTGCAAAGTTTCAAAACCAGGATTAGAATTCCCCCTACTTCTCTCCCCTCTAGTAAATCTATTGAAATCTAGGATTAATTATTTAACTTGTGAAATATGCCTAGACAAGGTGACCAAAACTTAACAGTTTGATTTACCCAGCAGAGTCGCCAAAAATCTGTTGGTTAATAGATTGGCCACCTTGAGAATCTACAAATTCCTACAAGGTGCAAGAAAATTAACCCAATAGCTCTGAATATTAATCTTTGAACAAGATGAATATTCTCTGAAATTTTTCAAGGTACAACTCCCTCACATAATTTTCAATGAATTGAAAGAACAAGAAAACAAAACATTATGTATTCTTTTAACCAGAAAGCAAAAAAGGTATACCCAATATCAAAAAATTTTCAAATATCAGGTGTGTGATACAACGAATAGAAGTATTAGCACAAAGACTAATTAACCATCACAAACAAAACATCCACTCAATACCATATGAGAAATGAAATTGGTTATAAGAACTGCATTGCTCATACCAAGATAAGACATGCATAAGATATTCTTCAACTCAAAGATTTAAGAAATCAGATTAACTCCACCAAATTGCACGCAGAAAAAATAGAAATTTTCATTCATCAACAATACTGAGCAAACTTGCAAAAAATTTCTAGAAAGAGCATATGAAGATAGATACAATTTAAATAGGTGAATGATTCCCACCTCTTCATGTCCATAGCCAATTAAACAAAAGACACATAAAAGAAATAAAGGAGTCATGTCGTTATGATGGTGTCGCTTCATTTCTAGCTTCCTGGATCACCAAAGGTCTCTTCTACCACGCCTGGAAAGTCTTAAGGATGTGCATCAGGTCCTTATGTTAGGGAATGGTTATATTTTTCATCCTTACCTTCCATGTTAGATGAAGATCTTTAGCCGTTTCTATGCATTGCTCGCAAGCCTTCATAAGATTCATTGCTTGAGATGATACCAGGTGTAATTCATTCAGTTTTTGTAAGTGTTCAACAATAAGAGTGGGTAAATCAAGAGCTTATTTGATCATTTTCTGGAAATCAGCTATCAAGCTTCTAGCATCTATGCCATCCCTTATTCCATCTTTATTCTAAAGTAGACCAAGAGCTACCAAGGTGCTTAGTGCTTTGTCTAAAATGGCAGTGCATTCATTGATGATCTCTTTAAGCTTCTGCAAACTTTGTTTGGCAACTTGTAATTTCCACTCTACTCCTTTAGTCCATGATAGGTAGTGAGAATCTGAAGCATTAGGCATGATTTGATCTGCAGCTAGTCTTTCCATATTTGAGCTCATCAATAACTTCAATTTAGTTTGATAATTAACCCATAATTTCTCTTCCTTTTCAATAGCAATGGCTTCATCCCCTAAGGTGGCTTTCAGAGTATTTGCCTCTTGGAAGTGTTTAAAGGATTCAGTAATGACAATGTTTCCCTTCTTGATGAGGGACTCATTCCAATCATCTACAACCTGACTTAAACTTTGACAACTTTTAATTTTAGTTAGGGCTTCCTTTCCAACTGTAGTAAGAGATCCAATAGAAGAATCTACCTAAGAGATAGGTTGCAGTACAACCTCAAAAATAGACTTTAGACAATTGGTCAAGTCTGAACCTAGGCTTTCAATTCATCTTTGCTTTCCTTATCTTTCTTTGATCTCTCAACCATCCTGGCTATTGACACCTAAAAAATCTAAACATCCCCATACCTGGTAGGAGGATCGAGGTCAACCCTATTCACTTCAAAGTCACTTGCTACTGCTTGAGAAACATCTCTCTACACTGAAGGGTGTGCAATTTCCAACTAGAGTGTCCCTGATTCTGTGTCATCTATAAGCCTAGTAGTAGTCTTCAACTTCTTAGGTTTAGGGGTTGAAGTCCTCTATAATAACTGACCTACCATGCCTTGCTTAGGAAAGCTAGGCTATATAGCTTTCCTTTTTCATGACCGTGAATCTTCTAGTCAAGTTGGGGTTATTGCAACCTTAGTTGCCTTAAAACCTAGAGACTCAAAGAACGTTTGAGTGACTGGAGGAGTATCTCCTATAGGTGCAATTATTCCCAGCCCCTGGGAGGGTTTACCTCTTTGATGGGTGATTCATCTTGAGAGGGAGGGGAATCAACATTCAAGTTTTCTAATCCTTCCTCTTCCTCCTCTCCTTCATTATCCTTCTCTAGAATAGGCAAGTTGAAAATGTCATCCCCATAGGTTTCTGAATACACATTCTTTTCTAGTGGGTCTCCATCACCACCTCCTTGGGCACCTGATGATAAAGACTGAGGAGCATTACCAGTTGATTTCCTGCTAGCAAAGGCTTGGGAGGTACCTTCAACAGGTCGTGAATCTTTGGATCTAGTACAAGGGTGGTATGCTTAGTTTTCTTTTTAGTCACCCATTCTCTAGTTCTGGTCAGAACATCAACAATTCTAGCTTCAATGGTTTCCTTTTCTTTAAAGTTCCAATCCATGACAGGAATGAGTCGTCTCTCTATCAATTCAGTATATACTGGGTCAATCATGTCAGACCCATCTTCAACAATGCCTTACAAATCCCATTTCAAATAAAAAATGATGATTTGTTCTACTGCTAATCTCATCCAGCTTCTTCTCCTTACCTCATATTCATCGAAGCAATCATCCCAGTAATCCTCAAGGTTGGATTGGTGATTGAAAGTAGGGCCCAATTTTAGGTTGTTCTTAATATAGTCTTTCAGGTCAAATGAAACATGATCCTCATATGAGGGCATGCTATACCTGGACAATTCTTTCTCAATATTCAAAGCATCAGACATTGATTGGCAATTGTATGTACCAAAACCAAAAGGGAAACTGACTGTCAATCTTTTTCTAGCTTGGCACAGTCTATTAACATCAGCCAATTGTCTACTCACCTCAATAATCAACTATTTGTCTTCAAGATACTTGGGTAATCTAATAGGGAAACCTGCATATCCGCCTACTCTTATATATGAAAGGGTAAAAGTACATACCTGTGTCACCTTTGGGCCAAGCGTACGGATTCTATTGAACCCATTTCAGTTAGAAGGGATTCGATTGAGTAGGTTTCGACTGAACCCACGTGGCAACGACATGGCACTTACGTGGCTTCAATGTTTCAGTTGAGTGGGTTTCAGTTGAAACCTACTCAGCCGAATCCCTTCTAGTCGAAGGGGATTAATATAAAAGCAAAAAAGAAGCCGGGCGTGGGCATTTTGCATGTTCACTCAAAGAGATTGCGATTGAAGGCTGGTCGAGTGAATAACGACTCTACAAAAAGGGATCAAACCTAGGTTTTTCTGCATTTAGTTCATTTGATTTGGTTATTAAACTGATGGTTGTGCATGATATCATGTAGTGTTTTACTATTTGTTCTCAATGATGCACTTTTTTGCAAGTGAAAGTTAGGGTTTCATGGTAGTTGTATTTCTATTTGTAGTATTTGTTGGAAATCTTTTTTTGCACATATTGAAAAGGTTGTAATATAAACTACTAGTAAGGTTTTTGTATGTGATTTGGTTTATATTTTTTGGGTTTTTTCCATCGTTGGAGTATTCGATGGGAAGTTTTCTTTTCATGTATGTCATAATTTAAAGGATGTATTATGAACTACAATTTAGGGGTTTTCATGTGATTTTAAGGGTTTATTTATATACCCTTAAAATCACATGCAAATGTGTGAAAACCCTACATAGACGCCTCTTCCTGAATGGGAAGTTTAAATTTTAAATGATAATAGTCTAAACATATCAATCTGACCTAAAATCTAATTACAGACAATCCACCTAAATGAAATTTGAGAGGTTATTTGTAATATAATGAAAATCTGCTGAGATTACAACAAAATAAGTATACAGTTATACATTTGCACAAATGCAGAATTGCAAGTGCAAATATACTTATATTGAAATGTGGTAAACAAAAACCTGAGGGACATTACAAGAAATGTCACTGAAACATTATTATTTGATTTGCATAACATAGAATAGTTGAAGTTACATGAACATAAACTAGAATGATACCTCCATCAACGTGTTCCAAGTTGGAAAAATGATTGATGATTCCTTTATAAGAAATTTTTGTAGACATTCAAAAGCGTGATATCTGATTTCTCTTATTCAAACTCTCACACTTTAAAATTTTCTTTACTATTCTTGGAAGTCGACTGCTTAGCCATAAATTTGTCTCTGTATCATGAAGGACCAAATTAATTTTTTCTTGCTGCATTTTGACATAATGATCACTTGGTGTATGTTGGATTATGTATGATTCCACAGTTGCTTACTGTTTTTAAAATCAATACAACAATTGAAGCAATGGAAGATTTTCTAATTCTGCATTTCTAGGTTGAATTGACAATTTTCCTTCTTGATTTTGAAAGATGCATGGATTAGGGATGGGAGTCCTTTTTGACAACCCCCTTTCACCAATCGAAAAATAAATAAATTCAATCACAAATTCATGACATTCATCAGTATTTTGAGGATAAAAAACTCACTCTAGTAATCTGATTCTTAGCTGACATAATATGCCTTATATATGATCGTGGAATAGTGTAGACTGATTTTCCTCTAGTCAGGCTTCTTCGTACTTCATCATAATCAGGAATTGTTCTATAGGATGGTATTTTAATCTCTTGCTTCTTCAATTTGAGAGATGATACCTTGTTTCACGTTTAAGAAGGATGTATGCATTTAGCATTACTTGTTCTTTTGTCATATCTAGATTTGATATTGTAAGCATTTTTCATAACTTTTTAGATCATATTTTATGATCCACTATCAAGACAAAGATATCTTTTGTTAATTTTTATTTATAAACTAGCTAAAATAATAATATAATTTATAAGTGTATGAGATTTTTTTATTACAACCAGTGTTTAGCCCTCCTTGAGCATGCCCTTATATTATAACCTTGCTTAAACATGACTTGGTTAAGAGTATTCCTTTGCTACATTCTATAATTTGTTGATGAGTTTTAGTGCTAATTGATTTGAGGGATGTATTATAGGCTCATGAATGAGTTTTAGTGCTAATTGATCCAAGGAATGTATTATAGGTGCATTGAATGGGGCTTGGTAATAAATTCCCTTATGAAGAAGGTGTTTTTCTTCACAACTCTTTGGGAAGTCCAACTGTGGTTTATTGGTTTTATTAATTTACATATGAAAGTAAGGTATCATGTCAAAAATCAACTGAGAAACTTTAAAAGTATCCAAAAACTTTAAAAGTACTTCTTAATCCAGAAAGTATCCAGAAACTTTACTAATCTGCAGTTTCATGAAAGTACTTTTAAAGTTTCTGGATACTTTCATATGTAAATTAATTAAACCAATAAACCACAGTAATTTCTGGATACTTTATTAATAAAACTAATAAACTTTAAAAGTATCCAGAAACTTCAAAAGTACTTCAAAAATTGTCAATTGAGAACAAGAATAATTGCATTCTTTTTATCCTTAAATTTTCTGATATGAAACTGCAGATTAGGTTTTTTATTGTCTATCCAGACGAAAAACAACTCTTCCATGTCCAAATCCTCTACAAAGTTACATAAAAATTCACTATAAGTGTTTTGATTGTCTCATTAATATGTAATTATATTAATTAAAGTAACAAATTTATTAATAATTTATAATATATCTTTTAAATGGAATTGATCTATAAGATTGATTAAAATTTATACTTATATTTTCACTATTATCTTTTATTCAATTTAGTAAAAATATCACTTCCAAAATTCAATAGTAATTAATCCCTCTCTTCAATGTTTGAAGAGAAAACTAAAATTGCATGAAATCATTTGAAATCAAATTAACAAATTTATAAATAATTTTCAATTTTTAAATCAATTTGTGTAATTGTTTATACATAATATAATTTGTTCTAAACTTTATTGTCACCTTTAGGGAAGTCTTGATGTTTCATTCCTTGTGAGTATCATCTATATGTCTTATAAAATCATTTAAAATATTATAATTTACACATAGTTATTCCCATGTGTAATTGAAGGCTAAGGCCTCATACTATAACAACTTACAATATAATTCAATTCTAATTGTGAATCAAAAAATATTATATTATTGTTGAAACATTTCTTTCTACTCTATGTTTTTCTTTTGGCTACATAGTTGAATAATCCTTCATTCGTATCTTTCATCCTTGTCTACATTAAAAAATAAATTGAATAACACATAACATCAAAGAAATTACACCAAACCTAAGATTTCTAAGCCTCTTTTCTTTCCTTTTCTTTGATCCACATGAGTCATTCTAGGATAGATCTCAAGCTAGGTTATCTTATTTCCCTTTCCTTTAGTATCCATAGCTTATCAGTAGGATGCCTCTTCCAAATCCCATGCAAATGCCCATGGTCAGCTAGCATTTAAGTCTAGAAAATAAACAAGGTCCCTCCTCACTAACAAGTTGCTTCATCAAAATAGGTTGCTAAAGAAACACTATTTGAAGTTCAAAATGTTTCAAGCAAACCAAAACCCTGCTCAGTATATATTGAAGGCATTTATAATAAACTTCAACATATTCTCAGAATAAAAAGAAGGGACTCTTCCCCAATGTGATGCAGCCTATTAGCTCCTCAATCAACTTAGAGATCACAATAAATCCAAACCATATCTACCCCCCAAATTATTATATATCTTTGCTAAAATTTGCATCTATAAACAACCAAGTAGTGGTTGAAAGAAAATTATAGACAATAAGAATTAGAGACACTCTAAGGTGAACCAAAACATTAATTTTTATTGTCTATCTCTTATTCATTTCACCCTAATTAATTATAGACAATAAGATAAAATTATAGATAATAAGATTTTTTTTTTATTGTCTATCTGATATTCATTTCATCCTAATTAATTATAGATAATAAGATAAAATTATAGACAATAAGAAATAATGTTTTATATTTGATATTCATAGTAGGGTTGAGATGAGCTTGCTCCTCCAAGAAAGATTAGAATATAGAGTAGCTCATGAAAGAACAAAGAAATATGGCATGGTCGATAAGAGGGTATTAGTCGGTCCAAACCTTTTGGTTCTTCTAAAACATTTGGAACTAGCAGCAGCATGAGGAGGTGGTTTTTCTAAAACATTTGGACCAACTAATGCTATCTTGTTGACCATACCAATAAAAGTAGAAACATATGGCAATATGAACCAATTTCATATTTTTAAAAAATAGAAGAATCTATAAGATATTAGATTTAAAAATGAAACCTTTCTTTGTACACAACCTAAACCATATAACCTATGTTACTCAAAATCTATGAGAGACTTAGGTTAAGCAAAAGAGTTAGTAAACATTGATGAAAAAATAAAAGCTCACAAACACCAACCCTAAGTGAAGCTAGTTATAGTAGAAATTTTGGTGTCTATTCAATGTATTTCCGATGTGGGCCTAGTAGAAATTATAGATATGACTTACAATTCTATAGTTTTATGCATTATGAAATTATAGAGTTGTAAGTCATCCTAAAATACATTGTGTTAGGCAACAAATTTTTTATTATAACTAATTTTTCATTTATCTATTCACATAACTCCAATTACTTTAAGGTGCCTAGTATTTGGAGTTATTAAATTGAAGTTATGTAAATGGATAAGTGAAACTAGTTATAGTAGAAATTTTGGTGCCTACAATGTATGTTAGGATATGACCTACAACTAGATATAATTTCATTTAAATGCATGATTTTATGAATATATTTAAGTGGTGCATTTAAACATTTAAATGAAATTATAGTCATACTTTTACATTAAGTTGTAAGTCATATCCTAAAATGCATATCCTAAAATACATTGTGTTAGGCAACAAAATTTCTACTATAACTAGTTTCACTTATCTATTCACATAACTCCAATTAATACCCTTCCAAGATTATTTCAGTAAAGTATTTGATTGATTATTTATTGTATTCAATGTATAGGTCATCATTGAGAATGGCGAAAAGGGCCAATTATTACCCTTCCAAATTATTTTAATAAATTGTTATTTAATATTCTTTTGTACTTGATTGATCATTTAATGTATTGAATGTAGGAAAACTTGGGTTCAAAATGTATTTGTAAACTCACTCTTTGACATACCAGCCTTCAAATGTAGTCAATTCACTTGAACATGCAAAATGCCAATCAAATATAGAAGAATATTAAATAACAATTTATTGAAATAATTTGGAAGGGTAATAATTGGCCTTTTTAGATGCCTCACACTAAATGAATGTTTAATATGTCATGTTTGGTAATGGTGTGCATTCAATACAATAATTGATTAGTCAAATACTTTATTGAAATAATCTTGGAAGGGTAGTAGTTGAAGTTTATGTGAATGGATAAATGAAACTAGTTATAGTAGAAATTTTGGTGCCTACAATGTATTTTAGGATATGACTTACAACTATATATAATTTCATTTAAATGCATTGATTTTATGAATATATTTAAGTGGTGCATTTAAATGAAACTATAGTCATACTATTACATTAAGTTGTAAGTCATATCCTAAAATACATTGTGCTAGGCACCAAAATTTCTACTATAACTAGTTTCACTTATCTATTCACATAACTCCAATTAATACTCTTCCAAGATTATTTCAATAAAGTATTGGATTGATCATTTATTGTATTTGAAATGTATACCATCATCGAGAATGGTGAAAAGGGCCAATTATTACCCTTCCAAATTATTTTAAATAATAAACTATTATTTAATATTCTTTTGTATTTGATTGATCATTTAATGTATTGAATGTAGGAAAACTTGGGTTCAAAATGTATTTGTAGTCTCACTCTTTGACATATCAGCCTTCAAACATAGTCAATTCATTGAACATGCAAAATGCTAATCAAATATAGAAAAATATTAAATAACAATTTATTGAAATAATTTGGAAGGATAATAATTGCCCTTTTTGGATGCCTCGCACTAAGTGAATGTTTAATAGGTCATGCTTGGTGATGGTGTACATTCAATACAATAATTGATCAGTCAAATACTTTATTAAAATAATCTTGGAAGGGTAGTAATTGGAGTTTATGTGAATGGATAAGTGAAACTAGTTATAGTAGAGATTTTGGTGCCTAGCACAATGTATTTTAGGATATGACTTACAACTTAATGTAAGAGTATACCTATAATTTTATTTAAATGCACACCACTTAAATATATTCATAAAATCATGCATTTAAATGAAATTATATCTAGTTGCAAGTCATATCCTAAAATACATCGTAGGCACCCAAATTTCTACTATATAACTAGTTTCACTTATCCTTTCACATAACTCCAATTACTACCCTTAGTAATTGGAGTTATGTGAATGGATAAGTGTAGAAATTTTGGTGCCTAGCACAATGTATTTTAGGATATATGACTTACAACTTAATGTAAGAAAGTATGACTATAATTTCATTTAAATGCACCACCTAAATATATTTATAAAATCATGCATTTAAATGAAATTATAGAGTTGTTTAAGTCATATCCTAAAATATATTGTAGGCACCAAAATTTCTACTATAACTAGTTTCACTTATCCATTCACATAGATCCAATTAACAAACTTCTAAGATTATTTCAATAAAGCATTTGATTGATCATTTATTGTTATTTAATATTCTTTTGTATTTGATTGATCATTTATTGTATTGAATGTACACCATCACCAAGAATCAAGAATGGTATTATACATTCACTTAGTGAGACATCCAAAAAGGCCTAGATGTGTGTAATGACAAAAGGATAAACAATTTTAAGACCTCAATCATAGTAGAATATCTCCTTCTCTAACATGAAGTAGAATTGCACCGCACATAAGTGTAGAAGTCCATTCAAGATTTATGTATTTATATGCTTACATGTTACTTTTACGTGTGAATGTTTCATTAGGATATTTTAGTACCACTTTTTTTATAGATTTTTTTTTATAATCCCACTTTCTCCCTTTCTCCCTTTCTCCCTCTTTTTCATAGATAGTTGAATGAACTTAAAATTGTTCTTATTTTTACTTCATGATGTTCAAGCCACTCATTGCTCATATTTCCTATTTTTTATAATTTCCTATGGAACATCTTACTAGAAAAATGGTTATTGCGTATTTTACTAAATTAGAGAAATAAAATAAGTACATATTTGTAATTTTTTTGTTTTGATTAAATTTGCAGATCGTTGTATTTATATAGATATGGCTAATGATCAAGGATCACATCATTCCACTCAGTCTCAACAACACACTGATGCTAGGTCTAATTTATATAATGATAGCATTAGGAGATTAGAGAATGCTTTGAGATGTTTGGACCAAACAATACTTTAACTCCCCTAATCTCAATTGCTTATTTCAAACCCATATAATATCAATTTTTAAACTTCTATAACTACAATTGAGGCTCAACTTCATATATGCTTGACCTATTTAGAAGTCAACTAGCTAAAATCAAGGCCAAACTACATTAGATCAAAGAGGGTAATAGAGGTTCCAAAGTACTCGTTCAATTTCTTAAATTATAGTCATAAAAATGAGTTTATTGGATCAACTCTAAGATGATTCTGGTCTTGTTCATACAAACCCAGAAGAGATAAAATCTTTGTTTCTAATTTTTTATGAGAATATTTTAGCGAGGAATCATATTGGTAAGACACACAAGAAATACTGGAAAATTTGTTCACGCAGGGAAATGGTCCCTGCGTGCCATGCCTCATGCCATTCTTCCTGTCCTCTCTTATTTATTTAGCCGATAGGCTATATTATCTGGGAGCTTCCAGCCGGGAAATTGTCTCACGCCCGGTAAATTGTCTCACGCCGGGAAAAATGGCCAGAAAACAGGACGGACGACGGGTAAAAGCAATGGTTTTTAACCCTAATTTTTATCCCTGCTGGCAGTTATCTGCAAGCCCACCTCACATTGTTGCTGAAACTGCCACGGAGCTGTTTGATCACCGCCAAGATTTGTTGTGCAGCTGCTACGGACCTGCTTCATTACGGTGGATATTTGTTATAAATATGCTTCAGACGGGTAGGGTTTCGTAATAGTTTTTCTGCAAGAATTTCAGACATGAAGTTCCAGAGGATGGAATAGGCGTGAAATTCTTGAGTTGGATAAAACCATAGAATATGCTGCTGCTCTCTCCCAACCGCGCCTTTGGCATAAATCTGTTGGTCTGCAGGGCATATGGCTGTTCGCTTTTATTGCCCAGGAATTCAAAGTCCAGCTGGTCTCTGTTCATGTCATTGTCAGCTAATAGTGAGCTATATAGAGAAGCAGTCAATGCAGAGCATGGGCCACAGTACGTTCTTATACTTTTTGCATAACCCAAATTGCATTTTTTCAATCAATCTTGCTGAGATTTGGCGTAGAGATTAAAGGTAAACCTAAACATAATTTTTCATATTTCAACATTTCTATAAAATATGTAACCATTATGATGGAGAGGGCCCTCCCTGCCATAGTTGAAAACTATTATTACATCTCGCAGTTGCCACTTGAATTGAATTGTGTGCCATATGATAATTCCAAATATTGGGGGACCTCCAAAAGAAACGGATTTTTTTTTCAATGATTTAAGGTAATGGTGATTCAATAATTGTTAATAATACTTAATAGTAAACATCAGCCAAAAATTATGAGTGACTAAGCGTGGCCCCTGCATTAGCGGGTTGGAGCAATAGATTTGGTAAAAAGAGCAAGACCGGGGAGAAGAAAGATAATCATGAGGAAAGATCTAGGGTTTCCTTGAAGAAATGTTCAATCCAAGAGTCAAAGCGTGCAAAGGTTTCTGATTCAAGATTTTGTTTTGACAAGAATAACAAGTGCACAAGTGCACTGCAGTTGGCTTCAACTTGCCTTAGATGTCAATTGATTTGTTGTGGATCATGGGATGTTAGAATTTTTCCTGTGAGAAGCAAACATTGCTGCCATTTTTGTGAAGTTTCCAACCACAAATACAGTTTCATGTGTTGTGCCTCTTGCCCTACTAAAATGTAACAGCCTTGTTCACCATAAAAGCCCAATATTCTTACATGCCCATACCCAGCAAGAGGGATTTCCCTACAGAACTTAGTGTATTATTGGGTGCTCCTTATATGGGATATTAGCTGATCCACATTTTCTAAAGTCACAAGTTCAAAATAACTATAAACTATAGTATTTGGTTTGAAAGAGAAAGAAAACAAAAATTAATCTTGTAATTTCTTTGAAAAAGGTTCTCCAAATTAAAAACACTATACAGTGGTATCAAAATACATGTTATTATATCTAACAGTGAAAATAAAAAATCCTTAAACACGGGTGTTGCCCATTGGCAGCTAAATCTTCTTGGAAATTGGAGCAGATGGGCCTTCCTGAGCACTTTAGATACTGTCTTACTTTGAAATGTTTAATTTGGCATAAAACTTCTTCTCCAGTGAAAAATTCCTGGACATGAGGTATGGATAACATAAAGCACAAACATAGTTCCTGTTTTCAAGCAGAAAAGTTCTCATTTAATTTAAGTTTCCAATTTGCAAAATCCATAATTTAGCATTGCTCGGCATTTACAAGAAAACATTTTGGAGACCAAAATTGAAAATCATCTGCACTGGAATCTAATCTTCAAAATTGGGCTTCTTTGTTACTAACAAATATTATAAAAAATCATTCATATTTCAAGGGGCTTTGAAGTACTCGAATATTAACGATGAGAATTGCTGCAAAATTATTGCCAGTACTACCTTAGCTTCAATCATAGCTTCAATCATAGCAAACTTATGGCCTATACAAGTTCTAGGTCCCAGTCCAAATTGCATAAATGCCAATGGATTTTTAGAAGCCTTAGCAGCACCCTCAGCAAAGCGTTGAGGCTTGAACTCATCTGCATCATTTCCCCATAGTTCTGGGTCATGGTGGATTGCAACTATTGGAACTGAAATTTCTGTGCCAATTGGAATATTGAAGTCTCCCAGCTTCATTTCCTTGTAAGTGTGTCAATTCAGTAGTGGCCCAGGGGGATGCAATGTCAGAGCTTCGTTCAGAATCATTGTTACCTGCATAATCAATGAAGGGAATTCATTTCTATGGTACATGAACAGAAAAATATTTCAAAAGATGGGAAGCATTTATAGACCTTAATAATGGAGCAAACATCTATGGATTTCACAACTCTAGCACTTAATATCTTAAAATGGCCTAAGATTTATAAAGGAATACTTACATTTTGTCCTTTGAAAGATTGACCCTTAATCCCAAAAAATGAATTTATGCAAACCTGGTTCTCAAACGAACATGCACACCCAACACGTATCATTATCTTATTCAAAATTTCAGGTAAATTAATCAGGCTATATAACTAAGCATGTTGGTTCTTTGAAGAAAACATGTTACCTGTGTTTGCTAATGACATTTCTAAATAAGTGGGCGTTGCTTTGTGGTAAAGCATCAAATGTACAATTGTCATACCTCAGAAATATGCCATAGACCTTACCAATATATATTATAAATAGCAGTGATGTAGTAGAGCTCGTTAGGAAGCTTTTCATGGTCACCGGGAAACTTGGGTTCAGGTATATAAAGGCATTTGAAAATCGAGATTTAGAATAATTTGTGGGTTCTCTATGCAGCAGTTTTAAGGCCTGGTGTTTGCACCTTTTTATCTTATCCATTCTCAGTTGATTTATGTTTTGTTGTATTCGTCTCTTTTTGTGCATCTGTGCATGTGTGCAATGATTCGGGTCTTAACTCTTCTGCATATGCAAAACATTAGGTAATATCTCTCGGTGTTATTTAGATATATTATTGACTGCATTGCTTCAGCTGCTCAGAGAAAATAGTTAGAATCTTCCAGTTGAAGTAGTAGCCAGTATTATGCTAATGGCTTCCTGCATTATGAATCTTCCTCTGCTTCCTCCTGGATTATGAGAGCTAAGATTGATGTTAAAGAGTAAGTGGCTTTTCCAATCAAAGGGTTGTAAATTGATGTAGAGTCTGAGTGATGCAAGAGCCATAGCCAATGGAAAAAATAAAGAAAATCAAGTATAAGTTTGCTACATTGTAACTTTTCTTAGCGCATGTAGATGTTGTAACTTTTCTTAGTGCATGTAGATGTTAATACGTTTCTATCTCTATTAATGGGTAAACGATATATCCTGGAATGGTGAACAGATATAAGAATTTAACTAATTTAACCATCACTTTAATGTTCTAATTTCTGGGGTGCTTATAATTCTTAGTATTTTATGAAAAAATATTACTTAATTTGACCTTCTGTTATGTAGCATCTTCTATCTCATTATTCACTTGAATTTCTGGGAAGCACATCATTCACTTGAGAGTGAAAGCAAAGACTAAAAGAATTTAGTAGTGAAATTTGAATGACCGAAGTTCAATGACACGTAGAGGTGTGTTAAAACAATACTCATCATATAGCACAGATGAAGTAAGAAAGGAAGGTTGCCTACAGATGAAGTAAGAAAGGAAGGTTGTTTGGAGTTGTGTTGGAGTGAGTGGTTTTGGGGTTTGTAGCAGGCTGTACTAATCAGCAAAGAGTGCAGTACTCTCCTAGCATTAGCAGCATGCCTCCCTTGAAAACCCAAGTTTGAAATGAATGTTCTAATTGCTTTTTTCAAATGAATGCTCCAATTGTAGTCTCATTTTTGTTCTCGCATTGATTTCCACTTTCAATTTGAACCATGATTATGTATACACCTCACAGGAAAATAGCATATATAATACTGTAATTGGTTTCAATCATATGTGCAAAGACAGCCCAATAATGCTCAGTTAATTATAAAAGACTATGGGCGTATTCCTTGCAGCTCCCCCAGCTGCAAGTGCTAGTTTAATGCTTGCACAACAGGCCCATATGGCAGCCCATACATCATTAATTTGGTAGGTCGTTTCTCGACAACAGATCCATTAGTGTATTGAAATGAGATGTTTGAGCATCTTCTGGGGGGACGGGGGGGACTAGATATCAAAAAGGGAGATTTTATCTGTTGGGGGTAGCAGGTGCAAATGAAAAATACCATGGGGAGATTGCCAATTCTGGACATGGAGATCATAGACTGAGTCATCTTCATCGCACCTTGTGAAAGGATTGACAAAGTTTCCAGTTCATCGCTAAAGTAGAAATTGCTTGCAGATATAGTTGAATAGCTGGCTTGGTGATCTAGGGAAATAATTGACTATCGCGGCTTGGAGGAAGATTAATAGCTGGAGCTTAGCGTGCTTATCCAGTCAACTCTCTCCCTCTTTGTATCAACCAAGGAAGCGTTGGGAAGTAAGTAGACTGATCCATTAAGGGCATTTAGAAAATAAACAATATGTTCTTCTATCGAATTTAGAAACTGTGATTGATAAATGTAATTTCTTTTATTGCTGAATGAAACGTTGAAAGACTTGTCTGTATTTCTTCTTCCACATATTACATTAAAAGTAAGCAAAGTTAATTTAAATTTCCAATCGGGCCTCTAAACCATGCTTCTAAGCTTTCCAGAAACCTCTATTAACTTCATGGGGAATGCATCAGTATTGCTAGTAAATGGGGAAAAGTTGAAGGTTCCACGTTTTTATTTTTTTGATGTTTTAGAGACCATTTTATAATCCTCAGACCTCTGATCTATTTCCAAGAAAAAGAGAGACTCTTATGACTGAAGGTACCACTGAACTCTCTGCAATATAAGACTTCAAAAATATTTTCATTTTATTGTTGGCATGGGAACAATATAATCTTCTTGGCCGATGAATTCAAAATGAGAAAAGATATTGTCAGCACAGGTAAAATGTACGGTAGGATCAGGGAATCACAACCCCAACCCAAACACCAATGATAAGATACAATCAATGAGTTACTAAATATGCATTTAAATTTTGATATTATAGATCCCCAGTGGAGGGGAAGGACCTTGCTTAGTAAAGGTTAGATTATATGTCAGTTTAGCTAACTTGAGTATGCTAAATAAGTAGAATGTAATGAGATGACTAGATTTTATGTAGATTTGTTTATATATATAAAATATTAATTTAATATGGCCCATATTTAATTTCCTTTGAATTTTGGAAATTCATATGGATAATCTGCTAGTCCCTTTCAAGCATACAGCCAGTATTTTTTAAACCTGTTGTAATTGATAATATTAATCTTACTTGTGGTATAGCCTCTTGGTGTCTCAAGCATAAATGGAACTCTGTGTAACTTGGTAAAGAGTCTCTTTTTTTTTTCCAACTGGATTTGGATTTTACTCAATGGTAAATTTATTGAATGCACACATTATAAAGTAGCCTCAAGTTTCAACTACTGAATAGTAGGTATAAATTCAGTAAACTTGTTACTGACTCATTTCTCTATCGAAAAAATTAGACTTTAGTTGAAGACTGTATCCACCACCAGTTGCAATCGGTTTTCAGTATTAATACATTAATTTAAGAATAAACTCTTCAAAGTAAAAAGGCAGTCATGATAGCTAAAACAACATAATGATATAGCTAAAAAGTTGAAGTTATCTTTTAAAGAATTATATGCATCATCAATAGTATCTATCTATCATGGAAACTCCAGGAATTATTTTAGGTGTAGCTTTCACCACCAATTGTAATCATCATTTCCATATTATTTTAAAAATATTTCTTGAAAGTATAAAAGGCAATCATAACTGTAGAAACAACATATTGCTCTTTTCATCTTCACTTCAAGGTTGCAGTGACAAACATTATTTAAAGAGACTGCAAAAGTTACGCTTAGGTGTTGTCAATTAACATCGGGAAACCTATTATTATGGTTATAGCAGGTACTTGAACAATATAAGCATCTTGATGGTCAAACAGGTAGAAAGTTATAGTGCAGATTTAATAGCTAATAAGTCTCTTAACTTCAAACTGGGATTATTTGCTATGAAGTTAAACCTATTCTTGAAGGGTTCACTCAAAATTCCATACAGTATTTTGAAGTTCTTATTTCAAATATATTTGATTCACCAATTCCTTACAAGCTATTTTTGTCCAATTCCCCACTCCATGACCTTGATACTCCGAAATAAATTGTTATTCAAATAAATTCAATTACAATACAAGTTACTCCATTGTTGCCATATAAGACAGTAATCAAACTTGAGACAAACTATGTATAAGTAAATCTGATGGTTCACACATAAATCTTGTATATAAGACTGATGAGCATTTATATATACATTAATATGATATACAATCTGAAGAACAGTGAGATGACAGTATTTGAAGAATGAAACTTATACAGCAGCTCTAACTCTATACTGGAAATAAAGATAAAAGAATTGAACAGCAAACTGGAAAAGTTAACAGCAGACTGTAATATTATTCAACTGTAAATGTATTCTATCCAGCTGTATAATTATGTTACAATGATTTCTTATATAAAGAGATTTAGAGACCAGAGATGAAAAAAGAAAAGCTAGAGAAAGCTATAAAAACAAAGCTAAGGAAAGAAAACTAAAACTTTGAAACTTAACACAGTATGCAAACTGCAGTTTTATTAGAAAAGACCAAAAAACAAAAAAAAACAAAAGCAAAAAGCTTGCTATTGATCATCCATTTGAATCCAGTCATTGATCATGCTTTCTTCAACAGCATACATATATATGCTAAACTTGGATTTTAAGTGAACTATGCAACGATTGTCCGAGTTTATAAATAACAAGAGCTGCAGAGCAGCACTGTCACACGGCTAGACTAGAGCACGGATCAAATGCCCCTTTTCTCCCTGAGAAGTCAACCTTGTGCGGCACTGTTCAACTATACTCACAACTCCCTTGCGGACGAGCCCTTTCAAGTTCTCAGATTACGCCTTTTGCTTGTGAGTCCTCCATCTGGGAGGAGCTCGACTTCTACAAGTGCATCGTGGAATTATGCACCTGCGAGCTGCTATGAGCTCTTCTGCTATGCATGGTCCGACCATGTCTAACATTGTTCATTTTCCTGAACGGCTGCTGCATTCTTTGTAGTCTTGGTGATTCCACCGAGTCTTCATCCTTTGTGTCCCCCATAAGACAACTGATTACTAAACTCGTTCACCTTGAATCCTGAGTTCACTCTTCACACAAACTGGCTCTCTGAGCGCTTCTAGATCCAACGTCAAACTCACATTGAGTTCCTTTTAGCTCTTTGAGGACTTAACTTCCCCCTTCCTGCATTAAGCTCGAGATCCCTGACTCACTCGGTCCAATGACTTCAAGGACTGCACACCTTTGATCTTGCGATACCTACTCAGCTGCTTCCCAAGTCTGGCTTGGTTCCACCTTTCAAATAGCATCCTGTTGCATCGTGCAACCTTATGAGATCTTGCACCAACGATACCAATACGGATCTTATGAATCCCTTCCTTGCTATCCCATTCCTGGGTGACCAGCAACCTTACTGGCGTCCATCCTTGCACCAGCTGTACACCATACGGATGAGTCCGGCCCTTGAGTTCCTCACTTGGTCCTACTACAGAGGACTGAGATCTTCCCCAAGCTTACACCAGCACTCGATAACACTCGTGGTGCCCATGTGTGCCTTGCACGACGTGGCCCAGCTCTTCTTGCGGGGAGCACACTTTCACATTGTGCAACTCCTCGACTTTGCACACCCAATGCTGAGAACTAGCCTTCGCTCTTGCGTTCCCAGGCTCATATGAGATCGTCCCCCTAAAACCCACAACATAAGTTCCAGTCTTACTCGACACTGTTGGAATCTTGGCTATCCCAGACTAACTCTTGCCGACTTGGTTACATAGCTCGCCCAACCTTGTGTCTCGCTTTACCTCATCACTTGGGATGAGTTCCAACATCCAGCTCCCTTCGATAGCACACCTTAGAGCTATCTCATGCCGGCCCTGTTACTTGCATTCACAAGGTTCGGGACGTTGAGTTTACCACACAACCTCTCCCATCATGGCCAAGGCGGAACGAGATCTTACCTCGTCCCTAATAACCATAATGGAAACTTGAGTCACTTGCTTGACTCGAGGCGAGAGCTACTTCTGTTTCGCTCCTGGAAGGAAGAGCACAAGATACCCTTTCCATTTGGTATCCTGCCGTGAACTCTCGGTGCACTTGATTCCATCCCTATGGTGCTCCTTTCGAATGACCATACCTCCCTATATAAGCTATTAGTACGAATCCCACCAGGCGGTAGGATGACACCAGACTTTGGGCGGATTCCCCCATTTCTATTTTTTTGTCATGTACTACTTCATAGCCCATAAGGTCTTTCACTTTGCATTGCAGACTCTTTCTCTAGTGTGTGTAACTCTTTCGTCATGACTTGGCATGACCTCTGTAGACCTTCATCGCCTGACTAACTCTTGGACGAGTCCAACTTGCCTTGTAGAGTTGCACCCCTGATTGGTACAACCTACCTTAACTCGCCATGACTTGGCATGACTCGACACTCCTTTATGCTCCATGTTGTATTCTGCCCAAGCTACCATGAGTAACTCAACCTTTACGCTAGAACCATACTGTCCCAACTCGCCTCAGCACTTCTTGCAACACTAACACCAAGCACCTAGCTTCCAATGCAACTCGACCAACTTAACTTGACTACGGACCTAGATCGTGCCTCACGGCTTAGCTAATGCCCAACGGTTCGTCGGATGGCTCCTTGACTCGGTGTGACCTAGGACGATTCCTAGACTCTGTGTCCAATAGACTCCTTGTGTCCAACTTGCATCACCACTGCGACTTGCCTGAGCTCACGCATTGACACACGCACCGCGCATAACTTGCAATACCAAGGGTACAACCCTGTTGCACCGCACTCAGACTAGGTCCAGTGCACCTCGAGTGCACTGTTCACTTCAAGCTTGTGACATTCTCCCCCACTTAAAAACAGGCGACGTCCTCGATGTTGAACATACTAACGTGAGAACCATCCTTGACTGCTTGCTGATGAAGACTTACACACCTATCCTGGGATCTACAAACGCTGAACTTTAGACTCTGGTCTCTTCTGAAGTGAAGCTTGGTTGAGTGTCCCTGACACTGCAACGCTTTTGCAAGGTCTAGCTTACCTTGACTAACTCACTGCGCTGTCTCCTTACTGAGAACATTCGCATCCATTCTTGGACAACCTTTACTGCTCAGCCACTTCCAGCATCCCCTGAAAGCTCACTGCATCAACCCTGTTGTGCAAGTTTAGTACCTAGCCTTCGTCGACCAGAATACCACTCTTCTGACACTTTTTCTTGAATTCATACCTTCAACTTTCGGCTTCGTAGCTTCAATCCGCCGCGCCATCCTGTCTGCCCATGATGCCCCTTCGGTACCGTAGCCTCCTTCGACCAGTATACCCTTTCGAAGCACGGTTTCGTGGTGTGCTCTGCACCCACTCGACTACTTGGAGTCCCTCGCCTGTCATAGCAACTCAAGATTTAACATCTGTCTGCCGATACACGTCCTGTTTCTGGCAATCCTTCAATACTTTGTCATATTTTTTTCCACCTTACATGGTGTACTTTTGCAAACTGCTTGGAGTCTGCCTTTGGTGTCTGCCTCAACACCCTTGCTTTGCATACTTCATCCACACTGAGTGCACCTTTCACATCTGCCTTGTTTCATCTGGGTACCCATAATGTTGCCATGGAATGTCTTTCGTGCCCATTATCTGACACCTTTACACCCATCTCGTGCCCATTACACTGCACCAAAAGCTCAACTAACCTCTGCTTTTGTGACCTTGCTCAGCTCCGAAGCCTTTAACCTTTTGCATTCTTGAATTTGTGACTCGATTGCTTCATTTTGAATCTTCTAGCCTAACTCGCCATCTTGTGACTCGGCCTGCTTCGATCGCAAAATCTTCCAACCTTGGACGCCACTCGATTTTGCCTCGGATCCAATGTCCCGGACAATGGTCCTACACCCTGAACACTGCCTTGTGCAGGTCCCCCATCAATTTCACCTCGGATCTGACCTTGCTATCAGGATTCTACACCCTGTACTCTGAGACTTGGCTCAGGTACCCCTTTCTTCTACCATGAAATACCCACAACACCGCTGCAACATCTTCCCCGCGTCTGGTTCCTTGCTGACTTATGCTTCCTGTGACCATTCCACCACGCTTGCGACATCCTAACCCAGCTCGTAGGTCATGCCGACTTCCTTTTCAACTCCCCACCATTGAGGAACACTTGCAACCACTTGCTTGGTTGGCTAACTGCTCTTTGTTTACGGATCATGCCTCTATCTGGCGTCCACCCTGAGACGTCTGACTTCTGAGGGATACGAGCCCGGCTCGCCCCGATGCACATCCTTGTGATGCGACTTAGAAGAGCTCCTTCTGAATTGCTTCGGTGTGTGCCCCTTGCAATGGGTTCGACTTGATGCACATGCAAAACTGTACTGATGCGACTTGTCCAAGGTTCCAACCCCTAGTGCGATGTCTTTTCTTAGATCGACTTCTGCGCTGACTCACTGTGTCAACTTGGTACCCACATCTTTATGGTAATACCTAACTTAGCATTGGTTCTTGTCCCAACACTACTTACACTTTGTTTGCTTCGCTGTACATGAGCTACTAAGACCTTTAGCATGCAAGATTTCCTTTGATTCGCTCCACTATAGCAACACACCAACCAAACCTCCTCTGTTTGTCTGCCGCAGGAGTTCTGCACAACTCCGGGGGTGCACTGGCCTTCGTTGCCCCCTCCTGCACTTGGAAAGGTTCCATATTCCTTCTCGACATCTCCAAAGGACCGAAGCCCATAACAACGACTAAGGAGATACACAGACGCACAAACTTGAACCTTAACGGTGTTGCACTGAAACTCGGCCACAAATCGCCTCTGTACCCTAATCTTTTAATTTAGATCGGCCTTGCACCTCTTCTTAGATGCTCTGCACTGCCTTGACTCACGGTGACTAACTTTGGACCATACCCTGATGGCCCGCACGATTTGCTCGCACACTTGATTGCACTACTGGAGCGAGACCCATCTCGGTACTTCTTTTCTCCATACGCAAACTTGCTCTTCGAAACCACATTGGCTTCATGACTTCGACACCACTGCTAGATGTACCATGGCCTGACTCTTCCTTAGTCTCTGATGAAGCCGTTCCTTACTCAGCTCATACCGGCTGACTTTTGTCTGGCTTGGAGGGAGGGAACCTGCCTCCTCCGATAGTACCCAAACTCAAACCACTTCCAATACCGACTCGGGGTATTAGAAAAGAGCAACTTAATTTGCTTTGATACCAACTGTCACACAGCTAGACTAGAGCACGGATCGAATGCCCTTTTTCTCCCTGAGAAGTCAACCTTGTGCGGCACTACTCAACTATACTCACGACTCCCTTGTGGACGAGCCCTTTCAACTTCTCAGATTACGCCTTTTGCTTGCGAGTCCTCCATCTGGGAGGAGCTCGACTTCTACAAGTGCATCGCGGAATTATGCATCTGCGAGCTGCTATGAGCTCTTCTGCTTTGCATGGTCCGACCATGTTTAACATTGTTCACTTTCCTGAACGGCTGCTGCATTCTTTGCAGTCTTGGTGATTCCACCGAGTCTTCATCCTTTGTGTCCCCCATAAGACAACTGATTACTAAACTCGTCCACCTTGAACCCTGAGTTCGCTCTTCACATAGACTGGCTCTCTGAGCACTCCTGGATCCAACGTCAAACTCACATTGAGTTCCTTTTAGCTCTTTGAGGACTTAA
Organism: Sequoia sempervirens; assembly: GCA_007258455.2. Lineage (NCBI taxonomy): Eukaryota > Viridiplantae > Streptophyta > Pinopsida > Cupressales > Cupressaceae > Sequoia > Sequoia sempervirens. Next base: position 355,781,431 of record VDFB02373365.1, read on the forward strand.
CTTCCCCCTTACTGCATTGAGCCTGAGATCCCTGACCCACTCGGTCCAATGACTTCAAGGACTGCACACCTTTGATCTCGCTATACCTACTCAGCTGCTTCCCGTCCGAGTTTATAAATAACAAGCTGCAGAGCAGCAAAGTTCCTGCCATAGCTTGTTTGATTAATTTTGTAGTATGTAAGGATTGTGTAATTTGTTGTTGAACATAAGCTTTTAGACCTGCATGCAAAATTAAAATGAAGCACTCAAACTTTCCATGTTTGAAGAAACTGCAAGATCTAAAAATTTGAGCACAGGCTGCCAGGATAATGGCATTACACTAATTGGGGACACCTCATTGGACCTTGAAAGGGCCTTGAGGTTGAAAATGTAAGCTTGCATGTGACGTGAAAGACAGAGATGGAGACAGGGGACCCAATTGCATGATTAATTTTTTGGAGCTGGTTAAAGAAAGCAGTGTGTTGCTTCCTGAGAGCATCCTTTTCAGAAGTTTTCTAAAAGTTTATTTATTTATAACAAGTTTTTCTTGAAATAAGACTTCTTATTCTTGTGTCAATGTTTGTCAGGGTAGTTTGATATACAGGAAACTTGAAGTCATCCTTCCTATGGTTGTGCATGGTTGTCTATGGATATATGAATATTGATCCCATGAACAGGATGAGGTGTCATTAACTCTCGTACCGATGATTGACACAGTTGGGCCCAAGATGGTGGGATGGAGGACAACCTAATAACTTCTCTGATAAGTTATCAAGCTATGAAATGAATATACATTAGTAAACAACATATAAACTATTACATAGTCAGAATATAAAGAAATTGCAAATAATGCTCTTCTATTCAAAGAAACTAAATATTTAGTACATATGAGAACAAAGGCCCAAAACGCAGAGAATGAGAGTTACAGTGATAAAAAAACTATGGGAATGCTTCCTAGCTAATTTGGTAACTGGATGGAATTGAAACCAAACTCTTCAAAATTATTAATGACTAACAATACCAAACCCTTATATACTCATCATATGACCACAATACACAGATCTGAAAATATAAATGATATAACAGTCAATAGGAATCTCCAAATAAATTCTGAAATTTGATTTCAGCTGTTGAAAATGTATTACAATAAAATAAATTAGCAAATGCATTGACAACCCTAGATTTGTAGCTGTTCGGCTTGTTAAAAAGCTGGAAATCAGCATAGAAGCCCTCCAATGAGATTCGTCGTTGCTTAGAAATTAATGGCAATATTTGATATAGGGTATGGCCACCCTAAATGGTATATATTCAAGTTAAATGAAAAACCAAAAACTTAATAGAAAGAAGAGACACACAAAGAAAACATGAAGTAGGCATTAGGAGAATAAAGTCAAACCTGCAACAACCTCTTTTAATAGAGGTCTTTATGAATTCAAAGATAAGAACATCTAAAGAAAGCTGTGAATAAAACAGATTTAAAACTACTTTAAAAACAAAACAAAAATACTAAAAACTATTGAAAAATAAACAATTTTTTTTTTCAAATAAATACATTGAAATTTGTTATAATTATAAAAAAAATATTTGTGTTACTATTATAAATAAATGTTTACTCTAAAAACTTAAAAAATTATTACATGACACTAAGTATTTAGTTTTAATTTATTTTAATAGAGGTCTTCATGAATTTGTGAATAAAGCAGCTTTAAAACTAAAAATTATTGAAAAATAAACAAAAAACATACACTATTGAAAAATAAACAAAAAAATTTACAAATAAATACATTGAAATTTGTTATAATTATAAAAAACATATTTATGTTACTACTATAAATAATCTTTATAATTATAATACAAATGATGAAATAATATTGCAATGAGAAAAAATGGTGAAAATAAGTGCCTCAAGAAGGATAACTCTTGACATATTTTATATAAATAATAATGTTATATAAATACCAATTTATTATAATAATTACTATAATTAAATTAATTATAATTATTAATATTAAATTTTAGTATTAATAATAATAAAAATGAAATCATAATTACTATAATTAAATTAATTATAATTATTAATATTAAATTTTAGTATTAATAATAATAAAAATGAAATCATTATAAAATTGATTATGATATAAAAATAAGTATTTTAGAGTGAATAAGATATCAAATTCGATTTAAAACCGTTTTTAAATCTACTTTAAATCTACTTTAAATCTGTTTGAAAAAATGCCTACATACAATGAATGTAGTTATGCTAGCTGCATGTCATCTGAACGTCAAATTCAAATTAAAGAGTTTTTCCTTACATTGAATTTTGCTTTTTGATGGATGCCATTGTAATATGCCTCTCGCCGTAAATATCTGTGTTTGTGTACCATTATGAATTTGAAGAATTGAATATATGTTCATAATAGTGTTGGAAATAAGAGTCTTAGAGGTGTTCAAGTTAGATAGTTATTGGATTATAGGAGTTTGTTGTATTTTTTTGTCGTTTACTTATTATGGTATTAGAATTTGATTGGACATGACTCCATCATAAGAGTGCCAAAAGAAACAAGAGAATTTTAAGAGTTGATCCTTCTAAGATATGAGTAATAGGATCAACAAAGTTTGTTGTAGAGAGTAGCATAGATGTGGTTGACTAGTTGATAAATCCAAGTGTGCTAAAAAAATTGTTAAGAGCATAGAGACTTATCTAGCAAAAGTATATTTATTGTCATTGAATGAAAAGGCATCAAAACACTTTATCACAACTTAAAAGCCCCTATTTAAAACCTATCAATAATGGCGTATTGACTATAAGAAAGAGATGATCCACCTAAAATAGCCAATTTGAAAGTGTCACAATTGGTGCATTATTGTTACTACTGCTATTAGTAATTTTTAATGTTGGCTAGTTGGACTTGCAAAGTATGAAGAAGATGATGAAGAAATCCTCTTAATAAATATTATGTGTTGGAAACATAAAAGTCTATTTAAAAAATATTGTCAAAGGAAATATAGGTTCCTTGACTTGTGTGTCAATTTAGGCATTCAAAGAAAGAGGTGTTTGATCAAAGGAGCAATATTGTGCTTATTTGATAGTTTAGTGGATGTATGGTTGTAGGGAGGATGTTGGAGATAATTGCACACCCAACATCCATGTGTGCTTGGGTGATGTCATGAATTTGAAGAAGTGAACATGTAAATTAATAATTTAGCGCTAGCAATAGGAGTCCTCAAGGTGTTCAAGCTAGATAGCTAAGTGTCAATAAATCGCAATTTACTATGATGCTTAGTTCCTTGATTATAGGAGTTTATAGTGATTCTATATAATTATATAATGTGATCATCTTTAATGAATAATATACAATAAATAATATTCTATTGAATAATATTCTATTGTATGTCTTATGTTATTCATTTTTATATCTTTATTATGGTATCAGAGCTAGATTGGGTATGACTCCATGGGAGTGCCCAAAAAGCCATGAGCATATTAAGACATGATCCATTAAGATTTGAGTAGTGTAGGACGAATAAAGTTTGTTGTACAGATAGTATAATAGTTTGGTTGACTATGTTAGGAAAAGGGTGTTGTACACCTTGCACACGAATGAAATATTTTAATTATATAAAATAAATATTTATTTGTGGCACATCTAGGTTTTTTGAGATTTGCCAAACTGTTGGAGATTGTTGGTGTTGTCATTGATGTCAACCCCTAGTATGTGGAGATTGTAAGAGTGTTGCATGAGAAAGAGTTATGCTTCAACCCCTTGTGTGGATGTGTTGTGGTTTGATGTCACATTGATGTCAACCTCTAGTATGGTTAGGAAGATTGTTGCAATGTTGTCATTGTTGTCAGCAATGAGTATGTTGCACTATGTTGCCTTTAGTGTTGTCACTGATATCAACCTCTAGTGTGGTGTTGAGCAGGTATTGTAGATGGTGAGATTGTTGCAATCTCTAGTATTTTCATGTTGAGCAAGTGTTTGTGGTGTTGCTGATGTGGCTAATTCACTTGGTTTCCAAGTGCTTTTGAGAAAATTTGAATAAGAGAGTTTGCAGTGTGATAGAGGTATGTTTAGTGTTGTGCTCCACATTTCTTCATGGTTGAAGATATGGGTCTATGTGGTTCAGACGTGATGATCAAAGGTGTTTAGAGGTGCTATATCCAGAGTTTTAGGCTTTGGATCATTCTACAATTGAAGATGTGTTTGACAATGTGTTTGTCTATGAAAAAGGTTGTCTAGGAGAAATGAGATTGCTCCACATTTCTCCACAGTAAGGTTTTTTGTCTTGTGGATTTGGGAACATGCTAATATTGTCTATATCTAACTTCCCTTGGATTTTTGTGTGTTCAAGTGTTCTAGAAGGTTAAAGCTAGTGTGTTGCATGTTTGTGGCAATGTTGTTGGTTGCATAGAATGATGGTCTTCTCAGTTGCAGGTGGTTGTGGCAGTGTTGCAGAATATTCTGTTGATACTGGAATATTCTAAGATGTGTGGATGTTGTGAAGTGTTGCTTTGTGCTTCACATGTTTTCGAACTTGGAGAGGTGTGTATGTGGTCACTTGCTAGTGTTAGTGCAGGTTTGGCCAATCTGGATGCTAGCACTATTTGCAGAGGTACCTCGTGGATTGTGGACGTGTTAAGTAGCATGGTGATTTAGATTTGGATCCTATTTAACCCTTGGTGTGGTTTGAATTCACTTCTTTTTACCGCGGAGGTATTTGGTGCTGACCTATTTGGTGTTGCACGTTTGAGGTGCATATGTTTCATTTTGTCCAACATGGAGAAGGTTTTTGAGGTTGTTGTTGGTATAAATGCAAGGTGAGTTGTTGGAGATGTGTGTGGAATTTGTAAGAAGTGTGTGAGATGTGAATGTGATCAAGTGTGTTGATATGAGTGTGAGCTTAAATGCCTATGACTCTGGATGTGGTGAGTAGAAGGTGTTTACATTTTCAATGTGCCTGAAGTTGTTGGAGGCAATTAGTAAATGTTGCGGATGGTGCAGAGTTGTAGTGGTGGATTTTTCCTATTTCTTTGAGATAGTGAATCTCTCTGTAATAGTTTCTTCTATCTTCTTTCTTCTGAATAGTGAGTCCTATGGGCAGTGAACCTTTCTTCTTTTTGGGTAGTGATCTCTTGGAAGTGAACTAATTGTATTTGGTTTTGCTATATATATATTTGAGATAATCCTCATCGTGGTTTTTCCCTTCTTAGGGTTTTCCACATAAATCTGGTGTTCTATTGTGTTTGGTTGTGTTTGCATCGAGTTGTTTCATATGTTTACATTCTGCTAATGTTTGATGAGAGTTTAAATGTTGATAAGGGTTTGAAAGTTAATGAGGGATTAAATATTTTAATGTATAATTGATTCACCCCCCCTCTTAGTTGTCCTATGCATATAACAATTGATATAAGATCTATGGTTCCTTGGAGAAAGCTTAACAACTTGAAGTAGACCTAGATGGCACACAAGAAGGGTGTCAAAGCTCTTATGTGTGATAGAACGAATTATGCTTATTGGAAAGCTAAAATGGAATCCTTTCTTGTCTCTCTATGGTTTGTTGTCTAGTAATTAGTTAAAAAAGGATATACTATGCCTATTAATGGTCTAGCAAGTGGTGATGAGATCAAGGATTATGAGAACAATGGAAAAGTAAGGAATACTGTAAGACCCCCGATTTGCATATGATTAGTGCTAAAATTAACTTGCTATATGTTTTCATAAATAGATGGTAAGTTGTATTACGAGCAATAAATAATGTGATTGGTTAACTATATTCTTGTATTTCACTTTGATATTTGTTTCAATGTCATTGTCATGAAGGTATCATGGAATATGAATTGAAATTGTAAATAGAATTGTGAGCAATTAAATCTTAGTTTAGCTATCGAATCAATGTGATATAAGATTGTTCTTACAATTTCATTTGTGATGTGCAGGGAATTAGAGTGCCAATACGAGAAGGGAAAGCCATTGAGTAGATCAAATGGCATCTTCTTGTGATTATGAATTGACCTCCTCGTGCGGGTTGATGTAAAAGAGATAATTTATTTTTTGGGTTGAAAGGGTGTTTATTTGGGAGTCATGTGAGATGTAAGTTGGGGTTGATGTCTAGAAATTATTATCCAAGTTGAAATTCGGATAGGACCTTAAATGGGATTTTAAAGTGGGTTGTTGGTCAATTTCCTTGGTTGGGATGCAAAATTAAACCCCTAGGGTCTATACCATAGTGGTAGGTGTCAAGTGGGCATGCAATAGTGCCCCTAGGACATGATTTGACCCCTGAAAAGTCCTCATTATGGGGAGTGACGAGTTATGAGAAGAGGGTGAGATGAAAAGATGGAGGGGTTGTCCAAATGCATGCTTCCTCTTTAATAAGGAAAAAACTCTCATTGATGGAGGTAGGTAAACTTCACACCTCCCCACCCAAAATTTGCAAGTTGAAAACTCCTATATATTTTGGAGAGGAAGGAGTGGGTTGTTACCCACTTCTCCTCTTGGAGAACTTAGTAGAGATGGTGATCAAGATGGCTTGAAGAGGAAAGAAGGATGAGGAGTTTAGTTCCCCCACCTATAGATGAGAGATAAATCTCTTTCCTACTTTCATTCCCTTTTTGTTATTTGTTGTAAAAATGTGACATATTGTATGGTTTATGGTTGAAAATAGAAAGTAGAAAACTAAGATACACAAAAAGTATGCTATGATATTCTTATCCATTTATAAAAAAAAAAAATTGAGACTCCATTCATCATTTTGGAGCAAAAATAATTCCTTGCTCGGGGGTATGGCTAGAGCCCATGAGGCTCCATGACGCCATTATGGTAGGGTGGAGAGCAGGCCTAGTTTATTGTGTGTCATTCTTTGTTTAAAAGATTGTATTTTCTTATAAAATGAAAGGATGAGAGGAAAGCTCTCACTTCATTAGCATGTTTGTTTTTTATTGCTTGAGACATAGAGGTGTCCACCTTCAGCTTGAAGCAAAAATTACATTTCAATGCATTCGAGTTTATGCAGAAAGAGTTGGGGTGATGTATGATAAACGATGTGTAGAGTAAAAAGGATGTCAATTGTTTTTAATCTAACCCGTAGAAAGACAGTTATCTAAATTCACCAAAGTTTGTTTATTTTCTAAAATAACTAAATAGTTAGACCACAACACTCTCATAATGTCAAAGAATAGTTAAAAAAAAAGAAATCGTTACAATCACTACTGGAATAAACAGGACTCTAATGGATCCCATCTGTGTATTGCTTGTTATGGAAAAACTTGAGCATAAGTTGATTTATGTTATTTTGCTTCAGTGATGTAAATAAATTATCCTCAAATTCTAATAAAATTTCGTAAGGGTGCTCACTAGGTTACTACCAAAGGAAATAAATACATAAAATGGTTATAGAGATGTAGTTTCCTTCCGATCAATTGAAACAATACTAGTATTCTTTTTATTCAGGATTTAAAGTTTTACAAGATAGAAAAAAAAGATATAGCAGATTTATTGTTCTATTTAAATAATTTCTAGAAGGTCTGTGGTCATCTATACAGCCTTAGTATATGTAGAAAATGAAATAAATCTTTACAACATTATCATCCAACACCAATCCAAGATTAGCCTTGGGAGATTGCAGAGAGCACTATATCACTAGTAAGTTTACTACAGCTCTTCTACAACCCAGCATAGTAAATGTGTATCTCCAATTTTAGTTGATCAATTAAAATCTAAGTGATCATTTAAGGAACCCGAAGTCCTTTCTGCATTAGCATCCGAAAAACTCGAGTTGAAATCAACTGTAAATAAGTGTAAAACAAACAAACAAAAGAAAACAAGTGAGTGTTGTGAAATAAACATATGTTTAAATGAAGACTTAAGTTGTTTCCCCCCCTCGGTCAACATCATAATGGTTGCCATTTGATAAATAAAAGTATAAATATTGGTAACATACTTGTAAACGATAAAATATAGAAATTTGAACGCTGCCCAAGTCTCCAGCATTTCGAAGTGCGCGGGTCTGGGTAAACTCAAAATTCTTAGTATCACTGGGTGATTATAAAGAGTGTCTATCTTCAGTCTAGGCTAAGAAAAGGTAGATAATAATAAGAAAATGGGATAGAACTGTTCTTAAAAAAAAATTCTCACATAATTAAATCCAATGTTGAAGTAGCAGCAGCATATAAGACTCCCACCAAATGCCTCCCTGTAAATTCGCGCTTCCCAGCATGCTAATAAAGGAAATGATATAATTAGCCGATAGGCTATTCTATGTGGGGGAACCCCACCGGCATCTCCTACAGTCAGATGTCGGCGGGAACCCCACAAACTATTCCGGGAACACCTTCCGGCCTGCAAAACGTACCCATCACGTCGTTTTAAAGTGCGATGGCAGAGACAAGGCACACGAACTGTTTGACATAATGCCTCAAAAAAATGCTTGAAAAATGCGGAGGCAAGGACAAGGCGTGCGAACTTTGACAAATGCGGAGGCAAAGACAAGGCACGCAAAATCTTTGACAGAATGCTTCAAAGAAATGCTATCGCGGGGTATGCAATGATTGTAGGCTCTGCACAAAATGGATTTGTTGAATGGGCTCTAGACACCTCACGCAAATGCAATTGGCAGGTGAAATACCCGACTTAGCAGTGGCCTTTGCAAGCATCCTTCCCGCCTGTGCAAAATGAGAGCTTTGGAATAGGGTATGGACTTCAATCAAAGCATGAGGGTATAGATAATCACATGCCTAACTGAATATTGATTGTGCTAAAGATTCTTCCTGTTGCCCATCAGAAGTTTGCAAGATAAGCGGCTATAATCATGCAACCAATAGAACAGGAAATTCAACTCAATAATCATACCTTTCAAATTTTCATTTTGAATCACATAAGCCCCCCCCCAAGTGTTCTGCTTGGAAATGTTGCAAAGCCAAGACTCTGAAAATCTTAGCTGATATATATATAGAGATAAATATAGGGAGGCAGAAATAGGGAGTGTGTGTGAGAGTGAGGGAGAGATATTGAGAGGGGGTAAGGAGATAGAGATAGGGAGAGGTAGACAGGAAGATAGAGATAGAAATGATGGATATGGAGAGAGAGGGAGAGAGAAATAGAGATATAAAGAGGGGGAGACAAAGAGAGGGAGATCTATGGAGGGATAGAAAGATATAGGAAGTTATATAGAGAGGTAGAGAGAGATATATATATAGAGAGAGGTACAAATGTATTAAATTAGGATATATGTGTATATTAGATATATATATATATATATATATAGAGAGAGAGAGAGAGATGGATATGATTATGATTAGGATTAAATTAGGTTAGGGTTCAATAAAAATTCTAAGATAAAGCTTGGAGGGTTTAGGTGATTGAAGATAGATTAGGATGACAATTAGGGTTAGGGTTAAGGATTAACTAGGATTAGGATTGAATTAGGGATAGGGTTAGGGTTAGAGATCAGTTAGGATTAAGCTTCAATTAGGATTCAGTTAGAGGCCAATTAGGGTTATAACTAGGATTAAAGTTAGGTCAAGGTTTAGTTAGGGTTAGGGTTCTAAAATAAAGCTTGGGTTTAGCATTAGGGTTAGGGTTCAATTAGGGTTTGGATTGTGGTTTGGGTTCAATTAGGGTTAAGATTCAATATGTTAGGCTTAGAGTTAGGGTTCAAGCTTAATTAAGGTTGAATTTTAATAGGGTTAGGGTTAGGGTTTTAATATAAATCCTAGGGTTAAAGGGTTTGCATTCAATTAGCATTAGAGCTAGGGTTAGATTTATATTACAATTAGAGTTAGGAGTTATAAATCAAGATTAGTGTTAGGGTTTGTGTAAGGGTTAGGGTTAGTTTTAGATGAATAATCAGTGTGAGGGTTAGGATTTAATTAGGACTAAGATTCAATTAGGGTGGTTAGGGTTCATTGATGTTCAATTAGGGTAAGGGATCTAGGATAAAGTTTGGGGTAAGGCTTAGGATTGGGGTTAGAATTCAATTAGGATTAGGGTTAGGGTTACAATTATGGTAAGGGTTAAGATTCAATTAGGAATTAATTAGGGATACGGTTAGGGTAGGAAAACAAGAGAGAACAAAGGAGAGAAACAAAAATATTGAAGTTGATAGAGATCTACAAATTCCAAGGGATAGAAAGGAGAGGGACAGAGAGAATGATTGAGAAAGGGAGAAGGAGAAAGATAGAGATAGGGAAGGGAGAGAGAAGGATAAGGATAAACACAAATACAAGGACATGGATAGAGAAAGGGAAAAGGATAGAGAAAAGGAGAAAGATAGGAACAAGGGAGAGAGAAGGAAAGGGATAGACTGAGAGACAGGGATAGGTATAGAGAACGGGAGAAGGAAAGAGAAAAGGAGAAAGATAGGGATAAGGAGGTGAGAGATAAAGAGAAGGATAAGATGAGAGATAAGGGCAAGGATAGAGAAAGGGAAAAAGAAAGTGAAAAGGAGAAAGATAGAGATAAGGAGGAGTGAGAGAAGGACGGGGATAAATCAAGAGATAAGGATAGGGATAGGGAGAAAGACAGAGAGAGGGAGTGAACTAGGGATAGAGATAGGGATAAGGGTAGGGAAAAGGATCGAGATAGAGAATCTAATAGAGATAAAGAAAGAGAAAAGAAGGAGAGATCAAAAGTGAAGGATAAAGAGAGTAAAGATGGAGGAAAATCTCAACTGACAGAAACCAGGGGTGGTGATAATGCAAAGGAGAAAGAGAAGAAAAAGGAAAGGGACAATGAAGAAATGATTTGAAGAGAACCAAATGGTCATAACTTGTCAACAACAAAGCTAGAAGAAAAGATTGGAAAGTAAGTAATAGTTCTTTGTCATTGCATCTTGCTTTAAAGTAGTCTCTACTACTTCACTTTCTTTCCATTTCATTCAGTCCATGATACTCTGAATCTCCATTGCTATTATTTGATACATGATATATAACTTTATCTTCCTTAGAACAATGGTTTTCATGAGTTCCATGCAATAAGCAATATTCTGGAGTAATGCTTGACATTGCCTTTTGTTTATGATATAATAAAAAATACTATTATTCTGAGAAGCATGTTACAAGTATTTTAATTGACATTTCCTTTTGTTTATGACATAATACAAATTATTATTGTTTTGAGAAGCATGTTACAAGTATTTTAAAAAACATAATATTTTAGTAATAGCATTTTAATGTTTTGAAGACTGAGGGAGGAAAGGATTAAGTAGAAGTCAGAAGGTGGATCAAAATTTTTATCATGGGTGAACAGAGTAGAAAGATCGAGGAACATAAAAATGCAGAGAAGGAAAAACCTGAACTTCTTGCAAGAATATTTGAAAGTAGGTTTGTAACCTATAGAGGCTTACATTCTCTCTCTACTAATTTAAGGGTTTTCCATTTCATTAATCAAATTGTCCTTATAAAGTTGATTCAAAATTTCTTCTACCGAATGCAAACCCTTTTTTTTTGGTTCTGTTTATTCAAAATAACGTGGAGGAACAGCCTATCGGCGTAAGTATTGCACCTCATTGGTGCAAGTGCTAGTTATATGTCACAGAAACAATAAATGAGGTAAGTCGTGAAAGGTTGTTTGACTGAAGGAGTAAGTCCCCGTCTTGCTAAGTTATGGTCACTGAAAAACATCTAGCCTAAAAGGAAGAAAAAAACATAAAAAAATGATGATGAATTATTTCAGAGTATTAAACGAGTTATCATTGATTAAGAGTCATATCAATTGATATTCGCAGCTGGGTGATTGACATCCAAGATTATCTTACTACCACAACTGGGAACGGTGCTTTGGTCACCTGAGTGGATGAGGACTGGTGCATTAATTGCAGCCTATCTGGGCACACAAAATAGTAGTATTAGTGCTGGGAAATATAGCAGGACAAAGGAATGAATGATCGCTAGCCTTCTTCAGTGCATGTATAATAAATTCTTGTTGTCAAATCTCATCAGGCTTCAAGGTTGGGATGGGATATCATCCCATGTTTAAATGACCCCCTCAGAAAATTTGCAGCTTGCGTAAAAGACTTCCATATCGTCCGGAAAAGAGTTAATCGTGAAGTCACGCACTCATCAGAGAAGTTAGGTTTTGTCAGTGATTTTTATTGATGTACGTATTCATGTCTGTTCATATTCGTATATATCCATTTTCCCTTGCTGCAATCCAGTTGGCATCACTGAAGTGACCACATCAACTGAACGTCAAAAGCGTTGAAATAAATGACAGGCGTTGCCAATATTTATGAAAGGCTTAGTGATAGTAAGGAATAACAAATCTGATTAAACAATCTTTGTGTCTGCCCTGAAAATCAATGAGTTCATTTTTTTTTTATAATAATAAGGCTCCGAGATAATTGATGAGAAAATATTCCCTCAGCTAGCAAGCACTGGAACTTATGCGCAGCTGGTATAATGTTTGACTATTTGATTTTAGGGTTGGTATTCTCTCGTTAGGGTAAAAAGAGCAGTTAATGATCAATACAAAAAAAAAGAAAAAAAGAGCAGTTAATAAATTTAAATTAGTATTGTGCAGACCTGAATAACATGTTAGCACAAAAGACAAAAAAAAAAATGTTTGATTGGTATTTTACTTACCGCGCCTTAATCTTTGCACGACCAATATTAATATGGTTAATATAAACAATGAAAAAGTGAACATAAAAATACTGGCAATGATCACGTTAATATCATGGATAAAAAAAAATGATTTGGTGAGGATATACCGGTAGTTGATAAATGAGTTTAATAAAGAAATATATATAATTGTGTAAATAATCTTGTTAGCATAAATTTGTGTTAAATACAAAATATGAGAGAAATAATAATACATTGTTAAAGTTTACTGGATTATTGTTGTTACGGTGGAATAAATGATAAAATTATTATTTGAGATTGCAATCTTAATCTATAATATTAATATTGGATTTAACAATAATAGTATTTTGATGTTAATTCTAATAGTTTTACTGTTTTGATCTTAACAGCAATAAAGGGATGTAAATTCATAATTAAATGGTGATATTACTATTTAAAAAGAAAGTGATTTAAATAATGTTAATTTGATGTTAAGGTAAATAAATAAATAAACGTCTTTTGATATTTTAAATTTTAACCATGAAAATAAAATTGAGTAATTTAGAGGATTTACTAACTCTGAAAGTAAAATAGATTAATTTGGAGGATTTACTCAAGCTCAACTTTCTTTCACATTATTATCTTTGGAATAAATAACATGAACATAGATTTAAGATAAAAGGAAATGTAATATCTTTTGGATTTAATATTTTGGAATAGTAATAATAAAGAAATGTAAAGGGGGTTTATTCTATGTGGAAAAATATTGGTAATATAGGATAAAAATAAGCAGTGAATTAAAAGTGATACTCATATAAAAGTCAATATTAAAGTTACACCCAATGTTAATATTGGTATGGAATAAATTGGTACAGTACCATGGTCAGCCTCTCGCAGTTGCTTTTCCTAGGATGGCTTATTCTTTATTTAGGAAAGGAGTCCAAAAGTTTGGAGACTTGTGGGACTTTTCTGCGCATGAGTGGATCAATTGGCAAGTTCTCAAGACTAACCTGGGTCTAAATTGCAACCAGAAAAGTTTTATTATTTTTGTCAAGTCTTTGGTTTCCTTTGAGCTGGTCATGAAAATCTGTACTCCCTTTCATTGCAATCCTTTCAAGGATTGGTGGTGGATGTCTAAGTTTCAGTTTGCGTTGTTTCCGCTTAAAAAAGTCTACTTAAATTTGCTCCCTCATTTGTCATTAAATCCCAGGCTGAATTTGAAATGGAATTGCAAGCTTCATGAAAATAAATGGAACAAGCTGAGTCTTCAAATTTGGCATTCTAAAACAGAGGCGAATGTTCAGCTTTTTGTATGGAAACTTTTGCATTGCAAGTTACCAGTTGGTGATCGTCTGCGTTATATGCATATTCATGATGTTAAATGCCCCTTTTGTAAACGTATTGAAAACTTGAAACATATCTTCTGGGACTGTTTTGTGGCTAAGAGGAAATGGAGGGCTGTTTTTGCTTACCTCCCTGCAATTTTTGGGCATACCTTGAGCTGGAAAGAAGCGATTTTTGGTGTTGGGCTGCATAATAACATTGTTGCTGATTCTGTACGGCAGATTGTGCTTTTTAATTTGTGGAAAACTAGATGTTTGGCTGTTTTTGCAGAGCATAATGTTAATCTGGAATCAGGAATGCTACGGTTTTACTCTGACATCATTTTGCAAATCGTTTTCTTATGTTCGCAATTGCAGGGAGGTGATAAGGCGAGTATGAAGTGCAACAATCATTTAGATACGATCAAATGGCAGATTATGCAGCTTCATAAAAATGATGTTTATTGTTCACAGCAGCTTCAAAAATTGTTGAAGTTTAGAATTGGATAGTGGCAGTTTTGCTGCTTGTCTGGGTGTTTTGGTTTCAGCTACTGTTCAGATTTTGGGTCTGGTTGCTGCTGCTTTTAGTGGCTGTTTGTTTCTGTGTTGTTCTCTGTTGGCTGATGGTTGATGGTTGTGATGTATCTTCCTTCTCTTTTGACAATCTTTGTTGCCTCTTTGTAATTTTTTTGCATTGTTTCAATAAAAAAGAATTTGTGTTTGAGTAAAATAATAATATTAATATAAAAATGAAATAATAATAACAATAGTAGTGGTAAAATAGTAAATTATAAATGTTAAAAGGATAATATAGTATTCATATACAATTAAGGATAACTTTATGTTAGTAATATTGTATCAATATTCTTGAGAATATGAATAGTGATAATAAAAATAAAATTCATACATGGGTGCACTATGGTTATACTATTTGCAAATTTAACATGAATGTTCCTCAATAATAGTCTGGTGGGTAAGGTCCCATTGATACCATCACAAAAATAATATTGGTAACTTTGACCCAATGGAATTAGCAATTGTAACATTGCTCTCGAATATAAGAATTTAATTGCCATGCTAACTATAACAACACTATCCTACTTTTGAAAGCCAACCTTAGAATCCTTAGACTCAATTGCGGTCTAACTTCCCTCAACCCAGTCAACTCAAGGAGGGCATGAATATTTAATAGTGTAGTTAACTTTTGCACTTGGCTTCTCAATGGAGTTCAACTCTGATCATGTTAACATTAGGTCTCTGGCACTTAGAATGTTATTTAGATTAATTAGTTGTTGACTTTAAGTTAAAACAAAAAAAATGTTGGGTTTTTGTAGCATAAAATTATGGGCATGACAAATACTATTATGAGTGGTCTTTCTGATTCAAAACTGGGAAAAGTGATGTCTCAAAACGGCTTAGAAAGAGATTTGGACAAAGTTGTAGAGAATTTATGAAGGAGATGATAAGGTCAAGCAAGCAAAGATGCATAACTACAAAGCCAAGTTTGAAACCCTAAGGATGTCTGAAGATGAAGATATTACTTGACCTACATGCTCAAAGTGGATGAATTTGTCAATTCCATCAATAATCTTGGTGGAAAGCTGGAAGAAAGCGAAGTGAAAAATTCCTTAAGAACTCTTCCTAAATTTTATAGTTCTAAAGTCTCTACTATTGAGGAAGCCCAAAATTTAAATCAATATTCTATAGATTAGATGTTTGGTGCTTTAATTTCTTATGAATTGAGAGAGTTTGGTCAAGATGCTACAAAGAAAGAAACTTCTTTTAAAGTCTACAAGGCAGAGAATGATAATGAATCAGATCTTGATGATCTTGATGAAGTGGAAGAAAATTTTGTAAGGAGATTGAAGAAGGGCATTGGAAAATACAGAGGTAAGTTACCCTTTAAGTGTTTAAATTGTGGAAAGATAGGTCATTATGCTTCTAAATCTCCAATCAAAATTGCAAATGATAAATATAAGGATCATAAAGGTAAATATGTCAAGAAGAGTTATTATGTTGGAAAAGACAATTGTTTATTTGATGATGAGGAATCGGACTATCTTGATGAGAAAGTGATGAATGCTTGTCATGGCTCTAAATGTTGGAACTAATTATACTAACCTTGAAAGATGTGTGAAGGAAAGTGCTCTAGAAATAGGTTACAATATTGAAGGAACCATGTTGACTTCTTTTTATACAAGAAAGGAGAGGAACTACTGGATAATTGGTAGTGGATTCCCAAATCATATGACAAGTGATAAGAGTAAGTTTGTTAAACTTTAGAAGTATGATGGTGGTCTTGTCAAGTTTGGTGATGATACATCTGTGGAAAAGGTTAAATTAGTTTTGATGGCAATCATAAACAGATAATGTTCTCAATGTCAAGGGTCTCTAACATAATCTTCTCAATGTAGGAAAAATGTGTAGTAGTAGATACAATTTGGTGTTTCAAGATGATGGTTGTGAAATCAGAAAAGGAAGCTCTGGTATTTTGGTTGTTACAAGAACAAGGACAAAAAGTAATATTTATCACCTCAAAGGTGGTGGTGTTAAGTTCTTAATGTCTCAAATCAATGAAATTTGGCTATGGCTCAAAATAATGGGTCAAATTAACTTTGATAGCCTAGTGAAGATCAATTCTATTGATGTTATGAGAGATTTTCCAAAGATTACAAAGCCTATCAATGCAATCCGCAAAGAGTGTCAATTTGGAAAGAAAACAAAAAAGTTTAGAACTAAAGAATATTCTACCATAGGATCTTTGGAGTTGGTGCATATAGACCTATGTGGGCCTCCCAAAATAAGAAACTCTCATGGTAACATGTATTTTATGTTGTTGATTGATGATTATTCTAGAATGAATTGGGTAATATTTTTCAAAGAAAAATGAAAAGCTCTAGATAAGTTTAAAGCTTTTAAATCTATGGTTGAGAATGAAATGGATTTGAAAATAAAGTGCTTGAGGTCCGACAAAGGTGGTGAGTTCACCTCCAATGAGTTTAATAGTTTTTTGTGAAGATCATCAAATAAAGAGACAGTTATTAGCTCCTAGGACTCCTCAACATAATGGAGTTGGGGAAAGGAAGAATAGGACAGTTCAAGAGGTAGCAAGAACCATAATGAAGGAAGCAAATATATCACATGTCTATTGGAGAGAAGAATTCATACTACAATACACATTCTTAACAGAGGACAAGCAAGAGTGAATAGTGCAAAGACTAATTATGAGTTATGGTATGGAAAACCTCCTACTGTGAAATATTTTAGAGTGTTTGGAAGCAAATGCTATATCAAAAGAGATGAAGAAAACTTAGGAAAGTTTGATGCAATATCTGATGAATAAATCTTCCTTGGATACTCTACAAAGAGCAAAGCATACAAATGCTATAAAAAAATATTGAAGAAGATTGTTGAAAGTACAAGTGTCAAAGTGGATGAAGAACCACATTAGAGTTTTGTGTTGATAAAAGGATATGAATTTGATGAACCCCCTTGTAGTGAAGAAGAAAAATAAGAAGAGGAAAAGAAAGAGATCATAGCTAAAGAGGAAGAAGCTCCAGAAAAAAAATCCTAAGAACTCTCTTATGTATGTGTAGAAGAATCAATCTAAAGATCAAATCATTGGAGATAAGAGCAAATATGTGTTCGTCCAAGGAGAAAAGATGCTATGACAAAGGACCGGGTAAAATTTTGTTTACTTTTTGAGATACAACCTAAGACAATAACCGAGGCATGCAAGGATGAGAATTGGATCAAAGCTATGGAAGAAGAGTTTAGACAGATTGAGAAGAATCAAGCTTGGGAATTGGTCCCAAGACTAGCAAATAAGAATGTGATAGGAACTAAATGGGTTTTTAGGAACAAGTTGAATGAAGATGGAAAGGTTATTAGAAACAAGGCTAGACTTGTGTGTAAGCACTACTCACAAGTGGAAGGAATAGATTTTGAAGATACTTTTGCTTTGGTGGAAAGGATGGAAGCTTTGATGTTTTTGGCATTTGCAGCACATAAAGACTTTAAGGTATATCAAATGGATGTCAAGTTTGCATTCCTGAATGGTGAGTTGGAAGAAGAGGTATGTATTGAGAAACCAAAAGGTTTTCAATTATCAAATGATGTTGATATGGTTTGCAAGTTAAAGAAGGCCTTATATGGGCTCAAACAAGCTCCTGGAGCTTAGTATGCAAGATTAGATAGGTGCGTATTACAACAAGGATTCAAAAAGGGTACTGCAAATAGAAAATTTTACTTCAAGGTTGAAGGAGATCAAATTTTGATTGTGGTTGTGTATGTTGATATAATATTTGGAGGAAATGAAGGTATGTACTATAAGATATTTGTAGAGTAGATGCACAAAGAGTTTGAGATGTCAATGTTTGGAGAGATGAATTTCTTTCTTGGGTTACAAATCAGTCAATCATAAAAGGTATTTTTTTCACATTCAAAGTATGTCAAGGAAACGTTGAAGAAGTTTGAAATGGAGGATTCTAAACCAATGTGTACTCCCATGGTTACTAGTTGCAAGTTGAGAGAACATGATGAATCTCTTAAGAAAGATAAGAGAAAGTATAGATCAATGATTGGTGGATTGCTATATCTTACTACTACTAGACCAGATATTATGCATGTAGTTTGTCTTAGGGAAAGATTTCAAGAAGATCCCATAGAATCACATGTTGCAATAGTCAAAAGGATATTCAGATACTTGAAGGGCACTGCAGATTTTGGTCTATGGTATCCCAGGGGTACCGATTTATCTTTGAGTGCATATACAGGTGTAGATTGGGTAGGTTCTATAGATGACAAAAGAAGTACAAGTGGAGGTTCTTTCTTTCTTGGAAGCAAGTTGGTTTCTTGGTTAAGTAAGAAGCAAAATGCATTGACATTGTCTACTGTACAGGAAGAATATATTGCAGTAGCATCATGATGCACATAGGTGTTGTGGATGAAGTAGACATTGAAGGATATCAGGGTGTCATATGATGAACCTATTTCTATCTTGTGTGATAATACAAGTTCTATCAATATTTCAAAAAACTTGATAATGCATTCAAGGACAAAGCATATCTCTATCTGGTATCAATTTCTAAGAGAGAAAGTTGTAGAGAGTGAGGTAAAGCTAAAGTATGTTCCTAGAAAGGGTCAAGTTCTAGATACTTTTACAAAGGATCTTCCAAAAGATACATTTGAGTATCTCTGACAAAAGTTAGGGGTTATTTCCCCTCCATTCAACTAGATGCATAAGTTGGTGCATTTGTCCAAGTGAGCTATTCAAAACTTATTATTTTGTCTTGGACAGATGAAGGCTACCTCTCAGGGGGAGTAGGTAGTAGTATTTTTTTTGGTAGAATCAGGTGGAGCATATCTGGTGCCCCTAAGGAGGAGAGTGTAGTGGAGAGAGAGAGATAGTAGAAATAAGTGTGAGAGAAATTAGTGTGCTGGTGTTGCCTAAAGTGAAGATTTTAGGTGATGACAAAGGGAGATATTGATGCCCTTTGCTATTGATGTCAAAGGGGGGAGATAAAGTTTGAAAAACATGGAGAGTGATTGGAGAAAATGAGGGAAAAGGAAAGAAATAGTGAAGTTTAAGAAAGTGGTAAAAGTGTAAGGAATGTCCCAGTTAGGGGGAGAGACTGAAGTAAGGTGGAGAGTTGTCTGAGTGTTTCTTGATGTAGAGAGTTGGCGTTGTCATTGCAGAGTTACTTTTTTTGTCTATGGTTTTTCAGAGTTGGTGTTGCCATCAATGATAAATGGGGAGATTGTTGGAGATTTTCTAGATTGTTGAATATTGTTGGTGTTGTCATTAGTGTTATCATTAGTGTTGTCATTGATTCCAACTCCTAGTATGTGGAGATTGTTAGAGTTTTTGAAGAGTGTTGTATGAGAAAGAGTTATGGTTCAACCCCTAGTGTGGATGTGTTGTGGTTTGATGTCACATTGATTTCAACCTCCAGTATGGTCAGGAAGATTGTTGCAATGTTTTCATTGTTGTCAACAGTGAGTATGTTGCACTATGTTGCCTTTAGTGTTGTCACTAATGTCAACCTCTTGTGTGGTGTTGAGCAGGTATTGTAGATGGGGAGATTGTTGCAAGGGGTATGGGGTCCACAAACCCCTATCCCACCCTACATAAATAACAAGTGGTCATGCAGGCTAATAGTATACCATTGGCTAGCCTATGGTTTCCAAGGAAATAAGGCCTTTGAAGTCCAATCTTGACCCTCAATTGGTGGGGCTAAAAGCTATCCCCCTCCACAAGAAATATGAACATCAAAAAATATTAAAGTGAACTAAAAACATATCAAGTTTTCCAAATAAAACCCAAAACATTAAAATTATTTTCATTAAATTTTGTTTCTATCACCACACCTTAGCCTAAGCACTACCCCAAAGCATCACCACAACACAAACACCATCAAATTGTCATTTTTTTTCATGTTGGCATCAACATGATGTTAGTTGTATGGTCAATTGTATGAATTTCTACCTAGGCCCCCCTTCATGCCTAATGGAGTATTTTTCCTTTGAGGGGTATAAATTTCACCAACGATGTTAGATTTTTTACTTTCAATAATCATCAAAAATATCTCTCCAAGGACTATACAATCATATAGGTATGGTTTTTCAATTTGACAATTTTTATCAATTTTTGGTGCCATGAATCTACATATTTCTTGGGACAATTAAATGGTCATAACTTTTGCATACAAAATCAAAATTTTAATTTCAAATAGGCACTAGAGAGAATTTTTAGTGTAATACACAATAGATTATGCAAATTTTCAATTTGGTGTGCAAGGAGAGGATTACATTTGTTTGATCACTTGTAGGGTCATAAAATTTTAGCTATGATTGCATATGCATTCAAATATTTATTTAGACACAAAATGTTAGGAATAGGTGTGTTGTACACCTTGCATAATGTTATAATGTAAATTAAATATTGTTTTTGGTGCACCTAGGGGATCTAGGGATGTTTGCATCACATGAGGTTAGCATTCTTGGGACCACACTTTACATGTGTTAGCCATGTAACATTGTGATAAAAATTTAATGTAGGTTTGCATATTAAAATGTTGATAAATATTTGATACAGGAAAACTTAGTACAAAAAGAAAATGTGGAGTTAATGGTTTTTGTAAGGACATGGGTAGTTGTTTAAGGTTGGCTAGTTGGCTATTTTGATTAAGGGATTGATAGAATCTCTTGTTTGCATTTGTGAAGGTTTTAAGAATGGCATGGGATGTGTGGTTGCATGCTTTTTCACAAGGAATGCATGTAGAGAGCTTGTTGTTTCAAGGGTATTCATGGAGACTTTGAAGATGTATTGCAATGGTTTTATTGTTGAATAATATGTATGAGTGATGGGTTCTTTTGGAGGCTAGGTTTTTCCCTCTCGAGGGTTTTCCCAAGGTATATCTTGTGTCATATTTGATGGTATGTTATCTATTCTTTTGCATATTTATTTTAAATATTGGTTTTCATGATTTTCTATATTTGGGTTATGTGGGAATTGGTATGTTATCTATTTTTAAATATTGGAATAGATTTGGTGCATAGTTGAATCTAGGGCTTGTAGGGAAAGAATGAAGACATGGCAAGGTATAAGGGTTTTGTGTAGGCTATTTTGTAGATTTGGGATTTTGAGATTGTAGATCTGTGGTTATTTTTTGTAGAGTTGGGTTTATGAATCTTTCTTGGAAAAGGGTTTTATTTTGGGTGCTCACCATGAGGATTTTGTATGGGAAGGTTCACAAATGGCCCCTTGGGACAAAAAATACCTCACCATTAGATGTAGGAGGCTTGAGAGATTAATATTGGCATAAAATTCAACCTATTTTTATCATTGATAAAAAATATAAACTTTTTTTCCCTTCGGGCCCCTGTCATATGATCGTACAACCATACAATTTTCTTTGCAAGTGAAAAAATAATAATAATAATAAAAATAATAATTATTATCTTACAGTTTAAAAATCCTATTAATTTTTAAAAATATTAATTATAAATTATGGGGGGATTTGTAGACCCTCCCACGCCCCTATTATCGAGCCACACTAATAATACTACCAACAAGACTATCAACCTTGCTGACAACTATTAGTCATCGTCTAGTGGGATGGGGCCAATATGGTTAAGCCTTAGCCTAGCCCTTGCTCCCATCAGAGGTGGAAGCCAAACCCCCATGGGCTATTAAACAAAAAAATGCCTCCCTTCCTCTACCTATTCACCACTTGAGTGTCACTGGTGAGGCCACTCAATGGCCATTCATTAGGCTTAATTGGGAAGATTTTTCTAGTGGGCATAAATTTCATCTTGGGTGTTAGATTATTTACTTCTTATAGTCATTGGAAAGGTGTTTCTAAGCACTATGCTATGGTATTAGTTTTTTTTCCATTTTTTTTTATTTTGACAAAGAAATGTTGGAAGTTGGATGTTCTTTCAAACTTGGAGAGGTCATATCTTGTGCACATAAAGTTAGATTGTGGACTTCTTATAGTTGATAAAAATATTGTTTTGAGCACTACACAATGGATCAAGTTTGGAGATGTTTTATTATGATTTATTTGCTATTATTTCTATCTAAGCTATTTATGTTTTTTAGTGACTATGCTAATTTTTTGAGCTTATGATATTGAATCTTGGTGATTTTGTGTTTGAGTCATTGTATACACACATGCACATCTTTGATTACCCTCATTTGACATGATTATCAATATATTGTTAAATGTTTATGTTGTGTTGTGATACATATTAGTTGTGTAGTGTTGTAGGTTGTCTATACTTATAGGTTATAAATGACTCAAATGTGGGTTGTTTGTATCCATAGATGTTTTAGTTTTGATGTAGATTCCTATTTGTGGTTTGGTTTAGTAACAAGTTTCATTGGTTTAGGTAATCAATGACTAGCTAAAGAGACAAATATTTACATGCATATACTATAGTAGCTACATTTCTATAACTTATATAACATCTCTACTAGCAAAAAAACTATAAAAAAATGAAACCCTAGATGACTTTACACTATAATTAGTGACAATATATGAAGAACCAACCCTTACAAAGAAAAGAAAAATCATATACATATAGATTTAAAGACTTTGATTTTGAGATTGACAAAGGAAATATAGAAAAATCATATTGTAAGGGCCACTCAAACCATCACTATCATCTTCATTAATTCCCACACACAAGATCACCATCATCAAAATTTATGGAGATACTTAAAACAACAAGAATCATATTGACCACTAATATTCTAATCAGTAATCATAGAAGGGTTTAAGTGTATAAAGATAAAATAAGTCCACAAAATATTCCAAAGACTTATCCTTATCATGGCACAAAAATATTGGGTTATGAAAACCCTAATGGCTACATTGACTAAAGCATGTTAGTTTTTCCTTTTATCCACTTTGAATCAATGCCGAAAAAATAATGGGCTTGCTCTAATCATGTTGAGTGGTTGTAGAGGTTACTACTAGAAATTAATGGTGAATCCATGTCAATGGTGTTGAATATTCCTGGATGTTGTGGAGTGTTGCTATGTGGTACACATGTTGTTTTCAAACCTGGAGAGGCATGTATGTGGTTGCCTATTAGTGTTAGTGTAGGTTTGGTTGACCTGGTGTGTTAGCGCTAATTGCAGAGGTTGATTGTGTTGAATGAACAAGACAACTGAGAGGGGGGTGAATCAATTGTAACAAATTAAAAATTCAAAACCCTCAATAGTAATTAGATCCACATGCATTCAAAAGTATCCTTAGGAAGAATCTTAGTAAATATGTCAACAATTTGATCCTTTGTAGGTACATACTCAAGTGTCACTTCATTCTCCATAACATTCTCTCTCAAAAAGTGATACCTAATTGATATATGATTTTTCCTTGAATGCATCACTAGATTCTTTAAAATATTAATTGCACTTGTATTATCACAATAGATAGATATAGGCTCATCATATACAAATTTGATATCCTTCAATGTCTATATCATCCAAAAAAACTTGTGTACAACATATGCTGCAACAATATACTCAACCTCTACAATGGATAAGGAAACTGAATCTTGCTTCTTACTCAACCATGACACCAATCTACATCTAAGAAAGAATGCACCACTACTTGTACTTTTCTTGTCATCAACACAACCAGCCAAATATGCATTTGTATCACGCTTAATGTGAAATCG
Organism: Sequoia sempervirens; assembly: GCA_007258455.2. Taxonomy (NCBI): domain Eukaryota; kingdom Viridiplantae; phylum Streptophyta; class Pinopsida; order Cupressales; family Cupressaceae; genus Sequoia; species Sequoia sempervirens. Next base: position 355,805,482 of record VDFB02373365.1, read on the forward strand.
ATTATCCTTAGGATACCTCACCATGTCCACAGGAGTGCCTCTTAAATATTTGAATATCCTCTTCACATTTGCAACATGGGTTTCTTTAGGATCTTCTTGAAATCTAGCAACAAGACAAACTGCATGCATGATATCTAGTCAAGTAGCAATTAAATATAGCAGTCTACCAATCATAGATCTATACTTGCTCTGATCAGCCTTACGTGAATCATCATCTTTGCTTAATTTACAACCAATCACCATAGGAGTACATACCAGATTGGAGTCATCCATTCCAAACTTCTTCAACATTTCTTTGACGTACTTAGACTATGAAATGAAAATCCTTTGTTTGTTTGATTGATTTGTAGCCCAAGGAAGAAATTCATCTCCCCAAACATTGACATTTCAAACTCTTTCTACATCTATTCAAGTAAATTTCTTGCACATAGCTTCATTTCCATCAAAGATAATATCATCCACATACACAACCACTATCAAGATCTTGTCTTCCTCAAATTTAAAGTAAATAATATACTATCTACAGTTCCTTAGTGAATCCTTGTTGTATCAAATACCTATCCAACCTTGCATACCAAGCTTTGGAAGTTTTCTTCAATCCATAAATTTCCTTCTTTAATCTACATACCATATTTAGTTTCTCTAACAACTGAAATCCTTCGGTTGTTCCATGTAAACCTCTTCTTCCAATTCTCCATTCAAAAAAGAAGACTTCACATCCATTTGATAAAATTTAAAGTATTTATGTGCTGAAAATGCCAAAAACATTTTGAAAGCTTCCATCCTATCCACAAGAGAAAATGTCTCCTCCAAGTCTATTCCTTCCACTTTTGAGTAACCCTTACACACAAGTCTTGCCTTATTCCTTTCCACTTCTCCATTCTCATTCAACTTGTTTCTTAATACCCACTTAGTTCCAATTATATTCTTGTTTTTTGGTCTAGGAACCAATTCCCAAGTCTGATTTTTCTCAATCTGCATAAGTTCTTCCATTTCCTTCATCTAATGTTCATCTTTGCATGCCTCACTTACTGTTTTAGGTTCAACTTTAGAAAGTAAACACAGATTTACCTCAACTTCAGAAGCTTTGCTTCTTTTCAATACACCTTTCCTTTTGTCTCCAATGATTTTTTTTTTTCGGAATGATTCTTTTGCACATACTTAGGGGTCTTCTCCAAATATTTTTCCTTTTCATTCTGTACTTCTTTTTCATTAGGTTTTTCTTCTTCTAATTCTTTGCAATCAAGTTCATCTAACACATATCCATCTACTAAAATTGAATTATGCAAATTTTCATCAACCTTTACATTTGCACTTTCAACAATCTTTCTCAGCCTTTTGTTGTAACATCTATTAGCTTTGCTTTTAGTAGAATATCCAAGGAAGATACCTTCATCAAACCTTGCATCAAAATTTTCTAATTTTTCTTCTTCTCTTTTGATGTAACATTTGCTTCCAAACACTCTAAAGTACTTCACAATAGGAATCCTTCCATACCATAACTCACAGGGAGTCTTTGTGCTATTAGTTTTGGATTGTACTTTGTTAAGTATGTAAACAACAATATGAATAGCTTCTCTCTAATAGAGTTATGGTAGATTTTCCTCTTTCATCATAATCCTAACAACTTCTTGAATCATTCAATTTTTCCTTTCAATAACTCCATTTTTCTTAGGATTTCTAGGGGTAGATAAGTGCCTCTTTATGCCATGAAAATCACAAAACATGTTAAACTCATTGGAGGTGAATTCACCACCTTTGTCAGACCTCAAAAATTTTATTTTCAGATCCATTTCATTTTCAACCATAGCTTTAAATGCCATGAATTTATCTAATGCATCGAATTTCTCTTTAAGAAAAGTAACCCATGTCATCCTACAATAATCATCAATCAAAAGCATGAAATACATGTCACCTTGAATAATTCTCACCCGTGTAGGACCACAAAGATATGTATGTACTAATTCCAGTAGTCCAGTAGCATATTGTTCCTTTCCTTTAAAACTACTTGTTTATTTTCAAATTGACAACTCTCACAAACAACATTGGTAGGCCTTGCGATTCTTGGTAGATCTCTTACTACATGAACTGAATTGATTCTTTCCAAATTAGTAAAATTCATGTGACACATCCTCTAATGCCATAGCCAACTATCACTAGTCTGATACATAAATCAATGTCCATCAACACCCTTAAGTTGATAAATGTTTCAATTTGTCCTTTTACTAGCAACAATCACTGTTCCAGTCCCTTTTCTAAAGTCCCTTTTCTAATGTCACAAATTTCATCATTAAACACAAGATTATATCCTTTGCTACACATTTGTCCAACACTCAAGAGATTATTCCTTAAACACTTAACATAGTAAACATTATCAATATTATGCTTGCCATCAAAACTGATCGAACCTATTCCACAAATCTTATCTCCTGAATCATCTCCAAGTTTAACCAATCCTCCATCATGTTTTTCAAGTTTGAAAAGCATAGTTATGTCTCTAGTCATGTGATTAGAGAAGCCACTATCAACAACCCAATAATTCTTATCTTCTTTAACATAAAAAGCAGAAACCAGAGTACCTTCAACCTTATCCTTCTTCTCCAGATCACTTTCCTTCACATAAATTTCAAAGTTAGCAGAACTAGATTCTTATTTTATAGCCAATAACAAGCATTCATTATCCTCAACATCTCCATAATCAGATTCATCATCATAAATTCCAGCATTTTCCCTAACATAGTAATCTCTTTTAATCATCTTTCTTTTGTTCTCCTTATTCTTATTGTTTGCAGCTCTTTTTGGACATCTAGAAGCATAATGACCTATATCACCACATATAAAACATTTGAAAGGTAGTTTACCTTTGTACTTACTGGTGCCCTTTTTCATCTTTCTCACAAAGTTATCTTCCACATCATCAAGATCATCTCCATCTAAATCTTCAATCTTTTCTTATTTTCCAACCTTAAAAGCAGTCTCCACTTTTGTACCATTTTTCAAACCAAGCTTTCTCATCTCAAATGAAGTTAGTGTACCAATCAATTGATCTCTAGAATAAGTATTAAAATTTTCAACTTCCTCAATAACAAATAATTTTTCACTATAAGCATCGAGAAGAGTTCTAAGAACTTTCGTTACCACCCTAAGCTCTTGAACTTGTGTACCAAGACCTCTCATAGCACTTACCAGTTCATCAACCCTTTGCACGTAGGTTGTAATTGTTTCATCTTCAGAAATTCACATATTCTCAAATTGTGCCTTTAGATTTTGCAACTTTGCTTGTTTAACCTTTTCATCTCCTTCATAAATACTCTCAAGCTTATCCCAAACTTCTTTACCAGTATTAAGATTCATAACTTTAACCAATTTAGAATTTCAAAGACTATTTTACAAAATAATTTTTTCTTTAGCATTTACCTCATGTGCCTTGATCTCATCACTTGTGCTTGAACCATTTGCAAGTACAGTATATGTAGTCTTATAAGCCTTTTCAATCTCATATCCCTAAAATGCTAGATATCCTTCAATCTTTGTCTTCCAGAATGCATAATATGTTCCATCAAATCTTAGTGTAATCAATTTTCTTCACCATGTCGAATCTACCTTAAGTGATTAAGCTCTTCTCCAAGGAACCTCACTCTAATACTAATTATTGAATGAACAAGACAACTGGGAGGGGGGCGAATTAGTTGTAGAAAATTAAAACTTCAAAGCCCTCAACAATAATTAGATTCTCATGCATTCAATAAACCCTTATTTTGTCAATGTGATTAATCATGAAATGCAAATAACAGAAACTAAAATAACAACACCACACATAAGAGAACACCAGATTTATGTGGAAAATTCAATGAGGGAAAAAACACAGTGAGGATTAGCTCACAATATAAGTAATTTCAAAACTGGTACAAGGGCTCACTACCAGAATAAGAAACATTATCTATAAAGGCTCACAGGTAGGTCTCACTGCCACAAAAAGGAATACAAGAAGATAGAAGATAAATGTTGTATAGAGAACACTTTCTCAATACAACAAGAATCCACCATAATTGCTCCAACACTTTCACAACTTTGTTTGAAAGATTATAAACACCTTCAGCTCACTACATTCAAAAGTGCAACACTTTGAAGTTCACACTGCTCTACACAAATTCGCATCACACACATCACTCACATCTATCTTGCTTCTCTCTTGATTCATTATTACAACTCAAAAAAACTCCACACTTATTTATATCAACCTCAAACACCTTCTCCAAGGTTGAAAACTATCTGTTATACTTACAGAATCAAATTAGTTCATCAACTAAATATTCCCGCAATGGATAGGAATGAAAGGGGACCAAAAAAAACTTAACTGAGACCCAAAATTAAATCTCACATACCACACTACACTTCCATTAATACTTGAACATTTTCAAATGTAGTGTAAACACCAGGTCAACTATTACCCATGGAAACACATTAAACATTAAGTACACACTTTTGAAACTTTCAATACACCTAATCATGAATCCTATTGACATAAGCTAAAGAACAACACCATTGAATCTCCTTCAAAGCCACAAGTCCTAAAAAGTAACTACGGATAAATGTGGAGAAAATAAATTTCTCCTAGACACCTCTGTACAACACTGCAAAACCGATTCACATATTGGTGAACACAACTTCCTCTAACCAACAATCTAGAAACCAAAATTCTGAATATAGAAACCTCTAATAACCTTGAACAACATATCGGATCTGCACAAGCATAGCATCAACACATAAGAAACGTAGAGCACAATATCGAAACACACTCTGAATACTTGCACAACACTATTCTCTTTGTTTATCAAATTTTCTCAAAAGCACTTGGAAACCAAGTATTGGAGACATCTTCTCAACTCATTACTTCATTCCAACTCATCTCTAGACACTGCAACAAAAAGATAGCTCCATGTACTCACAATACTTCCTCAATATTTGTTTCCTCTTTTCCACAATTTTTCTCAATATCCTTGACATCTTCATCATGCAATGACTTCCTTAACACATAATTGACATCAATGAAAACACTAGTTAGTAGACTTATTGTTGACATCAATGAAAACACCTTCATACTTGCAATAGTTTGTTGTTTGTGTAAGCATGGTGAAACATGTTGGTGTAGATTTGGGTTCTAGCTAACCCTTTGTGTGGTCTACCTTCACTTCATTCCATTGAAGAAGTGGTTAGTACCGACCTATTTGTTGGTTGCATATTTGACCTATAGACACCCAAATTTAATTACTCCCATATGATCAAATTTCCTCCTTTATTCATCAATTCTGTCAATATTAATTTATTTAATTAATATTGCGCTTCTCACATAAGACTCTTAAAGTGTTTAATTTAATAATTAAATACTTTATTTGATCCTTTATCTTCTCTAAATTAAATAAATACACCAATTTATTTAATTTAGTCATCCTAATCTATTGAATTAAAATCAATTTAAAATTCTCTTTTTCCCCTCCTTGTCACATCCTCCATAATCCATCTCTAATATGAATTAATTTAATTAATTCATATTTAGGGTGTGCATCCTCTTAATCAAAGATTAATGTCACATCCTCCTACATTTGCCACTTGTCTCTAATCTTCCATTAATTATCATAATCAAGTGTTTGCACAACTTTAATCAAAGTCATTAACCATTTTAGCACCACTTTTTGTCAATTCTTCTATTTTTCCTTTTTGGACATTGACCCTCCTTCCCATGAGAATTTTTAATTCTCATTTATTCATCCTATGTCTCTCTCCTCCCCATGTGAATTTTTAATTCACATTTTGTCTTTCCAAGGCTTCTAGAATATTTGACATGTCACCTCATACACATGTGACCAATTCCCACCTTTTTGGAGACCCTCTCTTATCCTTTAGACTCTCTAAGAATGTGAATTTTTAATTCACATTTATTTCTCCAACCACCTCTCCTTTTCCCATGGAGATTTTTGAGGAATTCCAAAATTCCTCAAATGTCCCTTTCACTCTCACTTGGGGACAACAAATTCCTTTTTGAGGAGATCTTCTCACTCCCCAAGGTACTTGGAAGGTACTTGTCCTTCCTCCACCTCATGTACCTTTTGGCCACCTCATTTACACCTCACCTCCTCTTAGCCACTTCACCATCCACATGTCAAGATGTGAGGGCTTGTGAGTTCTCAACCCACCATAGCCCTTCATCTTGACCTTGTTGGATCAATCTCAACCATTGAATTCTCTAGAGAATTCAAATTCTCCTATAAATACCCCCTCCTCAAGGGCATTTAAGACACTTAGCCATTTTATAACTACATGCTGCCATTTTGTGCACTCATCTAACCTTCAATTACATTCACTTGCATTTACATCCAAGCATATAGTCAAATCCTTCATTTTTAGCCACATCAAGAGCCATCAAGGAGCATACATATCAATCCAAATCAAGGGCCAACCAAGGAGTTTCAGCTGCAAGAAGGAAGGTATATCATTTGTCTTCATTTAACACTTTCCTCTTTGTATTTTCAAATTCCTTAGGCTAATCATTGAGGTGTTTCATTATGTTTTCCATTGCATTTTAATTGCTTAGAATAGGTTAAACATCTTGATATCACATGACCTATGCATATGTTTCATTGAGGTTGGCACAAAGAACGCTTTTAAGATTGTGGAGGACATATAAGAAAGGTCAATTATTGGAGATGTGTGTGGAATGTTTTGAGATGTGAAATGATGTGAATGTGATCAAGTGTGGTGATCTGAGTGCGAGCTTAAATGCCTAAGGCTACCAAATGTATTGAGTAGAAGGTTTCTACATTTTTTAGTATGCCTGAAGTTGCTAGAGGTAGTGAGCTAAAGGTTGCAGATGGTGTAGAGTTGTTGTGGAAAATCTCCCTATTTATCTGAGGTAGTGAACCTCCTTGTAATAGTCTTCTTTTATTCTTCTTTCTTCCCGATAGTGAGTCCTTTTGGAAATGCACCCTTTTAGAAACGAGGATATTGTATTCAGTGTTGTTATTCATAAATATGTGAGTTAATCCTCACCATGGTGTTTCCCTAATTATGGTTTTGTATGTAAATCTGGTGTTCTCTTGTGTATGGTTGTTGTGTTGATTTTTCATATGTTTACTTTTTGTTGATGCTTATTAAGGGTTTGAAGGTTCATAAGGGTTTAAGGATTAATGAGGGTTTGATGATTTTAATGTACAACTGATTCACCCCCTCTTAGTTGTCTTGTGTGTCTAACAATTTGTATCAAAGTTATGGTTCCTTTGAAAAATCTTAATCGCTTGAGGTAGATCCGAATGGAGTATAGAAAGGATGTCAAAGTGCCTATGTTTGATGGAACAAATTATGCTTTATGGAAAGCTAGGATGGAAGCTTTTCTTGTCTCATTAGAGTTTGGTGTTTGAAAGTAAATGGAGAGTGGATATACTATGCCTGCTATTGCTTCGAGAAGTGATGATGAGATCAAGGACTATGACAATAATGGAAAAGAAAGGAATGCTATCCTGAGTGGACTTTTAGATTTATAAGTTGTGAAGGTGATAAGCCTCAAAATTGCTAAAGAGATTTGGACAAAGTTGCAAAGCATCTATGAAGGAGATGATAAGGTCAAGCAAGCAAAGATGCAAAATCTCAAAGCCAAATTTAAAACCTTGAGGATATCAAAAGATGAAGGTATTGCAACCTACATGCACAGAGTGGATGAAATTGTTAATGCTATTAGTGGTCTTGGTGGAAAACTAGAGGAAAGTGAAGTGGAAAATGTATTAAGAACTCTTCCTAAATCTTGTATTGCTAAAGTTTATGCTATTAAGGAAGCTCAAAATTTGGATCAATACACTAGAGATCAAATGTTTGGTGCTTTAAATACTTTTGAATTAAGAGAGTTTGAAAAAGAAGATACAAGGAAAGAAACTGCTTTTAAAGTTGGAAAGAAGGAGAAGAATGATGAGCCTGATTCAAATGATGTTGATGAGGTGGACGCAAAGTTTGTAAGAAGATTAAAAAGGGGACTAGAAAATACAAAGATAAGTTACCATTCAAATGTTTCAATTGTGGAAAGATAGTTCATTGTGCTTCTAAATATCCAATCAAAGTTTTAAATGATAAATGTAAAGATCACAAAGGTAAATCTGTCAAGAAGAGTTATTATATTAAAGAAGATAGTGGTGTATCTGATGATGAGGAATTAAACAATTCAGATGATGGAAGTGATGAATGCTTATTCATGGCTTTAAATTTTGGAACTAATTCTACTAATCCTAAAAGATGCGTGAAGGAAATTTCTTTAGAAATAAGTTACAATATTGAAGGAACTATGTTGAGTGATTTTCAATCAAGAGAAGAGAAAAACTACTGGATTATTTATAGTGGATGCTCTAATCATATTCCAGGTGATAAGAGTACATTTTTTAAGCTTGATAAGTATGATGGTGGTATTGTTAAGTTTGGTGATGATAAATATACTAAGATCTATGGAAAAGGTTTGATTAGTTTTGATGGAAAGCATAAAATAGATGATGTTCTTTATGTCAACCTGGTCTCCGATATAATCTTCTTAGTATAGGAAAAATTTGCAGCAAAGGATACAAACTTGGTGTTTTAGGATGATAGTTGTGAAATCAGAAAAGAAAGCTCAAGAATCTTGATTGCAGTAGGAACAAGAATAGAAGGAAATTTTTATCAACTCAAAGGTGGTGGTGTTAAGTTATTTATGTCTCAAATCAATAAAATTTGGCTATGGTATAGAAGAATGGGTCACATCAATTTTGATATCCTAGTGAAGATCGACTTTATTGATGTTGTGAGAGATCTGCCAAGAATTACAAAGCTTATCATTGTAATTTGCAAAGAGTGTCAATTCAGAAAGTAGAAAAATAGAGAGGTTCTGATGTAGAGCAGGTGTTCAAACTCAATCTAATAGAGGCATATTTCACAACAATGGGTTAATTCCTTGACATACTTAACTCTCTTCAACTTGACATGACCTTAACAAGGCTACACAACTTCAAATGGGAACTAGCACTCCAATATCTTCAACAAACAATTGAAACACCTTGAACTATGTGGCACTGACATGATTAAACCAATAATGACTCCCAAGGTCTCAGACTTCACAAAATACAAAACTTCCTTTAGACTGTCCCAAGTTACCCTTCTTGCTCACTTAAGGTTACAACCACACAAATGGACTCTATGGTTTTAGAGGCTTAATCAATACTTGGAAACCTTTCCATGGGTTAAAGATGACCTAATAAACTCAACTAACCCACTCAAGAAACTATGAGACCATATCTATGGACTTCTTTCTCACAGGCTGTCTTATTCCTAGTAGTATTCACAATAGGAACAGTCATGCCCAACTTTTGAAGAAGACCTTTAATCAAGACTATAAGGATAGTTTTAGACACCCTTTAAAGCACTTGATAACATATCAAATTTGTAGATAAGGTTGTTTTGAAACAGAGACCTTGAATCAAGATTGTTACGCTCCATTTAGGCCTATTTAGGCTTGCTCACAAGAGGGTTTATAGATTCTCTACCTTCCAGGCCTCTATCTTCCACACGAGCACTTCAAACACCTCACAAAATTTCTACCTATGCTTCTCAAATAATTCCCCAAACTTTTCCAGAGATTCTTTATGAAACCCTAACATCTACACATCATTTCTTGCTCAAAAACATGCTTTTACCAGCCTAGAGCGTCATCATTCTTGCACAAAACCTTATTCCTAACTTTTGTAACTTGGAGAGCACAAAGAGCATGTCCACATAGACCTATGCAACAATTTTTATGGATTTTCACCTGTGATATATTGGGAAACTTATTTTTTCCTATGCCACTGGTTAACCCAACTAAGGTTTCAAATGGTCTACAAAGAAAATGTAATATCTCTCTTAATTATTAATGAAAAGGGATGAAACAAAAAATCCATAGAAACTAGACTTAACCTTCTATCATCTACAGTAGGATTCAAACCTTCATTTTTCCATACAAGCATGTGCCATTGAGAGGAACCATAAGGAACACAATAAAATGCAAAAAATGAAATGTTTATTGCTCCAAACCTTCAACCCAAAAACAACGGTGGAACCAAGTCTTTTTAACCTTTCCCAACCAGTTCCAATAGTTACAAACCAACTTCTTTTAATTCCAACTGACCCTGCCACTTCATCTTCCTTTTGTTGCATTTTTGTATTTTACAACATGACAACTTTTACAATATTTGCAATATGATTCCAAAATGAACTCCTAGGACTTAAACTAGACTCAAATAAGTTCAAAATAGTCCAAAGACCTTATTACAAGAACAAAACATCAAACTTAAATAAAAAATCCAAAGTTTCTTTATGGAGGCATGAACTCAACCAGGTGCTCCTGAACCATTCTCCCGAAGAAAGAAGAATTCAAGTCCCTTTTGAATTGAAAGTAGGAATTATCTTGCTTTATGTATTCTATCTTCTGCCTTTTGGATTCCTTGCAACATTTCCATGCTATCTTCATCTTTACCTTGGTTTTCATCTTGTCAATGTAGACTTGCTTTCCTTTTGTTTTGCTACCTTGTAACTGATCCCTTTTTCCTTGATGGAATATACACTCTGCCCTAGCACCTTGTTCTCCTTCCAAGATATGCTTCATCTTAGATTTTGGTCTATCTCTCCTTAAAGCTGCAATAACACAACTCTTTTTACCCATCCTTGCAATAATAGATGTTGCTCTCTTCTTATTGTCTACACAATCAACAACCTTTCCTTCATCCTTGTCAATTTGGAAAACAGGTTATGGACCCTTTGTCTTGAAATTAAGCCACTCAACTTCATCTTCACCAATCTACCTGATCAATACAAACATAAAGTAGGTTGCACTCCCATACTCCAACTACAGATGTGGAGTGTCTTCAATCACCTTGAAGGTTTTGTCTTCCCACTTTGCATGAGAAATAACTCCTTGCCTTGTACTATTATCTATTAACACATCAACATTCTCTTGCAACAAGTATTGGACATCTAATGGAAATTGATCAATCCTAATTGTTGTTATAACAGTCATATGTTTACTTACCATTTTATTAGCTGACTCTTCCTATTTTCTTGGCTTTTGTTCTTCAATCAAGGACTCCTTAATGTTTGTTTTTGTTGCTCCCACTTGTCTTCTTCTCTAAACAATCTTCTTGATAGGCCACATAACCTTCTTCTTGAATGGTAAATGCCAACCTTGCATCTCAAGTTTCATTTTTTTCTTCCATATTTTCTCCAATTTCCCTCATTAGTTCCAAAGTTTTCCTCAACTCTTTTATCTCTTGATCCACATCTATTTGTTTTTCCTTCTCCTTTTCTTTCTTCATCTCTTTTTCCTCTCTTTTCATCACTTGTTTCTTTTTCTGTAAACCCTCACTCTGCAAGTATCTCTTCCACAAATCCATTCTTCACACACACAACTATCCTCTACCCAATAGAATTCTGGAAGATGCACTCTCCAAGACCTCTTCTACCCACTTCCTCTGAGTGGAAGAAATCTACACACCTTCTACCCAGCTTCATCACTATTAGAGGATACAACAAACCTTCTCTCACAACTCCCTCTCAGGGTCTTCCATCTCTAATACCAATTGATGTAGAGCAAGGGTTCAAACTCAATCTAATAGAGGCATATTTCACAACAATGGGTTAATTCTTCAACATACTTAACTCTCTTCAACTTGACATGACCTTAACAAGGATACACAACTTCAAATGGGCACTAACACTCCAATCTCCTCAACAAACAATTGAAACACCTTGAACTATGTGGCAATGACACGAGTAAACCAATAATGACTCCTAAGGTCTCAAAATTCACAAAATACAAACCTTCCTTTAGACTGTCCCAAGTTACCCTTCTTGCTCACTCAAGGTTACAACCACACAAATGGACTCTATGGTTGCAGAGGCTTAACCAATACTTGGAAAAATTTCCACAGGTTAAAGATGACCTTATAAACTTAGCTAACCCACTCAAGAAACTATGAGACCCTATCTATGGACTTCTTTCTTATAGGCTGCCTTATTCCTAATAGTATTCACAATAGGAACAGTCATGCCCAACTTTTGAAGAAGACCTTTAACCAAGACTATAAGGATAGTTTTAAACACCCTTTAAAGCACTTGATAACATATCAACTTTGTAGATAAGGTTATTTTGAAACAAATACCTCGAATCAGGACATGGGAATTAGCTCTAGTTATAGTTTTGAACTAAGGTCTTTGTTTCAAAACAGATGAGAGTTGGATCAAAGCTATAGAAGAACTAAGGAAAATTGAGAAAAATTAGACATGGGAATTGGTCCCAAGACCAACAGACAAGAATGTGAGGAACTAAATGTGTTTTTAGGAAAAAAATGAATGAGGATGGAAAAGTTGTTAGAAACAAGGCTAGACTTGTGTGTAAGGGCTACTCACAAGTGGAAGGAATAGATTTTGAAGATATTTTTTCCCCAATGGAAAGAATGGAATCCATTAGGATGCTTTTGGCATTTGCAACACATAAAAACTTCAAGGTGTATTATATGGATGTCAAGTCTGCATTTTTGAATGGTGAACTAGAAGAAGAGGTGTACATTGAACAAATAGAAGGTTTTCAATTATTAGAAGATTTTGATATGGTCTGTAGGTTGAAAAGGGAATTGTATGGACTAAAAAAAGCTCCTAGTGCTTGTTATGAAAGATTGGATAAGTAATTATTGCAATAGGGATTCAAAAAGGGTATTGTAAATAGCAACCTTTACTTCAAGGTTGAGGGAGATCAAATCCTGATTGTGGTAGTGTATGTTGATGACATAATCTTTTGAGGAAATGAAGGAATGTACAAAAGGATTGCAAAGGAGATGCAAAATGAGCTTGAGATGTCTATGTTTGGGGAGATGAATTTCTTCCTTGGACTATAAATTAGTCAATAAAAAATATGTATATTCATTTCACAATCAAATTATGTTAAGGAAATGCTGAAGAATTTTGGAATGGAAGATTCTAAACTGGTATGTAATCCCATGGTTTCTTGTTGGAACTTGAGCAAAAATGATGAATCTTCTAAGACAAATCAGAGCAAGTATAGATCAAAGATTGGTGGACTACTATACCTAATTGCTACTAGACCAGATATCATGCATGTAGTTTGTCTTGTGGCATTATTTCAAGAAGATCATAGACAATAACATGTGGCAGCAGTTAAAAGGATATTCAGATACTTGAAAGGCACTCCAAACTTTGGTCTATGGTATCCTAGGGATACTGATTTCTCTTTGAATGCTTATACAGATGCAGATTGGGTAAGTTGTGCAAATGATAGAAGAAGTACAAGTGGAGGTGCTTTCTTTCTTGGAAGCAGATTGGTTTCTTGGCTGAGTAAGAAGGATTCAATGTCACTATATACTGTAGAAGTAGAATATATTGTTGTAGTATCATGTTGCACATAGGTATTTTGGATGAAGTAGACATTGAAGGATATCAAAGTGTCATATGATGAACCTATTTCTATCTTGTTTTATAATATAAGTGCTATGAACATTTTAAAAAATATGATAATGCATTCAAGGATAAAACATATCTCTATCTGGTATCACTTTCTAAGAGAGAAAGTTATGAAGAATTAAGTGAAGCAGGAGTATATGCCTACAAAAGATCAAGTGGAAGAAATTTCACAAAGGATCTTCCAAAAGATACATTTGAGTATCTACAGTAGAAGCTAGGGTTCATTGCCCCTCCTTTCAACTAGATGCATAAGTGGTGCATTTGTCTAGGAAGCAATTCAAGAAGTATTATTTTGTCCTAAAATGATGAAGGGTACCTCTTAGGGGGAGTAAGTAGTGGTGTCTTTGGATAGTGCATGCAGGGGGAGCATATCGTGTGCCCCTAAGGGGGAGAGTATAGTAGAGAGAAAGATGTGGAAAGAGAAAAGTTAAATGGGAGAGAAAGTAAGTTACAGGTGTCCTTTGTCATTTTTGTCAAAGGGAGGGAGAGTGATGCCTAAAAAAGATAGAGAGAAAAGGGGCAGAAGAAGTATGAAAAATAAAGGTAAAAGAAGAGAGTGAAGTCCAAAAAAAGTGTAAGAAATGTCCCAAAAAGGGGGAGAGCTTCTTGAGTTTTTCTTGATGCAGATTTTCTTTTGTTGTTGATGGTTTTTTAGAGCTAGCTTTGCCATCAATGACAAAGGGGAAGATTGTTGGAGATTGTTGGAGATTGTTGTAGTGTTGACATTGATGTCAATAGGGAGATTGTTGCACTATGTTGTCCTTAGTGTTGTCATTGGTGTCAACCTATGTCAACCTCTAGTATGGTGTTGAGCAGGTGTTGTAGATGGGGAGATTGTTGGTGTTTTAGATAGGTAGATTATTGGAATCTCTAGTGTGGTAGATGTTTGTGGTGTTGAGCAGGCATTGCTGATGTAGCTGGTTCACTTCGTTTCCAAGTGATTTTGAAAAAAATAATATAGAGTGTGCAAGGTGACAGAGGTGTTCTTTGTATTATGCTCCACATCTCTTAATGGTTGAAGATATGATTATGTGGTTTGGATGTGATGTTTAGAGGAGTTCAGAGTTGCTATATCTAGATTTTTAGGTTCTAGATCATGCGGTAGTAGAAGATGTGTTTGACAGTTTGTTTCCTATGAAGAAGGTTGTTTAGGAGAAATGGAATTGCTTCACATTTCTCCATGTTGAGGTTTCTTGTATTGTGAACTTGGAAACGTGCATATACTACTTGTATCTACCATCCCTTGGGGTGTTTAGTGTTTAATTATTCCACAAGGTTGGATTCATGAGTTGTGTTCTATGGCAGTGTGTTTGGTCACACAAAATGAAAGTGTTCTTTAGTTTCAGGTGGTTGTGCCAATGGTGTTGAATATTTCTATATGTTGTGGAGTGTTGCTATGTGGTTTCCATGTTGTTTTTATACATAGAGATGTACTTATTTGGTTGTGTATTAGTGTTAGTGTAGGTTTGGATGATCTAGCTTGATAGAGCAAATTATGGAGGTTTTTTGTTGTTTATGGAAGTATGGTGAAAAATGTCACTGTAGATTTGGGTCCTAGTTAACCCTTTGTGTGGTCCGCCTTCACTTCTTTCCACTACGAAAATGTTTGGTGTTGACCTATTTGTTGGTTGTATGTTTGAGGCACATACATTTCATTGAGGTCGACATGAATAATTTTTTTGAGGTTGTGGAGGATATATAAGTAAGGTTAATTGTTGGAGGTGTGTTTGAAATTTTGTGAGATGTGAAATGATGCAAATGTGATCAGGTGTGGTGATATGAGTGTGAGCTTAAATGCTTAATGCTAGAAAATTCAGTGAGTAGAAGGCGTCTACATTTTTAGTGTGCTTGAAGTTGTTGGAGGTGGTGAGCCAAAGGTTGTGGATGGTATAGAGTTGTTGTGGTAGATCTTCCTATTGCTTTAAGGTAGTGAACCTCCTTGTAATAGTCTTCTTCTATTCTTCTTTCTTCTAGACAGTGAGTCCCTTAGGTAGTAAGTCTTTGGTAGTGATCCTTTCTTTGATGATTTTAATGTACAATTGATTCACCCCCCTCTCAGTTGTCCTGTGTGTCTAACATTTTTATCATATTTCCATTGGAAATGATCATATTACTAGACTTGCAATAGATGAATGCATTTGTAGTAGGTAACCAAGGCCTCCCTAGGATTAAGGGGTATACTACAAGGTTTACTTTAGGTTATAAGACCATAAAATTTGTAGGGTATTTCCATGATTCCAATGTGATAGCCAAGTATTCTATAATACCCTTCGATTTAATAGTTGACCTGCCTGCTAGTTATAAAATAGTAGGCGCAGGTCATAGCGCCATTAACTAAAGTTGTTTCATGGTTTCCTTTTTTATAACATTTATGGCTGCTCCTAGGTCAATTAAGGCATTTTTTATGAGAGTTCCATTGATTTGGACATCTACCATAGGACTCCCAAGGTTTGCATATTTTTAAAAACTATATTTCATAACATGATGTCAGCAAGCTGTCATAAGACATGCATAGTCTAAGGGTCCTTCCATTTTCTACCTAACTTCTTAAGGCATAAATCTCTCAATGGTTTTGTGTATAAATTGGTACTTCCTTAATTTCTTGAATTATCAGTATTTAAATTATGCAAACATTTTTGAGTTTTCCTAACAGGTCAGATTTAGTTTCAAATGATTCTTTTGTATAGTTAGCCTTTCAAGGAATAGTGGTTCTAGACTTATGATATTTGGGTGAACCTGAATTTCTTTAGGTTCCCTTGGTTGTTTGTCCAAGATTTCTACTGGGGGCTCCTCATTAGTAAGCTTTGTGATGTGAGGAGATGAAGGCTCAACTAGCATGTTCCTTGAGCAGAGATGGACATCACTCACCTCAACCCAATAGGTTGGGTATTCAATGAAATGTCATTAGTAAAAGCCTGCTAAACAGGCTTGTTGTTAGGGTTAGGTGTAGGTTATGCTGACAGTTGAGGTGTTCTTAGCTATGATGGTGTACCATGGCTAGATTTGGCATTATGGTAGGTTGCTATGGCTGCAAGAGTTGTTGTGGATGCATTTAGTTTGCATTTTTTTTTCCATTATTGACCTCCATGCCACTATGATGGCCATTAGTTTTATTGGGGTGACCATTGGGTAAAAGAAAGAATTTGAGTACACGAAGAGGGGAAATTTTGGGCAAAACAAAAATTTTCGAAGGAAATGCGTACACATTTTCTTAAAAATGCGTACGTGTTATGGATCGGGTACCCAAGCCAGAATCCAAACACGTACGCACTCAGCTACGGGTATGCGAGCCAGAAACGCGTACGTGTTTTATAACACGTACAAGTTTTGAACAGGTACGCATACACATTTTGCGAAGGTATTTATTTTTTAAAAATAAACAGTTGTGTTTCATTTTCACTCACTATTTCTAGCCACACCAGAGAAGAGAGGTTCTTGATCACGTACGGGTTTCAAAGCTCGTGCTTGGTGAAAATTTTGACTGCCACCTCCTCTCGTCAACACACCCAACCTTAGTGACCTCCAGGTTGGTTGAATTCTGCCTTTTTTTTTGCTTTGTATCTTGTTTTTTTGTTTTGTAATTAGTATTCAGTTTTTGTTTCTTTAGTGTGTTTTAGTTCAATTTTTTATAGCTTTTAATTGCATTTAAAAAATAAAAAATTTCAACGAAACAGATAACGTTAAATTGTAAATTGAAAACCATAAAAACTAAACCTAAATTGGACACATTTAACTTAGAAATCAAAACCCTAGGTTACAAAATTTACATAGGTCCCTAAAAACTAATTTACACAGGTTAATCCTTGGTCCTAAACCCTAAAATGTAAACCTAAATCCCCATTTACCCTAAAATGTAAACCTAAAACAGGTTATTTACCCTAAAACGTAAGTTACGTAAAACCCTAAATTAGGGATCACAATTTATAGTCCATAGGTTCTACCTGTAAACTTTGGTATGTCATTGGTGATCCACACAACTACCAATGAAATTCATAAAGTTGACTAATAAAGGAGGTACAAAAAATCGATGCATAGATATATATATTAACCAACAAATTATTGATTTAATTATAATATATTCACATAATATAAATTTGATAGCTAATTTTATCTCAGCAAACTTCATGATTGTATAATTTAACTTGAGAAAGTGTACTAGTGAAGTAAAATAATGTACCTCATGCGAAACTATGTGCTTGATTTAATAAATGTATATATCATGATGCTAGTTGAAATGAGCATGTAATCACTCTATATCAATGTTATATTAGCTTATATAGTGTATGATGTATTCTCTTAAAAAAACATTGAAATGCAAGTCATACTTGCTAATCTAGACTATGTGCAATATGGATAGAGCTAGACACATAAATGTTATTAAATCAAATAAATATTAAAATGTGAAGCACGAATGATTTCTACCCAAATCTTATTTGGATAAGATCCTTTGTGAATTAAATGTAACGATGCATTATGATCATATTCAAACCTTAATTTATAGGATATTATTCATAAGATCTATAGGTTGAGTGTAATCTAATTCCTATTTTAACTCTCATGTGTAGTGGCATTGTTCTAGATTAGGAAAACTAAATGTTGTACTTTCTCTAAACTAGTGTATCAAAGATAGCTTGTAGCATGAACATTTCAATGGAAAATTCAAATTACTTTTTTGACAAACTTGATAGATGATGATTCGTAAATGCAAGTGAATTCTATAACCAAAGGTTTATTTTCTAAGTTTATTTAAATTTATTGAATTGATCAATTGATTCCTCACTTAGTGGTAGTTAGGTTCTTTTTTGAAAACCCGTGTGTCTAGAATTTATATAAATATGAAGGAAGAGTCTATGCCATAGAAAAGTTTCAAAAAATATATGATTACAAATTTTTTTTGGTCTAAATCACTTTAGATCCCCTCTTCCTTTTTAAATCATCCAAGAGTGCGTAGAGGTCCAAATAGGTGAACAAAATCCATCGTAACTTAACAACTTAGTTATATAATTGAAATCTAAAATTCCTAATTGTTGCAAAATCCATCGTAACTCAACAACTTAGTTATAATTGAAATCTAATTTATTCCTAATTGTTGATATATTGAAGCTATTCCTAGAATGTCACATATTTTATTCAAAGCACTAAGTTTAGGTGGTAGGGTTTCTCATTTACTTGTAAAAATTTATTAAAAAACATAGAAATGCAAGTCATACTTGTTGATCTAGACTATGTGCAATATGGATAGAGCTAGACAAGTTGTATAAATGTTATTAAATCAAATAAAAATTAAAATGTGAAGCATGAATGATTTCTACCCAAATCTTATTTGGATTCAAGATCCTTTGTGAATTAAATGTAAGGATGCATTATGATCATATTCAAACCTTAATTTATAGGATATTATTCATAAGATCTATAGGTTGTGTGTTTAATTAATTCCTATTTTAACTCTCATGTGTAGTGGCATTGTTCTAGATTAGGAAAACTAAATGTTGTACTTTCTCTAAACTAGTGTATCAAAGATAACTTGTAGCATGAACATTTCAATGGAAAATTCAAATTACTTTTTTGAAAAACTTGATAGATGATGATTTGTAAATGCAAGTGAATTCTATAACCAAAGGTTTATTTTCTAAGTTTATTTAAATTTATTGTTCATTGATCAATTGATTCCTCACTTACTGGCAAATTAGGTTCTTTTTTGAAAACCCATGTGTCTAGAATTTATATAAATATGAAGGAAGAGTCTATGCCATAGAAAAGTTTCAAAAAATATATGATTACAAATTTTTTTTGGTCTAAATCACTTTAGATCCCCTCTCCCTTTTTAAATCATCCAAGAGTGCATAGAGGTCCAAATAGGTTCAAAATCCATTGTAACTCAACAACTTAGTTATATATAATTGAAATCTAAAATTCCTAATTGTTGCAAAATCCATCATAACTCAACAACTTAGTTATAATTGAAATCTAAACCCTAAACCCTAAAAGCATTCATTTTGTTGTAGGACCTTAAAATGAAATTTGGTTTCCTTAGGCAACTCCACAAAATTTTATTCCCTTAAGCCATGGAACATTTTGTCCTAGGTCCTTACTAGACATAGATCCCCTTAAGCCATCCTATCACCCTAAATCATAAATTGATGTCTTAAGGGGTCCTAATAATGACATTTCTTAAGGGGATCAAAGAAGTTCTCAAAATTTGGTGAATAGAGTTGAAGCTCATCTTTGTTTATTTTGTACATTGCAATTAGGTCACTAGCATATATCTATGTGTCCCTTTAAATGTATTCTATTAAATTTTCATTCTTATCTTTAGTATTCTTTGAAAACAATGAATGAGATTATAAATTTTAATGTTAGTGTTAAACTTATAATTTCTTCTTAACTACTTTGTCCCACTATAGAGAACTTGTGTCTCTTATCATGAAATTTGAAAATTTAGATAAATCAATTTATGTCATCGGATTTAATTAAATTCTATGTCATACTTGATTAATACATCTATTCATTTTGTTGTAGGACCTTAAAATGAAATTTGGTTGCCTTAGGCAACTCCACCAAATTTTATTCCCTTAAGCCATGGACCATTTTTTCCTAGGACCTTACTACACATAAATCCCCTTAAAAGCCATCCTATCACCCTAAATCGTAAATCGATGTCTTAAGGGGGAATTTGACATTTCTTAAGGGGATCAAATAAGTTCTCAAAATTTGGTGAATAGAGCTTGACTCATCTTTTTTTATATATTTTATACATTGCAATTAGGTCACTAGCATATATATCTATGTGTCCCTTTCAATGTCTTCTATTAATTTTTCATTCTTATCTTTATTATTATTTGAAAATAATGAATGAGATTAAATAAATTTTAATAAAACCCCATAATTTCATTTCTACCCTTCATATTAACAACCCCACACTGGACTCAATTTAATGTGTGTACATGTTATATGAATTTTTAATGTTATGGATTTTTTAATGTTATAAATCAAATGATCTTCAAATGAAATATATTTTGAATTTGTGCATGTTCAATGTGATTTTTAAATAACTTTCAAATTGTGTGCATTATTTAATTAGTTTGTTGATATATATTTTTAATTTTTTAACATGCAGTTGCCATATCATTGCTTAGATGGATCCACTATTTAATTTTGAGGATTTCATGCCTGATCAAGAAATCCCTATAGATCCCAGTGTACATCCTAGTCCACCACATGAACAAAACCCTAGCACACCTCCACATTCTCCACCGCCTAACCCCCACCCCGTCGTCTAGTTGACCGGGATCAACTAAGAGAGAATATTCGAGCAAACCTGATTGTCATTCAAGGAAATATAGATCTCATAAAAAATGAGACTAGAGTCCCTCCACATCTCGCACAGTTTGCATCTACGATGCAAACTGTTGTTGATTTTGTTCGATCTATCGATGCGGACCTAGATAGGTTTCATCGATGGAGAGAAGAGATGAGACAATTCTATGCAGATGGATTGTCATATAAAGAAATCAATGACCTAAAAATTACTAAACAAGCCATATGCCAATGTTTTGTGAACCCCCAAACAAACCAACCAATACCACCCACAAAAAAATGAATTTCAATTTTATGGTGTAGGCACCCACAAATAGCTACTCATTTTTGGGAGAGATGGTGGATGGTGTTTGATACTCTACCACATGGAAACAGTGAGGTACCCTTATACTTTTTGAGAAAGTTATGGGCTGAGTTTGAGTTGGGTAAAAAACCCAACTATTTTGATATGAGGTCATTTCAGGGAGCTGGGCCTGGCATGCCCCAACATAGAATAGGAGCACGTGTCGATCCTCAGCGACGTGCTCTAGTTTCTCCTATTGTTCCTCCTCCTTCTCCTAGTGTTCCCACTACATTTCAACAGCAAACCATGTTATCAACATTAGGAGCATTAAGTTCACTTTCAAGACATCTCACTCAACAGACTACACACGCAGCCACTGAAGTGGCCAATAGAGAGCATGGAGGCTCGGGCTATAGGGATACTCATAAATCCACTTCAGGTGAGGCACATGCATCTGGGACGGGGTCATACCTAAATTTACTATATTCTGAGGATCATCCTACATAGGTATTTTCATCTTTTGAACTTAAATTTAATTCAAGCTTGAAATGTAAAAAATTCATGTAAATAATAACATCAAACTATATATAATATATAATATTAATTCAATAAGTTTTAGTTTGGTGTAGACGCATGATGACGTGATGCCTGAAACTCAATATGATCATCGTGTGTATATGTCGAGTGTTGTAGATCTGGGCTCACCTTTTGGACAGGTACTTGAACCAAAATATATTAAATAATTTGTGTGGATATATATATATATCTAATTTAATTTGAATTTGCACACATGTGTGAATTGACATATTATATCTAGATGCAGGGAGGTCATACTATCCCTAGTATTGACCAACCACAAGTTACAGTGGTGAGCGCTCCTGAGACATCATCAGCTCAGGTGCATACTTTCAAAAGTTTGTTAAGTTTAAATTAAATACACATCATAGATCTAATTTAATTTTTTTATTTACATACACATGTGTGAATGATCTATACGAACTATTGTACATCTATATGTAGGGATTTGATGAGATATTAAATAATTTGTGTGGATATATATATATCTAATTTAATTTGAATTTGTACACATGTGTGAATTGATATATTATATCTAGATGCAAGGAGGTCATACTATCCCTAGTATTGACCAACCACAAGTTACAGTGGTGAGCGCTCCTAAGACATCATCAACTCAGGTGCATGCTTTTAAAAGTTTGTTAAGTTTAAATTAAATACACATCATAGATCTAATTTAATTTTTTCATTTACATACACATGTGTGAATGATCTATGCGAAATATTGTACATCTATATGCAGGGATTTGATGAGATATTAAATAATTTGTGTGGATATATATATCTAATTTAATTTGAATTTGTACACATGTGTGAATTGATATATTATATCTAGATGCAGGGAGGTCATACTATCCCTAGTATTGAACAACCGCAAGTTACAGTGGTGAGCGCTTCTAAGACATCATCAGCTCAGGTGCGTGCTTTCAAAAGTTTGTTAAGTTTAAATTAAATACACATCATAGATCTAATTTATTTTTTTCATTTACATACACGTGTGAATGATCTATACGAACTATTGTACATCTATATGCAGGGATTTGATGAGATACCCATGGCGGGCTGCGCACCTGATACATCATCAAAATTTATGCATGGGCAATATCAGGTGCGTGATCACGAGGTCATATCATTCGAGGTTGTAAACTTTACTTTAAATCTCCTATACAATTTTTACGAACCTTTTATATATATATATATATATATTTGAGGTTTTCACATATTGTTTGCTTTATATGAATATGCAGGATATAATAGATCAGGCATTTGCATCTTCTCAATTGATAGTTATGCTACCCGTTGAAGAAAATGTGCTAGTTGATTCACATAACCATATGGTAATTTATGCATACTAGAAATCATTTTTACTATATTTACTCAATATTTAATTAGTTTTTTTTTTAATCTAAAAGTTTATATTTTCAATTTTAAATATGTTTAATTATATCAAAATTTCTAAATAAATTTAAATCTAATTTCAAGTTTCTTGTACTATTTTATAGCATGATGCGGGTACATCTAGTCGACATGGAACAAAGAGGAGACTTGATTTGACCAATCAGCCTAAAAGTTAGATGGTTTTATATTTTATGGACTACATATCTCTAGTTTTATTTCAATATATGTGTTGGACTTGACATATAAATTTTATGGACTATCTAGATCTCTAGTTTTATTTTGAACATGTTATTATCATATGTGCGTTTATTTATATCAGTGGACTTTAATATGATGATTATATATGCAATCAATTATGAGATCGTGTTATGTTCATTTTCATGATTATATGCATTCATACATATCTATATTTATATTTTATCTAATTTTCAAGTAATACATGCACTATATAAATTCTTATCTAGAATCAAATTTCATTTATATAATTTATCACATAGTTAGGTGACAAATTAAAACATTCCTTAAATAGTTTCTTAAATCATATTCATAATAAATTAAGGGCAAGTAATTTTAACTATTTTCCAATTACATAGCAAATATTTGAATCAATAAACAAAAAACTATCTCCTTGTATGTATAAAATGTATAATCTATACAATTGAATAATTATATAAAATGTGGTAAATAGAAGACATGAAACATGTATAATCTATAAAATTGGAACAAGATATTTAAAAAGTGACATCGAAAAAACATATATAATGTACATCAAGATGTTTAATACAACTATATAACATGATGAAACATATATGTGCATGTAGATACAATTAAAGCTTATCAACTTTTAGGTGAATACCAAAAATTGATATTTACATAGTCTCTTGATAAAATAGTTTTTTAGTTCAAATATCACATCGTAGACCGACTTGATGAGAACTTGCAAAAATAATTAATGTAAGTAACTACAATTTTTATGAGTCATTTAAGTAAAAAATTCATGCAAGAAAAGAACTGTATATAGCAAATTCCATACAAATTCAAATGATGTTAGCCATAGGATGGATTAAGGGGACCTAAGAGGATATATAGCTTAAGGGGGGTCTTAAGAGAATGCCTTAAGGGGAGTTAAGAGGATGAATCTCATGAACCCTAGGATATGGCTTAACGGGTCCTAAGAGGATTAAGGAGATGTAAGAGGATATGACTTAAGGGTCCTTTAAGAGGATGGCTTAAGGGGATGCAAGAGGGTGGATTAAGGGGAGTTGATAGAATGAATTGAAGGGATCTAAGAGGGTGGATTAAGGGGAGTTGATAGAATGAGTTGAAGGGATGTAAGAGGGTGGATTAAGGGGAGTTGATAAAATGACTTAAAGTGATGTAAGAGAGTGGATTAATGGTGCAGGAGCACCCATAGGTTGCCATAGGTTGTTTAGAAGGTCTGTCTAGGACAACTTTGTCTAGGACAACTAAGCAATCTAATTTAGTTCATTTGTATGTGAGCCTTAGTGGAATTTTTGTTGGGTTTTGATCAGATGAAGGTCATGTTGACCATAGAATAGGTGTCATAAGGTTCTAGCTCAAAATGAGGTTTTGGATTTTTAGGATTCTTGCAAAATGTTTGAAAATGTTGCTCAATTGGAGCTACAAGCGCCCAAGAAGATCCCAAGGGAGAGGATAACTGATTTGGTGACCTATTTATGGGATGCCTCGGCATTGGAGTGAGGTTGGAAGCATTTGATATTGTTTGAAGTTTTTTTGAATTCAAGGGAAGAAATTGTGATTGAGTGTGAATTTTCTGGTTTTTGCATTGAAGTGATGTTTTAATGGATTGATCATGGCACTATAATTTGTGTAGGAGGTAGAGTAGTTGTTCTTCAAGAATTGTGTGGCATTAGATAGTTTCCTTATTTAGTTTCAAGCATTGTTTGTAATTAGTTTTGGTTTTCATACTGTTGCTGGTCTGAACCAGGTAGTTTGTGAGTATGGAGTGTTAGTTCACTTTCCCACCGTACAAATTGTACAACCCTTTGGGATCAGTGACTAGACTCCATGGACATACATATATTAGGGTTTAGGGCCTTTGCAAACATAGGAGCTAATATGGGAGTCTTGACCTAGGCGAGCCAGGGAAGTGTCTGGCTAGGGAAGACCTTAGTGCAGAGCACTTGATTTGTAGGGGTGTTAATTTCCTGAAAAATTACCTTTTAGAGAAGGCAGGTATGAGTCTTTCCAAGACATGGTAAGGAGAAAGAAACTCCAACAATCCATCTGGTGAGGGAAGGACTTAATAGTTTGCAGATAAGCCAGGAAAGGGATTAAAAGGCCTAGTTTTGCTCATTTTCAGGTTAGGGTTTTGTATGGACAGCTGAGACCCAAGACCCCCAAAATCCTTGAGAGGTGGGTATATGAACTAGGAATCCCAAGAAAAGATTAGGGTGTTCTTTGGAAAATTCTGGAAAAAAACCTGATTTCTCAAAGGAGACCTAATAGGGTTAAAGGGATAGTAGCCTCCTAGGCCTAATAGTGGGGTTTGGTGAAAGCGACTTGCGGATGGAGCTAGGTGGACCCCTAATACACTTATAAGGATGGATTGATGAATTTAGAAGCACCTCCACACCCCTGTAAAACTAAATTCATGAATTTGGAGGATTAGTAGCCTTTAGGGTGGATTAAGGGCTAAGGCAAGTGTTTCAAGATTGCACCAAGTCTTGACTTGGAAGGAGATCTATGTTGATAGTTGGGTTGGAAAGGTAAAATCAGGGGACCCTAAGAAGGAAGAGGTCCTATAGATTGCAAGTGGTGGAGTGAGACACCCTAGAGGTCTTCCAAGCAAGACCTAGAGCATGAATCAGTGATTGATTCATCCAACCTCCCTATCAGATTGGTATCAGAGCAACAAAAGATTTGGGATAGAATATTGTATGTTGGAGATTGAGTCTAGTGGTTCTACACTCATGGTGACAAATATAGAATTGGCCAAGAAGGTCGAAGATCAGGAGGAAGACAATAGGCTATTGAGGGAAAGAATAGCCCAACTTGAGCAAGCAATGAGTAATGTGCAGACTAAGACTGATGAGGTTAGTGATAAGTTGGAAGGAAGGGTACCCAAGAGAGAAGAGGTTGCAGAGGAAGACAAGATCCCTAAACTTGACCCTATTTTGCAAGAAGAGCCTTTCTTGAAGGCATTGAAGGCTATGAGCGGAAAAGCACTTGAAGGCATACCACTATTTAGTGGGAAATTGGAAGCCGATCTAGTCATGGATTGGATAGAGGGAATGGAAAACCATTTTGAGTGTGATGGAGTCACTGAAGCACAGAAGGTAAAGGTGGCCAAATCAAGGTTGAGAGGTTCTGCCTTGACATGGTGGAAGTTTGTTTAGACAGAGAGAGAAAAGGAAGGCAAGAAACCTATTTCCCCTTGGAAGGGAATGGTTGCCAAAGTGAGAGAAGCATACATGCCAGATGATTATGAAATTCAATTGCATAAGAAAAGACAGAGCTTGAGACAAAGAGACCAAGATGTAAATTCCTATACAGAGGAGTTTCAAAAACTTTGCATGAGGTCTAATGTATCTGAGGAAGAAAGTCTTAAGGTGGCTAGATACCTTAATGGTTTGAAGTGGAACATTCAAGAGGAGATGACTCTTCTAAGTCCCAAAACAATGCACCAATGTTATAAATTGGCTATAAAAATTGAAGAGAGGAGTAAGAGGAAACAAGATCAGGCTTCCAAGAGTAGAGGAAAAGGCAGAGATCAAAGAGGACATAGAGGTGGATACCAAAGTACAGGGATTGAAAAAAGAAATTAGGGAGAGTCTAAACTCACAGAGCATGGAAGTGATACAACTTCTAGAGAAGGTTATGGAAGAGGTAGAGGATCTCAAGGAGGTTATAACAAAGGAAGAGGTACATGTAGAAGTAACTCTTACTTTGCTAGCATGAAGTGTTACAATTGTGGTCAAGTAGGACATCCAACTTATAGGTTCCCGGAGAAAGCATCTTCTTCAAATACAGAAAAGAGAGTAGCATATGCTCAAGAAGACACTGTGAGTGTCAAGTCACCTGAGGTTAGTCACATTGAGTCAGAAATGGGGGATAACTTGATGTTTAGAAGGGTTCTAATTAGACAACCAGTCAAAGAAGAACCAAAGAAAAGGAGAGCCTTATTCAGGGTGAGATGCAAAATACTTGGGAAGGTGTGCAAAGTCATAGTGAATTTAGGGTCTACTGATAACATTATCTCAGAGGAAGCAGCGAGGAAGTTAAAGTTGGAGAAGGTACCCCACACTAATCCTTACAAGGTGACGTGGTTGAATAAAGGGCAGAGTGTTCTTGTGAATGAGCAGAAAATAGTGGAATTCTCCATTGGAGGGTACAAAGACAAACTGATTTGTGATGTGTTTCCTATGGATGCATGCCATCTTCTATTGGGAAGGCCATGGCAATATGACAGAGGAGCTATCTATGATGGAAAGGAGAACACCATCTCGTTTAAGAAGGATGGTAAATCATTCAAGTTACAGTCACTGTTGGATGAAGAAGGACAGTCAAAGACCCCTAGTGTCTTGTTAAGCAGTGGCAAGGAGTTTATCAACACTCTTCAACAAGGAGGTGAAGGATATGTTGTTATGGTGCTTCCCAAGGAAGAAGACAAGGCCAGGAAGACAGTTATCCCATAGGAAGTCCAAAAGTTGCTTGAGAAGTTCAAGGACACAGTCAGTGATGGAACACCAGCAACATTACCTCCAAAGAGAGCTATCAGTCATCAGATTGACTTCATACCAGGGGCTTCATTGCCAAACAAAGTAGCTTATAAGCTCACACCAGATCAAAACCTGGAAGTGGCTAGGCAAGTGCAAGAGTTATTAGACCAAGGACTAATTAGGAAGAGCATCAATCCATGTGCAGTACTAGTGGTCTTAGCAAACAAGAAAGGTGGTAAGTGGAGACTTTGCACTAACTCTAGGGCTATCAATAGGATTACAATCAGATATAGGTTTCCTATTCCTAGGATAGAGGATTTGATGGACTGTCTTGGAGGGGCAAAATACTTCACTAAGTTGGATCTCAAGAGTGGATACCACCAGATTAGAATCAAAGATGGGGATGAATGGAAGACAGCTTTTAAGACAACTGATGGGTTGTATCAGTGGAGAGTGATGCCATTTGGACTCTCAAATTCCCCTAGCACATTCATGAGGCTCATGAATGAAGTGCTTAAGGATTTCACAAGTATATTTGTGGTGGTGTATCTAGATGATATACTCATCTTTAGTAAGACAGCAGAGGAACATTTGAAGCATGTGGAGATGGTTCTTAAACGGTTGCAGAAGGAGAGGTTAGCCATCAACCTAGAAAAGTGTGAGTTCTTCAAACAAGAGCTTGTGTATTTAGGGTTTGTAGTATCCCAAGGATCATTGAAGATGGACCCAAGCAAGGTGGAAGCTATCCTAAATTTTCCTACACCAACCACCGGAATAGAGGTAAGGAGTTTTCATGGGTTAGCTCAATTTTATAGGAAGTTTATAAGGAACTTTAGTGGCATTTGCGCACCAGTGCTTGATACTATCAAGGGTGGCCTAAAGACTAAGTTTAAATGGACTCTTGAAGTAGAGAAGGGTTTTGAGAAGTAGAAACAAGAAGTGGCAACTCAACCCATCCTTTTGTTACCTAGTTTTGATAAGCTATTCACAGTGGAATGTGATGCCAGTAGAATTGCAGTAGGAAGAGTACTAAGCCAAGAAGGCAGACCTATAGCTTTCTTTAGTGAAAAGCTCAATGAAGCTAAAAAGAAGTATTCTACTTATGAATTAGAACTATATGCTCTCGTGCAGTATCTTAGAAAGTGGAGACATTATCTCCTACCTAAGGAGTTTGTAGTGTTTACTGATAACTAGGCACTTAGCTACATCAACACACAAGAAAAGTTGAGTAATAGACACTTGAAATGGATGGAGTACCTCCAAGCCTTCACCTTTACTATCAAACACAAGAAGGGACAGTTGAACAAGGTGGAAAATGCACTAAGTAGGAGGTTGCTGATAGTGCAAGAGATTCAATTCAAAAGCATTGGAATAGAGAGTTTCAAGGATCTCTATGGAGAAGATGAAAACTTCTCTGAAGCATATAAGGTATGTTCTAATTTTGAGAATCACTTTCACAGTCAATTCTCAGAGTATACATTGCAGAGTGGACTTTTGTTCAAGGGGAATCAATTGTGTGTTCCCAAAGGTTCAATGAGAGAGAATCTCATCCAGGAGAAGCACAATGGTAGTCTCAGTGGTCATTTTGGTATCAAAAAGACACTGGAATTAGTGCAGAGGTTCTATTATTGGCCCAAGTTTCCAAGGGATGTCAGAAGGTATGTGGAGCAGTGTGTAGTTTGTATGAAATCCAAGTGGGGAGCTATCAATGCAGGTTTGTATCAACCTCTACCTATTCCCAACAGACCATGGGAATTCATTAGCATGGACTTTGTGGTAGGACTCCCTAAAACTAAGACAGGGTTTGATAGTGTCTATGTGGTGGTAGATAGGTTCAGTAAAATGAGTCACTTTGTTCCCTGCAAGACCACCCATGATGCTAGCTATATTGCTCACCTTTTCTTCAAAGAGATTGTGAGGATCCATGGATTGCCATTGAGCATTGTCTTGGACAGAGATGTGAAGTTTATGAGTCATTTTTGGAAAACTCTATGGAGTAGATTGGGTACTAACTTGTCTTTTGGATCAGCTTACCATCCTCAGACAGATGGAAAAACTAAGGTGATAAATAGAGTGTTAGGTAGCCTTCTAAGATTACTCACCAAGGAGTATGGACAAATATGGGACTTGGTCATATCACAAGCTGAATATGCCTACAATGATAGTGTGAATAGGACCATAGGTAGGAGTCCCTTTGAGATAGTAAATAGTATGCACCCAAGAGGTGTGTGTGAGCTCATAGATCTAGGAGCTATGGAGCATAGGAGTGGCCATGTAGAGGATTTCACTCAAACCATGAAGGAGATTCAGGAGCAAGTGAAGAAGACAATCACAGAGGCTACTCACAAGTTGAAAGCTAAGGTGGATATGTCTAGAAAAGATCTCCAATTTGTAGCAGGTGACTATTTCATGGTCCATCTCAACAAATCTACATTGCAGAAAGGAGTACCAACTAAGTTGCAGATGAAGAGAGTGAGACCATGTAAGGTGTTAGCCAAGTATGGAAATAATGCTTGCAAGGTGGAACTTCCTGCAGAATTAAGTATTTCACCAGTGTTTAATGTGGCTGACTTGATCAAGTATAAAGGATCAATAACTGATATGACTCTGGCTAGTACAAATGTCTTGGAGGATGTGAGTACTATAGTCTTACCACCTAAAAACCAGCTGTAAGTAGAAAGGATCTTGGAATCCATAGTGAAGAAGTCTACTCGGCACAAGGTGTACATGGAACATCTCATACAGTGGAAAGCCAAACTAGAGTCTGAGGCTACATGAGTGGAAGAAGCTCATTTCAAGAAGTGTGGCATTGATCTGTCTCTAATCTCTCCCCACATTCCTTAGTGTTTGGGCAGAGGGGGGAGAATGGTGCAGGAGCACCCATAGGTTGCCATAGGTTGTTTAGAAGGTTTGTCTAGGACAATTTTGTCTAGGAAAACTAAGCAATCTAATTTAGTTCATTTGTATGTGAGCCTTAGTGTAATTTTTGTTGGGTTTTGATCAGATGAAGGTCATGTTGACCATATAATAGGTGTCATAACGTTCTAGCTCAAAATGAGGTTTTGGATTTTTAGGATTCTTGCAAAATGTTTGAAAACGTTGCTCAATTGGAGCTACAAGCAGCCAAGAAGAGCCCAAGGGGGAGGATAACTGATTTGGTGACCTATTTATGGGATGCCTCGACATTGGAGTGAGGTTGGAAGCATTTGATATTGTTTGAAGTTTTTTTGAATTCAAGGGAAGAAATTGTGATTGAGTGTGAATTTTCTGGTTTTTGCATTGAAGTGATGTTTTAATGGATTGATCATGGCACTGTAATTTGTGTAGGAGGTAGAGTAGTTGTTCTTTGAGCATTGTGTGGCATTAGATAGTTTCCTTATTTAGTTTCAAGCATTGTTTGTAATTAGTTTTGGTTTTCATACTATTGCTAGTCTAAACCAGGCAGTTTGTGAGTATGGAGTGTTAGTTCACTTTCCCACCGTACAAATTGTACGACCCTTTGGGATTAGTGACTAGACTCCATGGATGTACATATAGTAGGGTTTAGGGCTTTGAAAACATAGGAGCTACTATGGGATTCTTGACCTAGGAAAGCCAAGGAAGTGTCTGGCTAGGAAGACCTTAGTGCAGAGCACTTGATTTGCAGGGGTGTCAATTTCCTGAAAAATTACCTTTCAGAGAAGGCAGGTATGAGTCCTGCCAAGACATGGTAAGGAGAAAGAAACTCCAACAATCCATCTGGTGAGGGAAGGACTTAACAGTTTGCAGAGAAGCCAAGAAAGGGCTTAAAAGGCCTAGTTTTGCTCATTTTTAGGTTAGGGTTTTGTACAGACAGCTGAGACCCAAGACCCCAAAAATCCTTGAGAGGTGGGTATATGAACCAGGAATCCCAAGAAAACATTGGGGTGTTTTTTGGAAAATTTTGGAAAACAAACCTGATTTCTCGGAGAAGGAGACCTAATAGGGTTAATAGGGCTAGTAGCCTCCTAGGCCTAATAGTTCAAGATTGCACCAAGTCTTGACTTGGAAGGAGATCTATGTTGATAGTTGGGTTGGCAAGGGAAAATCAGGGGACCCTAAGAAGGAAGAGGTCCTATAAATTGCAAGTGGTGGAGTGAGACACCCTAGAGGTCTTCCAAGCAAGACCTAGAGCATGAATCAGTGATTGATTCATCCAACCTCCCTATCAATTAAGGGGATGCAAGAGGGTGGATTAAGGGGAGTTGATAGAATGATTTGAAGGGATGTAAGAGGGTGGATTAAGGGGAGTTGATAGAATGATTTGAAGGGATGTAAGAGGGTGGATTAAGGGGAGTTGATAAAATGACTTAAAGTGATGTAAGAGAGTGGATTAAGGGGATGCAAGAGGGTGGATGCATAGAATGAGGTGAAGGGATGTAAGAGGGTGGATTAAGGGAGTTGATAAATGACATCAAGTGATGTAAGAGAGTGGATTAAGGGGATGCAAGAGGGTAGATTAAGGAGTTGATAGAATGACTTTGATGTAAGAGATGGATTAAGGGAGTTGATAGAATGACTTGAAGGGATGTAAGAGGGAGGGTGGATTAAGGGTTGATAGAATGTCTTGAAGGGATGTAAGAGGGTGGATTAAGGGGAGTTGATAAAATGACTTAAAGTGATGTAAGAGAGTGGATTAAGGGGATGCAAGAGGGTGGATTAAGGGGAGTTGATAGAATGAATTGAAGGGATGTAAGAGGTTGGATTAAGGGAGTTGATAGAATGACTTGAAGGGATGTAAGAGAGTGGATTAAGGTGATTGAAGAGGGTGGATTAAGGGGATGCATGTCATGAACCTTACGATATGGCTTAATAGGCCCTAAGAGGATGGCTTAAGGGGAATTATGAGAGTGAATTAAGGAATGCAAGATTGTGGATTAAGGAGATGTAAGAGGATATGACTTAAGGGTCCTTTAAGAGGATGAATTAAGGGGATGGAAGAGGGTGGATTAAGGGGAGTTGATAGAATGACTTGAATGGATGCAAGAGGCTGGATTAAGGGGAGTTGAGAGAATGAATTTAAACCCCAAGGGGTGTTGAGAGAGTGATTTAAGGGGATGCAAGTGGATGGATTAAGGGTAGATATATGAGGATATTGATTGAGGGGTCCTAAGAGGATGAATTAAGGGGTGTTGAGAGAGTGACTTAAGTGGATGCAAGTGGATAGATTAAGGGTAGATATATGAGGATATGGATTACGGGGTCCTAAGATGATGGATTAATGGTAGTTGATAGAATGACTTAAGGGGATGCAAGAGGATGGATTAATGGTACATAAGAGGATGACTTAAGGGGTTTTAAGAGAATGGCTTAAGGGGATATGAAATCAATTATAAAGTATCAATTAAATGTATCTAGAACTATATATAGTTACTTGTCTCTAGATTCAAATTCCATTGTAATATATGTGCATCTCCTCTCTTTTTTGTAAAGCATCTAATTTTGGGAGACTTGAAACAAAAAATGATATAAAACTTTAATTAGGAAATGATTAAAGACAAATATATATATATATATATATATATATATATCAATTAAATATATATACAACTAGATATACTTACCAATATTTATTTACTCTATTGTACCATCTGCATCCTCTCTTTTTTGTAATGCATCTATGATTGTCTCGTGATCATCCATTGAAAGTGTCCATAAAAATTTATTAGCAGGCCTCCCTTGATATCTAACTATTTTTATATTGGTTGCCAAAATCAAATGTGAATAATGTATAATCTTCTTATGTCTTTCATAATCTTCAAATGCAAGCAAGCCATTCTTTCTCATCAAATATTTTTGAAGCCAGGTGCCAACAACAACCACTGAACCAGTTGGATACTCAAAGTTGTCATCATCCACTCTAGTATGTACCAACTTATGTTTTCTCTCAACACATCTAGCCAACCAGTACTCTATCTGCTCTTCATTCCCTTGAGGTGCAACAACAACATACACTTGTCCTGCAAAAATAAATACAAAATTCAATAAAGAGTGACTTATATTTAACTCACATATAAACATGCATACATACAAAATTCAACTCAATAAATAATGTACCTTCTTGTACAAGATCCGAAACACGATCATAATCATCTGATGCGAACACATGATTATCTTCAATTGTCGTTCCATGTTGAACATGTGTTGATATAGGCGTTAAAGCTTTTTGTTGCCATTGTTCGACCCATTCCATATTTTCACATGCCTGCCAATCACCTACAATACAAAATTGACAAAAGAATGCCAACTCCCTTGTCCATATTGTCCATGTGTTTGCATTCAAACTCTTAAATGAATGCCATTTTGCAGTTCCATTAATTGTTTCACAATCTTATCGAGAAAAAATATCATTTTCTTCAACTAACCAAAAGAAGCGTCAAATTATTGAGCTCTCACTTGTTCTTGTAGGTAATTTAGTATTGCACCAATCTACAATTGCACGTGCATCTCTAAATTTCATAGCATCCTCAAATTTTAGTTGCTCTCTAGCAAGAGCTCTTTTCACACATGCACCTGCTCCATTGTGTTCTCCCTTACCATGACCAGCTTCAAAAAAACTCCATATGTGTTGGATATTATTTTCCTTATGAACTCTACATAACCAATAAAACATTCTAGCATTTTTGAATTGACCCGTGCAATTATATGACCATATGAGATGTTCTAGCATTTGAATTCCTCTCTCTTTTAAATTTTTATAAAATATATCAAAACAATATTGTACAAACTCAGATGAATGTAATCGATTATCACTTACATAAAAATGGTACTCTCTCAAAAAATTTCTATTATCTTTTTTACTATCTTCAACATGTCTATAAACAATGTGAACAAATATAGCTACTTGCACTGAATTATAATACCATGATTGAATTTCTTCTTGTGGAGCAAGAGTATAATTTTTAGCAAAATCAACAACTAACAATATAGTTCCAATTGGGAATGTGTTTTTACATAAACGAAATTGATTATCAAGCCAATGAGCATTCTGAGAGTGTTGAACATATTTAGGTACACACTTATCTTTAAATTCAGTAATAAAAGCATGCACACTAACTTTTTCCACAATTAGCTTAACACGCTTTTCCAGTTTTTCCATCTTTTAAAGAATACTCAATATTTTTAATTTTTTTTACATCCACTAATTGTTTTCCAAATTCATCTAAACTACTTTCATGCATACACTCTCCTAATAACGAAAAGTTACCACATCTATCGCATTCTCTAAAAATACATGCTTTTAAAAAAAATGAGTTTCCATTTAAAAAGGGATTACAAAACAAACCTGCTATAAAATCTTTGATTCTTTCAGGTGGCATATTAATACCACAAATGTCCTGCATAATTTGGTTAGCATGAAAAGTGCATCGTATATATCAAAATATATCATAATAATAATGAAATTGTACATGATTCTTACAACAACAAGAGATTAGTTGCTTATTAATTCTAACATAAAAAAGTTTACACTTTTTGAATGATCTTTGACTTATGCTAATATTCAATGGTAAGATTGAAGCATCTAAATTTGTTTTATATAATTCAGTTTGAGTCATATCTAAGAGATGTTTTGGATGAGGTTCACGAATTTTGGAACCCACCCTTAATTTTAAGACATCTCTAATTTTAGGTGATACTCTTGTATTATCATGCCAAAAATTTTCAATTAAAGATTTAATTTCATTAGTTAATTTCATGTCTGATCTTGGAAGTCCACCACTAAAACTCCAACATTGATTAATAGGATCCTTGTCAATACTTTCTCTTCTTTTAGCAGCTCTTATCAAAGTTCTAGGATTTAAGTTTATACATTTACTAATCTTACTTAACATTCTTTTATTTGAAACGACTTTATCAACTAGAGCAGTTGTTATTGCACGACGAGCCGCATTCTTATCTTTTGATCAACTTTTCTTACCAATAATATCAATAGCATTAGCAACACTAGATATGACCTGTTCTACTGAAGCATCTTTCTTTTTTGGTTTTACAAAAACACCTAATTTTTTCATCACTTTTCTCATTTTCAACATTCTCATCAATTGCACCATAAGTTGACATTGGAATCCTAATTTCTTTCTATAAATTTTTTTTTATATATTTTATTTCCATAATTTCTAATTTTTCTTGAAGAAACTTTACCATGAAGGTTATCTAGCACATCTGTTTCAATTGTAAAAAAAACATTTTCACGTTCATCCATAGATGGAGTTTCATTTTCATTCACACAAGGGTTTCATTTTCATTTTCAAATGTAAAAGGGATTTCATTCTCATTTTCATCAATATTAGGGATTTCATTCTCATTTACATTCTCATAAGATATAATTTCATCATTTTCTTGTTTCTGCATTGTTTCAACCCTAATATTATTGATCTCATCAATGGTGTATCTAGCTTCATCTAAACAAGCAATATCAATATTATGAAAACTTGGGTTTGAACACATACCTGGATAGATTGTTTGAATAGGTGCATTTTCCATATCATTGGGAGGTGGATTTGAAGACACACCGAAGTTTTTTGCATATCATTCAAAGTTGAAGTTGAAGGCACAATTGGGTTTGTCTCGTAATTGCATTTTCTTTTATATTCACCATCTCCACATTTGCATCATCTACATTCATTTCATCATTAATGGGTTCCTCTTCAACATTCTTGGAACTAGATGCTTCCAAATCTTTCATTTGATGAATCCTTTCTCTCTTTTCCCTTTGTCTTTTTGCTTCCTTATCTTTATTTGCTTGAATTTCTTCGAGTGTCATTAACTTTCTAGATCTTTTTTTTTGTCTTTGCTTATCACCCATGGTTACCAAACCCTCTTTGATGAAAAAAATAATAATTCAAGAAACCTATTTTCAAATTGCCACCTCCTTCAAATATTCAAATTAAACTATGTACTATGAAGATCATTTTTTCTATAAACTTTGAAGTACAAAAACATCATGAGTACATCCAAAAATTCACCTTTTCCAAATCTTCTTGTAAAAAGTTCTTGCATTTGATTCCACTTCAGAAAATTCAACCTGCACTTTGTCTCTTCCAACAATTTGAATAGAATATGCCCTGCACAAGACAAATTTGTAATAAAAAACGCAGAAAATGACACTTTCAAACCATACTACAGAAAAAGAATGTTGCAAGAAAATCGTGTTTTACCAGTATTTTCTAAATTAGGGAAAATTTTCTATATTAGAAACACATACACGTTATGAAACGTGTACACATTATGTTCAAGAAACGCATACACACTACGTTTTCCCAACCAGTCAATGGGTAACGCGTATGCGTTATGAAACACGTACGCATTTCATTTGAATAACGCATACACATTTCTGTAATGTGTACGCATTATTTAAAAATTTAATTTCCACACCACATCCAACCTTGGTTTTATGCTTGGGAAAGGTTTGACAATCCGAGCCTTAGCCTTTGACCTACAACTAAAAAACTAAGGCAGATTGAAGAGGAATGTCTAACTTTGACAAAATAGCTAATGGACTTTTTTTTCTGAATGAATCTACAAAATTAAAACCCATTAGAGAACACAATTTCTACTTTCTAAATATATAACTTTTGTTAAGATTGGATTATGTTTTCTATTTTTGAATTAATTTCTAAGCAAACTAGTCCTTAAACTTGAAATATTAGGTTTTTTAATAACTTTTTATTGGTTAAGTTTCTTGTAAAAAAAATTATATGGTATCAAACTTCAGACAATTTTCTACACAATGAAAAAAAAAAGAGTCAAAAAATGTTTTGTTTAGGTCCAATTATGTTGTCTGTACACGTTGATTTAAAAAAACATCAATTAAGGTCAATACAAATTTAATAAAAAAAAATATTCAACCAAAAATTACAAAAAAAATCCACATCAAACTTCATGTTGTTAGCTCTCTTTTTCCATAAGGAATTATCAAAATAATTTTATTTGGGTCAAAAAGGTTCGTACACCTGCTTGGTATGGTAAAAAAAAGGGACTTTAAAAAAGTGGTTTTTATAGATCCCTATCAAAATTTAATTTCTATAATCTAGGTATTTTAATAATTTACATATTTGGAAACTAGATTCAAAATGATAGATTTCATATTCCTGAATTTTTTAAGATTCATTGTGTAAGTGCCTCAAATTTTTAGTCCAAGTGTGACAAATTCTGAAAAACAGCAAAAACATTTCCACTTTTTGAGTTTTTTGTGTACCCAACTTCTTGCATCAGCCCCATTGGGAATTGTAATTTTGGGCCTAGTAATGTTGTGGTGGCCATATCCCTTGGTTTTTTTAAGTCTAATTGGATGCTTGGGTTATTAGGCATGATGGATTTTACACATTAGTCTAGGGTTGAGGGTTCCAATTTGAGAAGTTTGAATTACCACCTAGAAATGACATATTGTAAGACAAGGGGCCTTGAGGTATGCCTTGTCTTGCTTGCCATGGTTTGTGTTGAGAAATGTAAAACACTTGGCCTTCTTTGTCCTCCAGGGCATGAAATTCATGTTCCCCTAATTTTCTTTAGAGATGCTAGCAAACTTCTTGCATTTTCAATCGATCCTTTTCTAGGGGCAATGCAGATATAATTCTATTAGGGCCACCTCAACTTCTTCTTGCTTATTTTTTATATGCAAGGTGTCCAATTGGGTAGCCAAGTGGCTAATGATGTCATCCATATTGGACATGAGATTGTTGAGTTCTACCCTGGAAACTCCAATGGATATCTTGTTGAGAGAAGAGGTTATGTCACCCCTAGGCTTCTTTATGAATGATATGGAGTAGTTTTTGCACACCTTACAAATCTCATCAAACGGAAGTTGACATATATCTCCTCCCTGTATGAGATTTAGAGCATCCATACAATATTCATGGGCTCCCCACAAAAATACCAGTTTTAAGGACTCATAAGAGAGTCTAGTTTGAGGTGATTTCTTAAGATAGAATTAGAATCTCTCCACATAATCCTCCAATGACTCATATTCTCTTTGTGGCATCCTAAAGATGTCATCCCTCTTTTTTCCTATAGCTTTGTAGTAATCCTTATATTTATCTAGGAATTTTTTCTTCATTGTCTCCTAGTTGGAGATGGCATTCCTCCTCAACCCCATAAACCAACACAAATCAACAACCTTTAGTGTGGCTAGAAATAATTTGATTTGGTGAGCATTAAATTATTATAGTCATAACTTTGGCACAACATGTCAAATTTAAAAAAGGAACGTGTCTAGGTCTTCTATAACCAATCCATAGAAAATGGATAATGCTAAAGGAGGTATGTTCTTAAGAGCAACAAACCTTTCTTAGTTCATTATGGGAAAATCAAACATCACATGCTCTGTTGGATTGTCTACTGCTTCTTCAACAATGATGTCAAAATGTCTTCTGGATGTCTCCTTTGTGTTTGGGGCAGATACTAGTGTGAGGGATAATTCTTCTTCATTAATTCCCTCAAAATGTTTTGTTTTTGCACCAATACCTTTAAATTTTTTGTGTACTAATGGGAGAAATCTTCCCAAAGCATCTTTTCCTCTGAATACAAGAGTTCTTACTCTTTTAATCAACAATTCCTACAAACTGTTAGTAAATAGTTTTTCTTGTTGATTATAAGTGTCTATAGTTTCTATTGCTGATAAATGGAAAACTTATGAATTCTTCAAAAAGGAAATCAACATTAACTCTAAACATAACTAGGAATTCTGAACTAGCACCATCCCTGGCAATGGTGCCAAAAATGTAGAGCTTTCCTCCAATACCTAATTAACTGGTGTAACTAATCATACACACAACTTACTGGACCTGAAGATCCTTCATATCTAATTATTTCATTATTAATAAGGGTGTTTTATTTAATTATCAACTAGGGAATCATAGACTTAAGATGATGTTGGAACTGTATATGCATTCAGGAATCCTATCTTAATCAATTGAGTATAGGTATTGAAAGAATATTTCAAAATAACTTTTACTTAAAGAAAAAAATCTAACTACTACTAGTTGCTACAGGTACCTATTGCTTCCATGGATTGTAATTGATTAATCCTATGCTACAGTGTGCATCTATCCTAACATAATCATTGAGTTGAATACATAATTAAATATTGAATTGGAAATCTTGAAATAACAGTGAATTACAATATAAACTAAAATTCAAAATTTCAATGCATAATCTAACTAACTACTATTATGTGGAGTTTGGAAATACCTCAAGTGGCCCTTTCTTGAGTTTTTTGTTCCACAATATCTTCAATTAACTCAACAAATTAGATATCTAGAGAAATATTCTTTATTGTAATATATCAGACATCAAAACACAGTGTAGCAACTGTTATCCAATCTAACTTCTATAAAGATCTAGCACATATTTTCTAACTATTGTGTGTTGGTATGTGGTGACTGATCATGCTATACTATACACTCTTCATGTATCCTTTTCGAGGTCCAGACTGGGTCGGGCCCCAAGCGGGGGTTCGGGGGTGGCAGCCCCCAAGAAAAAAATAATTCCCATTTTTTTTGTGTTGTCACTGAAAAAGGAAAAAAAAACTGACTTTGTAAAACCCTAATTCTGGAAGTTTCTAAAAAGCTTGTTATAAGCGGTTTCAATGGGGGTTGTAGTAGGGAATTGTTAGTGAGATTGTAATATGTTTGACACTGGATAATAAAATCATTGGATGGCTGTGGTTTTGTGGATGTAGCTTGAATTGGGTGAACCACGTTAAATTCTTTGTGTTGTCTTATTTCTGCTATATTTTGTGTGTGTTTTATTTCTCTATTTTATTGATCAAATCTACATTTAACTATTAGATATCTGCTTTCTAACCCTAACACTTTGGTCTCTCAATAGGAAACCTTCCTGAATAGGGCCTATTAGATTATGTTTATTATCAAACTATAAGAAAAATTATCCATAGATGCCAACTCTTCCTAAAAGATAGGAAGATGACTTGAGTTCATTTAAGCTATAAAAACAACTAACTATTGGAAGCAAGAGTGTAACAACCAAACAAAGATTCTACATCTTTTAAGAAAATTGTTATATGATAGGAACATGCTGGACAAAGCATCCTCATAATAATTATCATTCCTATTCAAACATACTTCTTATCTTTCCAAGTTTAATGAACATATGGAATGCCACATGGGTAACTATTTCCATGACTCCCAACCATCGTCTTCATCCTATTCTGGAAAACATGAGGTTGTGGTTGATTGACTCCTTTATTATGTTGAACCATCACCCCTTCGTTATGGGTTAAAAATCCTTAAATGTTGCGGGTTGAAAGGTCTTCATGCTAAAAGGGTTAGCCTTTATTTCTAATGGTGCATTCATTATTAGTCACTATAATTAATCAAGAAAATCTACTAAACTTATAGACATATGAAATCCATGCATACATTCATTAATACCACATTGCTTGAAATACTTAAAGGTATATAAAAGGTTTTGGTAATTTCTTAAAAAGATTAGCAAAAATAAGATAATAATCATGAAATTATAATAAGAACTAGTCAATTCTATGGCTCATTAGTTACCTATAGGAACACCCTCTTGATTTTAACCTAAGTTCAAAGTGTAGGAGAGATTACCTATTGTCACAACTAGCCTTTAATCATTCAAAGTCCATGGATGAGCCTCTACTTACGTTCTTGAAGATAAAACCCTAGCCTTAAAGGTGGAGAAAATATATAGGAATTAAGACTTGCTATTTTAGGACTTAACACTCCCCTTCCCTCCCAACCTAACCCCTCTTCAATGTAGTTTAATTTTTGGCACTGAACTTTAAAGGCTTCGTTCTTGATCATTTTTTTTTCTTTTTTTTCTTTTTTTTTTGAAATGAGATAATTTTAAGAGCTTCATAGTGGTGTAAATGGTTCATAATTTTAGTTTCTACTTTTCTAGAAATTTTAGATTCTCACAAGTGATGTTGAGTAGTTCTCATTTTACAAACTTTTTGGGCTTTATTTGTGTTCATATGATATCATTTTTTGGTGTAATTTTTTTGAAAGTGTATAATTTTCATTGGTGTGGTATGATCTATTTCATTCTATATAACAATTATGGTTTAAACTTTATGAAATAGTTTAGAAATTTGTAATATATTGAGATCGAGACCACTTCATTGGTTTGGAAAGTGGAAAATATATTTTTCACTAATTATAAAGTGTCATCATCACAATTTATTGGGGGTATCATGATTATGTGAATTATTAAGGTATTCCCTATAATTTTTTATTTATTTTTGTTGGTTTCATGATTAAGTAATCTTAGGGAAGATAATCATGTCTCACTCCAATTCCATTTGATTATTCTACATAATCATTCTAAATCATGTGTAAGACCAAATGTGGTTATTTTTAGAAGAAAAGTCACGAGGAAAATGAATTTCTTCTAAATAAATTGGCGAACTAAAATAACTTCTTCAAGATAATCACATTAGTTTGTTAGATTCTTATATTCCAAGATAAAATCATATCATATAGTCATATTCAAACATATTTTGTGGACATATTGATCATTTAGGGATGAGAAATTTAGTTAGATGACATGCATTGAGATCTCATCTCCATTGCTTGTTACTTTTTTAAAATTAATGTTTTTGCATTCATAACTTCTAATGATTCTTTGTAGGACTATATTTATTATCTTCTAGAGGCAACTACTTGGGATA
The DNA here is from genome assembly GCA_007258455.2 of Sequoia sempervirens. NCBI lineage: Eukaryota > Viridiplantae > Streptophyta > Pinopsida > Cupressales > Cupressaceae > Sequoia > Sequoia sempervirens. The sequence continues at coordinate 355,847,945 of VDFB02373365.1, forward strand.
AGTACTTGATTTAAACATTGTAATTTTAATTTGTAGTCCCATGTAGACTTGGAGGACACCATTAAGGAAATTCATCTCCTCTTTTATGATAGATCCTATAGAGTTGCATTATCATCATGTCATGAGGATACATTCGATCCATTTTATTATTTTCTTTCCTACATCTACTTCTATATTGGATTTTTTTGTAATTGTTCATGAGTCCACGTAATCCCACCTACTATTCTTGTTGACACCTTCTATAGGAGTACTGGAGATTCTCATTAGTCTACTTGTCTTACCTATGGCGAGCACCATGCATGCATGGTTACTATACTTGAATATTGTGTTGTACCTAATTTATTTTATCAATATTTGACATAATTTGGTAGAGGTTTTGAGATCATTGGGTATCATTTGGAGGATTCATCTTTATCTTTGGATCACGTTCTACCTTTTTTCCATAAAGTTCTAACCTGTCACTTTTTTTAGTTAGGCATAAGACTCCTAATTTTCTAATAACATTTCTCAACAACTGAATGGAGACATCTAAGTAGCTTCTAAAGACACCATATATTCTATATTTTCTTTCCAAATATTTATTTTATGAATAGGAGGATATCTTATACACTTCTTTGGTCTTAATTATTTTAAAGGGGAGAAACACTATTTTATGATGATTAACTATTTTTGTCATCTCAAGCATCTACCATTGGTGTGTGAGGTTACTTGAAGGGAGGACTACATGGTCTCTCTTAACCCTCTCTTAAAAGAGTATTTTCTTATGATTTTTATCCTTCATATCTTTTGAGGGGCATCATTATTATACAAGGGCATCTCATCAAGCTTAGTTGTTGAGACTGATTTAATATTTCAAATTTCTCCTAAGTTGCACTTAAGCTTGATTGTCGATGTACTTAATTAATTACACCTTATTATATTAAGTTTACCTAGATAATTGTTTTATTATTTAGGTAAGAGTACATGTAATTTTCCTTTTTCATGGGATTATAAATTTTTTGTTATCTTATTAGATTTAGAAACTTAATTAAAGTAATTCCTTATTTTTAGTTTTTTACCTCTTACTCTTTCTTATCAAATTTGAAATCTTGAGACTATATATTATAACTATTTATTTCCATTGCATAAGTAATATTATGCAATTTTAATATTGGTCACATTTATTGAATATTCAAATTCCTATTTAGTAATTAGATATTAGACATTTGGTCTTGGGCATAATTCTTGTATATGCAAATTTCTAACATATACCCTTTACAAAAAAGACCATTTGAATTCTAATTTTCATCACATGCAAATATAGAAATATAATATGAAGTTAAAGTAAATATAGAGTGCATAAGAAATTAGGAACATGAAATCTAGGGAATGTTGAAATATAGTCTGAACTTATAGTATATACTATTTATAAGCAGCTACAAACATGAAATGGATGAAATGTAAGTGAAAGGAAATGAATGAATGAGACTTATAGTTGATAATATTATGTCAAGTATAATTTAAAATTACAATAGTAAATAGTATGGAATCACTATAATAGCCTTTTGATGATCATGTGATAGATAGTTGACTAAAAAATATAGCAACTTGTCAAAAAATTATGTATGGGTTTGTAAAAAAAGTCTAGTAGAGAAAATGATGTATTTGTGGTCATGTCATTTACTAAAGTAATTTTTGGTCATCTATACACTTTCATTTGTTTGGATGGATATTTAATTGTTAGAATTGAAACATGTAAAGTAGAGTAATGAATGAAAATAATTAGTTCACAAGTTTGAATGTATTTATTTGTTCTTATCATTTTTTATCCTTTTAAATAATTCTAACACCCTTATTGATGAGCTTATAGATTTGATGTGATGCTTGTAGATGCTCATGGTGGAATTGACTAGTTGTTGGGAAAATATAACTTGAAAATGTTATGTTTATATGGATATTAATTTTTTGATGGGACAATTGATAACCCATTTTGTTATTAAAGAATTGTATATATGTATTACAATTTTTTTCTATATATCAAAATTATTTATGTATTTGAAAGAATTAATATGCAACTCTTTTATACTTATATATGTATTTGAGATAATTGATATACATATTTTTTATATGTAGACTATATAGCAAAAGATGAGATCTCATATCTTCTAAATAAAGAATGTGTACACTTTATATTAATTTAGAATATCAATAATAATATTTATATGTGCTAACTCTTACCACCTATATTGATAAAATATTTATTATTTAATAAACATTTTAAATTTAAATAATAATTGCGTCCATTGACTAAAAAATATGAATCATAAGATTTTTTTAATTAAAATAAATTTTTATCATATTTTACATTTATAATTTTGTAACTATTTAATATCGTATCCACTTGATTAATTTCAATACCAAAAAAAACCAAATATAGAACCCTGTACTTTTCCAACAAAAAAAAGTTATATGCATCCAGAATTAAAGAAGAAAGAGGACACACTATTATTGAAAGAGGACACACTATGACTTCACCATTTTTTTGTTACAGGTAACTAGCAGCCCTCGTGCCAATTTTTTATTATGTAAAAATTACAAAGATAGGTGATAGTTATGTCCATACCTTATCCCACTCACTATTATTCGACCATACATCTATATATCTTTTCAATGTATGGTGTCCTACCCTCCTATCTGAAATACAAAAGCTTTTATGAGAATATTTTGAAAGAATCAATTATTGGTCTGAATAATCATATTATTTCTCAAAAAAAATTGATTTTTGTGTAAGATTTTAGAGATTTAGTCGTAGAAATTTATTATTATCTAATAGAAATTCATACAATCCATGATAATAGTTTGAAGTTATGTTATTCTCTTTCTTATATATAGCTTTTGAATGTAGAGTATCCTACCCTCTCATCTGAAATACAAAAGTTTCATCATAAGAATATTTAAAATGAATAACTATTTATTAAAGATACATCAAGATTCTTATGACTAAGAGTTGTATTTTAAGACAAAATGTCAAAAGTTAACATTACTAAATAAAAGATCTTAAGAATGAATGTTTTTTTAAGGATTTAGTCTAAATTTACAATGTAGAATCTAGTTATTATTCAGCATCTTTTCTTTAAATATATCAAATTTTGGCAGTCCATGGTAATAGTTTGAAATGTTTTATGGTATGTCTGATCATCAACGTCTTAGATAACACTTCATGATCCATTATCAGGATGAATCCCTCATACTTTTAGATCACACTCCATGATCCATCATCAGCATGAAGAAAGTAGACAATATGAGATCTTCATCCTGATGAATCATAGAATATAATCTGAAACATTGATGAAAAGACTCATGCAATCAAATTCAAAAACATTTTAAATTATTTTTACCATCTAAACTAGGTAACTGAGTTTGATAATAGATAAACTTGGATTGACTAAAGAAACTAGAGTAAAATCCATAGCGAATATCTATTACTCTATAGATGAAACAGAAGATACGTGCAATTTACAATCCACTCTTGCACCGGGTATGAGCAACTTGTACACTGTTAGTTAACAGTCGTTCCCTTGGTGGCTGCCACAAACTTGTAATTTTTGCATGAAATTCATATGCTAGAAAATAATAATGAGGAATCTAAAAACAACTAGTTACAGAGAAACCATATAGTAGTAAGAGCACAAAATAACTTTGATTTTGTGAGATTAACAATGCAAGCCCCTAACAGAACCCAAATGCTTAAACTTCCAACTGGGAAGACAAAAACTTCTAATTAGAAATGCAGGTTTAAACTATAAAAACAATACTGTAGTTGTAATATAGCTAAACAATATTAAGCGTAGAACCTTCACATATCAGCTCTTACACTAGAAATATGTTCTAACACATAAATTACTACAAAAAACCATTCTTAGAAACTGTGACTAAGTATGTCCTTTAGTCTCACAGACAACACATGAAATGAAAAAGTTGAGAACCCCAAAGCAGCTACTTGTCACCTTCTTCATTTTATATTTCTTTTGCTTTATCTCCTTAACCTCTAGCTTGGTTTCTTCCAGGAGGCTGAAGCTCTTGGACCTGTAAACATAAGCCTCTGCTACAAAAGCTGCTGCAGATGCCATTAAAAAGCCTTTACTATATAATAGAATCCACTTCTCCTAATTCGTCTTTCCAAAATCCTTGTACAAGACTTACTTTTAAAACAAAAGGTTGTCAGGAAAAAGTCTATTGACACAGACAAATTGATGAGCATGGCAGAACACAGGCCCCCCTCTCTCTGTTCATATATACAGACTGCAAATTACTGGCTCATAGGCACCTGATCCCGCCTGTATGGTTGTTGACTGTTACTACAATTAATGCATATTGTTTTGGGTATGTAATTGTCCTGTGCTATAGCCTTTTGTTTAAATCAAATGGATTATCTGACAAAACCCATGTGCCCACAGGAGGGTAGCTTTTTCTTAGTCACAGTAAATTATTGTACTAGAAGTCCCTTGGACGGCAGGGACACTTTTCCTTTAAACTGCTGGAAAAGAGAAATGGAATAAAGAATGGAGATAAACCAAAAAAGGTAGCACAGACAATAACAAAACCATCATCATATAAGTAAGTTGAATATAAATTGTGCAGATTAACTTAAATAGAGTATAAAATAATATGGTAACAAAGATGAAGGTCAGAATTGTGGACCGTCTTCAGTACAAGGATGGGCTTCAGAATTGTGGACTGTCTTCAGTATAAACATGGGCTTTTTCCTGTCTCGTGTACGAGAATTGCTCTTGAAATAATATTGTTTATTACCTCTACACTTTAGCGGATGATGGATCTCACCACTTCGAAGTGCAGTAATTTTCATTTTTGTTGGTATATGTGTTGGTATATCTATTACCAAATGAAATGTGAGAATTTTTTAGTTTAAGATATATTTGTGTTTTTCAATATTTTGAACATTGAAGATGTGAATTTTTTAACAAAATATATTTTAGAAATTATTTATTGGTGATTTGATTGGTAGAGGAAGTTTGAGTCATTTTTGCAACCTTTTGTAAAAACCCCAATTAGGCAGAACAATTTTTTTTTTTTTTCAATTTACAAGAACTACCAACATAACTAACTGAAAATATTCCAACTAGATTAGAAGTATTAATTTCAAAAGTTCTTCATTGATCCCAAGATGATAAAGCAACATCACCACTTATATGCTTACACTCAAAAGTGTTAGGCTTTTATGACTAGGGTCCTTCCTAGACCCAGACCTAATCGTTGAGGGTTCATGGTGACCTTGCCTACGTATCCCCTTATGGGAATCAACAACTTCATAGTTCGCCCCACAATGGTAGAGGGAGTTCATTCTCTCCTCTTGCATGAGATCCCTCATCTCACTTTTGACCCAAAAATATTAATTAAGCATTAAGATATCAACTTAGTTTAATTATAATATAATGATAATAACTTGTTATCTTGAGTGTTGGGTTCATCCAAACATTACCAAGCATTAGTGTACACATATTCACAATATTCACAAGAGGCATATCATACCATAATCCCAAAGATCATACACAAGGATTGTCACGAGCATACCTCCATATACACAAGTTGACTAACTCATACACATCACAAGTATAATAGTGTCTGGATCATACACAGATCACAAGTACAGTGGTGATTAACACGTATGTACATATCACAAGTACAACAATGATTGTCTCATATGCATATCACATTTACATTAGTGACTAGCTCCAATGTATATCATAAATACACAGTGACAAACTCCAACATACATCACCTATACATAGTGAAGAGCTCCACTATACATCACAAATACACGATAACGAGCTCCAACATACATCACAAATACACAATAACGAACTCCAACATACATTACAAGTACATAGTGACGAGCTCCAACATACATCACATACATAGTGGCAGGCTCCAACATACATCATATCCACAATGGTTGATTGGCACATCACAATGGTTGACACATGTCCATAATGCATCCCAGATAGAAAGAATATCGATGCATTGCGCACTACACTACGAGTCCTATCCTTTCTTCCAGTCTTTTGCACCATTAGACAAATGAGAAGAGGATTCGATGCATCCCATACTACACCACGAGTCTATCCTCAATTTTTCAAGGCTGCGTATATAGTCTAAAAACTAGGAAGGGGATTCGATGCATCCCATATTACATGGCAGGTCCATCCACCATCCCAAGAGATTTCCCCAAGTAGTGAACCTGCCATAACACAGTGTATTATGACTTCAATCACCTATAGGTCACTAGCAACAAGTCTTTCCACCTAGGAAGAAGTAGCTCCCGACATCTACTACCTTGTGACCTTTGATATTGTCAGCTATCTTCTTCACAATCCCTGGTAACACTGACATCAATCACTTATGTTCCCTTAGTGACAACCAGTGAACCCCCTCGATACAAGGGTTAGCCCCGAATTACTGTTACCCACATGAATGGGTCCCTACCCGTGCAACCATTATCGTATCATATTATAACTAGGGTAGCCCGCTACCTTCACCTCCGTGAACTAGGTGAATGCTAACTAGTCCTTAGCACTAGTCCATATATCAATCATTGGTACAATTCAATGACTATTTTTCATTGCTCAAATATCCCAGAGGTTCACACTTGGGTGGGTCATACAAAACATGAATCACAATTACAATCAACAGATACACGGGCCTATACATAGAGACCCCTAGATATGGAGTTGGTTTTCACACACATAAAAGTCATATGTAACTAATACAAGATGACATATACATATGATCCAATACTAATAGTATAAAGTAGTCAAATCCATTAATTCATTTAAATCAATATTTAGAAGCACATTATGTATTAATTATAAGTTATTAGGTTTCCTTAATTCCTCCACCTAATACCCATTTTAGCCTCAATTGATTCCTATTGAAGAGGGAAGATCTGAAAATAAGTTAGGAACAACCCCAAAGTTATCCCCCCTAAACCCTCCCCCCTTAGACTTGAGGTCATAAGGGCATCCTTCGCCCAAGGATTTCCTACGTACCCACTTCCAAATGGATCAAAGTCACACGTAGTTCTCCTTACATAGTCTCTCAAGGATACCTACACACCGGTTTCCCATAATCAAGGTTTCATTAATGGTTTCTTTCATTTATTATCATTTTCAGAAGGTAGGAAGACGTTTAACTAAGCTCACGATATAGTAAGCCTATATTGAGGAACTTCCAACTAGGTCATCCATATCACACTTGACCTCCCATAGATATTGATCCTGATTCAATATGAACATCCTACAACCCTTGCAATTAACTATTGAGGGTAATGCACAATATTTGGTACCCTAATGATAATACCATATAGTTTATAACATAAGGTTCTAGTTAGGATTAGAACATGATAGCATGTATACTTGACATGATTTGGAAATCATAAATATCACATATGTATTGGTTCTTGATATCTTGAACCACTATATTATCCCAATAAGAAACCCCTTAAACCTTCATGTATGGGAATAACTCAATAGAAATAATATCATAATTAGGATAAATTTACTATCGATGGGGGGCAGCAATACTCAACAACTAATCACCATGTGGTAACCATGTGAAGTCTTTATATGGCACTAATGCTATTCTACCAATATGATCAAGCATCATGATCTTATTAATCTATGACAATAGTTTCCATTAAAATGTGTCATACCTCAACAAGTCCATACGACTATTATGTAAACTTCAAAATACATATCATGATAGTCACAAATATGCTTAAAGCAAGAGAAATACCTAAGTCATACACAAGATAGTTAGGGTTAGGGAGGGTTTCAATAGCTCACATCCAACCCCACTATCCACAACCAATCTACTATAAACCCAATTCCATAATAAAATGGTTGACCTAACTCAACCTAACTAAAATCTTATAATCAATAAAGGCTCATACAACTATAACAACCATCATTGCATCTTTTAGAATTCAACCATCACATGTTTACAAAGGTTTTCTTGAGGTGGAAGTCTCCAAAATATTAGTTTTAACATAAATTAAACTTGTAGACCAACAAGAACAAATACAATATTTAAGCACTTAATGTATTCCTATATATTCTCAAATAAGTCTCAAGTAACATAACCTCATTAAACTTGTGTAACTAACTCCTTATAAATCATAACCATTTATAATGTTCATAATATTTATTAGTTAAAGTTAAGATTTTCTGGAATTAACAGCTACAATACAAATCATTGTGCTTATGACCAAATTTTCACTATGACGAGGTTATGGGTTATCTAATGTCTTAACACCCCTATTTGTTTTCTGAAATTTGAATGATCTATGATGCAATATGTGCTTCATCATATGGCAATTTAAACATCAAATCTTTTAAATTAGGTTTACAAATATACATAGATCATTTCATTGAATTTTTAATTATTATTCACTATTCTACTGTAGTCTCCCCTAAATCTTTACATGATAACCAAAAGAGTAGATATTCGAAACCCCGTACTATTGGAAAGGTTTTTATACTTAGCTTTAACAACGGAGTTGAGAATATCCTTGATTTAGGCATAGAATTTTGTAGTCCTTTCTCCCAGTGCCTCCAATGTGGTGTTCCTCCAATGCCACTTTGTACTTCCAAGAACTCCTCTTTCTCGCATTCTTGTGACTTATGCTCCAAAACATCATCTCCCTGATTTATGAAGTTTCTTTGGATGACAAGGTCACTGCCATAAATCTCCTAGCCTCCCCTATCCTACCTCTTCCTTTCCACTCTTATTACTATTATCTTTTCTTTCTGCTAATGGGTCAAGATGCATCACCAATGATATGGATTTTGCAACCCGTAACGTCTTTCTTCTCTATGTTCCAACATGCTCTCATCACTCACTCACGAATTTACTCTATCCTTTTTGGTTTGATGAAGGTCTATTCCTTGTTCAAAAGCTCCTGCCTATATATGTGGGCAGTGGTTGTGGAATCTAGATTCGTACTTGTCAATTGTATTTTATTCAAAAGTTTCTAAATCCTTTTAACGAATCCATTTCTTTCCTATCCTATGATCTACGCATTCCATGAGACCACATTTTCTCCCATTCTCTGTGCACCCTTCATAGTTTCTTCCTTTGTTGCTCACATTTTCTCCTCCTCACGACCTCTTCTACTAATGTATCCTAAAAAAAATATCAAGTGAATGGCTAAAGAAGGGGGGTCGTGGGTTTAAAGACTACCCTTCGTGCTAGTTTTCCACTCTACCGGTAATGTTCATGCCAAAATGGGTCCCTATGCTATATTAATGGCACAAACAACCCTTTTTCCTTCTCATGTGCCCTACTCTATTATTTTTCCCATATTATTTCTGGCCTTGGTCCATCCTTTCATGTGAATGATTGAGGAAAATGGTGGGGTATCATGCCTCATTAAATGTGTGGTCTCCCCTTGATTTCTTCATTTCATTATTTTGTTTATTTTCAAATTTTTTTTCCATCTGCTTTATCCAGCTTGGACACCCCTGGTAGGGATGTGACACCTTCACATCATTCAAAAAAGAAAGTATTTGTAAAATAACAAAAATAATAATAAAATATTAGCTTTTTAAATGTACGATGTACTAGATTTTCAAGTAATAAAATATGTAATTGTAAAATAGTAAAAAATAATAAAATATTAGTTCTTTAAATGTACTAAGTGGTACATTTGGTAATAAATTTAATGGCAAGATTAATGAAAATTACTTAAAATCTAATATGGTGCATGTACCTTCCAACCAATTAAAAGTTATAATTTTTCAAGGTCAAACAAAAGATAATTAGTGTCAAATGTGAACATGTGAGGTATTTAAGGAAACTTGCATTTCTACTATTATTTTTCATCTTGTTTAATTCTACAAGCAATTATTTTTCATTATCTTCTTTTAATTTATTTGGTGGATATATATTATATAAATAATAATGATGATAATTATAATAAAAAATAATTATAAATTATTGTGTATGAACCATTATATAAATATATTATAAAGGGTGATCCCACAATACTGGTTTACAATTTTTTTCCAAACTGGACACTGAACTGTTTTTTTTAACTAAATCTTCACTTTCGGGCACCTATAGCGGCTAAATCGTGAGGAAATTGAAGATGATGCAAACTAGTGATTTGTGATATTTTGTCTGAAGATTCTAAATATATTTTTTTCAAATTTTGGAATCAGATTGCACTTCTTTTTCCATCTCCTTCAAAAATTAGTTTTTTTCAGAAACACCATTTTTAAGGAGTGATGCTCATTGTATACAACATAATTTTTTTTCCATGAAGGATAAAATTTATTTTTGAATTTAGATTTGTAACTACGATATCTAGCACTTTCATTGGTTTCATAGTGTTTTATTGAATATTTTTTCTTAATCAAGTTTCAAAGTCAAACCTTATGATTCAGACATAGGTAGACATATACAAAATAATTTTTTTGTATGTATTGAAATTCAATTTTTTTGTTGGATCAAGGACTTCAATATCTAGATATTTTTCAAATTTTTTTTGATAATATTCTATTTTTCCATGTGTAGAACAAGAGCTTGATTTTTGGTGAAAAACCTACATTCACAAGAAATAAAAAATAAATATAACTATAATAAAATTAAATTTATTTAAAATTATACTTTTGGGAAGCTTATAATAAGGACTACATACTTACAAAAAATAAATATTAAATGAATTCATTTGATCCCCCAAAAGGTAAATCAAAAGTGATTTTTTATTGGCATTTGATAGGTGTAAAGGAGACTCCATTATAGGTATGATTTAAAACTAGCGGGGCTCTATCCAAGGGGTTTTGATCTAAAGTGGTTTGATCAAACCCTCTTCAATTGGAATCCCTTAAATGGAACTTTTCAAGGCTTAAATCATTATATTTTCTAAAAATATGTGATTTCAGCAAAAATCGGGATCTCCTAGAAATTGTAAACCAATATTGTGGGATCACCCTAAAATAATCATTAATCTACTCTGGAAAATATTTTAGAAATTTTTTTCATAAGAAAAAGTCATGGATTTGTGAGGTTCATGGTCTTTATTCTTCACCATGGACTCCAAACTTTTCACCCTCACAATCTGTAGTTAAGTTCATTCCTTGTTGGATTCAACTTCAAGGTTTTCCACTTGAATATAGAGAGACCCAAATTATTGAAACCCTGGGTAATCAGTTGGGTATTTACCTTCATCAAGATCTTTTTTTTTTCCAATCCTTCGCTGCCTGTCAAGATATGTCTTCTCATTGATGTTACAAGGCAACTTCCTTCTTTGGTGAACATTAAATCAGTGTACGGGTTATGGAAGCAAAGGGTTGTTTTTGAAGATCCAACTAAAATTTGCCATCATTTTCATTTTTCTGCTCACCCTTTGAGTAAGTTTCAATTGGAGTCAACTATAGCAAGAGAAAGAGGAAATGTTGTTTCTCCCAATGAGTCATCCATTCCTTTTGATGTGTCATCAACTATTGTAGTGTCTTCACCTAATAATGATTTACTGTTGAAGTCAATAGTAGCAATGGAAAGAGGAAATGTTGTTTCTGCCAATGAGTCACCCATTCCTTTTGTTGTGTCATTAACTGTTGCAGGGTCTTCACCTGCTAATGATTTATTGTTGAAGTCGACAATAGTAATGGTTTTTAGCAGGGGCATGAGGGTGACTCTCTATGGGTTCTATTTTCACAAAGCTCTTAGGGGTAGGGTTTTCTATCAAATTGAGGGAAAGATTCTTTTGAGGAGACGTTTCCAACACATATATTTGCAAATAGTTCTAATTAAGCCTTGATGTAACAATAGATTTTACCCATGGGCAACGCTCTGACTCAGGGAAGAGAACAAAAGAAAAGGAAGATTTATCTTTTCAAGATGAAAAATATGGTTAAGGATAGGGAAGTGCTAACCATGCACGGACTAGAAACGACCCTCAAGGGTAACATACTTCATGACAAAGAAACACTCATTACAGTACAAGGGAGGGAGTAAAACCCTAAAATAGCCATTCTAGAATCGCTTAGGCTTCTCCTTATCCTCAAAAACTTTCACAATATAGTCCTAGTATTTCTTGTTACTTACCTTTGCCACCTTCTTTCCTTCGTAGGCAAGTCCCGTCACCTTTGCAATAAGCTTCACATCCACCTTGAAATGGAGACCACCAATTTTGACTTTGTTGTCCTTCTAGGCATTGGTGAACTTGTAGCTCATCTTCTCGTTATACCCTTCCATGGCTGCGAAGTAAGGAGTGAAACCAACTCTCTTGAACAGGCCCCATAGCTCCACATTTTTTCATAGCGAATCATACTTGCAAGGTTTTGTCTGCTTCCTTGGGCCACCCATGTTAGTCGCTTCGCAGAAGTTATTTTTTGAAAGGAGGAGAAACTCTTTACTGTTACCTTCTTCGTTCTCAACAATGGCAACCGACAATTCAAAAAACTCTATATTAATGGCAACCTTGTGGTTTTTCATTTGAGGAGATAGAGGCACTAAACTCTTAGTTGAATTTTTTAATTGAAACAACATTGGTTATCACCTTTTCAAATCACATCATAATTAAATCTGACAACTTTTCCACCCTTCGTAGTGATAATTAATTTTATTTTATTTCCAATCTTACCATCATCACTTGCACGTGTCAATCTATCTTTTCCAAAATCATCCTTTATATTTTTTATCATTGCGGAAAGTGTTCATTATTTCCCCATTTAAATCCTTCCTTTCAAAGCACAAGCCAAGCCAAATAGACTGTCCTTTCCCTTTCATTCCTATTATTATTACTTTGGGATTTGATGTACCTTGTTTTCTTGTGCCACTCCATCCATCATGTCAGCAAGCCTGAGTGCCACCAAGGATCCCCTATTATAGTTGGACCCCCAAGGACGCCACCCATTTTAATTATAACTACTCCAATCATCATTAATCCAAGCATCAAATTTATCCTTCATTTCTAATCTATCTTGGGCCAAAACTTCTTTTATTTGATTGGACAGGTTGGAAAAGTCCCATAATTTTAAAGCTTCATGTCTTAGACCAATGTTACCTAAAGCATCTGCATCTCTATTACCCTCCCTAAGAGTAAGAATAATTTTATATTGTTGGAAGAACTATAACACGTTTCTATAGTCATCCAAGAGATCCTTTATTTCCCAGGGTGCTTCAACATTGTTGTTAAGATAGTCAATAATAAGTTTGGAATCCCCTTCAACAATCATCTTTTTGTACCCATTATCTTTAAGGTAACCAATTCCAACCCAAACAACATACGCTTCAGCAAAATTGTTCGTTGTTGTTCCAAGACCTTTGTTGTATCCCACCACATAGATGCCACTTTCATCCCTAACCACTCCTCTATCTCTAGCTTCTCCCGGATTCCCTTTTGAGCAATCATCGAAGTTACATTTCACCCATCCAGGATCAAGGGGAATCCATACAGTACTTTTTCATATAATTTGTTTTGCCCAATTCACATTATTCAGGTCATAGGAGATCCCCAACCACTACTTTATTCTTAACTCCTGGTAGGTAGGCCCTTTCTTAGCCTGGGTGTACTTACAACTATCAACATTTTCCTAAATTTGTCTCCTTATAATCATACATAGCTCTTTACTACTCTTAGCAGTATCCCTAAAAACCCTATTGTTTGTTTGTTTCCATAGACCCCAGACCAAAAATGGGGGAATTTGTCCCCATAAATCAAGAATTACATTATGGAAGTAGGGGCTATAGCTCCATCCTTCAAAAAACATTTTGATAGAGGCAGGGAAAACCCAATCAATCTTAAGAGTTAAAAAAAAAAGTCCAAACCTCTTGAGCATAGGGGCATTGAAAGAACAAATGCATAATACTTTTTTCATCTTTATTGCATAGATAACATCTATTTACCAAATACCAACCCCTTTTCTTAAGGTTATCCATAGTTAGAATTTTACCATGTATAACTGTCCACCGAAAATAGTTAATTTTCGGGATTAAGTTTTTTCTCCACACCTTGATCCAATTAAATTCCCCTCGATTTATAGGTTGTTGATCCATAGCCTCATAGGCTAACTTCACAGAGAACCTTCCTGTAGCATTTTTGGTCCAAATCCATTCATCCATCCTATTTCTTGAAAAGAGGTTTGGGCTTCCAATCTGATTCTTCAGTAAGTCCAATGCAGCATCCCAAGTATTAGTAATGTTACTTGTGAAGGTAATTGGAAATTAATGAAGGTCTCTCACTTTGAGTTGTCTTTTTGGCTACTAAATGTATATGGCCCAACTAATTCAGTAGGGAAAAAGTTGTGGGATAAGTTGAAACAAACTATGGATTTATATTGGTACAAGATAAAGTTATTCTCATAGGGGATTTCAATGCAATAACATCACTATCAGAAAAGAAAGGTGGTATATTCCCATCCAAAAAGGACATGGAAGCTTTCTCAACATTTATATAGGACAATACACTTGTTGATAGCATTCCACCAAATGGTAGTTTATGGACAAATAGGAGGAAAAAATTTCTTCAAATAGCGGAGAGGTTAGATAGATTTTTATCTTCTCCAAATTGGGTAGCAAGTGAGTATGTTTTAACATCAGAAATTTTTCCACTTATAGCCTTATATCATTTTGCAATTTCTTTAGATTTTTCTTTAAAAAAAAAAAGACAATTTGGAAATCATCTTTTAAATTTGAAGCTATGTGGTTTTAGCATCCCTAGTTTATTGATATGTTAAGATAGTGGTTGATACTTGTGCACCATACAACAATGGTTCTAGAATGTATCAATTGAGTAAGAAATTGGATCATATGAAACAACATATTAAAATTTGGAATCATCAAGTGTTTAAGAATATTTTTGTGCAGAAAGATTTGGTGTACAAAAGGCTTTTAGGTGTCAATGATTCCATTATTTCTAATGGATTAGATAATACATTATTTGATGAACAGAGGAAATTGCAAGATGAATGGAAATAGTTTCTCTTGAGAGAAGTGTACTAGAGGAAGAAATCAAGGGAGTTGTGGTTAAAGCATGGGGATCATAATACAAAGTTCTTTCATATATTAGCAGAAGTAAAGAGATCAAAAAATTCTTTATTCTCAATCCATGATAATATTACAGGGGTGTTGTTAACAAAGGAGGAAGATATACAAAATGAAGGTATCAAATTATTTTCAACTTTGTTATCTGCTATTAAGGATGTGAATTCCCAGTTGACAAGGGGGAGAGAAGAACTTCTTCAAGTGATTCCAACACTAATCTCTCTAGAAGACAATGAAAAGTTATTGGCACCTTTCTCACTCCAAGCAAATTAAGGAAGTTGTATTCTCATTTCCACCTGATAAAGCACTAGGACCTGATGGATTTACAACAATTTTTTATCCAAAATGTTGGGATTTTATTGAGCTTGATATCTTAAATGCTTTAGAGGAGCCTAGAAAATTAGGTGGAATGTTAAAGAAGTTTGATTTAACTCATATTGCTATCATTCCAAACATAAAGTCTCCAAGGACCTTTTTAGATTTTAGTCCAATTTCACTAAGTAATATGATATATAAAATATTTACAAAGGCTA
The DNA here is from genome assembly GCA_007258455.2 of Sequoia sempervirens. Taxonomy (NCBI): domain Eukaryota; kingdom Viridiplantae; phylum Streptophyta; class Pinopsida; order Cupressales; family Cupressaceae; genus Sequoia; species Sequoia sempervirens. The sequence continues at coordinate 355,863,523 of VDFB02373365.1, forward strand.
TCTATCTCTGCTTACATCCTTTTGTGTCTAAAATTATATCAGAAGAATAGGGGTTTTTGTGCCTAGAAGGGAGACAACAGATGGTGCCATTGTTGTTCATGAAGTTCAACTCAAGGGGTACGTCAAAGTGATCCTCTATCGCCTTTTCTATTCATTATCTTAGCTGAGGCTTTGAGTAGGTCAATTCTTAAGGAAAATGACCAGCTTGGATCCATTCAAGGAATTGGTATTCCAAATACACCCATAACAACAACTCATTCTTTGTTTGCTGATGATACACTAGTTTTTGGCAAGGTTGTTGCAAAAGCGGGGCATATTAAATCAGTGTTGGATACATATACTTTTGCTTCTGGACAAAAAATTAATGAGGGAAAGTCCAAAGTGTATGTGTTTAATGTAAAAGTATCAGTTGAAAAGCAGATTGTGAAGTTGCTAGGTTTTCAACAAGCTTAAATCCCTTGCAAATATTTTGGTATTCCCTTTTTGCGGGACAAAATAGAATTTCTTATTGGCAAAAAATTATAGTTAATATTCAATTGAGAATTTTGTCATGAAAAGGGAGATGGTTGTCTTTGTTAGGCAAAATTTTGTTGGTGAAGTATGTGCTTTCTATGATACCAAATTACTATATGTCAGTACTAAAAGCTCCCAAATCCATTATACATCAAATACAAAAGATGATAAGAGATTTTCTATGGACTGAAATATGGACTGAAATATGGACAAAAAAAAAAGATACCTTTAAATTCCTTGGAAACTATGTGTTTGGAGAAGTTAAAAGGGGGTGTAGGTCTTCATAATATGGCAGAAAGGAATTTGGCATTAGGTGCTAAAATGGATTGGCGTATGTACACAAAGCCTTATTTAAAATGGTGTCGGCTCATGTAACATAAGCATTTGGATAATTTGAGTCCATCAAGAATTCTTATTGTGTCTAATCCACCATCAGGTTAGTGTGAACATTTTTAGTTTTTTATAGAAAAATCATTTTACCTCACCTAACTTGGGAGGTAAATAATGGTAATGAGGCTCTATTTTGGAGGGATTCATGGAATGGATACCTGATTCTAAATACTTTGCATAATTTTGAGAGCACTGAACATTTTTTATCTCAAAGCTTGGGTCCAAAGGTCAAATATTATGTTCAGCAAGTAGATGCATTGACGAGAAAAGTAAAATGGAAGGACTTCTCAAATGAGTTAATAGATAATGATCATAAAATACGTCTTCAATCTATTCTTCAGAAAAGGATTGTTTACATTTCAACATGATCTAATAAATTAATATAGGCAAAAACAAAATCAGGTTGTTATACAATAAAGGAGGGTTATTGATGCAGGGCCATCTTTTGATGCATTTTGAGTCATGTTGCAAAACTTTGATTTTAGGTTGTTTGTGTGTTTTGGTGTATAATAAGGTCATTTATGACCATGTTGTATCATGTTGATCCAAATTGGAGTGTTAATAGGGTCGCTGGTTTAAAAATGTAAAAGTTGTCAAATGTTGCTAAAAAGTTGTCATGCAACTTTGACAAAGTGGCAAAAAATCAAGAAAATGTTACATGAAAATAAAGAAACTGTTACAAACAGTTGGAATGGGTTGTAATATGGTATATATGTAATGCAATTTTTATTTTAGGGGTTGGAGAAGGTTGGTGAAGAAGGGAATGAAAGAAAAGTGAAATTTGTCATGAAATGAGATTGCTTTTTCCAGTTTTTACTATTTTTCAGTATGAATTTTTGATGGTACAAACATGTACAATATAGTATGGGCCTAAAAGTAATGGGAAAAGTTGAAGACATGAATCTAGTTTAATATTCTTTTGGTTTGATTGAATTTCATTAATTTTGTCAAAATTTATAAGCAATTTGGTGTAGGTCGCCTGGAGCTTTGCCTCTAGGGTTTCCAGTTTTGGGAAAAAAGGTTATAACTTTCTTTTCTACTATTGGATCTTGATGAAATCTAGAGGGAAATTATTTATTAATGTTCTCTTCAATATCATTGGAGCGATTGGCCTCATTATTTGTTTTGTGAAAGTTACTAATTTGACTGTTCTTTTCATTCTTGCACATCAAAATTGTGTTTTCTTGCATGAATTTCTTGTTATGTCACATGTTATAGCCTTGCACTTGTTGGTAAAGACTAGAGGCTAATTGGAGAGGCTGAAGGGGTCTCTTAAATTTATTATGCCTTTTGTTTGACTTGAATCCATTGAGATTTGCAAAAGTTACAAGCATTTTGGTAAAAACTGTCCTAACCCTACCTAGGGTTTCTAAACATTAGAAAAAATGCTATGTAGTGCCCCTTCGTGTTCGGCCTTTTCTTAACATTTGAGTAAGTTTGTTTGGATGATCGGTGATGTCCCATTGCTTGTTCGTTATTATGTTGTTTAATTGGTTATTGAGATTATGTAGTAAATTTAATATTATGAATAACCTTGCTTAATCAGTTTAATTAAATTAAATTGATTATAGGGTAATTTAAATTGATTTAGAATTAAAATAATAATTAAATAAATTATAGGGTGAAAGGATATTATAATTAGTTATTAAATTAAATAATGTGATTAAATGTGTTTAATAGTTAAAAATAGATAAAGATAATAATAATTATTATTATTGGTGTGGAAATAAATTAAATGGGAATAGGTTTTCGAACTAGATGTAAAAGCAAATAAAAGATGGAAAAAGTAGAGTGTGTGCACATACATGTCTCCAAACTGATTTTCAAATTGGAAACTTGTCTTTTTTGTTAATTTCTAGATTTGAAAACTTATCTCTTCCTTGGATTTTTATTTTGGGAAAACAAAACTTTTTCCTTGTTTTAATAGTACTCTGTTTGGAAAAATGTTAAGGAATTAATTTTGTTTTCGAAGAAGGAAATTTGGCTCTGCAAAAATACTTTGAAAAGAAAACAGTTTTGGATTGAAATTGTTTTCAAGGTGGACAAATTTCTGAAAGTGATCAAGTTTTAGAGAAAGGATTGGTGGTTGCGAAAGAGTGGTTTCAGCACATCTTTTCCATCTCGAGCGTAGGATTCCAGGTTGGTTCTATAAATTTGTATTTCGTGAGTTTTCTTCTTCGTTGAAAGAAAATGAATTTTTATTTGTGGTTTCCATTCGTCTTAATTTCGTTTCTAAGTTAATAGAAATAGGAGTTGTCTGAAAATCCTGCGATGATTATATCATTTCTTTTGCCTGTCGTTTTCCTTTGCTTGAATTTTATTGACTCCTCTTATGTCAAATTGTTGGGTATTTTCCTTTCCCCAACTGTGTCTCGTGTATCCCATCATCATTTGCCGGTTGCTTCAAATTTCTGAAAGTTAAATTTCCATAAACCACTTGACTAACAACCAAATCATGACGCATATCTCAGGAGAATACTCAACTTTAAGGAGTGAACCATCCTAATTAAATTGTTTAGAACGTTGTTTGTCTTGATGATAGAAGTCGATTTTTAAGATGTTTACATATGCATCATTTGTTAGTAAGAGATGAAAACTCTTTCTCAACCCTCCATTCAATTTTATTGAGTTCGATGCAAATAGACTTATGTACAAAATTATATATGTATTTATATGTTGGAGAATATTTAGATGGTTACTAGTATATATATATATATATATATATATATATATATATATATATATATATATATATGTTTTGGCTGTTTTGTAAACAACAATTGAAGTTATATATTTTTATATAGTGAGAGATGTATTAATATATATATACGTTGGTGTGTAAATATATGTTTATTTGTTTAACTATGTAGGTTTATATCACTTTCCTCCCTATTCTGTAAAAGAACATGTAAATAAAATTAAATATATAAATATATTTATATATATTCTTATATATGTATATATATATATGTATATATATGTATATATATATATATATGTATGTATGTATATATATATATATATATATATACATGTATGTATGTATATATATATATATATACATGTATCTATATATATATATATATATATATATATATATATATATATATATATATACATGTATGTATATATATATATATAGCTTGACATGTAAAGTTACTACTTCTGTTTGTAACGAAATGGTAAAGTAATCAGTGAATTTGGTAACTAAAATATGAAAAGATCTAGTGATTCAATTATGCTTTTGGAATGCCTTTTAATGTAATGGAAATTAATATAGTAAAGATTATATAGGCAATTATTATCTTAAGAGTTGATTATAAGTTAAATAGTTGTCGTAAATAGTGTTTTATGTGGTATTCAAGGAATATATATTTATATATATTTATTTGTATTAGGGTCTAAGATTAAAGAAAAATATTTTAGAAAAGATTAAAATATTATTTAATAAAATAGTTTTAATTTGATACTTTATGGTAAATGGTAATAAGGGAATCGTGTTATTTGTTATAGCTATATTCTTGAAGGTTATTTGGTATGTATATTTGTTTGAATTTTCAATAATTAGTCGTTCCATGAAGAGTAGATTCACTTATTGTTTTTCCCCAATGAATTAACTCTACGGGAGTATTTAGGTTTGAAATACATAGTCATGTATAAAGGAATTGGTTCATGGTTGATTGTCAAATGTTTTCTTGTTGGGATAATGTGTTGGATTAGGGGGTATTCTATTGGTTGGATTTTGTGATTGATCTTTTGAATGGTTTGAGTTTTGGATGTCACGTGTTTGCCAGTTTCAAATTGGACTCCTCTTGATCATTGGATAAGTGATCATAGTAAATAAAGAAAATTGAAGGTAGTAGATTGTGGAAAGAGGTGACTTCATGCAAATTGATGGTTTATGAAATTTTTTTAATGAATGAGGTTGATAATTCCCTTGATGATGTTTCCACGCTTGTTCCATACAGTTGAAGGTGAGTGTATTTGTAAAGTCCTTCCGTGATCATGATATTGCCATTTCTTTGATGGGGGAACCCTTGTGTTAGTGATTTGAGAGTCTTCTAGAGGTTCGAGGGGAGTAGGGTTTTTACTTGCATGAGTTGGTGTGGGGTTCGGGGATTAGATGAGGTTGCCAAGGTAACCCAGGATGGGAGCCGACAACCTAGGAAGATCCACATTGGGTAACCCATATCAAGACATGAGTGTTTGTATGAGTTTTATGTTGTTTCACCTGGAAGTGGGTGGTTTCATGATTTTTTTGTTTTGAACATGGTTGATCTTTATACTTGGATTGTGTGCATCAAGGTATGTAACCTTGCACTATTTACTTGTGGTTATGGTTGGGGAAATATTTTTCTGTATGAATGGATTTTCATGCTGGTTCTTTATGAACACTTGATTTTATATTTGGCTTATGATTATGTGGGTTTATCCTTGCATTGTGGAAATTATTTCATTATGGAAATTTTGTGGGGGATGGTGCGTGCCTCACTTTATGTGATAGTTCATGTGACTTTATATGTTGTGCAAGTGGGCTTATCTAGTTACTGACTATTGAGTTTTTGTTGCTAGTAGGGAGGGTGGCTTCCCATGGGAGTCGAGACCTAAAGTGGTGCCCAGGGTAACCCATTGGAATTTTCTTAAATCTAGTGAAAACACTAATAATTAATTAGGGGGTTCGGGTAGTATCTCACATTAATAAAAGATAATGGATGCCTCGCTCATGGCTCAAGTGCTCGTTTAGGCTTGAGATGAGATGGGAAGGCCTGGAATGGAAAGATCAATTTCCCTATCTTCACAAAAGGTATGTTGATTCCGCATGAATTAGAATGGGGGCCAGGGATCGGTTGAGGTTGTCAGGGTAACTCAGGATGGGGGGCAGTAACCTAGGAAGATCTGCATTGGGTAACCCATATCAAGCTATGCGATGACACTCTTCCCTTTAGCAACCTTGATTACCTTGTTTGTTTCCCCCTTGTTGTTTATGTACCTCTGGAAGTGGTTGTTCTTTATGTTTATTGTCGCACTTGTTTGTGGAGTCTTGTTAGCCTTATTCGTTTGACTATTTTATGTTGTGGATCATTCTTGTCATCTCCTAGCATAGGGGGTGGGCCTTAAGGTCCACATGGTCAGGTGGAACGCGCTATGCACTCCATTGGGTTCCCAGCCGAAGATCATGATGCAAGAAGTTGTACCATTTACAGTAATTCCAGAGCTTTACCAGAGTTGGAGCCAGTATTGATGATATGTATTACAATCAATTTAGTTGTATTACTTTATGTTATTGATGATTCCTTCCCATTTCATGTTGGGAAGCACAATTGTATTATTGTAATCCTTGAACGATGTAAATTCATATGATAAATGTAATGTATATATTCTTTGGTATTATCATGTGATCAGTTGGATGTTTATATATTGTTATGGATATATGTATGATGTTTATTGATTTTATATTATGGGTTAAGATGAATACTTGTGAGCAGTTTTCCATCATTATGGAATTGGGTCATGTTAGGAATGTTCATTAGTAATGCAGTCATGTTACCCAAAATGACTAAATAGATGATGTGTATGTATAGCTTCATTATAAGTGTTGTATGTTAACTTACATTTCACATCAATTTTACCTTTAAAAAAAAAAAATTCTATAAATGTTAGATGTTATATTGTACTTTAGGGTTTGCATGGCAGGGTGTTACATGCTATATCTTGAGTTCCCACCATGGGAAAATGATGAAACCTTGTAGGAAATTCTATTTTCATGTGTTCATCATCCATGCAAGGTTTGGAGTCTCCATCTGCACGTGGGAAGAAGAACTTTAGGAAAATTTTCTGCATTTTTGCTTCATTTACAGGCATAGACCTTCATTGTAATTGTTTGGTCAAAGTCTTCGGAACTATCTCACAAGTTTGGATTTGTTGAATTTTTTTTTTAGGCTTCATGGACAAGGTTACCAAGTTGCATTAGAGTGCACCAAAGCATGATTGCAAGTGGAATAGTATTTTGAAAGTGTTAAGTTGGTTTAATAGTTGAGTCCTTTGCATCAGTTATAAATTAGTTTTGCAAGTTGGTTCACAAGTAGTGGTACAAAGAGCTTATAAATTTTGTTGGAACTCAAAGGTCTTGCCTAGAGCAGGCTACTTTACATGGTTAGCTATCAAAAACAAAATTATGAAAAGTGACAAGCTAGCAAAATTAGGGATAGAAAAGCCTTTTAAATGTGTCTTTTGTGAACAAGAGCTTGAAGATATCAATATTCTATTCTTACTATGTCCAGTAGAACATACATGTTGGATGCTTGTAGTAGCTAAAATGAATTGGCAATCTTCATTCCCAGATACTCTTTGGAAATTATTTTCAAGTTGGCCAAATATTTATAAAAACTCCTTCTTTGCAAGCATTTGGTTTATTATACCGACTTCAATAGTTTGGGCTATTTGGTGGGCAAGAAACAGATGCATTTTTAGAAAAGAAAAACTCAACATTGATCAGGTCTTACTCTCATTAGAGCGTTCTATCTCATAAACAATAAATGGGTATGTGCAAAAAATAAAACAATTTGGTTTGCTTTTTACTGATTGGGATTCAAAGATAATGTTATCATGGCGACTTCTTAATTTTCCTTTCAAAGGGAGTCTTCATCAACTAGTTCAAAAAGTAAACAAAGCAAACATAACTTGGAAGCCCCCAGTTGGTATATTTAAATTGAATATAGATGGAGCTGCTAGGAGAAATCCAGTATCATCTAGAGCAGGGGTGATCATCAAAGATTATAAAGCTATGGTGTTATGTGCTAAGTCTTTGAAATTGAAAATTGGTTCTAATAATGCAACTGAGGCACAAGCATTATTATAAGGTTTAAAGTTAGTAATCAATTCCAAGCTCCCCATGATTCAAATAGAAGGAGATTCCTTGATTCTAATGAATGTTGGGAACGTAAGATTGTTAATTGGAAGTTGGTGTATATAGTGAAACATATTTGTTCATTGCTTGATAAGATAGGGCGCTATCAAATTCTACACACCTATAGAGAAGGCAACATAGTGACAATTTTTTTGGTTAATTTAGGATGCGACCAAGCAGTTGATGAAATCACACATGTTGCTACATTGGGAAAGTTGCATCCTAAATTAGAAGAAATACTATTAAGAGAGGAAATTCAACTAAAGGCATAAATGGTTTTAGTATACAATTGCTAAATCGGAGGGGTAAATGTATTGCAATTGATAAAGCACGGTTTTGTGGCAAGTTTTAATACATGACAACAAGATATGTAAGAAGTTGTGTTGGCAAATCAAGTATGTTCAAGCATGAATTGGTGACAAGTTTTTTCACAAAAAGATATCAGGGTATGTAAGTAGTTGTACTAGAAAAATCATTTTGTAATTGTGGTCTGCATCAACACATATTTGATGATTCAATATGGTAGAGCTAGTTTTATAGTTATATTAAGCACACATGGAAAATCTCAGGTCAGTTTCGGGTGTCATATTTCAAGTACAAGGATAATCTTCAAGCTTCACATTTGTTTAAAGTGGTGAAGGATTTTAGTACATCAAGGTACTCTCTGTTGTAATTAGCACTAGCAAGATTAGTGTAAGCTGAGATGTTCAGGTGCATTGTAATGATTGTAGTGCAAGGTGTGTTACTTAGGAATTACCATGCTCATGTGACATAATCTGTGCAAGATGGGGCAAACATGAGAGTGTGTCAAAATATCTTTCTTGCAAGACAAACTTAATCTTGGAGCTGAGTAAAGGCGCGATACCATGATGCAAGTATGTAAAATGTTTTTTTCTAACAATGTGCACTTTTTTGTAGGTAACAGGTGTATAACCAATTTTTGGCTAACGATATGAAAGTTACCAAATATTTGCCATCTGTCCATCAAGTCGTATTCATTTTTTATTATGTAATGTGTAATCATTCCCTACTGTGTGCAATCATCTTGTAGAGCATATGAAAAGACATTATTTAGGTGGCATATTCTTTTCATCGCTGTCAATAAATATGCTATCTCAACGCCAAAAATCCCACATTTCCAATTATTGTTTTGTGTGAGTGTTTCAGCCAGCAGAGTGTATGTTTCACTCATGTTCATTACCCATCAATGCCACCAACACGACCATAGGAGATAGCAGATGAGAATAGTGGTCTTCATCAACCATTAGGTGCACAAAATGATTGGGGGATTAACCTCAATGGCATGCCTTATACTCATCCTGGTGCAACCAATTTAATTGAACAAGAAGATGAAAATGAAGTTCAATCTGTGCAGATGGAGGAATAACAAGTTCAAGGGTAATCTATTTTTTGTTGGTTGATAGTAGCTACAGTATTTGGATTAAATGTAATAGACAAAATATACAATAAGCTTTGCGATAACATTTTGGCTTGCTCCTAGGGAGATATTGTAAGTTATTTTTTTGTACTGGTGATGATATCAAGGGGTGAATTAAAGCTGAAAAGAGCCAAGAAAATGTCAGTTCAAAAGGGATATATCTTTGGGAAGGGAATATATCTTTTATTGTAAACATATATATATATATATGCATTATGCCTTTTGCTAGGAAAAAAAAACTTTAATAATTATTAACTAATAGTTTAAATATATTATATGTCATTGTATAATAATGATAATAATTATATAATAAGGATTATTCGTTATTAATTATTATTAATAGAAAATATAATATATATAAGTATATTAATAATTATATTAATCATTAATATTATTTAAATTTTATTTAATATGAATGATAATATATTGTTATTTATTATTGCATAAAAAACAATATGAATGTAGAAAAAAAGCACATAATAATAATATATTCTTACATAATGTTTGAATATAAGTAGATTATAATTAGTTAATAAATAATATACTTTAAAATAATTATATAAATTTAGTATATTAGAACAAACAATATATTATTCAATATTAATTAAGAATTAATATTATGATAAACATGCTGGTATTGGCATGGTGTGATGGTTTATAGGTGGCACTATTGTTCTTGCCACCAAGGTTCAAATCCCATTGGGATGGTATTGTTGAATGGTTGTATTTCGGTTCATAGCTCCGGTCAAAAGCGTTTACCCCTTGAATAAAAAAAAATATATTATGATAAACATTAATAATTAATATTAAGTTAATTTTTATGATAATATTTTATATCTAATAATTATTAAATAGTAATTTAAATATATTTTAAAATATAATTTAAAAAATATATTATATATTAAATGATAATTATTAAATATAAAATATAATATATTTAGTATTAATGTTAAATATATTATATATTTTTATATAAAAAATTGGTTTATAATAAAAATTAATTATTAATAGATATCAATAGTGAATATAATATATATCATTATATAAATATATCATAAAATAAGCATTCATATACTATAATAAATATAATATATTATAATTAATATTAAGAATAATATAGTTGTTTGCACACATGTCAAATTATTATGGAAGAAAATAAAGAAAAATAAATTATGGTTAAATGGGAATGTGCGTGAGATGTTAATATGGTACTTTTAGAGAGTTCATAGAACAATTATAACTGATAAATATAAAAATGTACAAATAATAAATATAAATAATAATATAAATAATTTTTAGTGTATATAATATCAATAATACTACAAAATATAAGAGTAATTTATTTATATCATAAATAATAATAATATAAAAAATAATAAACAATATATTTTATATTATAGTATCATTAATATAATAATTAATTATTATTATAATTATATAAATATTATATTATATAATTAATATTTTTAAGATGTAACATAATAATATATATCTTTATTATATTTATATTATTGTATTAATAAATAATAATATAAATGCACATAGCACTATCTTATCCTCTATCTGCCATTTCTTCAATAAATATTTTTAATCAAGCGGGATGAGAGGGAATATGAATATTTTAATGTTGTTTAATTCTACAAGTAATTCTAGATATATATTATATAAATAATAATGATGACAATTATATAATAAAAAATAATTATTAATTATTGTGTATGAACTATTATATAAAATATATTATAAAATAATCATTAATGTATTATAATAAATATAATATATTATAATTAATGCTAATCATAATATATTATTAATATTTACAGAGACATGTGTGCTTGGCACTCTGCAAGCACTGCATGAGGCCGCAGCCATCTAGGCTCGGCCTGCATGTGGTCTTCTGGTGGTTGCATGCATAGTTGGAGGTCGGATTTGTTCTCTTCTTCTCTGGAGCTTCTTGGGGGTGGGTTTTTTATGCTATTCAGGGGGAGGTTCTTTTCTTTTGAAGCAGGTGTGTATTCTGGGGTAGTGGGGTTGTGAGCTTGGTGTCCAGTGGAGTGTGCCTTCATCGAAGGGCTCTTGGTTTTGATTTTGGCCTTGCTTGCTCATTTTGTGTTGTGTGCTCTTTGATGGATACTAGAGAATCTTCTAGGGTTTGTCCCAATATGGACTTCCCCTCTGCTTTTGGTTCGAAACCCTCTCCATAGGGTTCAAAGATTTTTTATAATAATCTTTTTTTGGTGGAACTTGAGAAAGTCGACATGGGCTCGGCAGGGGGGCCTAGAATTCCAAAGATTAATGGGTGCCTTGAATGGTGTAAAGAGAGGCCGAATGTAGTCATTCCAATGGAGATGCTGGCTGAAGACATTGATTATTATGCATGGCATTCTCTCTATTGCAAATTCTTAGGTTTGAAAATTTCTTTGCAATTCTTGGATATGTGGGCTCAAAAGACATGGATTCCTGAGGGAGAGATGGAGATCCGCCTCCTGGAAAATAGCTATTTCATGGTTACATTTGACTGCTTGGCTGATTGGAATAGGATTTTTGAAGGGGGCCCATATTTTTATAACCAGGTGGGCTTATTCATTAAGCCATGGCATGTTGGCTTCAACCTAGTGGAGGAACTTTCGAATCAGGTTCCGGTTTGGGTTCGTCTTCCAAGGCTCCCTATGGAATGCTGGCGAGAGGATGTGTTGTACCTATTAGCCTCGAAGCTGGGGAAACCTATGGGTTCATCTCAGCAAACGCAATTCAAAAAGGTAATGAATTTTGCCCGGTTCTGTGTAGAAATTGATTTAAGTAAGCCATTGCTAGACTCTTTAGAAGTGAGTGCAAGAGATTATTCATGGGTGCAACAGCTGGATTATGAAACACTTCCTTTTTGTTGTCATTTTTGTCATGAGTATGGTCACCTCCTGCACAGATGTCCAAAGGCCAAGCCTTTGGAGGCTCAATCTTCTCAACCTTCAGCTAATCCACCTAGGGTGGATAAGGGCAAGGACATCATTCAGGGTTCTGGTGGTAGGGAAGATGGTTTTATTCCCGTTAGAGGCCAAAACAAAAATAAAGGTCATAAAAGGACTTTGAAGGACATGCAGGAGGACACCTTCAATAGGTTTGAGGTGTTGGAGGATCTTAGTCAACAGGAGGTGAACCCAAGATTTCTGGATCTAGATCATGGGACTTTGGATATTGATCAGCATGGCCCTTTGGTTGAGGCAATGCTTGCTCCCCAACAGGAGGGGGTATGGGAGTGTCATGCTTAGATGAGGTCGGGAAAGATCCTGGTCAGGTAATACTCAACTTAGAGGTGATTATGGCTCCGCTTACTGATGGGACTTTGGCTCTAGGGATAGATCATCAAATGGGGGTTCAGGATGAGTTGGGTGGTAGTGCTGAGGTAGTGAAAGATAGTGTGGATAAGGTTCACCTCTTGCAGAAAGTTGGTCCGGAGGTGGGTAAGAAGAATATTAAGGCGTCCTCTCAGTTGGGTGTTCTGCAAAAAGTTCTCAAGAAGGGGGGCCAGAGAAAATTTCTAAGTTGGGAAGGAAGAAGGATGAGGAAAAGATTAAGATGATAGGGGAGAATTTGGTGGAGTCAGGGTCAGTCAAGACTCTAGATTCACATTTTTCATGCCCCTAAAAATGATAGTTCTCTCTTGGAATGTAAGGGGCTTGAACAGTGACCCTAGACAAAAAGTTGTTCAGGATTTGATTAGGTGTCATTCGCCTAATGTTCTTTTTCTGCAGGAGACTAAGCTCTTTGTGGAGGGTATGATGGATTTAGTTCCTAAGTTATGGGGGAATGGTGGATGCCAATGCACTGGTTCTCAAGGGTCTTCTGGCGGGGTGGCGTGCTTATGGAACCCACATAAGATATGCCCCCTTTGGTGGGTGTCTTTTAAGTCCTACCTTTCCATGGTGGCCTCTTGTTTTATGTCAAGGGAAATTTCTCTCTTATTTAATGTGTATGCACCTGTGGAGTTGCAGGGCAAGCAACTTTTGTGGTCCAACATTCATTTAGTTTGCAGCTTATTTCCTTACCATCCTTGGATTATTGGAGGTGATTTTAATGCTATCACGGAGCTTGCAAAGAAACGAGGTGGTATTGCAAGGCTGGAAGCTTCTACATTATTGCTCCAGGACAATATCTATGCTTTGAATCTTGTGGATATCAAGCCTAGCAATGGTCTTTTTACTTGGAATAATAGGAGAATTGGTGATGCTTCTATTTCTAAAACACTTGATAGATTTTTGGTGTCTAATTTTTGGGTGGGGGACAGGTGGTTGACTAGCTCTAAAATTTTTGATGGTCGTGGTTTTGACCATTGGCCTATTAAGCTAGTGGTTGATGTGCCTCAAAGGTGTGCTAGAAAAACCTTTAAGTTCCAACTCATGTGGTTTAGGGATGAATCTCTTCATGATCTGCTCCCTAGTTGGTGGGATCAGGGGAAGCCAACATATGGCACTACCATGTACTCTTTCTCAAAGAGGCTCCAGTATGTTAAATATAGATTGAAAAGATGGAATAGGCAGCATTTTGGTAATTTATTTCAGGAAAAGAAAAAGGCACGAGATAATCTAGACCTAATTACCAAACAAATTCAAGATCAAGGCCTCTCAGAGGAGCTGAGTTTATTAGAGGTTGTTGCAACAAAAGAGCTTGAGGAATGTGAGTTAAGAGAAGAGATTTTTTAGAAACAAAAGTCTCGTATTGAATGGCTCCAGACTGGAGATTGAAACACTGCTTTCTTCTATAACTCAGTTAAGGATCAAAGACAAGGTAATGTTATTTCTTCTATTTTGTTGCCTAATGGGGAATCTTTGTCCTCTTTAGCCTCTATTTCAACCGAATGCATTAAGTATTTCTCTACCCTTTTCTCTGAGGATTTGCCTCCTGCGGAGGAGGATGAAGCTAAAATTTTAGATTGTATCCCGAAGCTGGTGACTAATGAAATGAATGAAGCATTGCTTGCTCCTATTACCTTGTTAGAGCTTGAGAAGGTTGTGTTCCAAATGAAGAAAGGTAAAGCTCCTAGGCCTGATGGATTCCCCATTGAATTTTTTCAGGAGTTCTAGGAAGTGGTTAAATTGGACCTTTTAGAGGTTATCCAAGAATCCTTTATGCATAAACAAATGTTGAAGTCCCTGAATGCTACATTTTTAGCTCTTATTCCTAAGAAGATGGGAGCTAACTCCTTGGATTTTTTTAGGCCTATAGCACTATGTAATGTTGTGTATAAAATTATTACTAAGTTGATTGCGGAAAGGCTGAAGCCTTGGCTTGATGACTTAATTTCTAAAGAGCAGGGAGGTTTTGTTGCTGGAAGACAGATCATGGATGGGGTGGTTATTACTGCTGAGGCCATCCATTCTATGGAATCCTCAAAAGATAAATCTATGTTTATCAAGTTGGACATTGCTAAAGCATATGATCGTGTTAAATGGAACTTTCTATTTAAAATCCTTGGAGCTTTTGGCTTTGTTGAGGGTTGGATTGAATGGGTTAGGAGTTGTGTCACTTCCTCCTCCTTTTCGGTGCTTATCAATAGTGAGCCCACTTGTTTGTTTGGTGCTTCTAGAGGCCTCAGGTAGGGAGATCCCCTATCTCCTTACTTATTCATCCTCCTTGCGGAAGGCCTGGGAAGACTCATGCGTGCTCAGGTTGCTAGTGGCTTGCTTCAGGGATGGAGTTGGGGAGATGATATTCCCCCTCAGTCTCATCTGCAATTTGTAGATGATACTGCCTTGATGGGCAAGGCTAAGGTTGAGGATGCTCTCAATTGGCGTAGTGTTTTGGATAGTTACTTGGCAGCTTCTGGGTAGCGCATAAATGAGGGGAAGTCCATATATTTCTTCCACACTCCTAAGGGTATTCAAAGGAGAATTGCCAGTATCCTTCAATTTCAGATTGGTTCGCTTCCTTTTTCCTATCTTGGAATCCCTCTTGCTGTTCGCTCTCCCCAAAAGGTTTTGGCAAGAGACTCTTGATAAGTTTCAAAGTTTGGTCAGTCATTGGAGTTGCAGGTGGTTTTCTTCAGCAAGTAGAGTGACTCTTTTAAAGTCGGTGGTCCAGGCTCTTCCTGTTTATAAATGCTTTGTTCTTTCTGCTCCTTCAAGTTTTATTAGAGATTTCAATAAATTGTCTCGTCAATTTTTGTGGGCTGGTAATCTTCTTCATAGAAAATGGAGTCTGCTGAAGTGGGATGTTGTTTGTAGGCCAAAGCAGGAGGGGGGTCTTGGTTTATGGTGGACTGATTTGAATGGGCAGGCCTTAGCTGCTAAGTTGTATTAGTGTTGGTGCTCTCAACAACATATGTGCTAGGCTAAAATTCTTACCTTCAAATATTTGGGGGTTGTAGAAAGTAGGGAGGTAGCAAGGTTCAATATGGAGGGGAAAGCCTCTATGATTTGGAGTACCCTTAAATGTGGTGCCAAGCTGGTTAAACAAGGACTTTTTTGGATTTGTAATGGGGGTTGAGATGCTCTTTTCTGGCATGATTCTTGGGATGGACACCAACCCATTGTGTCATCTCATCCCCATCTCCAAGATTTGTGCCTGATTTTTGTGGAGGCGGGTTGGAGTCATGTGGCTGATTTCAAATCTCAATAATCTTTGGGTCAAATTTTTATGTCCAGGTGGAAGAGCCCCTTGGATTGGCCTCCTGGTGGTGCGGTGGAGGATTGTGAAGAGCTTGCAAAGATTTTATCGAGTTGTGTCTGTAATTCTCTCCAAGGGGGTGATGTGCTTGCTTGGGGTCTTGACTTGAAAGGAAAAATTTTGGTTGCCTCTGGTTATCAGGTTTTGGATAAACAAGTTTTTGGAAGCTCCCAGGTTTCTTGGTGGAAGCATGTTTGGAATAAATTTTCTTGGCCTAAGTGTAATTTTTTCTCTTGGCTCGTGGTTCAAGGAAAGTGTCTTATTTGGGATAATCTTTGGAAATGAGGGTTCTAGGGGCCCTCCATGTGTATTTTATGTGGTTAGCATGATGAATTATTATCGCATCTCTTTTTTCAGTGTTCTTTTGTTAAGACTATCTAGCATCACTGGTGGAATCTTTGGAGCTTACCGTGTTGCCATGTCTCTTCTTTGGAGGATTTTTGGAAGAGACAGGGTTCTTCTCCTGCTACAACCTCTTTTCTTAAAATTGCTTGGAGCATTGGTCCTAGTTTGATTGTTTGGAAAATTTGGTTGGAACGTAACAGAAGAATATTCTTGGATAAAAAATTGCTCGTGGGGCAACTTTGGAGGCGAATTCTTGGGGCTTTGCAGGAGACATTGACTGCAAAGTGTGACTTGTCTATGCTGATTGATCCTGGGGACTTGGGGATTGTAAATGCCCTGGGTCTTGCCACAGAGGAGAAGAGTATTTGAGCAAAGTGCATTGTAGGCGAGGGCATGAGAGGGTTGCTCGTGAGGGCTTTTGGTTCATGCCTGCTCTAAGGGAGTTGAAAATTAATACGAATGGGTCATCTAGGGGTAACCCTAGGCATGTTGGGGTTGGTGGTATTGGTAGAGACAGCCTTGGAGTGGTGGTTTTCTTCTTTTCTATATATCGTGGTTTTCAAACTAATAATCTTATGGAGGCAAGTGCTATTCTCTTGGCGATTGAGTGTGTGGTTGCCCTTGGATGGCAGCGGATTGTTTGTGAAGCTAATTCTCAGGTGGTTATTGATATGTTGAATAATCAAAATGTGAAGGATGCAAATTGGCAGCTAGCTGTGGTTGTCAAACAAATTATTTCTCTGTGCTCTACCTTGGAGTCCATTGTTTTCTGCCATATTCTGCAGGAGTGGAATAGGGTGGCTGATGGGCTGGCTAGATGGGTGTTAGAAAAGACTGATTCTTGGTTTGTGGATGATTGGGGCAATATCCCTACTAATATGGCCCCTGTTCTTGAGGAGTGGGTTGCTGAGGATATGAGGTGCTTCTTGGGTGTGAATTAATTCTTGTTGTTTTTGGCCCCTTGTGGCTTCTTTCTTTGGACTTTGTATTGCTGTTATGATTCAATAAAGTTTTTACCCTCCTTTTATTAAAAAAAATATTTACAGAGATTCTTACAATTCCATTTTTTGTTTTTAAAAAAACACTACCTTAAATCAAGGAGAGTTCTTGACATATCACCCTTGATTTTTTAAAAATAATCTTGATATTTGATATTTTTAATTTAAAAAACTAATCTTGTTTCTTCATAGTTATATTTGGATATAACTCTAAACACTCCAAAATAATAAAAATTTATTTTTTGTACGAAATATTTTCACCCTTTATTTTTTTTATGTAAATCTTGATATTTGAAATAAAAACTAGCATACCTATATTAATTAATAATATATGTAATACACGCCGAGAGTTATCTTTATCGAGACGCCTATTGACTTGAGAAAAAATGTTTACATTTTCATGAACATGAATTTCAAAAGAAATATATATGATTTCATTATAGTTTCTATCATTGTTTATTTCAATTCCCATATATAAGGGTACACATTCAAATTTAAAATCATACCAACTTGTATATAACAACAATCAACAAAGAACAATAAATTTAAAATCATAAATTTTCATCAATCATTAGATTTAGTATTGAAAGCAGCAAAGAACAATATCACGACAAAAATCACATCAACTAACTTAGATATATCCACTAGTTTTTTTTTAAATGTTTGAATACATTGTTAACGTAATATACATTCAAGCATTTGAATGTCATGAAACCTATAGATTTGCAATTGAATCTAATAAACCTTTGCTCTTAGATGAATAATCAAACTTTGTTATTTTTATGACTGTGCATTTAATCCTTTGTTCATCATTATAAGTCTCTCTTTTCACTTGAAGTTTAAATATGTATCTGTTGAAAATGACCTTTTGTATAATGTTGGAAAAATTAACATCATCTTGTTCTTCATGCTTCAAAATGTTCAATTCTTTTGTTGTAACACCCATAATTTCTTCTACCACTTCTTCAAAAGCAGTAATCCAAGTGAATAAAGTATGGTCTTGCACTTTGCATTGAAGTATATATTTGTAATCACATTCAGGGAAATTTTTATCACATCTTCCACAATACCACTAACCATTTTCATTAGTGTTTACCTTCTTTTTGCAATGCTTACCTCCAATTTTAAAGGGGCAAGCTGTATAACAAAAATTGTCTATCTTTATGAAAGATAAGGTAGCTTTTATCACTATCCAATAAGGTTTACTAGAGTTTCTAAGGTCTTGATCCTGTATTTATGAGATACTTTGTAACATTTTTTCTTCTATTACAGATGAGATTTCCTTTATAATAGAATGAGAATGGAGATTCTTCCATTTTGTATCAAACCACAATCTCAATCGGTGTGAGTATGGAAGATCTGGATTTATAAGGAGTTGGGTTGTAGTAATTGTTCCCATAGATTTCCCACCAAAATCACTAATTTATGCAACCTTTATAGCAAGAATGGGGGAAGTTGTTACATTGCACATTTCTTGGAGTTGTTGACCTTCCTTATTGCAGAAACCACCCCACATTGTTAATTCCACTATAAAACTTGACATGTCTTTCAATTGAAGGGTTCTTTTTTGAGTTTTTGTGGCATTCTTTCTGAATATTGTGTTCAGTGTGTTGATTATGAGAACACCAATGATATCAACCAAATAATTGCTTTTCATGTTCTCAATTTCTCTTATTGGTGTAAAATGGAATTGTTGTTTTGGTATATGGTACAGCTATCCTCCTCCAAACACAACTCAACAATCAAATTTATTTCTAATAATATTTCCCATTCATTTTTTAATTGGTTGAAATTCTTTTGTGTAGGTTTGAGTCCCCCTTTTGAGATGATAAACACTTTTCCAGTTTCTATGCGATCAGAAAACTTTTATGCAATTTCATTAAAACAAGTTACTCTTATTTCACCACCATCTAAATCAACCAAGTCAAAAGAAAACACTTTTCCATCCCCTTTTGCATTGTTAAAATGACGAAGTTGACCCTTTCTAGTGACTCTTGCCTTTATTGACCATCTCTTTTGGTATGGATTTAGTGCTGCAATAGGAATGGTTCTTATGGGAGGTTCATTTTTTCCATCAATTGGGAAATTATATGGATTGTTGGTAGGATTCATGCCTACATCATCATCATATAAGAAAAATAGTATTCAATAGAATCTAAACACGGCAAAAAAAAACTAGAAGAGTAAATGGAAACATTTATAATTTGTTGAATTTTTAATATAGTAGAAGAATTGAATGTAGCATAAAACTAAATATCATATGTACATATATTACATTTTGGAATTTGACACTCATGGAATCAAAATTGAAGAACATATGCATGTTACATCAAGTATCTTCTAATATTTTCAATTTGTTTTCCTCAACCTTTCTCTTGGCAAGTTGTGTACCATTTTTTATTTTTTCATAATGGGACCATATGTGAACGGTGGCATAATTCTTAATCCTTTGATATATTTTGTAACGAGATATAGCTACAAATTTCAATCACGTTCTTTCTCTTGGTCCTATATCAATAGTAGCTTTTGATAGAGTCAAACCCTATGATTTGTGAATTGTCAATGCCCAAGCCAATCTTAATGGAATTTGGATTGTCCTACCCCTATGTATTGTTGTAATTGGAATTGTATTTGGGTTATGATCATCAAATGGTATTCCTAGATAGTTGTCAAATGCAACCATTACATATGTTGGTGGTTCTGGTGGACCAGTTCTAGGTTTGTATATAATGTTTCATATATATCCTAAAGCTCCATTGACAAGGCCTGCTTGTATCGGTAGATTTGAGGTTAACATAACCCTGAAATCTTTACATATCAATAATTCTAGATCCAACTCATTATTTGAGCATTCTTCTCCTACATCACTACTTCCTGATTTTGTTGCAACACTATGTGCAACTGGATGCTTCAATGAGTATAGCATTTTCTTGTTATGGTTATTAACATTTTCATTTATGGAGAATAAATGCACACCACTATTAAACTCTTGATTTCTTGTTGCATCTAATGTAATTGTGGTTCTTTTCATAAGTAATTTCCAATCATCGATTGTGGGGTTTGCATCTCTCAGATTTGTCAAAATTTGATGAAATATTTGTTGATGGATGTTTTGTCCATCTTCTCTAAATATTTTTTCCAGAGTAACCACAATTTTGTATTCTTCCCATAGCAACTTAGCTCGTGTGTTGCTATCATATGTCGGTTTATCATTAATAGGAGGTAACTAACCCAAATCTCCAACAAGAATGATAGATATGCCTAATAAAAATTTGATAATAATTATTGTGAATACTATAGAACTTTAATATAGTTATACAATTGTCATTTACTTGAATTTTTTGTATTTCAATATAAAATAATTAATTTGGTTAATCAAATAGATATCTACCTCCAAAGTTACAATTTGTATTTTGTGGGAATGCTTGTTGGAGCCGAGAATCAATGTTTTCTAGCAAGTTTTTACCAATGAAGCTCATTTCATCAATTAGAATGTACTTGATGTTTTTTATTTTTTCTTGAAAATTTGTGAGCCTTGCTCCTTCCAATTGAGTAAAATCTCTTATTGGGATTCAGAGTTTTGAATGAATTGTGGATGCTCTTATGTTGAATGTTGTAACTCTAGTTGGTGCAAATAATAGAAGAGGAGAAGGACCAGGATATGCTGCATTTTTAAGAGCTTGACTAATAGCACCAATTAGATAATATGACTTTCCTGGCCCTGTTGTTCCTTGAATTATCATCAACAAGGGAAATGCATTTTGATTATTATGGTAGTTTGTCATTATTATGTTGAGTGCCTTTTTTTGTTTTTCACTGAGGGTTGTGTAGTTCATAGGTTGTGGTGCATGTATGAGACATCCATGTTCTCTCATGCTGCTAATGAAGTTCATTGCTTGATTCATATACATTTCACCACGATATTCATTACACCAATCTACTTGTCTATCAAAATCTCTCCTTCCCAATATATCTATTTCAAAAACTTGTATATTTTGACCATGATGTAGTCCATATAGTATTTCCCATTCATGCTCGGTAGTATTTCTTTGAAGAGTTTCATTGTCTTCAATTTCAACGTCACTGATGTTTTCATCATGTTCTTCAATTGCTATTCGTTGCACATGCCAAGGGTTATAATGGAATGACTCCCAGCTTTGTCTTATTGAATCATCATCATGACCAATATCTCTATCCACATGACGAAATGGTTTGTACAACAATAATTCTAAATAACAAAAATCAATCCATTTACCTGACTCATGTGGAGGAATGGATCAAAACTTAGGACACACTCTAACAATAGCTTCTTTTGTCTTGGCTCCCATTTTTATCTCTCCTTCTTTTAGGATTATATATCCATGATTTGGCTGCATCAATTAGTGTAACAGGTCTTCCATAGACAAAGGCCTTATTTTATATCCTTGAATGAAAGATGTTGTTTGTTCTTCATTATTTTCTTCATCATTTACACTTACAAGTTTGAAAATCTCATGTGACACATTTAGATTGATAAAACTTCTACTAATCTCTACCAATGGAAGTTCAAGTAGTATGTGGCACGTCTCTTGAGCTCCAATGTCTCTTTCTATGACAGTCTCAGTCAAGAGTCTTCGATATGCTTTTACAGCCAATTCATCTGTATTTTCCATGTTCACAAGATGCATCAACATCTGTTGGTATGTTTCCGAACATTTTTTTTTCTTTTGTTGCATACTTTGCAATATATTTGATTACAACATGTTTGGAAAGAATAGGTTGCCAATCTATATTTTCTTTCCACAGTTGCAATATGTAACGATTGTGTGAGTTTACTCTGTCATCATTCCTAGCTAACTCATTTTTTTCACCTATTTCTATGTCTTCATGTAATTCAGATCCCACCAAATTTAATGGCCAAGGAGCATTATACC
Source organism: Sequoia sempervirens (assembly GCA_007258455.2). NCBI lineage: Eukaryota > Viridiplantae > Streptophyta > Pinopsida > Cupressales > Cupressaceae > Sequoia > Sequoia sempervirens. The sequence continues at coordinate 355,885,687 of VDFB02373365.1, forward strand.
TATTATGAATATGAATAAGTAAAGTATTTTAGTAGTTTAGAATCATATTACAATTGATTTGAATATAAATATTTTAACTTATGAAAATTGTTACCTGCAAACCATTGTTCCTCCTTTTTTTCATAGGCATGCACCATCCCTACAAACTGTGTGTCTCTCTACAGAATTTAGTAGCTCTTCATAGTCATGATCAACATTTATCTCTGCAAGTTGTCTTGTATTTTTTAGACATGGATATTGAGGAAATTTTTGGAATGCCTACAATTAGATATACAAATAAATTGATTAGTTATGTGATAAACTAAAAATCATTTATGACATAAATGATTGCATATGTTTTACTATTTTGAACATGCTTGGATGTTTTGCTAATGTGGATCTTGTCTAGGATTCCATGCTTGAACAATCAAATGGAAATATCTTTCTACACTTTTTCATTGCTCTTGATTTGACCAATCCAAGTTGTCCATATTTGATGCTTCATGTATCCAAATGAATCCATGCACATGTGGTGAGCCCCTATGTTACCACTCATGTCTAGACCAAAAATCCCAAATTTTCGTGCTTTTTTCTAGTATTTATGTTCTAAACATTGATTGTCTTAAATGCATGTACTGTGTGACTATATGAGGATAGTCAATAAAATTTTGTTTTCACCATATTTGAGCCTCCCATGGAGTAGTTGGTGATGTTCCTAACATTAGTGCATGAAAATCGGGCCAATACAAATCTGATGCACTCAAAGTGAAGAATATTGTAGGACAGCCTATTTGATGAAGCATGTCAATCAATTTTGCACAACATTGTGTCCAATATGACCGTGTACCCCTCAATTTTGTTCCAAATCACATTAACCTATTAGGTAGATGGGACTGTGGCATGTTTTCCATATGCTAACACAACTTGTTGATGGTGATTGGCATGTCTTGAAAGCTTCTTTTGACAAATACAGCTGAATAATTTTGTGCATGATGTCTCATTATCATGTTCATCATAAAATATCAAAATCTTAGATGCCAACCAAAACGATGGTCCCTATAACACAATAAATGCTTAACGAATTCATGCAGATGCACTCTCGTCATGCATGGTTCTAACCAATCACATTTACCATTAGGAAATAATGTTGGGAAAGCCATATCAAGTAATCCTGGAGTGACATATTCATTGATAGGAGATGAACCAATTCCTAGCCAATCAATCAATGTTATTGAATTTGTATCAGGGTTATTAACCCATGCCTGAATCAATTCCATTTCTCTTTGAGCATTAGGTGGAAAAGAATCCATTGATGTAGTGTGATCAATTATATTTCCTTGATCCATTTCCATTATTGGACCGACAAATACAATTTCATTTGAATCAGAATCAAATTCCATATGCATTGTTTGTAATTTGTTGAATATATTTTCATCAAAATTTCCTATGAGATCATTTAGAGCATTTTCATTGATTCTAACATCTGAATAAAACTTGTCATGGTCTACTTTGTATTTTAATGACTTATACACATGATCCCTATTCACTGTGAAGTTATAATTTGTGCCACGTTGATCCCTTCTTCGAACAATGATGATTGGAAACTCTCTTATTGAATGTGGCAAAACATTTGAAACGTATTCCACATTTTGTGGAAAACTTATTGTGTGTCCTCTGTATTTATACTGGCCACTGACTGCATGGGTAACTTGTAATATTGGACTAACACGTGCAATCAACATTTCTTCTACTTGAGTCAATTTCACAAGCTCTTCTGGTTGTGGCCTAGGATCCATATTATTTAAAGTTGAAAATCTATGATTCCCTTTCTCTTGACGACATTTATTACAAACAACACCTTCAGAGGTGCAAAATACTTTCATTCCTAGGTAGCATTCTTGATAGATATAACACATGCTTAGTGTTGTCAAGTTATTTAATTGATGTCGAAATTGTATTTGAATTTTTTTGAAATCATCGTGAAGCATTCCATTTGGGTTTTGTATGTTTCCTTGTACACCTACATTTATCTCATCTTGTCCTATTACTTTTTCCCTTTGTCTAACATAGCTTTCTCTTTCAACTTCATTGTGTCTTTTTCTCTATTCTTCCCTTTCAAAATATGTCATTTGTTCCCATCATTGTCTTCTATATTCTCTTTGATATTATTTTCTTTGCTCCTCTGATTCAAAATTCAATCTCGGTCGCACCATATCTAGAAAACAATTGAAGTTGGATTTTTAAAATTGATGTTTTTCAATGGTAAATCTAATTTTCTTTTAAATGAATTTCATTTAATATCAAATACTATTGCAATTGAAAGGTTCTAAATAGAATACAAATTTACACGACTATTAAATAAGAAGTATAGTTGAAATATAATTAGACGAATAAATTTCAAGTGATCAAACTAATGAAAATTTCTTCCTTTTTTATCTAAAGATTAGAAATTAACTAATTCAATTAAAGGTATGAAATTAATATATGTAATGTATGTCGAGAGATATCCTTTAAGAAATAATTAATTCATCACAAAGAAGAAAAATGAAACCTTTATTATATTTCCATTTCTCTTTGAGCATTAGGTGACATAGAAGCCATTGATGTAGTGTGCTCAATTATATTTCCTTGATCAATTTCCATGATTGGACCGACAAATACAATTTCATTTGAATCAAAATCAAATTCCATATGCATTATTTGTAATTTGTTGAATATATTTTCATCAAAATTTCCTATGAGATCATTTAGAGCATTTTCATTGATTCTAACATCTGAATAAAACTTGTCATGGTCTAATTTGTATTTTAATGCCTTATACACATGATCCTTATTCACTATGAAGTTATAATTTGTGCCACGTTGATCCCTTCTTTGAAAAATGATGATTGGAAACTCTCTTATTGAATGTGGAAAAACATTTGAAACATATTCCACATTTTGTGGAAAACTTATTGTGTGGACCCTTTGTATTTATATTGACCACCGACTGCATGGGTAACTTATAATATTGGAATAACATGTGCAATCAACATTTCTTCTACTTGAGTCAATTTTGCAAGCTCTTCTGGTTGTGGCCCAAGATCCATATTATTTAAAGCTAAAAAACTATGATTCCCTTTCTCTTGACGATATCTATTACAAAAACACCTTTAGAGGTGCAAAATAATTTCATTCCTAGGTAGCATTCTTGATAGATATAACACATGCCTGGTGTTTTCAAGTTATCTAATTGATGTCGAAATTGTATTTGAATTTTTTTGAAATCATCATGAAGCATTCCATTTGGGTTTTGTATGTTTCCTTTCAAAATACAATTCTTCTAAATTCTAGCATTTGGCGATTTAACATACATTGTTTTATGTGAGTAGGAACAATATGAACCAACTGATTAAAATGCACTATTGAGACCATCTATTTAACCTATAATCAACTATTCTATTCTATTTTACCTCTCAACTGAGGTTCATAGTTCAAACATAACAAAATGCAGCACAATTGTTGAAGATACATGTAATTTTTTTATATGGATTTGAGCATAAATACCTATACTTAGAGCCTCATTGAAATGCCAACCGAAAGAGTGCAGAATATGCTTTCTATAGAGATCTATAAATAGATAGAATTTCAACTCGAGCCTTATTCAACCAATTTCAAAACAATAAAATTTTCACAGTTGTAGAAACAAAAGCTTACATGTGCTTGATGTATATCTAAAGATGTAGTTGGTTCAAGTATTTGGGGACAACTTCCTCCCGTTGAAGTAAAATTTACTTATCCCCTCTACTAGTCAAAAGAGGTCTTATAGTTTGTACTGCAAAAGGAAGAAATCAAATATTATTATCTTTTTCTATTATTATTTTTATGTGTGCATACTTGTGATTATATCTATCTAGCAGCATTTCCTTCCAAATAAGAAATACATATTTTTATTAACAAATTTTATAATTGAAATACAAAAACTTAAAATTAACCAACTAAATAAACTTGGTTACTTTATTATCTAATACTGGAAATGTTGAAGAAACATAAGTTTCAAATTAATTCACCTTAAAGAATGGAAGAGTCCTCTCTTGTTGGGTGCAAAATTGATGAAAAGAGTGGCTCAGTGATGAAAGGCTACAATCCTTAGAAGATGGAGTAGAAATTAGTCAAACAAATTTAAAAAAAAAATATGAATTATAATATTTCAAACATTTAGATGTGAAGAAATTTATATATAATAATTAAAATGAAAAATAAAATGAAAACATGTAAATTTCATAATACCATTATAACTCAATATAGAACAAATCTCCATTTGAAACCTTAAGAATTCATAAATATACTGAAGAAATTTATCTTTAATAAATCAAATGAATAAAATCTAAATTTCATAATACATGCTAACTCGACATATATAACAAATTTTCTTTTGAAATCTTAATATTTATATTTAATAGGATTTTTAATATCAAAATCTTATAACAAAATTCTATATATAATATAGTTACTAAAAATGGAAACTTGAAAACTCTTTAAAATTATAATCATACCCACAATTATACAAAATAATAATCAATAGATATAACCACAAAGAAAATATCACATAAAAATATTTGACTAGAAAGAAAAAAAGATTCTAAAGTTCCTTATTATTAAAATGATAAATATTTATATATATATATGTGTGTGTGTGTGTGTGTGTGTGTGTGTGTGTGTGTGTGTGTGTGTGTGTGTTTTTAATACTTTTTTATTATATATAAAAACCTTATAACAAAATTGTATATATAACTCAATATATAACAAATCTTCATTTGAAACATTTAAGAATTATATTTAATAAGATATTTAAAATGAATATGTTATTTAACAAAATTCAATATATAACATGTTTGGTAATTATATTTATTCAAAATTCTTTAAAATAATAATCATACGAATAATTATACAATATAATAATGAATTTTCAAAAAAAATTGTTGGTAAAAGTATTATTAATAGAGAGTAAAACTTCTCCCAATTTTCATGCATGCGAGGGGAAAATTAGGGAATGAGAAAATTAGGGATTGAAACTACTGTCTAAATTTGCATGAAATAAAACACCATTACCATTGTACACAAGGGTTGTAGTGCAACTGAAGTCTCTGCTAAGGGCTAGTAGAATGGGTAACAATTTCATAGTTACTAGGAAAAAGAGGATGGGAAAGCTCAGTATGCTTGATCCATCATTTGGGAATCACCAAGTGAATTGCAATGGGAAAGGCTACTACCTATTAGCATCTGTGGAGCAAGTGGCAATGGATCTAAGGACTCATTCACAAGTTATCCATCTATTAAATATGCATTCCTATTAGAGCATGAATCACTTATTTAATGAAAAATCTCTACAAACAACCATTATCGTCCATATTGTTTTGGTCCTAAACTATATCATTATAGGAACAAGGTGTATGCAGACCAAAGAAGCTCCAGAACTTTGCTATAAAGGATATAGTTGAAATAGTAAGAAAAGTTGGAAACAATTATTTCTTATAATATTAGGTAAAATTGAAATCAATATCTAAATATTTTGTGTGAGTTTTTAGAGAGAATTATCTTAGAAATTTAATCCTTTGTTATACAAGTTTTGAGAAAAACTAATGAAAACATAGATACCCCCAGCTGTAGGCAATGATTAAAATTAAATAGAACCTTAAAATTAAAAATCCATTAAGAGATTTAAATGCATAACTAAAAATATTATAATTTTATTTAATTAAATAAGATCACTTCTTTGCACCAAATGTACCTAAAGATGTCTTAATTGATGATATATCATATCATTAGTGCATTGTAGTGTTTATTACTAACATAGGCACAAATTTTAATGTATAGGAGCGTCTATATAGAGGACTTGTGTCAATATTTTTTCATATTGGTAGGGAAGAAGGGGTGAGAGGGTTATGGAGAGGCATAGGAGCTTCTTTAATGCGAGAGGCTTCATACTCTAGCATTCACATGGGAGCCTATGAACCTTTTAAGAGGGTAAGTAATGAGGATTGTATAAGTTGTGTTCTTTAATTGTTTGTAGTTTAAAGTCATGGTTGATATGAACAATCATTTGCTTATCATAGGTTATCTATTATAGGGAATTTATTTCACATTAATAATCTGTGTTTAAACAAATTTAGTTCTAGACTTTTAGATAGATGATGGAATAATAGCAAGGAAAACTTTGATATTTTTTTCCTTTAGCACAATGTAGATTAACAATAATTGCAATACAAGGTTGGTTTAAAAGGTGGTATATAGTTACACAATAAAAGCTTTGACAGTAGGACATAGGCTTTGAGATGCAAGTCTGAAGATTGATGTGTTAGCATCCTTCTTTTTCCTCTACTAACATTGCTTAGAGATACTTGTGTGCTTTTTGTTCAATAGCATGCGTCTAATTTATAAGTGAATCATGTGACATAACACTTAGAGTGATACTATGAACTATGATCATTCATCATAGCCACATCATTGTTATTTATGTCATATGGAATAAAAATTTTAAATGTCAATTTATAATAAGCAACTATTAAAATGCTAGTACCAAGCTAACACTGAAACTTGAGATTAATCAACACTGGTATCAGAAAAATTAAAGAGATTCAAAGTGACCAATAGGGAATGATGCTAGACAGTTAAAAGTCCAAAGCAATGGATTACATTCACCACTCCTTCCCCTACTAACAAATTCTTAGATGTGTTTTTGAGCTTAATGGGTTCCCAAGTACCTCTAAAAAACACATAGATCAAATCCCATAATAAATAAAAATTTCAAAGTAATATAGCATTCAAAATAGAAGTAATGTGTGCAAATATTTGGACATGTGACAATATACATTTTTATATCAAAACAACAATTCTCATAGAGTTAAGAAGGCTATTACACAGTAAGAAGAATACTAGGCAACATAGGATTGTTGAAATACTACAAGTTTGTAGGAACCTCTATCAAAATCACAAACCAATAAACTCTGTCGGCAACATCATCCAAGTGGCTAATCGAAGCTACTATAAATGTGTTAAAAATGTTTCCCGAGAAAAATATATATGTAAAGTAGCACAGGGAGAGTTTTAAAAGTATTACTTATGCATTGAATTCATAATATTTTAAGCCTAAAATATAGATGCACAAAAAAAACAAGATTTCTATATATACAAAATAACAACATTTCATTTGCATACTAGCTAAAAATAAACTATCTAATATAGATAAAATTTCAGTGAAACTTGACATAGATAGAAGAGGATCCCTCTGACATACCCATACTGTGATACAAGCACCTCTCGCACAACCCTTTGAAACTTGGTTGAAAGAGACGTTAGAGACGGGCAAATCCAAATAAGTTAATGCAGTTCACCATCTGCTGACTCCAAAATTCGTGTCTCAGGCATAAAACGCTGCTAATGTTCTTGTTCCATGTATGCTTGTATTCATTCTCTTTTATTTAGTTCCTCCTATCTAAAAATTGCAAATGTTCTATCTATTTTTCCTCAACAACTAACCAACCAAACAAACAAATTTGTATCAAGAATGTTTTTGAGAATTTGGTTTTGGTTTTGGCTTGGCTAATTTGTTTGTTTGTTTTTCATCCCGTATCAAGAACCATTTTTCAAAATCCGTTATCCTTCACTCCAATCTTTTCTCCCCTCCAATCTTTTCTCCCCCATTTTAGAAAATTTCCCCACATTTTACCTCAAATGATCGGTTGGGCCAATCTAATACACTATTTACTATTATATACTAATACAAAATGTTAAAAATGATTTATATTTTTAATCTTATAAATTTAAATTCAAGGAAATTATAAGTAATTTAATTACTATCTACATCCTACATAAAAATACACTATTTACTAATATATACTAATTTACAAAATGTTAAAAATAATTTATATTTTCAATCTTATAAATTTAAATTCAAGTAAATTATAAGTAATTTAATTACTATCTACATCCTACATAAAAATACACTATTTACGAATATATACTAATACAAAATGTTAAAAATAATTTATATTTTCAATCTTATAAATTTAAATTCAAGTAAATTATAAGTAATTTAATTACTATCTACATCCTACATAAAAATACACTATTTACTAATATATACTAATACAAAATGTTAAAAATAATTTATATTTTCAATCTTATAAATTTAAATTCAAGTAAATTATAAGTAATTTAATTACTATCTACATCCTACATAAAAATACACTATTTACTAATATATACTAATACAAAATGTTAAAAATAATTTATATTTTCAATCTTATAAATTTAAATTCAAGTAAATTATAAGTAATTTAATTACTATCTACATCCTACATAAAAATACACTATTTACTAATACATACTAATATAAAATGTTAAAAATAATTTATATTTACAATCTTATAAATTTAAATTCAAGTAAATTACAAGTAATTTAATTACTATCTACATCCTACATAAAAATACACTATTTACTAATATATACTAATACAAAATGTTAAAAATAATTTATATTTTCAATCTTATAAATATAAATTCAAGTAAATTTTAAGTAATTTAATGTTAAAATGCAACACATGACTTCCACTTCCCTGTCATTTTCAATGCAGCTTCAAAAATTTTACACAGAATATTCCTTCAGTGATTTCACTCTATAATGCCTCTTGGCATAATTATAGAAACAACATATATTAAAAAAAAAATCTTATTGATAATAATTTTAAAATAAATATTATAGATCTATATTAACAAATCTCATTATTTATTATCTATCTTTTCATAATATTCTTAAAATAAACACTTTATTATAAATAAACTAAAAGATTTCATTACAACAATTTTAAAATATATTATAATCAAATCAAGTAATCGCGATTCTTTCCTTTCAGTGCAAGGTAAATCCTTAAGTGATGTGTTGGGGATGAGAACCATTTATTATCTACTTTTTATTAACCATTTCTATGTATCGTTGTAGGTAATATTTTATTTATACTCCTTTTACAGTTGATATGTTGGACGGACAAGAAATGAGAAACAAATAGAAGTGAAGTAGCCTTCCACCTCTAATTGGCTTCCAATTTGTAACCCCTGCTTCGTCAAGGTAATGAGTTCAATTCCTCCAACGCTGTGTTATTTTTATTCTTCATTGATTAATATTTGATTCATGGATTTCTCTGTTTTGGATCAACACTTGCATGGAGAATGAACAATCGATCCTAGATATCAATTCTTTGAACCTGGGATATTAATTGGTAACCACGAGAGTCACGACTAGATTCAGTCACTCAAATATTTTGGTCAATTAAGTAGAACTTGTAAAGACAAGAAATTCACATGTGAGGGGCAACAATATGCATTTAATTATTGAAAATACAATATGTACTCTCTTGCTTCTCATTAAAGAATTTGTTGCTTCCCTAAAAGCTTGCATCTAGATCAAAAATTTACATTTGGGAGGGAGTGATAACACTATGCATAATCTCTTGACTTTGGGTTAAAGAATTTATTATAGACTATTGAACAACAAAATAGTTAGAGCTAAATACGATAAATCATCATTTTAAAAAGCTTTAATATGTTAGGGAAAATGGGTTGAGCATATTTGAGTGTTGTGTTTCACCCGATTTTACAGGTTGCATGCACTTTCATAGCCTTGCCATTTTTAATGGGATACTCTAAATTTGATTTTTTACTTCACAAATAAGTTTTAACTTATATTTTTACAGGCTCATTGTCAAATCAGGTTATTAATTTCCATGTTTTTTCACTATCTTATTCTGATTTTTCAAATCCATTATATGTTACATGAATACATTAAACATCCTAAACTTGTGCCAAGTACTAACCTTCTAAATATGCTTTGATGACAACAACGACTTAGATTAATAGGTCAAAGGTCCAACACGAGGTCTTGTGGATTACATGGGATTTTTGAAGCTACAAATAATGAAGCCACCTAAAAGATTTCAATCTCCAATTGCCATCTGTATAAATTCCCTTGATTTTCTTTCTTCGTTTGCAATATAAACCAAGGGTTTTCTTATGAGCTATTTAACCCAAAGTTAGTGGTTTGAGCATGAATTATTTCTACATCATTTTATTTCATTTCTCTCTTGAAATGAGCCATCTTGAAGAGGTTTGGTCAAGACTTCACATTTTAGCATGTTTTATGCATTCACTCCATTATCATCCAATATTTAAATGCCTTCTATTGTAATTGAAGATATTTGGTCAAGACTTCACACTTCAACTTAATTGTCCTAGCTAAACAATAAAGTTTAAGCTATTATGAAACTTAAAACAATTAAACTTGAGAACTTTTCTATTTTGCACATGCATTGTCTATAGGTAAATATTGTTTGATTTTTCTCTACTTCTGCTTCCACACCTGCTTCCAAACTCTAATAAAAATTCTCTTTACATCATGCTTTGATTCACTCCATGAATATTGGAGGGTCGTATCATGCAGTTGTATCCCCAAAAGTGAAACACCTCGTACGCTCTAGGTAGTTGTTGATCACTAATCCAAGTGCGATATAGTCGACAGTCAAATGTCTCTTTGTAAATTGATCTCAAACTCATGGGCAAGTCATCATCTCCATCACATTCATTCTCATAGGGTATGTGGTCCACCTTCCCCCTGTCTTTAAGCAAATTATGCATCTTTAAACCAGTTCTTGTTATGTGACTTATTTTCATTGATTCTTCATCTTTCGAGCTAGTATATTGGCACATATTTTTGTTAGATGTATCATCTGATAAATGATCATTTCCCTCTAGGCTGGAAGTCAGTGATCCAGGAAACTTTAAACCAAGAACTTTATCCTACAAGTATCCATTGAGAAAAAAAAAGGTATTTAAATAATATAAAACAGTGTTTAAACGAAGTATACATGTTATTTATATCAAATTAAAAAATTCTTACCACAATTCCTATTGGATTTGAATTGATTGTATGAGGCATACTACCGACTGGAAGCTCATCATATATGAAATATCTATGTACAATTACTCGTTTGAATTGTTTCTTTCCATGACATACAGAACATCCACAAACAACAATTTTCTCAAAGTATTCATCCCATGTACTATAGTCTTGACCAACCTCTTGTTCAGTGCAATCATTTGTTGTGTCTGCAAGATCCATTGCCATAATCCTCTTCCACCCATTGTCGTCTACGTGATTTAACAATTTTAGGTCCATGTCCACGTACATACCTTCTTCTTTTGCTAGTTGAATGCTCAAGCTCTGCATTTGCTCCAATCTCCATCTAAAATAATCAACAACATGCATTAATTTATGTTAATATTGGATAATACATTATTAATTTCAATAATACTGTGAAAAAAGATGGATGTATCACAAAATTCCATCAGATCATTTTTTCCTAAGTTAAGTCAAAATTTGAGTACCTGATGTCCTGCTTCATCTGTTGTGTCCTCATTTGACATAACACAATCTGTTGCCATGGCCTCGTCTTGCCCCTATAATACACAACATAGTAAATAATGTTTAGTAAACCAATTATATCATTTCATTGAATATGATATCCAACACAAAACCTCACTTTAGACATATATTTCACACTTTAGATGACTCATCTAGTTGTATAGGGGTCCTTTCTAAGTTCACAAATCTAACCTCTATTAGTTTTGCACCCATAAAATTGACATGGGATAAGGAATAGATAAAATAGGGAACCATGATTGCTCCCTTGGAACATATGACTAGATGAAGTCAATTTAGGATCAATTTATTTATCAACTTCCAAGTAAAATACATCATTTTGCACTGCTAGGCGCTAAATTTACGTCGCCTTTTACACCCCAAATAGATTACATTTAGGGATGAAAGGCAGTGCTAAAGTCGGTCTTAACTACACCAACTATAGCGCTGACTACTGAATCAAGAAAAAAAAATTAAAACTTCCTAAATCAAGGAAGAGATGATAGGAGAAAAAAGTTGTGTGAAGGAAGAGAGGAGAAAAAAGGGAAAAACAGTGCGAAGGAGGGCTACAAGCAAGTAGATCAGAAATTCGATTTAGTTTGTGACACCATAGGTAAGGTTACAAAAAAAAATTCATTCACACAAATATTTTTGTTTGGATTAAATAGAGAGGATTGTGAAGAAATGGTTGTGAATATTGTTTTGTTTACACGCAAATCGTTCAAGTCTCATGTGGTTGCAAAGGAGGAGGGTAAAATTGTAGACATTGCATTATTTCTTCCACATTTGAGAGCAGTGAACATGTTTTTGAAACCCTAATGCCCCAGTTCGCTTATCGTTCCCATCCAAAGCTTTCAATTTATGGTTCACTTTCTTAGACCTTCCTTCCATACCTTTCTCTAAAGACAACTTTCTCACTTCCTTCCTAAGAAAGTAGTCAAGTGCTTTCAAGACAAGTCATTAAATTGCATCTGCCCCACTACAGCTAGGTCTCGTGGGAACAAAGGCTGGTCGAGACAATACGAGGAGATAAGGCTTTTGAGACAACAGCTGAATAATAGATCATTTCCTCAAATTTGTGAGACCTTCAGTCTTAAATTAGCTATTACTAATTTTCACTTATTCTTTTACAGAACAATGAGCTCGTGGTTTTGAATTGATTTTGCACAAACATTCATTTTATTTCTAATCATCAGATGTGACTCAAGCATGGGACCTATCTATGTTAACTCTCAATAAAACCACACTTTGCACCCTTTTTATCCCCCAAAGATTACCATTCTATACAGGTGCGCAAGCGTTGAATTTTTTACAATACATTTGTTTCATTTTGCATATATTTATATCCTTTCAAATATATTTATATTTTATACAGGTGTGCAAGCAATTGATTCATGGGCATTTAAATCTAGAAAGAGAGTCATTCAAGGTAAAACTTTCATACCACAAATTGGACGAAAAATTTCATACCTGATAGTGTGTACTTCGTTTGCCTCCAAAGACTGGACGAAAATAATTTGCCCTAGGTTGCCTCAAAATGTCAAGAAATAAAGGGAAGAGAACAAAGGGAGCAGACTCTGGCCACAATGAGGTAATTAGTTTTCAATTTATAGATTTGTAAATGTTTCCATTGTTTCTTTCATTTTTAGTTTTTAGTTTTTTATTTTTAAATTTAAAAGAAGAAATTTATTATATATATAGGGGGATGTATGTGAGTGACAAAGATAAAGAGGCATTGGCTTCCATATTGGGGGTAGAGGCAATAAACAAATTGGATGATTTGTGCTAGAAAATGCTTTCGAGATACATAGAAAACTGATCTAGTGAAACCCCTCAAACATTGCAACCAAATCAACCGTGTCAAAGGGAATCAATTGATTCCTCGAGAAATTCTGGATCGAGCAAAAGATCCAGGAGAAAATCAATAACAGTAAACTCTAAGAATGTAGAATAGGGAGCAGAGGCTTTCACTATCCCACCCACTCCTGGGACATATACTTTTTCCACCATGCCAAGTTTTCAATCTTGCATTGGTAGCTACAATACCAACATAGAATACGATGTGGTTTTAGGGGAAGTCTGAATGAAAAATTCTAGAAAAGGGTTTATGAATAGGTTGAAGGATCATGCCTTCAACAGTTCAAAGACCATCTACATTTTCCATTCTCAAAGATACCCATACACTTGCAAAAAGCAGTTATCAATGACATGGAGATTGAATTTGGAACAGGTTGGTCTGTGAAGAAGGTAAAGCTACAAATGTCTCAAAATTGCAAGAGATTTTGGTGTAACCAAACAAAGAAGATAAAAAAATCCCTCCCGAGCTAAGGCTCAAAAAAAGGCCAATTGATGTAAGTGTCAAAGTATGGAAAGAGCTTGTAAAAGCATATGATAAGTCTGATGCACAGAGGAAGTCTAGTGAGGAGAGTATGCAAGTATTTGAATTTGCTCATAAGACTATATCAAATTTATTAAACGATTTTTAAATTTTATTTGTGCATAGTTAAATTGAATTAGTATATGTTTCAGGACAAGGCCTCCAAGGCTAGGCAAGTCAAAAACTTCATGTCACACATCACAATGGCCAAAAAGGTTTATAGGCCTTGATCTGTAAATTTGTAAGTATATTTAATATGTTAAATGATATATTTTTAATTTCCTACAAAAAAGTAAATGATTGCATATTAATTAGTTTAACTAGTCCATGTGCCATGGTTTGACAGGAGGAGAAATATGGCTAGCATCCAAAGCAATTTGAAAAGGAAAAGTTACAAAGCAAAAAGTGGGCCGATTTTTTAATATGGATGGAGAACGAGGTATCAATAGTTGACTTTCAATAACTTAGTTGGATATTGTTTTGTTAATATGTCAATTTGTGTTTCTTGTGTTGAGTTGTTTATTGATGCGTAGGATGAGTTCTAAAGTGCTTCTCTGTTGGCCCTAGATCCCACTCAATTGTCCCACTATTTCATGTTGAGGAAAAAAATATTGTTTTCCTTAAAGGGTAGTTAGTGGGTGACATCCATGCCTTATTTTCAATGCATCTTTTAATTAATGACCATTGTCTTTTAATATCTCTTAAGTGTCCTCATTTAAGTTATGATTTGTATCATTTGAGTAACTTAGTCCCATGTTGATTTGATTTATCTTCCTTTCTCTCAAACATGGTATCTCAAGGAGTGCTTCCTTGAATTCATGTTGTAATTCTACTAAGTGATCCACATGCATCTTTGTCATCCTTGCTCACAATGTTTTCATTCTTTTAACATGTAAGAATTTTTTGATGCATCTTGGTAGGAATCCTATAGATCTAACACATCCTTGTAGTCTACATCACTTGGTGTAGCTAACCAGCCACTTAATTTGTCCATCTAATTTTAAAAAAGGAAATAAATTATTGTCTTCCAAGTTAAAAGAACTCCATAAATAAAGAAATTGGCAGTAAAAAACCTGCAACCTAATTTGATCAACATAGAGAAGCATGTAATACTAGACTTCTTAACATTCAAAAGATAAATGGAATGTCCTTAACACCAAGTAGAGCTATCCAAAAATGGTAACTAAAAACACAAACTTGCTCCCGCATAGAATGGCCTAATGGATTGTTGTCATAGAATTCAAGCTACCGAAGCAACAACATTGATCAAGTTAACATATATGCATCATCTGCATAAACAACTAGACCATTTATGTGCATGAATAAATAGTAGAAGGATGTAGATGAACTCAATTCATCTGAATTTATGCCTCTTGGTAGGCATTCCTCTTGAATCTCTAATATCAAGGGCCTGATACTTCACTGTAGCTTTTAGCTTTCATTGTCACCTTTCCTCTTCACTGTCAGACTCGTCTCCTTTTTCCTTATCTACATTTCTAGCTTCAGCTTCTAATTCATCCCATGTTTTACCTTCCTCCCCTTCAAAATATTCTTCTTGGTCGTCCTCATCTAACTCCACAAGAGGTTCATCTTCTAAACCTTCCTCATTTTATTTTGATTCCTCTTCTACATCACAGGGTTCATATCCTTGATCTGACTCTTCTAAATTATCAGAATCAAAATCACTAGCTTCCATATTCAAAAATTTCCAACCACCATCTTTAATAAATTTATCTGAATCATCTGTAATAGTCTTCAAAATTGGCCGCCAGTTCAATTTCATTCTGCTTTCATAATACTTTATATCCATGGAGTTCATCCATTCCTTGATGACATCAAGTGAAGATTGAGGAATGTCATCAATGCAAAGTACATCCCACTTGAAGTATTTGAAAAAAATAGCCATATCAAATGCCTTTTTCCCAAATTCTACTCTCTCAAGGTTAACAATATCAATCTCGCTAATAGTGATTACTAAGAAAGGTAATTCCACCAACTCAACCAAACAGTTTACTGTAGGAACAATAAAAGCAGAGGCTTTGAAAGGAACTCCATGAAAACCAAGCTCTCTAAATGGTACATCAAACTCTAGTTCAAAATAATTTAGATGAAACTACTCCCATAGCTCTCTTACTCTCTTGAAAAATCCTTGAAACTCTGCATTGATATTATTTTTCATGTTCCTCTCTAGTTGTTCTTCCTCAATTTCATCAAGATCATACATTGACCTTCTTGCCCCTCCTAAAGTTTGGACCACATCTATTACCTCCACATAAAACTGGACATCCTTGGTCTTCTTGGTTCCCACGCCATGATATGGTTATGCAAATGAAAATGAAGCAAAGTAATCATCTCCTTCTCCACTGGTTGGAAGAATGCATGCTTAATGTTTTCATGCATGATATCGACTCTCTCTTCTGCTCTGATGGTTGAATACTGAAATCCATTATGGTGGGCCTCTAAAGTTCCAGTCATCTTTCTTCCTCTTCCACCAAATGCTGGCATGATCCACAAGTCTTCCATCCTAATTGCCTTTGTTTTTGAAAGTTGAACTTTCTCCTAAGTCACCAGTGTAGCTCTCTCTTCCTTTTCAAACTCTTTCATTGCTATAGGCAATTAGCACCTTATTGTTTAACAATCTCAATCTCAATAATAGTGATTACTAAGAAAGGTAATTTCACCAACTCTACCAAATAGTTTACCATAGGAACAATAAAGTAGAGGATTTGAAAGGAACTCCATGAAAACCAAGCTCTCTAAATGGTATACCTAACTCTAGTTCAAAATATTTTAGATGAGGTTGCTCCCATAGCTCTCTTACTCACTTGAAAAATCCTTGAAACTTTGCATTGATTTTTTTCCTATCCCTCTCTTATTGTTCTTCCTCAATTTCATTAGGATCATACATTGACCTTCTTGCCCCTCCTAAATTTTGGACCGCATCCATTACCTCCACATAAAACTAGACATCCTTGATCTTCTTGGTTCCCACACCATGATATGGTTATGAAAATGAATATGAAGCAAACTAATCATCTCCTTCTCCATTGGATGGAAGAATGAATGCTTAATGTTTTGATACATGATATCAACTCTCTCTTTTGCTCTCATGGTTGAATACCGAAATCCATTATGGTGGACCTCCATAGTTCCAGTCATCTTTCTTCCTCTTCCACCAAATGCTAGCCTAATCCACAAGTCTGCCAACCTAATTGTCTTTTTTTTTTAAACTAAAGTTTCTCTTGAGTCACCAATGTAGCTCTCTCTTCCTTTTCAGACTCTTTCATTGCTATAGATCATCTGTGGGATTTAATCATTTGTACCACATCGTTGATGTGCTTTGAATCCTTGGATCTAAAGGAAATTTCCTTAACATAAATACTGCTAGGGAATTTCAATGTTGGCATGTAGTTGGAATTAAAGTCGGTACCTGGAACATTGAAAATTATCCTTATATAAGAATTCCCTCCATCTTGTTGGCTTGTAACACTCTTGATGGTGGCTACATGAAATGGAACCATGGTGCCATATATGGGTACCAGAACAGCATCATTTTTTGTATCAACTTGAATCATGAGCTCTCTAGAAACGTGGATATCTATAACGCCCCGCCATGCAACCCCAAAGGAAATGAATTCATCACACATATATGGCACATTTTTTTTTTAAAGGAACTAATATGCAACAACATACATCACATGAACTGTAACAATATATGTACAACATATAACATAGTTCCTTGGAGTTACATAGCTACATCACTTTTCATATCAACATCTTTACATTACATGGGAGATAGACATACACCAATAACCAAATGACCCAAACATAGATCATACATTATCAACATGAAGATACATTGCTCAAGGTTAACATCAATACAATGTTGTTTCCCAACATGTATGGGAAGAGTACAATAACATGGAACAAAACATCTGAAATGTAGGAATACAAAGCTACAAGCTAGATCCATCCTTGGAATCACTGCACAAGGAACCAATTTGCACATCTGAAACTTCGGATGAGGACCCAATGGGGTGCATAGCACGTTCCACCCAACCACCCCCGTGCTAGGAGTAAACAAGAAAGATCCTCACCCAAGAAGTCAAACAAACCACAAGTAACAAGACTCCACAACAAGGATAACAAATCACAAGATAACAACCCATAACATTGCCAACACATAACCACAACAAGAGTAATGGAAAGTCCAACAAGAACCAATTGCCAATATTATAGATCAACACTAAATAACCATAAGAGGTTCCAACAACAATAGGGTCCAAAGCCTTCAAAAGAGATCACAATATCAGCCAACAATAAATATCAAAGTACCTTTCATTAACATCAATAAGCAACAACGATAATAAACAACTCCAGTGGAAACAAGAACAAGGGAAAACAAAGGGCACAATGGGAGAGTGTCATTGCATGGCCTTACATGGATTCGCCAGACTACCTATCATTAGGAGCCACCTCCATCTATGGTTATCCAAACATCCTATTTCAAGGTGTCGCTCCATAGGGTGACTCATGCAGAGCCACTTACCTTTCGCAAAGACCAGGTAGTGACCTTACCAACCAGGTCTTTCGACCTGTCCTTAGCCTTTGAGAGTGCTAACAACAGGGATGAGGTGCATGTTTTTATCTTGTTATGTTATTACTACCCAAACCCTCTAATTAATTAATTATGTTATCACTTGATTAAACTCACAATGGGTTATCCTAAACCAACCACTTTGGGTGCCAGCCCCCATTGAGAGCCACTCCCCCTTACCAGCAACAAAATCTAAAAATCACAATCGGGCAAGCCAAGTTGCACAAGATACCAAAACCAAACAACATATAATCACCATGTGAGGCATGTACCATCTCACATTAGAACTTCATAGAAAAGAAAACCATTTTTCAAGTGCAAGGCTTAACCCACCAAGATCAATTCAATCATAGGAACAGTAGTTTGCAAGATTCAACATGAAAACCAAACATAAGGAAACATTTTCCCCAACATCTGGGAGACTCTCAAATCACTAACACAAGGGTTCCCCGTTAAAGAAAAGTCAACACCAGTAACAAGATCTCAAAGAACTATTTTCACTCCACAACTAACGAGTCAACAAGTATGAAATAATCAGTGGCAACATCCCAACAAAATCTTCAGACTCAACAAAAGAAAACATAATCAATTTTGATACAAATTCAACTAGGCATCCAAGGGAGACCTCTATTTTCTCCTCTCATGATACCCTTACAATATGGAAAATATTCACCCTTAACAAAGTCAACAAATATGACAATGACACATGATCTCAAATTCAAAAATCAACTCACTCAAACAATCAATTCAAATCATGATAACATTCACATGTTTCCTATAAAACTATCCATGTAGGGAACTTACAAATCAGTTATTAAATGAATATAAGGGAGATCAAGCAAAAGATCATCTAATTCCTTTCATCTACATAGACCCTTCGTTTGTCTAAATATAATTAATCAAAATCATTTATCAAAACTACAATCATTCACTTATCTACATAAACCAACAAATTCAATTCACTTAATTACCTACTCACAACACACAAAGATATTCAATGACAACTCGAGACAGAGCAAAGAACATATCATATTGCACCATCTCAAAATAGAACTCTAATTTATTATGTTGCAGTTGATTGCTAAACCGACTCATTGTGTTAGACTAATAACTATATTCGTAAATGCACCTAACCTTAACATTTAACCTTAATACAACTAGTACTTTGATATGAAAACTCCCTTAGCTAAATTTAGCGAACCCTAATCTCAAATATATGTATTTTTATTATTAATTTGAAAAGCACAATAATTACATCTGATATCTAACCCTTGACTAGAAATACAACCTGCTAGCCTTAATCGTAATACCCATCTAATGAAAATTCTCAATTTAAATTCTTTAATCAAATAATATTTTTCGTTCTTTCAATACCACCACTTATAACCCAGTATACATATTCACACTTAAATATTATATATAAACATAATAACCAAAAATCTATTTTCAAAATAATAGATTATACTACCGACTACACATATACCTATCCATTTAAACGTACATATGGAAACATATATATTTGATTTTCTTAGATTTATTTTTCAACTTATATTTAATTTTCTTTATAATCATATAAATATATAGATATAATTCTTTTATTTATTCCTTCTAAAATAAAAACCCATTTGAATTCCAAATAATATAAATTAGTGAGACTGTCCTTCCTTTAAATTCTAAATAAAATAAATAAGTGAAACATTACTTTCTCATTTATTCCTACCCTTTAAAGATTTCCTTATAAAGGATAATAAAACAAAAATTTATCTTAGATAATGGAATATTATTAACAACCCATTTTTCTTTATCTTAAAAAACTTTTCTCTCTTTAAAATCACAATTTATGAAGAATCCATGGAATATGGTTTTGTCCCCAAATCATTGAAAGAAGACATGTCTTTTATCAGCAAAAGAGTATATCTATTTTTTTTTAATTTTCAAGAGGACTGTTTCACTTATGAGGAAAGGAAAAGCATGGTAATTTAAACAGTCGAAGACTAGACTTTTAATCCTAAAGACAGCGGTTGTGGACATAAAGTTAAAGCGAATGATCATGCCCATCGAAATTTATGTTAAAGGAGACTTGGACATAATATATAAGTAGAACGGTGTCAAGACTATTAATTAACATTATCCAGAGTAGTGCATGGCAAAAATAACGTTGAGTTCAGCTTTTGCGCAAAATTGACGAATTTGGGTTGGCGCATGGACATCCATCGAAGTAGGGTTCGTTGATTTGGTTTAGAATTTTAATTTGAAACATCAAGAATAGATCTTCAATAAATTAAACAAATTATAATACTGTTCTTAAAATAGGATAAGGGGTAAAACAAAAATCATCGTTTAGTTCAAGCAGTGATCTGAAATGGGCAACAGATCATACCTCAACATCTTGCTAATTAATCCAACCGGACTTATTGATGAGATACTTAAAGCTAGCTACTTATCCTTAATGAATTCGGCATTTTTCCTTTGCTATAAACCACTCAACCTTCTTCTTTGATGTCTGCAACCCAACTAAAAACAAAACGATATGAAGTTATATCCATCGACTTTTCAATACGCTCTTCATGTTGGTAAAACAAACCCAACTACAGTGGGCAAATAATGAAAACATGCACAGTTGGAAGGGAGACAAACACAAGGAGACAGAAATAATATATATTAGATTTTCTATTTCACCAAAAAGAGATTACATTCAAAAACTCAGAGCAAAAGCTCTGTACATACTTCATACAAAAACTGTTCAAGTTCCGGCACATCTTCTTTTTGTGTGTTGCTGCGTGTTGGAAACATTCTAGAGCACTGGAGCACTGCCAATATTCTCTACTATTGCAGGTTCTCCTGAACTTTCACTTTCTATTATATTCTTTTGAACATTCTTCCTTTTTGTCTCTGTCTCCTTCTTCTCTCTGTCTCCAGAATAATGCATTCTATACTTCTTTTGTCTTTTGTTGTCTTTCCAAAAAACTAGAGCCCAATTCAAATTCAACCATCACAATTAATTTGTTGTTGTCCAGCAAGGTGGTCAGACATGGCAAGGGGAAAACTGCCCAAATTTGATTTCATCGGATGGGGCATTAAATGCATTTACCCGTTGCAGCTCTAAATTAGATAATCCAACACTCCCCCTTAATTTTGAGCCATTTTGCTCTTCATTTGCATTTGAAACTTCTGGCGCAAAACTTCTGGAGCAAAGTTTTCGGTCATCACTTTGCAAAACTTTCGGAGCATCGGCACAAAGTTTCCGGAGCAAGCTTGTGTGCATCTATTTTGCATTCTGGAACTGTTTTTTGAAGTTCCAGAGCATCTGTCTTTTTCTATGCTTCCCAGAACCAAAGTTCCGGAGCATCTGCCTTTTTTCTGTGTCTTCCAAAACCAAAGTTTCAGAGCATCTGTATTTTCTGTGTTGCGCTTTTATGTGCTTTCCAGAACCAAAGTTCTGAAGCATTCGCGCTTTTCTGTGCTTCCCAGAACCAAAGTTCCGGAGCATCTACGCTTTTCTGTGCTTCGCAAAACCAAAGTTCTGGAGCATCCACGCTTTTCTGAATTTTCTAGAACTAAAGTTCTGGAGCATTCTTGCATACCAAGCCTATTTCTTAGGCGTTCAAAGGATTCTTTTGACAATGCCTTTGTGAAAATATCTGCGAGCTGCTGCTCAGATCTACAATAATGAAGTTGAATCTCTCCATGCTCAACCAACTCCCTTATGAAATGATATCGAATTTCGATATGCTTGCTTCGCCCATGAAAGATGGGATTCTTTGTCAATGCAATAGAAGATACGTTGTCACAAAATATGGTTGTACCACCTTCTTGCTGCTCATTCAAATCAGCAAGGATTCTTCTAAGCCAAATAGCCTGACATGCTGCTGCATTTGCTGCTATGTATTCTGCTTCGGCTGTGGAGAGAGAAACTATGGGCTACTTCTTTGATGCCCATGATATTGCTCCTGAACCCATGTGGAACAAGTATCCTGAAGTGCTCTTTCTGTCATCTACATTTCCTGCCCAATCACTGTATGTGTATCCAACCAGCTGAAACTCATTTGAGGAGGTGTACATAATGCCATAGCCTTTCATGCCATTGACATACCTTAAAATTCGTTTTCCTGCTTGCTAGTGTGTGTCCTTAGGTTGCTCCATGAACCTAGAAATCAGGCTTACCGCATACATCAAATCAGGTCTTGTTGCTGTCAAATACATGAGGCTTCCAACCATGCTCTTGTAGAGAGTTGGGTTAACTTTATTGCTACTGTCATTTTTGCTTAATTTTAGACTCGTAGATGTTGGGGTTAGGGTTGGTTTGTTGTCCAACATTCTAAATATTTTCAAGATTTGTTTAGTATAACTTGTTTGTGAAATAAAAATGCCATGATCTGTTTGTTGGACCTCTATGCCTAGGAAATATTTTAGCAAACCTAGGTCTGTCATTTCGAACCCATTTTTCATTGCCTCTTTGAAATCAACAATAAAAGGATTACTATTTCCTGTGAAAATTAAATCTACATACAGAACAGTAATAAGAATCTCACCATTGGCTGCCTTGATGTAGAGTGTGGGATCACTACTGCTTTTGCTAAAGCCATTGCTCAGAAGGTATGAATCAATTTTGTTGTACCATGCCCATGGTGCTTGTTTTAGCCCGTAAAGAGCTTTCTGGAGCCTATAGACCTTGTCTTCTTTCCCTGGAACTTCATAGCCAGGTGGCTGCTCCACATACACCTCTTCTTTCAACACTCCATTCAAGAAGGCTGATTTCACATCCATTTGTGCTGGGCTGCAATTGCTAAGACTGCCCGCACTATTTCCAGCCTTGCAACTGGTGCATATGTTTCATCATAGTCTCTTCCAAGCTATTGTTTGTATCCCTTAACAACTAGCCTTGCTTTATGTCTTTCAGCAGTGAGCTCCCATGTTTTGTTTCTCACTATAGCGTCCATTTCTTCATCCATGGCGTTACACCATTTTTCTTCTTTCACGGCTTCTTCAAAATACATTGGATCACTATAAGAAAACATAGCAAAATCTGAATTTTCATCAAAGTCATCATACCTTTCGCTGTCATAAATTTCCCTCACGCTTCTTGTCTTCCGTGGCATCAATGATGCAAGCGTAGGATCAAAATTTCTAAAGCTACTTGACTGCTGGTTTGATGAAGAAGACTGATGTTGTGAACTTTCGAAGCATCTACCATGCTGGAAGTTTCTAGAGCAACTTTCATGCTGAAAGTTTCCGGAGCTACTACTGCTGTTTTCTGAACTATTACCTTGTTGTAAAGTTCTAGAGCATCTCCCTTTTGCAACTTCTTCATCCTCAAGAGGTATTGAGACTAAAATACCTATGTTGCTATCAATTGTTCCATCCCATGACTCATTTTCAATGAATTCAATGTCCCTGCTAATCACCACTTTCTTGGTGATGGGATTATACAATCTATAGGTTTTGGATTCTTCACTGTAGCCTATGAAAATGCATTTTTCACCTTTGTCATCAAATTTTTTCCTTTTCTCTTTTGGCACGAGTGCATATGCCACACATCCAAACATTCTCAAATGCTCAACACTCCATTTGCATTTCGTCCACGCTTCTTGTGGGATTCTATTACAAACGGCCTTTGTGGGGCACCTATTCAAGATGTAGACTGTTGTTGCTACAGCATCACCCCAATACTCATTAGACAAACCTTTTGCCTTCAACATGCTTGCTGCCATCTCCGTGATGGTTCTATTCTTTCTTTCAACCACTCCATTTTGTTGTGGAGTATACTGGGCTGTGAGTTGTCTCTGAATACCATGAGACTTGCATAAATTCATAAACTCGTGAGAGATATACTCTCCCCCTCTATCAGTTCTGAGGAATTTGATATAGTGGCCGCTTTGCTTTTCAGCCAAAGCCTTAAACTCTTTGAATTTCTCAAATGCATCTGATTTGTTCTTCAAAAGATAAACCCAAATTTTTCTACTATAGTCATCTATGAGTGTCATAAAATAAACATTTCCTCCTAGGGTTGGGGTCTTCATGGGACCACACAAATCTGAATGCACCAACTCTAATGGTGCTCTAGCTCTCCTAGAATGCCCTAATTGAAAAGGTTGCCTATGTTGTTTACCTAGGATGCATGCTTCACACTTTCCATCGGGCTCTACAATTACTGGTAGGCCCCTAACCATATCTTTTTTAGCTAAAAGATTTAAACTAGAATAACTTAGATGCCCATACCTCAAATGCCAAAACTTGGATGGGTCACGGATGACTGTTTTGAAGGCTGACTACTGCAAGTCTGTTGACTATGCTGAGATTTGCATTTTGAGGGGAAACATTCGATTATTTATCATTTGAACCACTGCCATCACTTTCTTGCTTCCATCTCTGTCATAGATGATGCAAATTCCCCTTTCTCCATTAGCACTCTATATCTATTTTGGACCATCTGTCCAATGCTCAAGAGATTGTGTTTAATTCTTGGGGCATAAAAGACATCATGAAGCTGTCTTTCTTCACCATGCTTGGTTTGTAGGCACACTATGCCCTTGCCCATGACTGGAACTTTCTTATTGTTGCCCATTTTGATTTCAGACTTAATGGTGTGGTCAATGGAGGCAAATAAATTTTTGTTACCACTCATGTGGTTGCTACAGCCGCTGTCCAAGTACCAAACTTCAGCATTGTTCTATTTTGCAAGATTGCATACAATGAACACTTGAGATTGTTTTTTATTTTCAACCTTGTTCTCATTTGCTATGTTTGCATTTTGACTCCCTTGGTCACCTTGTTTCTTCCTACACTCACTTGCATAGTGACCATACTTGTGACAGTAGTAACACTGCACATTGCTCTTATTAGATCTTTGATTTGAGCTGCTATTTTTCTTTGTGTTTTGGAAGTCTGATTGAGAGGTGTTGACCTCCTCTTGATTGTTTGGGCCTCCTTTTCCAGAGTTGCTTCTACCTCTACCTCTTTGACCTCTTCCTCTGCCATTTCTTCCTCTTCCCTTGCCTCTCACATTTGCTTGTGCTTTGAAGGCTTGTTCTTGGGAGGAATTTGCAGACCTATTTAGGCGTTGCTCATGGGTTTGAAGTGAATCCATTAACTCATCAACTAATAGTGTTGAGAGGTCCTTGGCCTCTTCTCTGGCAATAACCACCGGGTCGAATTTTTTGGGTAAACTTCTAAGAATCTTCTCCACAATTTTCTGCTCTTCCATGGTTTCTCCATTTATCCTCAATTGGTTAATCAAGGTGGAAGCCCTTGTATGAAAATCTAAAATGGACTCGATGTCCTTCATTTGCATGGTCTCAAATTCTCTCCTTTGCAGCTGGAGTTTCACTGACCTGACTTTCTCATACCCTTTGCAGGTGGTTTGAAATATTTCCCATGCTTCCTTTGCATAACTAGCTGCTGCTATTTGAGGAAAGATAGCCTCTGTCAAGGGTGCCTCAATCAAACTGAGGGCTTTGGCATCATTTTTTCTTCTCTCCTTCAACTGGTTCTTTTGAGCATTGCTCAATGCTGCAAATGCATTTGGGTCTGTCACATCTATGAACCCATTTGCAACCAACTCCCACAAATCATTTGCTACTAGAATGGTTTTCTTTTTCTTTGCCCAGACATCATAATTTTTTCCATCAAACATAGGTAGCTGCTGCCAACTCCTATTGTCTCCTCCAGCCATTTTGCTAAATGTTTGGTAAAACAAACCCAACTACAGTGGGAAAATAATGAAAACATGCACAGCTAGAAGGGAAACAAACACAAGGAGACAGAAATAATATATATTAGATTTTCTATTTCACCAAAAAGAGATTACATTCAAAAACTTAGAGCAAAAGCTTTGTACATGCTTCATACAAAAACTGTGCAAGTTCTGGTGCATCTTCTTTCTATGTGCTACTACATGTTGGAAACATTCTGGAGCACTGGAGCACTGCCAATATTCTCTGCTGCTGTAGGTTCTCCTGAACTTTCACTTTCTATTTTGTTCTGGTGAACATTCTTCCTTTCTGTCTTTGTCTCCTTCTTCTTCTCTTTGTCTCTAGAATAATGCATTCTATACTTCTTTTGTCTTTTGTTGCCTTTCCAAAAAACTAGCACCCAATTCAAATTCAACCACCATAATTAATTTGTTGCTGTCCAGCAAGGTGGTCAGACACGGCAAGGGGAAAACTGCCCAAATTTGATTTCATCAGATGGGGATTA
>VDFB02373365.1:355912387-355951225 GCA_007258455.2 Sequoia sempervirens
CCATGCCTTCGCATCATCAGGGAAGTTTTGCTCTTTTTGACAATGTCAAAAGCATGGCTGCATACAGATTAGGCAAAAGACCTTTCCTTTTAGATTAGCAATGCATGGAAGATTCAAAAAGTATCCTTGATATTACGAAAAGATATGTGTTTATACACTTCAATTGTGCAGTCACCCTTTGGTTCTTTCAAAAAAAAATCTGCCTATGCCACTGTTACATTGCACAGGTAAACCAGATTTTGTATTGTGGAGCTATATTAAGCTACCACTCTCAAGACCAATGTAGCAATGATACAAAATAATGTTTGAGACTGCAAGAAGACATCAAAATGGCTAGTGTACTAAACAAATTCTTATGATTTCTGAAGAATGCTGATAACTCTACTCAGTTGGCTTCTTTTTTCAAAATCATACAAATTGAACCCTAGCATCAATAGACTCTGTATATTAACCAATTCAAGCTTCAACGATGAATATTTGTCATGCATGTTTTAAATGACATTCAAGTTTATGGTGGTTTTGTTGTTTATATGATGTTATGTGATATTCTAGTCCTAATTCATGCTTCTATGCTGCATATATATATTATATTTACATGTTCTTTGTACTAACGAACCCAAAGTACCGGGACTGGCTACTTAGGCTAAATGACATCTGCAATCAGTGGCTAAGAGCCTCTGTCTTAAAGATCTATAGCTTTGGTAGATCGGTGGATGCCCAATGTGCAGTCCTTTTAATTTACTGATTCGCCACAATCAATAGGATTGAGGTGTGCGGCATCAAATTCACGTCCCATGAACAGATCAAAGATTGCCAAAAAATTTCAAATGATAGATATGTTGGGACCACCATTACTTGCCACTAGATTCCATGCAGCAGTACTTCATTTGCCTTCATGCCAATGGCATGAATCTCTTTTAACATGTTTCTTGCCAAGCCTTGAAAGTAACTGAACTGTTGGATTGAGGCTAAATCAACAGTGCACGAGTGATGGTGACATCACGGCCCTTTGTTAGTTAATTCTTGCTTTGTGCCAAGCAGTAGTGTGATTACTTGGCACTTCCCTCCCACAATTCTCTTGAGACTTGTGTGCCATTGATTAAGTGCTGACCTGTCCTGGTAGCCGGAAGTTATGTTGATGCAGCTCCAAGGAAAGTAAAACTTTCTGCCTTCTAACTTTTTTTGGTTGTTGTTGGAGGGTTTTAAATTTGTATCAAAGCCTTAGAATTGTTTTAGCTACCCGATACGAGCCTTCAGCGAAGAGCCAAGGACTGATGAGTATTTATTCTGCCAAAATTGCCTGGGGAATAATCCCAGCCTCATTTCTTACGGTTTCAGTGCCTTGCATTCATTTCATTAGAGACTATGTAGCACGCTCCATTAAGCCTTGTGCAATATATAGAACGCTCCTTTGGATTGGATTCTTTGCAGAACAGGGGAGAAAAATCAAGTGTGATGCATGCTGTTTGCATGGACCTAACTTCATTGATTTCTATTGCCAACGAAGGTTTCTAAGTAGTTCACACCCCATGCCCTAAAGAGTCAATGCTATTGCTCCCCAATCAGCAACCCAACACAGAAATCACATCTACCCCTGCAATTATTCAATATTAAGTTATTAACCAAATGATTGGATTGAATTATTGCTTCAAGCTGCATAGAATTCAATGCTTTTATCTTGCAAGTGGAATATTTGCTTTTGGCAAACTTTAGTCTCTGCTGCTTTTCATTTGAAATCCTAGAATTTGCCTTGTCTAAAGCTTTTGAAGTTTTTATTGGGGGTCAATGGTGTTGAGTGATCTCCTCTTTTATGGGTAAATAAATCAATGTGCCCTCCAAATATGCATTGTATCACTAGCCAACCCTTGCAACAATAAGAAACTACCAATGTCTTCTCCTGCTTGTTCAAACATATTGCTTGCATTTTACTCATCTGCTAAATGACATCTGCAATCAGTGGCTAAGAGCCTCTGCCTTAAAGATCTACAGCTTTGGTAGATCGGTGGATGCCCAAAGTGCAGTCCTTTTAATTTGCTGATAATAAACAGGATTGAGGTATGCGGCATTGAATTCATGTCGCATGAATAGATCAAAGATTCCCAAAAAATTTCACATGACAGATATGTTGGGATCACCATTACTTGCCACTAGATTCCATGCAGCAGTACTTCATTTGCCTTCATGCCAATGGCATGAATCTCTTTTAACATGTTTCTTGCCAAGCCTTGAAAGTAACTGAACTGTTGGATTGAGGCTAAATCAACCATGCACGAGTGATGGTGACATCATGGCCCTTTGTTAATTAATTCTTGCTTTGTGCCAAGCAGCAGTGTGATTACTTGGCACTTCCCTCCCACAATTCTTTTGAGACTCGTGTGCCATTGATCAAGTGCTGACCTGTTCTGGTAACTGGAAATCATGTTGATGCAGCTCCAAGGAAAGTAAAAGTAAAATTTTCTGCCTTATAACATTTTTTGGTTGTTGTTGGAGGGTTTTATATCAAAGCCATAGAATCGTTCTAGCTATCCAATCCGAGCCCTCAGCGAAGAGCTAAGGACCGAGGAGTATTTTTTCTGCCAAAGTTGCCTAGGGAATAATACCCAGCCTCATTTCTTACAGTTTCAGTGCCTTGCACTCAGTGAGACTTGACCCTTGGTGGGGCTCATTTAGAAGCATTCAACTTCACCAGCAGACCGAGGGCTCATCTGAAGCCTTAATATTTTTTTGGATTCAAGAGCTTCATCAATTAAATCTCATTCAACCAATCAACCACCATCGTTCAGGAGTTTTGGGTGAAGTTGCAAGTGACTAGAGTAGTGTGCACTGTTAGATTCAGAGGTGATCAATGACCACTGCTGCCCAATTTGTATCACACCTATGCCTTATCCATTTGCCCCATAGAGCCAATACCCAATCACCGAACATGCAGGATCTTTTAAGGGAAATGTGACTGCTGGTAGCAAGTCAACAAAGTGCACGGACAAAGGCAAACTGTGTTGATTACACTTAGGCTTCAATAGACCAATCTACCATGAATGTTTAGCAAGGAATTCAACCAAAGCAACAAACAAAGGCTTACATGGAAGATGGTTTTGTTGCCAGATCTTCCCACAAGCATGATAGATCCGATTGAATAATTCGTGGCAAAATTACATGACCAAGGCATCAAACATGATCCAAAACAAAGCCACAGTAAGATGATCTCAGATAAGGTGTCAATACAATCTCATTTAATAATTTAACTGCAGGGAAGTATGTGCCATAAACAGTATGGTTAGTAAATTTGTTGGAAAGTCTATTTAGAATTTGATCTGCAGAGAAGTTTTTGCAGCATTTTGGGGATGGGGGTAGAATGTCCCTGCCTCCTTTCCCAAGTTTTGTTTATTGAGGATCTGGGTTGTTCTTCCCAAGTGTCACCCACTTTGGGGACTTTGGGGGGACAGACTGCTGTCCCAACGTCCCCATGACTTCCCTGGGATTTCAGTATGTCCCCTGCAGCCATTACTTTTATGTCTGGAAAAAGAAACTTTTGATGTCATTTATTAATGCTTCGTTCCTTAGCAATCTACCAAGGCTTGGAGCCACAAAGGGCTAATAAATGTTATGGTTGAGTACCTGATAACAATATCTGCAGCAGGCAATAATGGACTGCTGAGCTGGAATATTAAGATGACAAGTGGGCCAAGGTCCATGGAAGTCTGACTATAAATTTGAAGCAAAAGTTTACCTTATTGGTACATTTATAGTTTGTCTTAGTGTGCACTGTTATAATTATAAAAAATAATAGAAAGTAAGAAGACCATCTTGCTAATACTTGAAATGCTACCAAAGTGAGGTTTGTCAGGCTGAGAAGTAGCTTGCATACACTTAGCAGAAAATCCCAGCTCTACGTATAAGATACTTGGAAAGATTATTGATGACAGAAAGTGGTGTTTCAACTCTGCTAGTCGATCTGATTCAAATGAATGACTGACAAACAACACGAGAGAAGAATTCCAAATGTTTTCAGCAATGGTGTGCTAAACTGTAAGACTAACAGAGTGCAGATGTAATCCACAATTTTCTTGCTTTGGGTTTGTTAAACATTGCCAGGAGTTTGCAGCAGAATTCCAGATATCCATCAATTTTCTAGCAGCTGACATATAATCTACTCTTACAATATGCTATGGTTATGTTTTTGCTCCAGAAATCATCATGGATTGTAATTTCTTGGATATGTTCTTTTTCACTAACTTTAAGCTACTAGATTTAAAATTTTCAATCTAAATATTTTTAATATTATTTTATTAACTGTCCTCCTGCAGTCCTCCTGCATACCCAAAATTTAAGATTTTTTTTTTGCCGTTTCTGAAACCCCATCCCTCTGTCCCAAAAACTTGGAGAAACACTGATATTTCCAGAATGGTAGCAAAAAGGAGATTTAGAAATGCAATATATATCATTTAGATGTCTATCGCTAGATTATGGTCGGGTCATTGCATCTTGTGAGAATTTGTATGTTGTGATCATCAAATATACTATGCGCATCTTACCTTATGCAAGGTAGGATTATGGTATCTTCTGTGCACTCAATCTGTATGTCTCGATAAAAATACCTTTATAGTTAAACTTATGTCTATCTGGCAATTTGGAATTGCTTTAACATGTTTGCCTCCCATGCAGGGCAGATGATCTCCGTGGACCTTTTAGAGAGTTTGGGCCTATCAAGGATATATATTTACCCAGAGACTACTATACAGGGTAAGTTTATTTTCGGTGCCTTTGCTTTATTGTGTTTTCCTATTTAGTTAGAGCAAAAGACAGAAACCAGAGTAAAGTATTTAGTTTGGAAGCGTACCTTATAGTTTAGTGAAATTTCAAGACCAAATTCTCCTTTTGATTTGCTAGAGTTATAATTCCATGCTATAGATTCCAGGTCTGGTCAAATCAAGACTAATTTTGGGCCCATTGGAGCTGGTTTGGTTTGGCTGGGACCTGTTTTCTCTGTTTTTCTTCAAATTTGTTCAGTTCAGTACTAGCTCTACTAAAAAGTGTAAAACCAAAAGTATGGACTGGAAAAACTCTAAATCTGATCTGAATTCCACATGTAATGTCTACTGCCTCTGACAATAGAAATTCAAGACTTCCAAAACCTGTGGAGTTAATTTAATAAAAACTTTAGTCAGCAATTCAAGTCCTCCAAATCTGCCGAAATTAATAAGAAAATTTTTAGTGTCCATGGTTTTTATGGATTTATTCTTGCGGTCTTCATAACTAACCATTTTTTTCTGAACCTGAACTCCATCTTCCCTGGGCATATCTGTTACTTGAGAAATTCTAATGTTTTCCTTTCAACCTATCGTTTTGAAAAAATACTCAAACTTTAAGTAGAATCTTTATGCATAGAAATTATTTATAGGAAGGCAAATGTGTATTTTTGGTCTTAGAACTCCTTTTAGACCCCACACCTGCTGTGTTTGAACCTGTTCCTGGTTTTTGGATTATAATTTATGTTCAAAGTCTCAAGGGTAACTTTAGCATACCTCATTCAAAGTCTTAAGGGGGGCAACAAGTAATGTGTATTTATTTTAAAAATTTAAACCATCTTATGACTTCCTATCATTGTTAGTTTGGTAATAAATACTATTTAGTATTATGAATTTTTTTTTTATTGACTGAAGCTATGATTTTAAATTAACAGTTTTTGACACTTTTAGTTGAATAAAATATATTTATAGATCACGCTTTCTATGATTTCGTATTTCCAATAATAAACTATGTTGACAGTTGTGTATATTAATATAACATACTATACGTATGTGACTATAATGTGACATTTGTTAAATATTATGCAATTTTAAATCAATCAGCTAGATATTTGTGTCTGAACCAATCTTCTGCTAAAAGCTTAGGAACTCCAAGACTTTTCACCTTTCCAATTGCACTGAAGATTTCAAGCTTGTTAACCATGCTGTACAGGATGAGAGTACAAATGTACTTTAATTGTAAATCATGCAACTGTAACTTATTTGTGATTTTTAATTCCTTAAAAGTAGAATCCGTGTCCTTAAACGCTAGTACTATTGCAAATTTGCTGCTTCATTAGTCATGTACAACTGGCGATTTGCTAGTTTCCAATTTGAATTTCTTCTCCATATTTTTTTTTTCAATTGAACTAGTGATGGGTGAGTTTGTGCTTGCCTATTTGTCGGGTGATGAAAAAGCCTCATGAATAAATCTATGTGGCTGTCTAACAATGTGACTTCTTCAAGTCTGTAGAGAAGACTTTTCTCATATTTATTTTCAAGAGAAGACTGATGAATGAAGATTATACAGGTGGGTCAGAAGAGAAGAAAGGTTGAAGCAAAAGTTGAAGTCTGAATCATGTAACTGATCTGGTGATATGGTGTTCAATAGTGATTGTAGGCATTGCTATCATTTTCAGCAATTGGATGTTGTATGCATTGTTATCAATTTTCAGCATGGATGCTCATATGAGACATGATTAATTTTTCAGTTCACTATTTCTGATTTTTTGTTTGTTTTATGCTCTGTAGAGAGCCCCGTGGGTTTGGCTTTGTGCAGTTTTTTGATCCTGCTCATGCATCAGATGCAAAATATTACATGGATAGACAAATTCTTCATGGGCGAGAAATAGCTGTTGTCTTTGCAGAAGAGAGTAGGAAGACACCATATGAAATGCGGAGTAGGCAGAGGTAAGAACAAACTATGTACTAATTCAATGTGATACCATCAATTTGGCAACTTCGATGCAAGACACCATTATTCTTTGTGGTATTTATTATTGAGGGTTGCATTTTTCTGGTCTGATGGAGCTGTAACTCTTGTGCTTTTGTAAATGCAGAAGTAGATATGGTAGCTATCACTCACGATCTTATGGTAAGGCTCAAATTTTGTCTTTATTGATAAAAATGAATCTTATAATGATCAATAATAAATCTCTTGTGCTGTCAAGATTTTTGGTAACATTACCTTTCTTGCAGAACGATCTATTTCCTACTCCGCTCCCGATCGCGTTCCTTGTCTCGTTCATGTTCTCCTTCCCCAAGGAGGCGGCATTACTCAAGGCAAGGTTTAGATGTGTTTTCTAATAGCTTTTGTTCTGCAATTGGTTGAACATCCTACCTCTTTTTTCTACTTATATATTTTTCGCTGTTATTTGTTTCTGTTTTTAATGAATGGTTCTTTCAATTTTTGTTTTAATTGTCTTCCAGATCAGTTTCTCCACATGATGATGGCAGGCAACGACAGGGCTCCTATTCGTACTCGTCTGGTTCTAGGTCCTTGAGTCGAAGAGTTTCATCATCCAGAAGCAGGTCTCCCACAACTGAAAAATATACTCATTGTAGGCAGAAAGAATCATCTATATCATTTAGCCGGTCCAGGTCCTACTCTCGGTCATCAGATAGGGTGGAAGATATGCATATGTAGAATCAAAACATAAGGAACAATTAAGGTATGCTTGTGGCTTTATGATAAGTTTCATTACTGCTTTGTTGCTTAGAATGTGTACTTTTCGATCTTTAGCTTAACTGGTTCTGCTAAGCATGATTGATTCCTTTGCAGATCATTTCTCCAAAGTCAAGCAAATATCAGAAGTAGAAATTGTTCGGCTGTTGCGAATACCTGGTATTATTGCTATTTGTTTGCTTTCCATATTGCTTTTCCTGTTTTTATTGTGCATTGCTGTCTCTTCCATGAGAAAAGCAGACAAATTTAAGGTTTTTGTTTATCTGTAGCAAATTGTTTGCAGAACGAGCTGAATAGGATGTTAATATCTACTCAGTTGTACACCGTATACATGGTTTTTCTTGGTGTTTGTCTGAGCCTGTTGATAATTGTTTATATTTTTCAAGTCAAGAAACTGGACTGACAGATCATGGTTGATCTAACAGAACGTACGATGTGGACATTCTACCAACAGCTATGGCCAACAATACTTCTTGCTTTTATAATCATGGTGGCATTCATCAGAAATAGTAGCCCTGTAAGTAAGTGTAGATTCAGGGAAACTACGTTGTAGCTCAGAGATAATTTATACACTGTGGTGGTACGACATCTTTAACAGTTGATATCGAATGCGCTCATATTGTGCAGTATTAATGTCATGTAGTGTTGAGTGTATATTTGTGTGTATGTCTTCATAGACACGGAATGGTAAAGCATATTCAACCTGGACATTTCAAATTTCTATTGAACCTATGTGAAATAGTCGTAGGTATTTTGTGTGTCTATGATTTTATACCGGGCACTTCCAAATGTGAAGTTTTTCTTTTTCTATATAGGTCAACCTATTATTAACAATAAATTAGCAAAAAAAACGTAATTATATAATTGTGCTTGTATAGGGCAAATGTGCCAGTTGCTGTCCATGATCCAATTGCTGTTTACTCCATGTTTACCTGACCCTCAATAACCGTTTATATTTTAGTCATTACATTGTTTTAATTATGCCAATAAAAATTTACAAATTACACTAATATATGTTCACTACTGAATGTGTAGTTGACCAAAAATATAAAACACATTGAAAACTATTGAAAACACCTTGAATTTTTGTAAGTTTTTATTGGTTGTCTGATGAACGGGTAGTGGCGAAGTGGTAAAGATGTAGGGGACAGAGGTTTAAAAACATCCTTTTTGAAAACACCTTGAATTTTTGTAAGTTTTTATTGGTTGTTTGATGAACGGGTAGTGGCAAAGTGGTAAAGATGTAGGGGACGGAGGTTTAAAAACATCCTTTTTGAGCACCTTTGCTTTACGGGTTCCACAAGTTCGTATTAAATACCCAGAAGCCAAATTTTTCTTTTTAAGATCGTAACTCGCTTATAAAGAAGCCCAAAAAAAATTTGAAATCAGACCTATTTTGCACTCTGCACAAATGCGCGAAGTTAGCCCTGGCGGCTACTGGTACGTCTTCCCTAGTTGAGAATTTACAATGCATATGAAATGAGATTCTGGAATTTACCCACACGTGTTAGTAAGTTGTGTTTTAACGTCTAAGTAAAGCAGTTAGTTGGGTTACTTATGAGGAAAGACGGTCTTTAATCGTAACATGGGCCTGCAAGATTTAATAGGTACCCACAAATTGATTTGACTGCAGTTTTTCTAGCTAATTATTGTGTCATAAACAGTGAGTGTGTAGTGGGAGGTCATATCCGCAAGATTTATAGCTTTTAAAGTTGTTTTCTTTGAACATTTAGGCTTATTTGCGAAAGTAATTGAAGTTAGTCCCCGCACATTCTCAAGGTATTGAGGCATAAAAGATTGTTATTTTTGGCGTAATAAGACATGCTTCTTCAAATAATCACTTAAAAGTTTTATTTTGGTGCGAACAAAGAAAAGCCTGATGACTTCTCAATTACAAACATGTCGTGCATCTTTAGAGTAAGATTTCGATTGGTCATAATTTCTATATTTTCTTGATTTGGTGCATCTTCAGTTTAAGCTTTCGATTAGTCATAATTTCTATGTTTTCTTGATTTGGTGCATCTTTTCATAATTTCTCTAGTTGATCTTGATTTTCATGAGAATGCATAGTTGATCTTGATTATTAATTAGAATACAGCTAATTTTTATGGTAATCGTCATGGACAAAACCTTTAGAAGTGGAGCAAGTGATGCTAAGCATGTGAAATAAACCATTAGTATAAATGCATAGCTTAACAGGTGCGTAGCTGAACGTTCGTTTGTCTCCCGTCGTTGTGGCTTGGTCTGGCGCTTTAGGCTACTATTGACAAATAGAATAATATTTAATAAATCTCCAAAAGAATACAAACTCGTCAACACATTCATCTGACCTGAAGGAAATCGTATGGTGTAAACTCAAGTTCTTTATTCTCTTAAGCGGGTAAAAGGTCTTTTGGTTTAAATTCAAGTGCTTAGTTCATTTCGATACGAAGTATATAAAATGATGTTATATTCAAGTGCCTTGTTGTATGGTTTAAAGACACGTGCTTAATCTATTGGACAATATGGCTTAATAGGATTCATTTTCAAGTGAGCATTGTTTGATTGGTCGTGAAACAAAGATTTCTTGTTTATAGAAAATCGACAAGTTATGAATGTATTTAAAATCTATTCGAAGAGTCCAAATTCTAGTAGGGGAGAGGGGCCCATAGTGGAGCACCCTAACTTCGGGTATCTCAAAATCCTATGTGGAAATTTCAAATCACTCCCAATTTTGTACAATAGTTTATTTGGCAACTCACATGCTTCTATATTTCATTTTAGGGTCACATAATCAAATATGATGCCACATCAGCATGCTTTTTGTTGAGGTAACCAAAAAGGCCCAAAAAAAAAGTGAGACCAATAGTGGTGCACTAAGTCATGTTTTATCGGTGTGCTGATGTGGCATCACATGATTTGTCAGTTTGTGTACTTTATGGATAATAAGTGTTTTATAATTGGATATTAAGGTGCTCCACTATGGGGCCCACTAACGACTACTTATATTCCCACTATTAGACCCCACTCCACTATAGGGCCCTCTCCCCTATATGTTGTAAAGTTCTAGTATGAAGTTATGGGGAATTTGGTAAAAAATGCCGGAAGTTATGGGGAAATGCTAAGTCATAGGAAATTTGGAGGGGCTAAAGGGATGCTTTTAAGGGATGGTTATGAAGGCACAACTCTAATAAGGTAATAAGTTAAAGTGGCTTTGGCTTCCTCATTGGGAAAATTATGTGGTTTAATAAATGAGTGGAGTAGTAGTGGGATATAAAATAGGTAGTAAGGTAATATGTTATTTCATGGGTGGAGTAGTAGTGGGATATAAAATAGGTAGTAAGGTAGTATGTTATTTCATGGTTTAGTATTTGAGTTGTAGTAGTGGGATGATTATCTCAAAAAATTTCGATGCTTCATTTTTATAGGTGTCTCTTAGATGTAAGGAGTGTTATAAGTGTCACTTAGATGTAAGGAATGTTAAGTGGACTAGTGATCCTTGTAAGATTGATTTAATAAAAATGAGGTTAAATTTTGATAAAATGTCATAATTTATTTATTGTAGTAAAGTATTGGGTAGGTATTTAATTCTTACTTAAATTGGTCTAAATAGGGAAGTAGTACATACAATGGTCAAAACTAGACTAAATTAGTTATGTGGGAGGAAGATTATTTATAGGGATTATAAGGATGGTTATTTAGTTATGTGGGAGGAGGATTATTTATAGGGATTATAAGGATGCTTATTGAACCCTAAAGGGAGGATTTGGTTTCAAGCCTTTGGAGAGGATAATTGGAGAGGAGAATTGTTTATAGGGAGGATAGAGATGGATGTTTATTGAAGGCTAAAAGGTTGAATTTAGTTTCATGCCTCTAGGGAGGAGGATTGTTTATTGAGAGGATAGTAATGCTTATCCAAGGCTAAAAGGAAAGACAATTGAATTAGTTTCAAACATATGGAGAGGAAAAATGTAATTGTTTATAGGGAGGATAGATAAGGAAAAAAGGTAGGTAGATAGAATTAGTCTCTGATGCCTAATAGGTAGTGGATTTAGTTAGTAATTGTTTATAGGGAAGATAGATAGGAAAAGAAGGTAGGCAAATAGAATTAGAATTAGTCTCTTGATGCCTAATTGGTAGTAGATTTAGTTAGTTACATGCCTTTTGAGGAGGATGGTTAGGCAAAAAGGGTAGATTGAATTAGTCACATGCCTTTAGAAGAGGATTTGATAGTGTTGGGAGGAGTTCACATGCCTTTAGAGGAGGTTTCGATATTGTTGGGAGTTCACATGGGGGTTATTTTAATGGAGGATTTTTTGCCATAAGTTCCCACCCAAACATATGGATGGATTGGTAGTAGAGGCTTATCCCACCTAGGTGAATGAATCATGATAGGTGGATTGAATTATATGCTAAGGGTGAGAAAGAAGATAGATCAACAACAATCTTCCTATGAGAGAAAGGGTGTTTCCACCTTATTGTGATGGAAGGAAAACAATGTTGATGGCTATAAGAAATAAGCCTTGGTGGTGGGGGGTTGATTGGATGTTGATCAAGCAAGATTTAGCTTGGTTAAATGCATTGCTTTATTGAAATGCACTATCACATTGTTTCAAAATCTATTCCTATTTTGAATATAAATGAAACTTTGGTCCTTAATGATTTTGATTCAACGATGACGCACGGATGGAGCAGGGTTTTCTCCTACCTGCGACACCCGTAAATAATCCAAGGGGGGATTGCCATGATCGTGGCAAGGTTGTTGATGTTGTCCTTGGTGGAGGCAGTGCTTCTGCTCGGGTGTCGTCAACGACTATGAGACGTGTGCAGAATAGGGGTTTCATCCCTGTTGCTAACACCATTTCCATCATTCTGAAGGCAAAAACGGTGGAGGAAATCGACATTACTGCTTCTGAACTTTCATCACAGGGGGTGATTTGTAGGTTTAAGGGTTTTTGGCCGAGCCTCCCTCAGCTGCACTCATGGATATCAAAAGAATGGGAGCCTCTAATTACCGGTAAAGTTCATATTTTCCCCATGGCTAAGGAGTTTTTGTTGCTAAGTTTGACAATGCTCAGGATAGAAATAAAATTTTATGTGATCATTTTTTTAGCTAGGAGGATAGATTTTTGCTGATGATTAAGCCTTGGCACTCTGATTTCAATTCTTCCTCTGAAACTTTCAATAAGAGATCCTAACTGGGGTCCTGGCCTAATCTCCATTTATGGACTTCATCCCTATTGTTAACTTCATTCCGGCTGCTCAAGGCGATACCTGAGGAAATAGACATTATTGCTTTTAAGCTTTCATCACAAGGGGTGATTTGTAGGTTTAAGGGTATTTGGCCGAGCCTCCCTCAGTTGCATTCATGGATATCAAAAGAATGGGAGCCTCTAATTACTGGTAAGGTTCATATTTTCCTCATGGCTAAGGGGTTTTTTGTTGCCAAGTTTGACAATGCTCAGGATAGAAACAAAATTTTATGTGATCATTTTTTTAGCTGGGAGGATATATTTTTGCTGATGATTAAGCCTTGGCACTCTGATTTCTATCCTTCCTCTGAAACTTTCAATAAGATCCCAATTTGGGTCCGGCTGCCTAATCTCCCCCTCCATTTATGGACTGATTCTCTTTTAGAAGAAGTGGGTGAAGCCCTTGGAGATTTTCTGTTGGTGGATGATAAATCCTCTGATATTTTTCACTCCACCTTTGCCCGTATATTGGTGGAAATGGATGTTTCTAAAGGGCTGCCTGCTGAGATTTTACTTAAATCTCCTAAGGGTTCTTGGGTCTAATCTTTGGACTATGAAGGGGCCCCCTTCTGCTGTCGAAGATGTTTTAAAACTGGTCATGCTGCTGCACAATGTGGATCAAAGAAGAAAGCAATAACGGCTACATGGTGGAAAGGTGTCTCTCAACAGCATTATATGGTTGAGAAGAAACCTGAGCAAAATAGGAGCTTTTCTGAGGTGGTTGTGATGGAATCACAGGGTCTTGGGGCATCCTCTTCGGATGTCTCAAATGCTGGGGTTGCTGATACTGAGAAAGATTATCATGTTGAAACCCCAATTGAGCTTGTGAATGGGTCTCAGGCTGCCATTTTTGGTAGCCTTTCTGATAAGACATTGCCTGCTGGAAGACAAACTGATGAAATCTCTGCAACAGTGGCTACAAGCAATTTTCTTTAGGATTGTAGTATGTAGGCGTGGCATGCTAAGGCAGCGCAAGTGGAAGAAGGCTGGATAACTGTAAAGGGCAAGAAATAAAAATTCTCTAAGCCTTCTTTTGACATGACTCTTCGCTCCCACAAGAGCAGTTCTAAATGTAAATCTTGAAGTGTCTTGTTTGGGGGCTTTTTCTTTCTTTGGTTGTAAAGGGTTTCGGGTCCCTTCAAAACCTGTTTATCACCTAATCAAAAACAATGTTTGAACAAAAATGGCATATGATGAAAATGGAAAAAGAAAACCATTCATCCACACCACATAAAAAGCTAGTATAAGTCCTAGATGATACATTTATTCTTAAGGAGATTTTGCTAAACTAATCACCTTCTTACCCCTCGCAACCCACTTCCTCACTTGATAAAAAGATTAAAAATATATTTTAAAACCAAATGAATAGGGTCAATTTGAAGTCTCATTTGCAATTGTTGTAATGCAACTAGCAGTTTGTAGGCCCATTTGTAACTGATGCAATATAAGTGAACCAACTAACGAGTTTGACTATTCAAACAATGAAATGTTGAAAAGAGACCATTTAAGTTGTGAAGGAACTTGGTAAGTCTAAAACAATCATTATTAAATGTGGCCCACTCTTCTATTGTTAACCCTTTACCCAAGTAAGAGCAGGTTCCAATCTATGCTTATGAAGGATGAGATGATTAGCTCTAAGGTCAATATTAATATCTTTATTGAAGAGGTGAAATGCAATTACCAAGGCTTTGCAGGATGATAGATAATATTACCTAGGAAAGATTACCCAATATTGCATGGGTTGACCATAGGAAAGGCCTTTAAAAGTTCTCTAGCCAACAAATGTTCCTTAAAAGTTGTTTGGAATAGAGGTTATACAAGAATGAAAGCCAAAACCTTTCTAAATTCCTATGCCATTGAGAGAGCTTGAGTAAATACTATGTTTTAGGAGAATATTCCCATGCTTTAAAGTGATTAATGTTTTGCACCATCCATGTGGTACCAAGAGTAGTGCTTTGCTTGTAGACATGAATGATACCAAGTCCGTCTTTATCTTGAGATTTAAACTTTGCATTTACATTAGAATTTGTCCAAAGAAAGTCATGAAGAGCTTTAATTAGATAATTTAAGAGGTTTTAGATGAGG
The DNA here is from genome assembly GCA_007258455.2 of Sequoia sempervirens. Classification (NCBI taxonomy): domain Eukaryota; kingdom Viridiplantae; phylum Streptophyta; class Pinopsida; order Cupressales; family Cupressaceae; genus Sequoia; species Sequoia sempervirens. The sequence goes on from VDFB02373365.1 coordinate 355,927,174, forward strand.
CTAAACATGAAGATAATACTTGTGAGCAAATTGTTGTGTAGAGTTGGAACTTAATTACAAAAGACAAAGGTACAATGATCTCATAAGCTAGATTAATCAAAATGCTCTATAATACATTCTACCAAAGAATGTAAAGGAAGTCCTTGAAGGTGAAGTGTTATCTAAATGACAATTCTTAGGCTGCACTAACAAAAACATCAAATTTGTCTATAACATTGTTCTATTAGATGTTTAAACTTATGCATTACATTAAGTGTTATGCAATAGGGTGCTTTGTAGAAAGATTCCTTTCCCATGGGGTAAGGAAGGAGGTATTTGTAAAGTGACCATTAACTAAAAAGTGTCAAATTAGTTAATGGATAGTTTGTGGATGATTCCTTCTGATGGATGATGATACCTCTTTTATGGGTCTTATATCCTTTTATCATACTTTAATCAAAATGCTTGATAATACATTCTACCAAAGAATGTAAGGGAAGTTCTTGAAGGTGAGGTGTTGTCTAAATGACAATTCTTAGGCTACACTAACAGAACATCAAATTTGTCTGTAACATTGTTCTATTGGATGTTAAACTTATGCATTACATTAAGTGTTATGCAATAGGTGCTTTGTAGAAAGATTCCTTGCCCCTAGGGTAAGGAAGGAGGTATTTAAAGTGACCATTAACTAAAAGTGTCAAATTAGTTAATGGATAGTTTGGAAAGATTCCTTGCCCCTTGGGTAAGGAAGGAGGTATTTGTAAAGTGACCATTAACTAAAAAGTGTCAAATTAGTTAATGGATAGTTTGTGGATGATTCCTTTTGATGGATGATGATACCTCTTTTATGGGTCTTATATCCTTTTATTATACTTTACTGTTTAAATGCTAGAAAAAAGAATGTTGAATCAACCATGCAATGGATAGAGAGGGTATAGTAAAGTTATGGATATTCCAATATTGATTAAGTAATAATATTTGCAAGTCTCATATACTTCCGCACACACTAAGCTTCATATATTATTGTAAAATCAAGGGTAAATTGATTCCATGCAAGAAAGAAATTCAGGAATAGAGAGGGTATAGTAAAGTTATGGATATTCCAATATTGATTAAGTAATAATATTTGCAAGTCTCATATACTTCCCTACACACTAAGCTTCATATATTATTGTAAAATCAAGGGTAAATTGATCCCATGAAAGAAAGAAATTCGGGAATAGAAAACTATTGATATCTTCTACAGTCTTTCATTGTTAATACAATACCAGGGGCTTAAATAAACCAATATAGCTAGCATTCTTTAATGTAGCAATATATACTTTTTTTTTGATATAGAAAAAAAATAGGATAGAAGATTTTTCTATTGTTAGTTCTTCTAGCTTGCTTTGACCAACAAAATCTATTTTTGCTTTCTTTTTCATTGAACAAAAATGAGAGAATATGATGTATTTCAATTTCATTAGCCGATAGGCTATTACGTGGGGAGATCCCACGCCAGACTGACGCTGCCGGCGAGAAGTTTACGGCACGGCAAACTGGTGGCGAATCGCTGTCCAATTTAACCAATCTTCTTCTTGAATAGTCTGCTCCCCTGTTACTCCATGAATCGCTCAGCTGACCTCCTTGTTGGATCGCAGACATCACTCTCTGTTTCAAGTCCTTGATCCTCTTCCCCATTGCAAAGCGGCGCACGATTCGGTCGATGCCCAGACATGACTGAGTGCCAGGCACAATAGCACACAGATCAACTATGTCCTCGGTATCATGGCAAGTATCTTCGACTTCCTGCAACCATTCTTTCACGACTTCGCTCTCCTTGCTGTCCTCATCTTCAACACCATACAGATAACCACTAATTTGTGCAAGTTTCTTCTCCAGCCATTCAAAGTCCTTTCTGAAATAGATCGCCAGAGAGTCCTCATCGAACCCCATTTTGTCTAGCTTATTGAAAATGGCGCTTGCACACGCGCTAGTTTGGCCTCCAGTTTGTTAAATTATACCCATCCCATACAAAATGAAAAGCAGCTGACAACTTTGAAATTAATCATAAGAAATGCAAGACTAATGAGAGCCACAAACCTGCACGCTCTTATGCTGCAGTTCCCATAATAATCATTCAATCGTGCTAAGTCATACAAAATTTGCTTTGCACTTTTTTCCTAATGTTTTAAAAATGTGTGATTAGCAAATGTAAAAAATTCCAACAACTGCAACCAGTTCTATATCAAGCTGTCCACCAGGAAAATTTTTCAAGCTGTGGCCTGCCACAACCAAACAGATCAAGAACAGAGAGGGAGGAAGCAGTGTAAAACTAGGATAAAACAAATCCCCTTCAGAGTTGGTATCTATAAGAAATACAAACTATCTTATGCGGTGCAATACATCATAGGATGTTTCTAGAATGTTTCAAGAAAAGAGTTTTAAGCAAAAAATTTAAAGAACTGCCATTTCACATCCATGCTAACATTTTCACCTGAAGAAGTCAGACTCAAGGATAATATTCTCTATAAGTTGGGAAAGGAACTTCCCAGAATGTAACAAAGGATCAAAAATGAATGCCAACAATTCAGGAAAATATGCAGACCCATCAATTCTGGAAGCGGTGAACCTTTAATGAATCATATATCAAAGCTGAAAGAGATGAAGAGCACTGAACCAGAACCAAATGTAAGACTATTCAAAATCAATTCTTTGTTGCATCCAGCTACACTGGAAAATGCACAATAACTAACTAATACAGGCACAATCAATAAAAACAGAACTCTCCACATAACAACAAATCTGCACGATCAAAAAAACAATTGGGCTCCACAAGCAATACTATAGATTCACACGACCATATAGGCATTGGCATGAAAAGCATCATTATCTTCATACAACTAGATTCATGTTCTCAAAAGACAATTCAAGCTTGGAAGACATTTACCAAAACTACATTTTCCTGATGATGAATGAGGTAGCCCACTCAAAAGATGAATAAAACTATTGGTCTGCTCATCTAGAAGATTATTGGAAAATAAAAAACAATTTCAGCAAGCAATGCTGCTTTTCATCTTATCTCTGTGTCTGTTCAACACCCAGTCTAACCTTTAGCTCTAGTGGACCCAAGGAATAAAAAAGCTCACAAATATACAATTCTCCACATACAATCAGATCAATAACATCACAAGAAACTATTTTAACCTACAAGTGCTGCTAATTATTATCCTTTATCTCTGTTTCTGTCTGCCATCCATTTGATCCTTAGCTCTAAGGGACCCAAACAAAAACAAAGGTCAGGATTCATCTATTTACACAATCATATAGGTCAATTTGGGCACAAGAAATGTGAAATTTCAGCATCTAGTCTGTTCCACATCCATTGAATCCATGGCTCTAGCAGAACCAAACAAATACAAAAGCTGAAATTCGTCAATTTATGCAGCTTTATGTGCATTGGAAAGAAAAGCACAATTCTCCACATACCACCAGATCCATAACATCTAAAACCATAACTGAGGCTAACAACCAAAATTGTTTTTCATCATTTTTCTGTATCTCTTTTCATCATTTATCTCTGTTTCTGTTCAAGATCCATTCAATCCTTAGTTTTATTGGATTCCAACAATACAAAGAAGACGAGATTAATCTATTTAGCTATTATCACAAACTTCAAGCATTGCTAATAAAATAGAAATCATCCATATACCACGAGATCTATCATGTCAAAATAACAATTTGATGTCACAAGCAAGGTTAACTTTTATAACTTTTATCTGCCTCTATCTACACCTGTTCAATAATTAGCTCCATTGGCACTAGACTAGCAAATAAAAAGCTCAGGATAATCATAACTAGAGCTAACAAGTCAAGTTATTTTCCATACATCTGTATCTACTTAGTGCCCGTTCAATCTTTGATTCTATTGGATCCCAATGAAAATAAAAAAGTCAATATTAATCTACTTGCACAACATTGCCGACATTCATTAATAGTGCATATCTCCACATAGCAACAGATCCATGAGAATTCATATATTCATTGATTTTTATTTTAAAATGATTAAAAAAAATAAATTAAAAAATAATAAAAAATCTTTTCAATTTTTTTTAAGATAAATAATTTTTAATAATTTTTTTATATTTATAATTTATAATTTTATTTTATTTAATTTTATTTATTTATTAATGAAAGTTCTTAATTGCCGTTGTCACGTCCATTTTGAATGCTTGAGACACTTGTATCCACTGCTCATTCACGCGCTTTCGTACACACCATTTTGAATGCCCCCAACCCTTTTGACTCCCATTAAATCTACCAATCAGCCTATCCACGTAAGCATTGCACCTCATTGATGCAAGTGCTAGTAATAGATTTTGGAAGGAACATTCTCTCTATTGCAACAATTAGATATATAGGGGAGATTAATTATTTGAGTAATAATAATTGTAATGACTATCACTTCTACATGTGACTTTATAATTAGAATGCATTCTTGTCATTTTAAGAAGATCAAGTAGTATCATTCATTATAAATACAACTCATTTAAATTTTATGATGTTTCTTTCTCTATTTTGTTTTAACATTATTTATGTGGTGCATTTTATAATAATATTGTGGATAAATTAATGACTTCAATACTATAATACTTTGAGTCTAGTGTTGATTCAAGAGATTCCTTCTAGAAAGATGCCTTGCACTTTAGGTAAGGAAGGAGACATTTTTAAAGTGACTATCAACCATAAAGTGGCAAAATAAATCAATTAATGGACACTTTGTGGATGAATCCTTCCTTATCATGGTGGATGATAAGCCTCTTTCTATAAGTCTTCGCTCGTTTAGGAAAACTTTGACTATTCAAATGCTCGATTTTTTTTTTGAATAAATTATAACATAACATGAACCATGACTTTGGAGAACCAAATTGTTGTTGGAAGTCAATGATGAATGAGGAGACCTATTTCTTCAAGTCTTATCTCCTTTGTGCAAACTATAATGAATTTTATGATAAAAAAAAAGATGTTGGTCAAATATTGCTCTCTAACTTTCTCATAATGTGAACCACAAGGTTGAAGAATTTAAGTGTATATGTTACTTTGTTTAAGAATTTGTAAGACCACAACCACGTGAAGAGAGGAATTCATGTGTAGGAATGTACCACTTAAAATTTCTCATTTATCTTCCTTTAAAATTGCATTGAGTGCAAAAAGCTATTTACCTAGTAAACATTGTTGAGTTGGTTGACAAATAATGTTAAGAAAGTTAAGTTATATTTTCCTTCTTATCCACCCTAGGAAATTTCATGTGACATGAGATGGGCTATGATACCCCATTAGAAAGAGGATGGATAAAGGTTGAAAGAATAACACACTTTCTAAGGCATCAATGACACTTAAGAATACATTGAAGTTAAGGTTTGGCTTTGTGAGATAGAGATTGATTAGAAAATGTGAAATTCAACTAGTTTGAACATTTATTGTGGCAATTTAGAGTATGACATTGTCATCCCTAGTTAAGAGTTTTAATACTGCATTGCGAGTATCTAATTGCTAATGGTAGTCTAACCTTCTTTCTTTATCACTAAAGAAGCATTCAATCCTAGTTTGAGGCTAGGACGAGATAAATCAATCCATCATATATCCTCTCATCAATTGACAATAATCAAAATAAATATTGGGTAAATTAATACGTCATTTTTTATAGAAGTGATGGTACTTTATTTGAACGTATATGGATCTTCAAGTCTTAAGAAAGGTTAAGATCAATGGAACTTATTAATTGGGTATTGTCAAGTAAAAAATGTTTGACTTGTGATAGATGTCTTCCAAAGGGTTTACAACTTTATTTAGAAAGAATTACAATGCAATGGAAAGCCCATTTAATTTAACCTAGAACAACACAAGATGCTAACTCTAAAACCTAAGCACTTTAGGGTCCACCATGAAAGCACCATTAAGGTGTTCTACATGAACTAACAATGTGAATTGGGCAATAGCATTTGCACATGTTGGGACTCAACAAAAGAAAGAGAAAAACCTTTGGCTATGTTATAGATGCTATTGAGCTTTATCTCACACAATTTCTAAGCATACTTGACCCAGGCAATACGAGATAACTTTGGCATGTACAAACAACATAATAAGCAATAAACACACTATTTTTATCATCATCAACTGTTAAGAATACCCTTGCAAACCAAGAGGGAATTTTATGATAATTACCTTGTCATAGGTATTCAAAAAACTCATTCTTGCTTTGTTGTCAATACCAAGACATGGGTTGTATTAGGTTAGTTGATGGCTATATTTCAAGTGAATTTACTAAGTTTAGTATATTTCTACCTACTCTTAGGTGCATCAAAGTTAATTTATAAATGTTCAAACATTCTTGTCTACTATTAGTTACATCTCCTAGAGAGGTTTGTTGAATGTTGATGAAATTTTCCATCATATGGCCACCTTATTCAATGATTTTATTTTATGTTTGTTGATATACCATTGCAGAAAAGTGTATACACCACACTTTTTCTTTTTGTTGTATTGTTTTTTATAAGGTAAGCAACATTTACAGGGTGCTGTACCCTTCACACAGAAAGCCCATAGGGCCAAAAGGAAGCTAGTTCAAAACAAAACATGAACTAGGAGAAAAACAAATAGGAGCCACAAGGGCTAGACAAAACAGGCCAAACATGCCATGACAGAAAAAACTGACAAACAATTGTTGAACAACAAAGAAAGACTAGACAACCCTAGAACCTGAGGGGACCGATCTGACTCCCTTAACCCTAGGCCGTGAAGAAGCAAAAAATTTAGGGAGTCCCTTCTTCCTCTGCACAAGAGACCAAGAAGACTTGGAATCGAAATCCACCGAGCGAGGTGAGAGGAGTGGAACCTCAACAGCCACACCAAGCAAGGAGCAACCATGCCGCGAGGGAGCTGATAGTGTAGAAGAGGAGACAAGAGCGATCAAAGGACCAACATAGTTGTTCAACGATGGACGTGTAGGTTTTGCCTGAACAACAACAGATAGAGGCAATAAAGGTTCCACAGTAGGGATAGGTGAAAGAGGAGCCTGGAAAGACTCAATAACCATGGGAGCAACCAAGGGAGGCTCGCCCTCCTCGGAGGAACTATTTGAAGAGCGAGAACCAACCGTGAGATGGTCTGAGAGAGCATTCTTCCACCAAGTAGCAGCGCCCTTGCGGCGAGCAAGAGGGAAATCAGAGGCCAAATGACCAAGTGGAGAAACAACTCCTGCACCGAAAGGGGAGGCCCTCATAGTCCAGCAGCTGCGTCCAAGGTCTGTCCTCCACCATTAAGACCACATCACCATGGAGAGGTTTAGCATTCATAATGAATAAACATATCTTATAATTCTTTTTACCATTTGTGAGCCTAAGCTACCCCAAAAATATATCATTTCATAGAAGTAAAACCTTATCTATTGCAAATATTGAGTTTCACCCCTACTCATACTCTTATGTCACTAACACCAACTCAACATGCTATCTCCACCTAGATAGTGTCATGCGCTAGTGGCCCTTAACAAGTTGACCCCATTTTTTGCTAATAATCAACTCTTTTGTGAGGGCTCACTTTACTAGGCTTCCATCATTTGCATAGCACTTAAACAAATCTATTTAATGAATCTATTTTTGGAAAGATTCCTTTCATCCATTCTCCATCGATTATTATACATTCATTCATTTACTATATTTGAAAAATCATCACCATTGCTTTTGCACACACCCACATTGCTACAAACACTTGCACTTCTTGGATCAGACACTCCAAGAACCTACCTAATTCATGCCAAACCATGCCAAATAAGGGTTGAACTAAGTGAGCTCCCTATATATGTCCTAAGCACAAATATTATATATTTTGAATGACTTTGGCTCTCTTTTTTCCATTGTTGCAAGCTCTAGGAACATGTTTGATAAGTGTAGATAAGTAGATAAAACATCTAGCATTATACACACTATCCACATGATGACATGAGCACACCCCTTTGGACACAAGTGTGCCCTTCAAACATGAGCTCAACCTAGAGGTCACTAGCATGGGAATGTAGAAATGACTATCTATCAACTTTATAGAAACCTTTGGTGTACATTTAGGACCTCTTCTAGTCAAGTTCTATAGTCTTCTTCAACCTTCTTCAACCTTTTGTTAATTAGAGAACTTAACTCCCTCTCTTTTAATACTTGTTTCTTGTGCAATCTCAACTATAGTTGTTCAATTTACAAAAAATAGATTTAAAGTAAAATTTTTATTATATGTAAATATATTAGCTTTATAATAGGTTGAAAAAATTTTAGTCATTAAAATTAATCACTTTAGTAGAATTTTTTTAATTACATTTTGGTGAACTTGACTTTCTTCTATAACCTTCTTAAATCAAAACAAAAAAAATCCAAAAAAGTCCCAATTGTTTTTCAAGTTGTTGCTATGAACCTTATGCTTAACCATAGGGGAGAAAATGACAACCCTTAGTTGAATTGTTCTTTTTGTGTCTTCCTTTCTATCTTTGCTTAAAATATTCAATCATGTACATAATCTTCTCCTTAATAACCTCGCCACATTTTCCCATAAGATTGCAATGACCCTTCTTTTATTACCTATGATAATTATTCATTGCTATACACTTTAAAACTATCTAGGGATAATACTTCTAGTCCCCCCTCTTCCACTTCACATGATAAATTATCTCCAAAAGACTCTTGTACTTAGCTTAAATATGTATTGATGCCTTAGTGATTCTTCCCTCAACAAAGACAAGCATCATGTTAATTGATGGCTATTTTCTAGACAAACCTCCCTTACCTCTTAGCAATTCTCATACCACATTTCATTAATTTTGAGAGGTATTCTATAATGCTAGCAAGGGGTGGAGTGTAATAGTGTGAAGGTGTTAACAAAAAATCTCACCTTTTATATTAAATTTGACAATCATTTACATGTCAAAATATTCATATTTAATAATAGACATAATATTATGTGTTCATGTGTGCAGTACATAAAATAGTTCCAAAGTAAATAAAATATCTTTAATATATAAAATAGTTCCAAATTGATATCTCTAGGCATCTTTAGCAAAATGTATTTAAGATATCTATACTTGTTCTTACCCCTCTTGAACACCATACTTTGACTAGAAAAGGTATAGTTGATCATGGTGACATTATAAACCACTTCCTACACACAACATTAGCTAAGCTACAACACAATAATAATGTCTCTAACATGCATGCTTCTGTTAGTGACTCTTCCATGTAAGATAAATCTCCCCTTATGCCATGCTTCTTTTATTTCTCCTCTCATGGATTACAATCTATCTTCTTATTATGTTCCATCTACATATCTTCAATCATCCCTCCCTACATTTTCCAATGAACATACATCCTTCACCTTGACTTTCTTAAGGAACAACTTATGTGGATACAAAACTAAAAGAGATTGAAACATAATTAGATAACTTAATCTCACTCCCTAACTATTCCCAACACTTGTTACAATACTCAATTTTTTATATTGTCCTAAACAATCCTTCTCTTGTAGGGCTCGGGCAACTCTATTTTGAAAAGCATACTAGTAAAGAGGATTCCTCATGCCATGTGTGAATTTTATACTATATTCTTAACTCATATATGTAATGATAAAATGGGTAAGTGTAAAAAGTTGGATCCACTTTTTGGTAAAAAAGTGGAAGTGTTTTCTTGAAAATCAAAGTTTGTCATAGTTTGAATAAAAAATTGAAGTACTTACACATAAAATATTAAGAAAGTCCAATGATATGAAATAAAAGATTTTGAGTCTAGTTTTTAAATATGTAATTTATTATAATATTTAGATAATACAAGTTAATTTTGTTTTATATGCACAAAAAATACTTTTTTTGAAGTCATTTTTAGGGCCATAACATGCACATGCACGATCAACATAATTTTACCTAAATAAAATTATTTTTTAATTCCTTTTTGGGAAATATGTTTATGATAGTGAAGATTGATGAGAATATTTTTAAATATTTTTTTAATTAATTCTTTATTGGCCCTAATTGTTAATTTTGAAAACCTCTCGTGTATGACCAACACAATTTGAGCTAAAATACTCATAAATAATTACCTTTCATTGTGTAAATTTTTTTTTTTGGGAAAATTACTAGTAAGGGGGTAGCTCCCATTATATTAAATTGGATCAAAATGGTTACATTCCTTGTAAATTACCACCTTTTACAATTCAATTGATCCTAGTGGGGTTTTATTGAATGAGTGATCTTAAACCCTATTGCTAGTCTAAAGAGATTATTTAAATTGGTCCTATACCAGTGGAGGACACAAGGGGTGCTTCCTCCCCAAAGAGATCAAGCATGGATATTTTGAGTGTTAACATTGCTTTTAAAGTGAGAACGAAGGTGCATGAAATGTATTGTTGGTTCCTTTTTCCTTTTATTTTCCACCACTATCCAATTTTCATTAATGTTCCAAGCCTTTGGGACCACACCTGTAGTTGAGAAACCATCCTTTGTAAATTTTGATTCTTTGATTGAAACTTTTGGAGGTTTTTGTTAGATGCATAAGACAACTAAGAGGGTGAATTAGTTGTATACTTTAAAAAAATAAAAAACCCTCATTAAGATTCATATCTGCATTAGCCCTTAAACCCTTATCCACTATTAAACCATTTTCATGCATTAACGAAATGTAAACATACAAAGCAGTAATGCAAGTACATCAAACACATAAGAACACCAGATTTACATGGAAAACCCAAGAAGAGAAAAAAAATAGTGATGATTAGCTCACTAATATATGAGTTGCAACATTGAATACAATAAGGCTCATTGCCAAGGGCTCACTACCCAAAAAGATAAAGAAAGGATCACTACCAAAGGAATCATTGTCCAAAAGAAAGGAGAATAGAAGAAGGGGTGGATCATTTCCAATTTGAATTGCTAAAAATGCATCTCTCATATACCGAAGGTATAGTTCCACTAAAGCACAAACAACTCATCAAACAAACTGAAATGTAGACACTTTCTGCTCATTAATAAGGCTCATTGCCAAGGGCTCACTACCCAAAAAGATAAAGAAAGGCTCACTACCAAAGGAATAATTCTCCAAAAGAAAGGAGAATAGAAGAAGGGGTGGATCATTTCCAATTTGAACTGCTAACAATGCATCTCTCATATGCTGAAGGTACAGTTCCACTAAAGCACAAACAACTCATCAAACAAACTAAAATGTAGACACTTTCTACTCATTGCATTAGGAAGTCATAGGAATTAAGGCTCACACCCAAATCATCAAACTTGATCACATTCACATATTTCACATCACACACTCTATTCTTAATCCACACATGTTCAATTCTCCTTGCATTTATACTATCCGTGACCTAACACACCACCTTGCAAAAGATGGAGGGGGAGCCAGTGACACCTACCTTTGCATCTTCTATTGCTATTCTGCTTTCTTTTGTTGTTCCTAGCTAAGTTCCCATCAACTTTGTTTTGCTTCCAACTCCGTTGGTTGGTCCTGATGATTCTCACCAAAAAGGGTGCAAGTTTTCATCACTCCCTTCATAGAGACCCCTCTCTTGATGTCCCTCCCGGACATCCCTCCTTTTTCTCAACCCATAGACATGTCGATTACAATAGTGGTGTTTGTTGCAACTTTTCTTCTTCCTCCTCAACTTCCACTTATTTTGTGGGGATTCCACATCCCCCATTGAAGCACAAGCTGGAGGATGACCTCACTGTGAGTGGAGGTCAGAAGAAGGGTTCGCCTTCTTTGAAAACTAGTTCTGTCTTGACCTATGCCATCCTCATGATGGTGGCAGCCCCTGCTTCCTCGAAGCTTGTCACTACCCCTCTCGATGAGGTTGGCAGTGGCTCTCAGGCACCTCCTTCTCGCATTGGATTGACACATGGCACTTTGGTGAAGTGCATGTTTAATTCGCTGGATGATATCCTAGCTTTGTCTTTGATATTTGCAAGATCAATGAATTTTGCTTCACAAGAGCTCAGTGAAGAAGACCTCAAGGGCCTTTCTTCCTTGGCCCTTATTGTAGGCAAGTCATAGGGTATCGCTCTTTCTATCCCACCCTTGTAGGCCCATTCACCCTCCCCTTACAATGATCTAGATTGGGAGCGGGATGACCCGGCTAGTCAATGAGGACTAGAGTGGTACCTCTTCTTTATCTGTATTGTAGATTTGTTTATATGTTTGTGTTCCCCCATGCTTGTATTTTTGTGTTTGTGATCTTGCCTAGAGGATCCTTGCTACCACTAGTAGAATTTGGCAAATAAATGACTAATTTGGTCATCTATAAGTGACTAATTTGGTCATCGCAAAATCACAATTAAATGACTAAATAAACGACTAAACAAAATGATTAAATAAATGACCAATACTCCACAAATAAAACAGACCAATAAATGACCAAATATATGACTAAATTCAATGACCAAATAAATGATTACTACCCTTTATTCTTTTCATTTCAACCTGATCATAACTGACAGAACTTAAGCCCCTCATGACCCCACCAAGCCGGCCATTTGATGCTCTAGGTTGCTTGGTGCACCAAAAATACCTGGCTGTATGAAAGGCATTTCCTCTAAGTGCAATCTTGCCTTCACATTTTATAATTTTTTTTAACCTTTACATTCTTTAACTTTGATTACTCATTATGTTAATGAATCATTAATATTTTTAACTATGATTTGAAGCTAGTTTGATAAAAAATGACTAAATTCTCAATTAAAGTGGATAATTAACAAAAAAAATTGAATTGAGGGAGTGGGTGGTATTACAATATAATACAATATAATATATTATATAATTATAACGCATTAATATAATATATTATTATATTTATATTATAATGCATTTAATATTATAATATTATATAATATACATATTATTATATTAACATAATAATATAATATATAGTACATAATATTATCTTTATATTATAATGTATTTAATATTATATTATACTCTAATATAAAATTATATAATAATATACAATATAATATAATATTATATTTATATTATAATATATTTAATATTATATAATAATATAATATTATAATATTATATAATATATACATATATAATATATATTTATTATTATTATAATATAAGATGATATTATTATAATATAGTATATTTAATAATATCTATTTATTTAATTTTGTACCCTAATGGTCAGGCATAGTGGGCGGGCAAATCTTGGCCATAATTTTCAGACTCCCCCATAATTTTCAGACTCCCTGCCATAATTTTCATTTTAATACACACTGAATGTCGAATGGGGGTTATGAAAGCCATTTTTCTCAAGGATTCTAAAACCCTCGTCAAAACCTTATTTTTAGGCTGTAGCTCGCCAAATCGGAGAAGTGAAAGGTCAAAACCAATGAGGAAGAGTTTGGAGGATCCAAAACCAATAGCGGTGGGGAAATCAACAAAATCTGTAGGTAAAGGATGCCTTAATGTTAAAACCTAAATGTGCTTAGTATTAGGATCTTGGTCATAATTTTCAAGGATAGTCCATAACAAACACATCTCAAACCATGACATGCTTATTCATAGCAGAGTATAATTTCATTATTCATTGTCTCCACTTTGTTAATGACAGTCACTAGATTCCTTTCTCTTTCTTATTCTTATAAAATCTCCCAATTTCCTGTAAATTTTGTTTCAATTTGTAAAATTTCATGATTGCAGGTAGCAACACATTTCAAATAAGGTCTGTTACATATCATCTTTAAAGAAAAATGGCATTTTCATGAGGCTCCTAGTTTCTCCAGATTTTTGTGACTCCCACCCAAATTCCTGTACCTAAACTTGAGTACATATAACCTTGGTAACTATCAAGGTTTTCTCATCTTTGTCGGCATCTGTTGTGTCATTTTCATTTATGAAGCCACTAAGATCAAATGTACCGAACAAGTTGGTATTTAGTATGTACCCAAATACATATCCAACCCAACATTTAAGAGCTAAGTATGTTATGATACCTAATGGCAACGAACAACCGACACATATCAATTCTAGAGACCCTGCAATGCTCAAAAGAGTAGGGAAATAACATATCTACAGCAAAGGAAAAGAATGACAAGTATGATAATCCATGGGAACTTGTCAGTTTCAAACCAAAAAAAATTTAGTTTGTATAGATTATACTACACATGCTTGTAGGAATGCAGAATATATAACATTTCCAACTTGCAGTTGTAATTTTATAAAACCTTGTCAATTTGCTTTTTTTGTATTTTGGGTGGACGCAGTGTATTCTCAATTCAAGGAATTATTTCAAATATGTAGTGGCAACATTTTTTGAAATAATTTTGTGTGAGAAAATTGCATTCTTTAATCGTGTAATGCATTGAAAGAACTATGAAAAACTAGAACTGATCCTAAAACACTGTTTAGAAAGGAAAGCAAAAAATGTGTCAAGCATCTATGTTGAAATTCAATCATTTTCACGCTAGACCTCGCTGATAGCTTATATTTGATTCAAGTCTCTACCTCCAGTGAAACCTCACCTTTTGTAGGGGGAAGTCTTTGTATTCACCATTGGTCTCTGCAAAACTTCCATGGTGATATCATGTATGATCTTTCTCAATTATGAAAATTGATAGTCCTTCCTTGTAATGTCCTGAAAATTTTCAACAATGCACACCTAATGATCAACTATATATGTAAATTGTAATGCAATAAGGGTTACTAATGTGTGAAGTATGTGCATCCCTCATCCACTAAACGTGCATGACTGCATGCACCTAGAATCCAATCTGAAATTAATTCCATTGACAACCTATCATAGCTGCAACTCTTGAATATAATATAGTGTGGAGGTTTAAATAAGCTCCCTGATTCCATTGGCAAGCTATCATAGCTGCAACACTTAAGCATAGAAGGGTGTAAAAGTTTAGATAACCTCCTTGATTCTAGTAGCAACTTGTCACAACTGCAACACTTGTTCATAGAAGATTGTCGAGGTTTAAATAACCTTCCTTATTCCACTGGCAACCTGTCACGTTTGCAGTACTTGAAAATAGTAAGTTATAGAGGTTTAAATAACCTCCCTAATTCCATTGTCAACCTATCACAAATGTAGCACTTGAACATAATAGGAAGTTTCAAAGGTTTAAATAACCTCCTTGATTCTATTGACAATCTATTGCAGCTGCAACATTTGAAACTAAAATATTGTCATGGTTTAAATAACCTCCTTGATTCCATTGGCAACCTATCACAACTGCAACCTTGAACATAGAAGGGTGTGAACGTTTAAATAACCTTCCTGATTCCATTGGCAATCCATCACAACTGCAACACTTGAACATGGTAGGGTCTATATATTTAAATAACCTCCCTCATTCCATTGGCAACATGTCACAACTGTAGCACTTGAACATAGAAATGTGTAAAATTTTAACTAACCCCCCTGATTCTTTTGGCAACCAATCACAATTGCAAAACTTGAACATAGAAGACTGTAGAGGTTTAAATAACCTTCCTGATTCCATTAGCAACCTGTCACATATGTAACACTTGAAAATAGAAAGTTGCAGAGGTTTAAATAACCTCCCCAATTCCATTAACAACCTCTCACAGCTGCAACACTTGAATATAATAGAAAATTTTAAAGGTTTAAATAACCTCCTTGATTCTATTGACAATCTATCACAACTACAACACTTAAAAATAAAATATTGTCACAATTTAAATAACCTCCTTGATTTCATTAGCAACTTGTCACAACTGCAACACAACACTTGAACATAGAAGGGTGTGGACATTTAAATAAGCTCCCTGATTAAATAACCTCCTTGATTCCATTAGCAACCTGTCACATCTGCAACACTTGAACATAGAAGGGTGTGGACATTTAAACAAGCTCCTTGATTCATTTGGCAACCTATCACAACTGTAACACTTGAACATAGAAGGGTGTGGATGTTTAAATAAGCTCCCTGATCCCATTGGAAACTTGTCATAGCTGCAACACTTGAACATGGTAGGGTGTATAGATTTAAATAGCCTCCCTGATTCATTGGCAACCTGTCATAGTTGCAACACTTGAACATAGAAGGGTGTAAAAGCTTAAATAACCTGCCCGATTCCATTGAAAATAGAATGTTAGGATGTGTTCCAGAGTGCTTCATTAATTCAAATATTTTGAGAGGTTCCCTGCAAAATCCATTTTGTGCACATCCTGCAATCAATCATTTAATTCCATGAGATGACATCTCTTTGAGGCATTCTGTCAAACAATTTGGGTGTTTTGTTTACGATTCCACATCTTGCATATATGTCTACTAGAGCATATCCAACTATAACATTTGACAAAAATTCCCCTACCATTATGCTTTGGTGCATGTTCATAGCCTGTCCCAAAGCTCCCATTTTCACACAGGTAGGGAGGACTCTGGTATTTTACTTGTGGAAATTTTATAAAAATTATATAATAATCAGATAATAACCCTTTTCTATTGAATAATTGACTAAAAATTTGAAAATTTTAGATATTTTCATTTGATATACTTATATTCATGTTTCTTTACAGGTTTCTAAAGGCCTTCTGCAAAATTTTGGACCTAATAGGGTTCTTGATACCCCAATCACTGAGGTTTGCAAGTTTCTGAAGCTAAAATGTGCTAATCTAAATCTTATCAAAATACTTTTTTCCTTTATATCTTTTATTATTCAAATATATAGCCAATTTATGTTTGCGTGTATTCTGCCCTTGCAAGCTGGTTTTACTAGCATTGCTGTCGGTGCAACATATTATGGACTAAAACCCACTGTGGAGTTCATGACATTCAATTTTGCTATGTAGGATGGTGTTTTTACTACTCTTTAAGTGTTTGTCTTTTGGTTCCGAATGCTATTTTCTTTGTCACATAATTTTGTACTCTGGTTTTGTTTATTCGAGTTTCATTTATAATATTTTGTTCACTAGGTAGAGTAATGATGTGATCTACATCACTACTGCACCCTTTCTATTGCGTCCATGTTACCATGGCAGTAAGTCCACAACTAGAAAATTGGTTGCATGCCTTTATCCATAGGAGTTATTACTTACCACCTTATAATATCAAATATCCTTATATTGAATTACATTAGCAATATAAGAAAATAAGAGAAATTATCTTTGAACAACTTGGATGAGATTCAACTGTTCCACCTAGTACCTCTGTGACTTGTTTTCAAACTTTCAAGTTTGTATAACATTGTATTTCAATATTTTGTAATAGATGGTAAACACTTTTCCTATTCAATCATGGTCCAATGATAGGTGCCACTTCCTTTGATGCCTTTAGCCTTTTATCGTTGCATTGGGGGAACTAGGTTTTATGTTGGCCTGATAGCCTTCTATTATGCCAATATTTGTGTTGTGAGTTGCTTTCATTAGTTTATCGGTGGAGCTATGAGGGGAGTTACCTCGATGTAGTAATGTTAGGCCGATAGTGACACCATCGGTGTAACATTACTACATCAAGGGAACTCCCCTGATAGCTCCACCGATAGACCGATATATGAACAAGTGAGCTGCTTTCATTGGTCTATCAGTGGAGTTATGAGGGGAGTTCCCTTGATGTATTAATGTTAGGCCGATAGTGACATTATCGGCCTAACATTACTACATTGGGGGAACTCCCCTCATAGCTCCATCGATAAACCGATATATGAACAAATGAGTTGCTTTCATCGGTCTATCGGTGGAGCTATGAGAGGAGTTCCCTCAATGTAGTAATGTTGACACTATCGGTGTAACATTACTACATCAGGGGAACTCCTCTCATAGTTCCACTGATAGATCGATGGAAGCATATCAACAACATTAGAACATATCGGTGGAAAATAACACGTCCCACCAATTTTTTGCCACTCAAAAAATCACAAAAAAGAGGTGTGTCATGGAGTTTTGCATGGTTTTGGAAGCCTTAAATTGGTGCTGGCGATGGGGGCATTGCCCCTTGACCCCGCCTTGTACCGCGACAGGGAGCACGCTAGGGGCACTGCCCCTAGACCCTACGTATGCAGCCAAGCCCTAACCCTATCATGCCACCCCTGCATTCCCCTAGCGCCGCTGCCCTCGGCCCCCACCAGGGCTGCCTTCCATCCCCGCTGAGGGGTGCTCTTCCCCGACCTCATGGGGCACGCCCCTTTAGACCCCTCACCAGGGCTACCGCCAACCCTGCTCGAGGCGCTGCCCTCAACCCTCGGGAGGGCGCTTCCCCCAGACTCCCCACAAGGCATTTCTGACTCTTTGGGAATTCTCCTGATCCCCAGCAATGCTGGGTTCCCTCGACACTGGCCAGTGTGTTTCCCCCAAAACCCCCACAAGGGACATTGCCCCTTGACCTCGCTAGGGACATTTCCCCTAAACCCCCATAAGGGGCACTGCCCCTCAACCCCCATTAGGGGAATTTCCATCAAACTCCCATTGAATTCATTTTATTTTCTAGGTACTCTCCAAGTCTAACTTTCCAAGTTTTCCTACAAGTCTTCATTTTTACAAAAACAATTTGCTATTTTCATTTTGTTTCATAATATCAACATCAACACATTCCAAATGAGGATGCCATTTTGTACCCATTTTTCTTTCAAATAAATTAAAGACAACTATACTCAGCTTGTTTCTTTTATGTACTCATTTATTGACTCATTGGATGCATCTTATCATTGAATTTTGCAAAAAAAATGCATTTTTAGTGAAATTTAAGCATTTTTTAAAGTTGTGTCATCGGTTTTCTAGTGGAGGTTGCCTCATGTATTCCTTGTCTCTACTCTTGTTCTAATAATCTAATAAATTGTTTAATTGTTTGGTCTATTTCCTTATTGGGCTCTTTTTCTCCCACCTTTGTTTGGGATCAATGACATTATCACTTTTTGGTTCAATGTCTGTCTTTGAGTCTTTGTTGTCATTGCAATTCATGGTCACATTTGACATGAAGGTTTTGTGCTACAATTAAGTGCTTGGCAAGAAGTTTGGGTAAATGATCAAGTTGTTGATCAACATCTTTGGTTACTACTAAGTTGTTCCAGATGGATCTTGGAAGCACTTGGTTTTTGCATGATTCTTCCTTGATGTGCTCATGTATGGATAGGTTCCTCAAATGCTTGGAGTCTTTTATG
Organism: Sequoia sempervirens; assembly: GCA_007258455.2. NCBI lineage: Eukaryota > Viridiplantae > Streptophyta > Pinopsida > Cupressales > Cupressaceae > Sequoia > Sequoia sempervirens. The sequence goes on from VDFB02373365.1 coordinate 355,946,295, forward strand.
ATTATCTTTCCTTTCTTGGTTTGTTTTGACCACTTCTTCAATTGGTCAAACCACCTATATTTCCATCATTTATGCAGTTTCCTCAATAGGTATTGGTGATTGATGTATCCTTTGAACCAATTTCAATTGGCCTGATTTGCACGAATGTAATGGCACCAAAATGTTTGTTGATATCTGCTATGCTACTAGAGAAAATCAATTGTAATAATAACTCAAGTAATTGTGAAACAAAAAAATATATAATCATCAAATCTTTCATAAACTGGTAATGTTAAAATACAATTTACTCATAATAGGGAGGACCCAATACTTAGTGCACCTACTTTGACATAATTCTTGCTATTTGAATGAAAAGACTTACAATTATTGGTAACACAATTCCCAACAATTGAACCTTAACTCATTACAACACTACCTATGCCTGCAATGATTAACATAATATGTCAATTTACAAAGAAAACATTGTTTATCTCATGTTCTACATGGCTTCTATTTGTTTTGCTCCAAAACATTAGCATGAGGAAATTCAATTTAGTATGATGAATTATGTTGTTTGTGTGAACTTTATGATGCCACATTTGCTAACACAAAATCTGAAAACAAAGCTTTGTCATAAAGCCTTAGATTTTCCCATGTAAGTTATGGGGACCAGTTTAGAATCTCAGATATCATTTTCAGCCATAGAGCCTCTGGTTTTTCTTATACATGCTCCACAGAGTCAGTTCTTAGGTGTGGTTCTGGTTGTTATTTCTGGCCTTTGTCTTAAATTTTGGGCCTTCTACTCAATTGTTTATGGATTGGATGCTATAACCATAGTTATCCAGATCCAGATATCGTTATTTCACTATTATTTGTAACTGAAATTACTTTCCTCTTGATCATATTTCTACTTTCTGTATCATTCATTTGATCTGAGAGATAAAATCCTGACATATTTGGTAGAAAATGAATAGAGAAATTATTAAATTCTCAAGAAATAGTGTTTAGGGACCCTACAGTGAACATTGGGTAGTTGTTTATTGTTTGAACAAGTTTTGACATTTGATGGCTGCCAGCCAGTTGGTACAATTCATCCTTTCAGTTTCACAACTATTATATCTTATAAGTGTGGTTGAAGTCCAAGCCATTTATAATGTAAAGTTTAGAGTCATAATAGTGCATTCAAGGTTTTCATCTCTATTTTTGTTGCATGAAGGATTTTGAAAATGTTAATGAAGACCTTTTGATACTTGATTTATGATGCAGGTAGTGCAAATGGAAATAAAATGAGTCCAAGCTTCAATGCCAAGATACCCATTTCTCTAAGCCTTGGGAAAAATGATATAGCTATATTGAGTGTGATGCTTGGATTGTCGGTAATGATTGAAATTTGATTTAAATATTTCATTGAGCTTTTTGAGCCTTTGTTTGTACTTTTATGACTATGTTACTAAATATGGAATTGAAGTTAGGCTTTTGATGATGTTGGTTGTGGTTTACTTTGAATGTTGTAATGTGATGAAACATAAATTTGTTGTTATAATGTACACTTGATAATTGCACATCTTGTAATCTTATGTATATGCTATAGTATATTTGTTTTTTGAAGTGCTTCAATGAAAGAAGTTCTTAACATGCCCGCTTGATTGCTCATATTTTGAGGTAAAATAATTTGTGGGCGCATTTTAAGAGAAAGAGTGCAGGATTAAGCTATGTAGCAATCCAAGGGTTTAAATATGGCACTCATGACTTGCAACAAGAGTTATGGACATATTAGGTATGTTTTATGGACATATCACATCTCTTAGAACAATTTCTCTTGCAACAATCTTGGAGATGTTAGAACATACTTTAAGGTTCTTAACAACTTTAATAGTTGTATCAGGGGCCATGTTTAACAAACCAAATGCAATTGCTAACTTTTCACTATGGTGGCAGATAAATAATTCTTTATACCCTACTGCCTTCATTTGCCAAGCCAATTTCTCTTACTTTACATAGCTCTACCATGTTTGTGGATGTGATTTGTCTCCTACACAAAAAACATGTACCAATTTACGGTCTTCAATCCAACTACATCCAGGTATCTTTTTAATTCCTCTATCTTTCATCAATCTCTTTACTATTTAAACCTCATACAAATGTTTTAGAGAACATAAGTTGCAGCATTTTTAGGATCCAACTAAAAAAGCAGTGTTGCTGGAAATACTCAACCTATATTCACATATGATCCACAACCTATGCATTGGTGAAGATTAGTAATGTCTTTATCACACAACTATTTTATTCTTTATTTTTCTTCTTTCATTTGTAGTCATCTTCAGGTTTATTCTTGAGCATTGATATTGATATCTGACCGATAACATATTTTCCCTTGTTTTTATGAATGGATATCTGCATAGCAAAGCTACACTAACATACACCATTGTAGATCTCCCTAAAATATGGCAATGAGCAATGCAAGTAGCACAACTGGAATAGCTATCGAATTTGATGGTTCTATAGCAATATTCATGTATATTTACCTCAAAACATAATTAATAATGGTAATTCATATCATTTGGCCTTGCTTTTTATAGATAGATATATGAGTAGATAGTTGTTATCATAGCTATTGTTTATATTTTTTGTTTTATAGTGATAAAATTTCAATCTTTTTTTCCTGTTGTGATGGTTTTCAGATTCATGGTAGAAAGTGGGCTTTTCAATTTGCATATTTCATACTCTGCAACATGGGACTCCTACTACTTTCTGGGAGAGCTCTCAAGGTACTCTGTTTCATTTGTCTTTTAACCTGTATAAATGCAACAATAAGGAAGAAATTTAAATTTATTTATATATGCTACTAACTCAATTGAGATAGAATTTGTGATCAGCTTTAGATCCCCATTTTGATATTAGGTGTTTTATCTTGATATTAGATGTTTTGTCTTGATAGCATGTCTAATCTAGGATTATTGTTGACCAGAGATATTGTGACTCTGTCCAGTATGGTTATCTTTTTGGCTAAATGGCTAGCATTGTATCTTTGTCTATAACTTGATGGGTATAATCTTGTATTAAAACATAGCTTAATTCATTTACCATGAAAATGGTTTTGAAAAGAGTTATAGGTTATGGATTCTTTAAAATCTTAAAGATGAAAGACATTGGTTAAAATTTTATAAAATGCCAAAGTGCTTAAAATACTTAAATAAAACCAAGACTCATCTCCAAGTATCTTCTCAACAATTCCTAACTGTTGCAATCACAACCTTCATGTAGAGTTTGTCCCCATTGCAATTATGTATTAGACTAAGCTTATCCCATTGTTTAGTATATTGATCCTATCCCCATTGCCCAGTGACATATCAAACTAAGCTTGTCCCGATTGCTTTGTGTACTCAACAATTCACAACTTTCCTTGGGGATGCACATAACTTAGTTGATGAACCAAGTGGGTAATTATGTCCATAACATGGAAAAAAAATTTGGAGGTCTTGTTGTGGGATTCATAAACAGTTGGCAAGTTTCCCTTGTAACTCTAGCTACTAGTCCATTTATTATGGCTGCATCAGGAGCTTCAAATATATTTCTTCATAGGCTTGCTGAAAAAATTCAAGATGCATATGTTGAAGATGCTAGCATTGCAAAGCAAGTTCGAATGGGGGGCAGGGGAGGATGTAGTTCATATAAATTAACTTGTTGATTTTTTGTATTTTGTTTGTAAACTGACTTTATGCTAATTTCTTGTTGACTTGTGGGTAGTTGCTGTGATTTGGCTTTAGGTAATTGTTGATGGTTGTGTTATATTTGACAAATGTCAAGTATTTTATACATGTTTTTCCTAGTCTGGGAAAGTAGTCCAATCTTGATAGATGTTTCTTGGTCTATATTTTGTGTACAAGCACTACTCCTAATGAATAAAACAATCATTGGTATTGGTCTACAATCTATTGGCATGTTTTGTTATATTTTTCTTACATAGCAACAACTAATGTTATTGTTTGGTTGTAAACACCACTTCTTCTTATATTTATGTTGGCTTAGATTGATGGTAGTTTCTTTATTAGATTTGATATCTTGATCACTTTTGTTTTAATAACAAGGAAATATTCTTTTAAGATGTTATGTTCATGATAGATATTTAACAAATGTAAGCAATTTTAGCTGATAATGACCCATGGAAGTCATTATTTTGATGTAAGTCATTAATATTTCTAGGATATGAACATGGTAGAAAATCTAAAATCTCCTTAATGCTTTGGTACTTTAGTATAGACCCATTGAATTATTTCAAATTTAAGGTTATTGTTTACACTAACCATGGATGCACTTTCTTTGCTTACATTTAGATTGGTTTTATTGATTGTAGCATTGAGGGACTCTTTTTTGCTTTGTGTAGGAAGGGAATGGGTATGATAAGTGCTTCTAGAGGTAAGGGATGGGTTGGTGGAGGTGGTGGCAGAGTTTCCATAAAGAGCTACAGTAGGCAAGAGAGTTTGAATATCTTTGTGCATGGTTAGTTTGAATGAGGGCAACCTACAAATGATTGGAGCTTTATCATAATCATAGAATGAAAGTTCCTTTGCAAAGATGTATCTTGTAATTATGCATTACAAGGGTAAGGGACTGTAGGTTATGATATAAAAGAACAGTCATGCTCCTATTCTTTTGTAAGCTGTTGAACAACATAAAGGCAAGGTTTTGGAGCATATTTCAGCAAGTTCTTTTCTCTCTCAACAATGTATTGTAATCTTTTCAAGTTCTTTCATGTTGGGATGACAAATTGTCACTCCATTTTCAAGCTTACACAGTTGAATGTAATATCTTTTTTATTAATAAAATAAGCTATTTTTACCTTCTCATTGTTGTTTTATTGTGCAAATATTTTAGATAGTTGATAAGTAATCTTTTTTATTAATGGAAACCAGTAAAAAAAAATGACTAAATATATGACTAAAGTAATGACT
>VDFB02373365.1:355951325-356131718 GCA_007258455.2 Sequoia sempervirens
TTTTGTTGGTATATGTGGACTAGTACACACTTACTGGGTTTTTTTTTTTTTGTTAAGTAAAATGGAAAGGAAAGGAAATGTCCTTTTACAATTCACAATATCTGACAATCTGTTTTTGGATCTACAGATGGCTTTAAGTATATGGGACTATCCAGTACTCTCAATATACAGGCGGCACCTAACTTATAAAGGAAAAGAAAGGTCCTTTTATAACCGACAATCTGTTTTTGGGTCTACAGATGACTTTAAGTATATGGGACTATCCAGTATTCCCAATATACAGGAGGCACCTAACCTATAAAGGAAAGGTCCTTTTATAATCCACAATTTGTTTTTGGGTCTACAGAAGGCTTTAAGTATATGGGACTATTCAGTACTCCCAATATGTAGAAGGCACCTAACTTATAAAGAAAAGGAAAGGTTCTTTTATAATCCACAATATCTAACAATCTATTTTTGGGTCTACAGATGGCTTTAAGTATATGAGATTATTCAGTACTTCCAATATGCAGGAGGCACCTAACTCACCCTTTAAGAAATGTACATATCTTACCCTTGCATAATTTGAACTTCTTCACCATTATGCCAATGCCAACTATCTGTAGGACCTTTCAATCAGACTGACATTTTATTATTGGAATTCTAAATCTCTAATTGACAATTCCCAACTTCGTGAATCTCTAAGATCTTGAAATGAGATCAAGTTCATGAATGTTGGTCCCCTGCTAAGCCGTATGGAAAAAGTTAACCAAGTCAATTATGCCCCATATGGTATAGCCGAGCTATTCTACCTTGCACTACAAGCTTATTCACTGCTATTTCAATTAATCAAATTCTAGCTTGCATTACAAGCTTATTAACTGCCACTTCAATTAACCGAAGTCTTTGTTGACTATGTGGATGTTAGCAACTTACATATGGTTTTTGTGGGTAGCTTCGAGTATGAATATTTTTTCCATTTAATCTTGTTGGGTGTTTTAAGTTAATCTAGTAATTAGATGGTTAACAGGTATTAATGGTGGTTGTTTTTTTTAACTGTTTTATTAGTAGTCTAGGTATTGGCATGGATTTAGAATCTGAAAATTCAAACAATTGTGTGTAATGTCGACTATAAATCCATGCAAAGTTGATATATCATTACATGCTTTTAAAGATTCTAGATGTTTGTGTGGGCAAGTAAAAGTGAGCATCTAATTGCCAACACATGTAGCATCTCATAGATTTAGCATTTCTTGATATGCAAGCAAACAAGCACAAGTAAATTTTAGTGTAGGCTTTTTATTTTTCTTCTATTAGAGGATTTTTTTTCCCTACATATATTAGTAAGCTTGCTTAGGTTATTTGAGCATGGTTATAATCCATTAGTTACATTTGTTGCTCTCATCCACACATGGGCATTTGAGTCTCACTCTCTTTTGAATTTATATGCCACCCCTCATAACCATTTGTTTGTCTTCATCTAAGTAGGTGCAACCATGTACTGTGGCATTTACCAAGTAGGTAAAACTCTACCTATTTTGGACAATTAGAGTAATTAAATATTTTTGATGTATATGCTCTTATCTATACTATATATACATCACTCACCTCTCTTTTCCATTAGTCGGAAAGAGTGAAGTGAGCACTGCCTATACTCTATTGCATTTTGTCTCTTGATTTCTTTTTTTATAGGATTCTCTCTCCATTATGTTATTTTGATCTTTGATCATTTGTCAAATGAAGTGCATGTAATCTACAACTAACAATAAATCTTGGCTATGATCCTTATTTCTTGAAGAATCTAATAGTGAACACATGCTCATTAGAAAAATATATTTATCTATATGGCTTTAATTGCATGATTGGCAATAGGGTAAGTTACTAAATCATTAAATAGTTGATTTCTTGATTGGTAATGAAAAGTCAATATCTTGACTAATTGTTGTTACTTGTTGATTACAAAGTAAATGGAATTATGGACTATGTAGACTAGAAGGAATTAATGATATGATATCCTACTATGCCAACTTTAAATGACCTTGCAAATACAAACTCAACTTTTGTAATATCAAATATTTAAGGGAGCTCTAAGGTTGATGAGGGAGATGGCTAGTCACCCTCCATTTTTGACTTTGGATGATTCTCCTTTGTTTGGAATTGACTTTGATTGGTGATCTTTTCCATACTTGGTTACTTTCATCAAAATTATCCTTTATTTGTTGATCTTTTTATCGGTGTCAATTGGTGTCTCTTGTGTTTTTTCCCATGTTCTTTCATTTTTCTTTTTTCTTGGTTGTTAGGTTTATTTTTGGTGGGAGTTTGTTGTAAATTATTTTCAATCTTTTTGAATTGGTGATTGTTTCACTTTTTGGGCCACAATTAATGTGAGTTGGTGTCTGAGTTGTGAAGTGAAAGTGGAGTACTCTTTGGAATTAATTTACCTTTCGTAGAGTTAAGGCTCATTTTTTTGTGATAGGTGTTATTTTCAATGGTGTTGGATAAAGAGAAAGGTGAGGGGGCAATAGAAAGTCAAACGAAGTCATACTGTGACATTTTAAACTATAAAGATGCAAAGAAAGCTTCAAAAGTTCCTAGATTCAAGGTGGGAGTTATAGGAAAATGTGGAGATGGAGGACATGTGGAAGAGGAATAAAATTTTGGATTTTGAGAAAAGGTAAGGGCCATTTATTTTATGGTAATCTCTAGTTTTTTTAATGAGGATGCAATTGGGGCTATTAGAAAAGAAGATAATAGACTAAAAATGTTGTGTTTCTTACATGTATGGACAAGGATAACCTTCCTTCTAGAATTATTTTTTTATGATTGGTTACTAAATGTTTGGGGAAAAAAGATGATGGTTAAAGTTTCATTTTACAAAATGATTCATAAGGGATTTTTTTGTTGTTTTTCAAAAAACCATAAATTCCAGAACAAGGGTCCTTAACAAACAATTTTGGAATATTGGAAAATATATTTTTAGGGCCATGGCTTGGTATCTTAAGGATTTCCTAGAGTAAGTATTGTCATTCTTTATAACCAGATGGGCGTTCATATTAAAAATACAACACCTCAAATGTGGTCCTTTTTTCCTTGGTTAATGAATCATATGGGTAAAGTTCTACACGTTGAGGAAATAAAAAATATCTTTCCTCATATGAATGCAAGAATTCTAATTTCCTTAAACTTAGGGATGCAAATTCTTAGCTTTTTTGAGTTTCAATTGGGTAAAAATTATGTATTTGTGTGAACTTGAGTACCTTGGAGGACTCAATAACTACTATCTTTATAAAAGAGGGGGGCACACTAAAAATACTATCCATTAATTACTAAATTTGAAAACAACGTTAACTCTACCTTCAATTATAAAGAAAAAAATGGATAGAATGCCTAAGTGTAATGAAGAGGGGTCAAACAAGATTTTAGCAGTAGGAATGTTGTGATATCCAATGTTGAAAATGTGGAGGATAACTATTATATGTCAAATGAACATAGTGATAAAAAGGTAGAGGATTTGTTGAAACCTAAAGTTGGGCCTCAAAGAACCCCTATTAAAAAGAATGCACAAAAAAAAATGCTTGATAAATTGAAAGAAAAAATTAGAATGATAAAGTGTTAAAGGAGTCTAAATCTCTATTGTCAATTCTAATGCTAAGAACGCCACAAAACTTGAGGGAATAATTAATAAGACTACTCTACAAAAAAATAATGAAGATAGTATAATGGGAATCATAAACCCTCTATTTTAGAATGAGGTGTTGGAAGAGAGTGTGGAGAAAGATGAGAATAAGAAAGATGAAAATAAAAATGGAAACAAATAAGTAGGGAGGAAAGCTCCCAAAAGGCTAGTAATAAAGTAATTGAAGAGAAAAATTCTAAATATTATGATAGATTATATAAAAATGAGATGTCTCCTACCTCCCCACTATAAAGCTTATGAAGATAAATTGCATTAGCTAAAATATAATTAGGGGTCTTGAGTCCCTTGATAAAAAATATATTTTTCAGATCCTTCTATAGTAATAAGAAGAACCTTGATTTCTTGCTTTTGTAGGAAACCAAAGGTATTGGCTTTCAACTTGATTTTTTTAGAAAAAATTGTGGAATAACTCGGAGTCCTATTCAAAGAATGAGAAAGGTAGAGTGGGTAATGTTATTTTGGTGTATAAAAAGTGGATCTCCTACATTATTGACTTTGGTTGTTCCTCTTATAAAAAATGAAATTTGGCATTTTCTCAATTCATGTTGTAAATGATTATAAGGATATAATTGAGCTTTGGAAGTAGCTTATTTCTTTGCAACCTAAGGTCCCTTGGATTATTAGTGGTGAGTTTGATATGATAGAGAAAAACAAGAAAAAAACTAGAGGAATCCCATTGAATTGGAAAGGAAATGAGAAATACTTTTGGTTAAGAGAAAAAATATTTTAAACTTTTTTCATACAATAGAAATAATAAAAAATATAGCAAATTATTTGTTTTACATGGTATAACAATGAAAAAGATTGATTGTGCATAGGTGGAACTGGCATTAAGGGTGGTTGTTGGGGATCACATTCTGCAAAGCCAACCTCATCTAGTCTACCATCCTAGGTAGCAACTATCTTTTTATCCAATACCATGGATTTACTCCAAACTTACAACTTAGTCACTAGTTAGCTATAGATTTTGTACATGATAAATACTTCATGAGCTGCTCCCTCAACAATGCAATTCGTTCTTATGGCCTCCACAATGGAAAAGCTTTGGTGGGGGGGCTCTTGAAGTACAAGGAACTGAAAAAGAATTTTGGCTTCATGTGTGCTTATATAGCACTCATGCAAGCATTGTAAGTCTGGGACAAGATGGAGTTGGATATGGATCTTTGGGCGCACAAGAAGGAGCTTGGCACAAACCTATGTGAAAAAAATTATGAATTCTATAGGGCTTTGTTGTTCCTACTTTCTCACATCCCTCATCATCCCACACCCCTAGTTGCACTAGCAAAAAGATGAGTCTGAGTAGTCCTTAACCTAATATGTGAATGTTCATACAATGGGGTTTTTAGGCCCACTTCATACACTATTTTGGTTGGATAGGAGCTTTCTATCACACCTATTCAAAATCAATTAGCTCCTCTTAGAACTATTATGTAACCATGGCCACCAACCATTAATGCAAGCACATTTTGGTCTATGTTGTTTTGAAATCATGATAGTTGGCCATCCAAATGTTGGATCTTTTTTCCTTTTGGCTCTGTAATTTGAATACAACTACCTATTGTATATTAATATGTTTAGGCTTTATGCCTTTTTATTAAAAAACAATCAAAAATATTGAACAAGAATTTACTTAAGTCTTGATATGTTTTATGTGTAGGAGAATAACTTTTATTTTGAAGTGAAAGACACTAATTGAGCTATTCTTTTTCCTTACACTATGTTTGATCATTATCCTATAGAAACTAATATTTTTATTAAAGAGAGTGGGAATGATGATATGCTTAAAAATGACAATCTTTAGAAATTGAATATTGAACTATTAAATAATCATGATTGTTTCAATGGGATTAAATTCTTGAGAAGGATATTTAAATACCCATTCTCAGTTGGATCAAACATTGATTATTGGAATAACCTAATTAGCTATTGTATAAATCTTTTTAAAATTACTCTTGTAGGAGGTGTGAAAAATTCTTGCAAGAAAATTTATCGTATAAATATATAAATCTACCTATTTTGGGAAATTGGAGTTATTATATCTTTTGAATGTATATGCTCATATTTGTACTATATATACATTAGTCACCTCTCTTTTCTATTAGTCAAAAAGAGTAATGTGGGCAATTCCTATACTCTCTTGTATTTTATCTCTTGATTTGTCTCTCTTTAGGATTCTCTCTCTATTCCAAAGGTTTGATCTTTGATCAATTGTCGACTAGAGTGTGTGTAATCTATGGATGAAAAAATATTTTTGGATATGATCCTTATTTCTTGAAGAATCTAATAGTGTTCACACCTAATCATCAGAAAGATATATACAAAATGCTTTATTAAATTTATCTTTATGACTTTAATTGTGTGATTCACTATTGAGGAGGTTACTAAATCATTAAGTAGCCAATTGCTTGATTGATAATGGAAAGTCAATAGCTTGACTAAAGGGACTAAAAATCACTAATTGTTGTTACTTGTTGATTACAAAATACATGGAATTATGAACTATGTAGACTAGAAGGAATTGATGATATGATATCCTACCATGTCAACTTTAAATAACCTAACAAATAAAAACTCAACTTTTGCAATATCAAATATTTAAAGGAACTTTGAGGTTGATGAGTGAGATGACTAGTCACCCTCCATGTTAACTTGGATGATTCTCCTCTATTTGGAATTGAATCTAATTAGTGATCTTTGTCATACTTGTTTAATTTTTCATCAAAATTATCCTTTATTTGGGTGAGTGTATGATCATGATGGGCCAAACAGTGGTGATATGGAAAAAAATCATTTTCACATAGCCAAAATCATGAAATGAATGTTTGACTTTTTACTTTGTTTGGGTAAAAAGTACCTTTTGCTTTGGTAAAAACCAGAGCAAAACATATATCCATTTTGTATCACATACAATTAATTATTTATGACCTATATATATAGAATATAAAAATATAAAATATTATATTATTATAATATATTATTATATATAATATAATATTTCAAAGATATATATATTCAACTGCAAGAATTACGTAGCCCCCTATAAATTGTAGTGTGCTTGGTAAACTTTTTTCACGTGACCGATGACACTAGTACAACACACCTCTAGACGGTACCATGAGGACAAAGGGGAGACTAGACCTTGTGACTTCTTGCTTGCAATAGGATGATTTAGCCAATCGAGTAGGCCCCCCACCCCTTAATAATGATATATATTATTAATATATTATATAGTATTATAAAATATTATGTATATATTGTTATTATATATTATATATTATTAATATATATTATATATAAGATATATTAATATGATATATATTATTATTTATAATTTAAATATTATTATTATATATTATTATACACAATTCTAGAATACATTATTTATATAAAACATAATACTGAACAAAGATCTGCTCTCTTGGAAAGTAGATACCTACTTTCTTTTGTTATAAATGTAAAAAAAGAAAAAAAAAACCATCATTTTGGATTTTACAACTCACAAGTGATGACAATGGAGGTGATTGTGCAAAATAAATAAATATCCAAACCTAAAAGATATTTGTTTTGTAACCTTGGATTTTGGTGCTTCAATAGGCAAGGTAAGTTCATTTTTTAGCTTTTTTTTTAGTTTTGTCAAAATTAATTGAGAGTTATAGTATAAGTTAGGTTTTATTTATAAATTTTAGTAGTTAATTATTTTTTTTATTAATTTTTAATTTTTGAATTTGTAATAGGTTGAAATGGTAGGATAAGTTGGAAACCCAAACCCTCCACCACAAATCCCTCCCACACCAAACTCTCCTTCAATTGGGGACCTAATTGACATAAATATCAGTAAATTGAAGAACATTGTGGAAATATACCATTGACACCCTCATTTTTCTTCAATGACAACCACATTAGAGGGAATTATTGCTCATGTTAAAACCCTCACAAGCCAACACAAGTCATTTGAAGAGGGGAGAATCCAATAGGAAAGAATACTCAAATGAATTATCATACGATCAAATTAAAGAATTGGAGATATCCAAAGCCCAATTAGCATAACATTTTGTCAATATTAAAACTAGATTACCAATTGATGTATGTAAGCCCAAATTTTTCATTAAATTTTGCACACAGGAGAGTATCACAAGAAATATTTGAGATCATTGGTGTATGGCTTTTGATAAACCACCCAACAACAATATTGATGTCCCTTTATACTTCCTCTACAAACTACATGCAGATTTTATTTTAGGAAGGCATGTTAACTATTTTAACTTTAAAAGTTTTTAAGGAGTAGGTAGAAGAATGCCCCAAGATAGACCTAGGGAAATGTGACAAATGAAAGGTCCATATATTCCTCCTCATCCTATTCCTTCTCCACCTCTAGTAGCACACTTAGACATTATTGCAATTGCAATAATGCAGATCCTTAATGTCATACACTCTTAGATTGGCCATTTGATTACACATACTTCTTAATTTTCCTAGCTGCATGACATTGATGCTCTTGCTCGATTGGATGGTGTTGTTGGATCACCCTCATCTACACATATTTTTGTGTTTAGGCCCTCTTGGTGAGACTAATGAGCCACCCCTAAACGCATTTGAATATGATATCCATGGTATAACACCTACACGAGATGAGCCAACATTAGAGACAAGGACACCTGTGGAGGCATTAGAGCAAGGAACAAAATGAGAGCCATCAAGGGTTAGGCAGGAAAAGGAAGGCCAATCTTTTGTATAGGTAAAACATAAAGTTATTTTATAGTTCATTTATTTAAAATTAATATAATAAATATTAGTAATAATGTATATTTAAGTGCATGATAATAGTTGATGAGAAAGAAGGAACTCAAATAAGTTCATCATGGTACTCTTTCAACCATTGATTTTTAGCCTAGATTTGATGGTATAATTTGTTGTGTGTGTTTAACTTTTTTTTATTGTATGCATATCATTTGAATTGTGATTATTTAAATATATTAATTATTTATATCTTAATATTATTTTACTTTTGTAGGGTTCTCTAAATGTGAATGAGGTGGCACCTTTTCCAATATGTTATAATAGAACACTTGATCATCCTAGGGGACTATCATTCATAAAACAAGTTTCAGAGCAATCACAAAGATTTGAGTTAATTGAATTAATAGTTTAAATAACTTATAGAACATATTGTAGTGATTTACATGTTAATTTCAAATATATTATGATTATATACATACATACAAATAGTCTTACATTCTTGTCATTTTTAATATAGGAATTTATAGTTGGTGCATCAATGATGAGTCCTTCTCAAGCAATGGAAGAAGCCTCATCAATGGTATATGTTTTCTTGTAGTAGATATAAGTTTATGTTTAGTAATCTAGATTTTTAATTTACACATCTAACCTCTTTTTATTGTACATATTTCCTTCTTTTTCAATAACTATATTAATTTATATCAAATTTATTTTATGTGTTATAGTATATTCCACAATCTAGCTATGTGGCTCCTCAACTAATACAATATGCTAGGACTCTTGATTGTCCTAAGGGACCCTCATTTGTTGAACGTTTGTTAGGAAAGAAACAAAGAGTTGGGGTAATCAAGAATTGAATTTTACTTTAATTGATAGTTTAGAGAAATTATAGTTTAGTATAGTTATTTAGATGTTTACTTGAAATTTCTAAATTATAGTAGATAAGTTTCTATTTGGTACTCTAACTTATTTACTATTGAGCTAATTAATCTAATTTTTGGTTTGAATTGTTATTGTCTAGTCTACTTTGCATCCATCAAGAGGTGTGAAGAGGCTAGATTTTGATGATCCATCACAAATTTAGGGTCAATAGGAAAATTAGGATTTGATACATAGCTATTGAACATGTACATCATATATAGATCTTGAGATGACATATTCCACATTTTGTAAAAAATGCTTTGAGTTGGAACAAATTCCAAATTTGTATATATGTCCACAATTATTCTACACTTATATATAAAACCATATACAATATAATATGTTCCTTGTGTACATGTTTTCCTATGTGTTAATCTTAAAAGTTGAATGTATAATCACTTTGGAATGGTTAAGTTATGAACAATATGTTATAGATTTATTTCTTGAAATATTTCACTTTAATAGTTTATGAATTACATATCGTTTTTAGTCATAAACTATTATTAGTCATTTACAATTATCAATCCATCTATATTAGTGTTAAATTTGGTTGCCTTGGTCATCTTCACCAAATTTGATTCTTTTATCGTTAGTCTCTATAGTTGCAACATCCTTTAAACCCTTTCTCTAATAGTCAATACATCAAGGTATGAGAGATGAAGGAATTGTTAGGGTTAGAGATGGCAGATATCTAACAATTAAATGCAGATTTAAATAATAAACAGAGAAACTAAAACATACACAGAATAAATCATAACACAGAGAATTTAACGTGGTTCACCCAATTTGGGCTACATCCACCAAACCGCAGCCATCCAATACTTTTATTATCCAGTGCAAAACCTATTACAATCTCGCGAATAATCGCGTTTTTTCTCATACTGTAACCCCCATCCCAACCCCTTTTAACAAGCTTTTAGAAGCTTCCAGAATTAGGGTTTTACAATGTCAGCTTTCTTTTTGATTTTTCTTTTTTTACGAAAACGGCAAAAATTTCTCGGGGGCTACTGCCCCCAAACCCCCTCGGCCCGGCCCCGGACCCCGGCGAGGACAGGGGGCCAGGGTGTACAGTATACCATGGGCTATACAGTATAGCATGATCAGTCGCCACATACCAACAGGAATATGTATATCATCATCGTGGAAGGTATCATTATGTGAAAGACTACCTTGAATACTATAGGGTCATATGCAATAAAAAATATTTATTATTAAGAAACACACCATATTGGATAAAATAAGGTAGTATGTTTGACAGGGTGATCCCACAATAGTGGTTTACACTTTTTGGGAGATCCCAATGTTGGCTAAAATCACATATTTTTAGAAAATATAATGATTTAAGCCTTGAAAAGTTCTATTTAAAGGATTCCAATTGAAAAGGGTTTGATCAAACCACCTTAGATCAAACCCCCTTGGATAGAACCCCACTAGTTTTAAACTATACCTATAATGGAGTCTCCTTTATGCCTATCAAAATGTTGATAAAAAACCAATTTTGATTTACCTTTTGGGGGATCAAATGAATTTATTTAAAATTTATTTTTTGTAAGTATGTAGTCCTTATTATAAGCTTCCCAAAAAGTATAATTTTAAATAAATTTAATTTGATTATTATATTTATTTTTTATTTCTTATGAGTGTAGGTTTTTCACTGAAAATCAAACTCTTTATTCTTCACATGTGGAAAAATAGCAAATTATCGAAAGAAAAAAATCTAAAAATATATCTATTCACTAGATATTGATGTCCTTGATCCAATAAAAGAAATAAAATTGAATTTTGATACATACAAAAAAAATTATGTTTTAGCCAGTAAATCATGTCTAAATTATAACTGGTTTGACTTTGAAACTTAATTAAGAAAAAAAATTATTCAATAAAATGCTATGAAACCAATTCCATGAACTAGATATTGTAGTTACAAATCTAAATTCAAAAAAAAAAAAATATCCTTCATAGAAAAAAAAATTATGTGTTAGCCAGTAACGTCACTCTTTAAAAATGGTGTTTACTGTTAAAAACTAGTTTTTGAAGGAGATGGAAAAAGAAGTGCAATATGATTCCAAAATTTTTGAAAAAAATATATTTAGAATCTACAAACAAAATTTCACAAATCACTAGTTTGCATCATATTCAAATTCCTCATGGTTTAGCCACTATAGGTGCCCGAAAGTGAAGATTTAGTTAAGAAAATTCAGCTCAATGTCCAGTTTCGCCAAAAATTATAAACCAGTATTGTGGGATCACCTTACATCAATAGAAAATGACTTTATAAGCATATAATCATCATGCATATTACTATTGATAGGAGAAAACTAAATCATATAAGGTTCATTGATTAATATTTTTATTATACTTTTGGTTTTTTAGTAGTTTTATTATAATTTTGGTTTTTAGTTCATATTTGGTTATGTACAAATGTTATCTTTAGGCTTTGTAAGGGAAGGGATTAAGGAAATACAAGTTGAAGCATTATAAAACTGTATCAGCTTACTTATTGTTCACCCAAATACTCTTCAATTTATTCTATGAACTCCTCTAGATTGCTCATGAACTTGTCCATCCTGAGATCTTAGAGCCAATGAGAACACTTGATAGATTTGATGAGTGGCCATTGACTATCAAATCTTAAAAAATATCATGTAATTCTTATGTAACATTGTCAAGTGTTAGTATCTTTAGCTTAATTTTAACAGTCATAACATGGATGCTTAGTAATGATTGATAACTTCATAGAAAGGAGAGTTTTCATGATTTTAGGGATGTCATAATTGAAATAATAGTCTATTTTCATGTTGGGGTAGTCATAACAAGCCACAAGATCATCAAATCCCATGAATACATGCTAGAACAATTAAATATTTTTATTTCCTAAGGTATTACACACCAATATCTACCTATGGGGTGTCATTATGTCCAAAAAATGAGAAAATAGGACAACCCTAGGTTTCCCATTGGAAAATGATTATTTAAGAAAAAGTTGCTAAATAATAAAATTATAAAATTGTTAGTAGCTTTGACAAACGAGATGAGCCAACATGTCAAGATGGATTGGTAAATTCTAGGGAAGGCTTCCATTCATTCCACAACTCACCCGATCATTTAAGAGTGTTGTATTCCAATGTAATCTCTTAAGAGACTTAAGAGAGAAAAATTACAAAACTATGACCAAGAATTTGTTGAATCTTTTGGTACTTAGGAAGGCTTCATCTAGACCTATAAGTGGATTCAGCATACCTCCACATTAATATCTCTCAGTTTTTCATCTAGACCTATAAGTGGATTCAGCATACCTCCACATTAATATCTCTCAGTTTTTTTCAACTCAACACCATCTGACCATGCCAAAAATGAGTTCTTCTTGCAAAAAGTGTTAGTGGCGAGTAGTGTAAATATGGCAATAAGAATTTTTTTTGTTTCATTCCTCATGGACTAAAACTAAATCATCCAACATGTCAAGATTGGTGGGTAAACTATATGTAATGCCTCCATTCATTCCCAAAGTCACCAGTTCATTCCAAGGTGTTCTATTTCGACGTAGTCTCTTAAGAGCCTTATTAGTAAAAAACTACCAAACTATGATGGTTTAGTCCTCAAAGACTATGACACATAGCCTAGAATTTTTTTTTAGAGAGATAAAAGTAGATATGGCATCCCTCCACATTAACCTCTCTCATTTTTTTTCAACTCAATATTGTTTGACCATGCCAACAATGAATATATTATTGTAAAAAGTGTCAGTGGAGAGCAGTGTAAATATGGCAACAAGAATATTTTTTGTTTCATGTCTTATGGACCAAAATTAGATTCTCCAAATTTTTGAGGTGGGTGGTTAAATTCTAGTGAAGGCCTTTGTTGATTCCCCAATTCATTTGGTCATCTTAGGGTGTTGTATTCTAGAGAAGTCTCTTAAGAGCTTTATGAGTAAAAAAATGCCAAAGTATGATGAAGTAGTGAACTCAAAGATCATGGCACTTAGGAATGTTTTTTCTGGACCTGCAAGTTGATATGTCATCCCTCCACATTTACCTCTCTCATTTTTTGTCAACTCAACACTATTTGACCATGCCAACAACAAATTTACATTCTTGCAAAAAGTGAGTGAAGAGCAATGCAAATATGACAATTAGCATATTTTTGTATCATATATCATGGACCAAAAATTGAATTCATCAACATATTGAGGTGGGTGGGTAAATGCTAGGTAAGGCCTCCATTTTTTCTGAGTCATCAATCATTTCAAGATATTGTATTCTGATATAGTCTCTTAAGAGCCTTATGAGCGAAAAATTGTTAAACTATGACAAAGTAGTTCCCAAAGATTGTGGCACTTAGGAATGTTTCATCTATACCTACAAGTGGATATAAAATCCCTCCATATTAAACTCTCTAAATTTTTGTCAACTCAACACTTTTTGACCATGCCAACAAGGAATATATTCTTGCAAAAATATTAGTGGAGAGTAGTGTAAATATGACAATAATCATAAATCATTTTATGCCTCATGGACTAAAATTGATTTTTATAACATGTCCATGTGGGTGGGTAAATGCTAGGGAAGGCTTCCATACATTCCACAAGTCATATACATGAACATACATAACATGAGATTCATGAACATGTATACCTATGAGCATCCAAATCTAAGTAAAATACATACCATGTGCATAACGCCTCTACAAATTCCGAAGGAAGGAATCGTGTCAAGCTGGTAGTGTGGCACACAGACATTAGGATGGCAACACGATGCATGAATTTTAGTGCGGCACATGCACGCTCCTAAAAAAAAATCCTTTGTCGATGCAAAAAGATAAGGCTATGTAGAAGGAATGGGAAGACGGCTACAGGATTTGCATCATCAAACTTTTAGTTTCTAAAGTAAAGGTAAAATAAATGGATAACTTTCCTAGGGTGAAAATTCACACCATTACATTTTTCCCCCACTTTAGCAAGCATACATATCAGTGTGGATGCAAGCTAAAGTAGAAAGATATTGAAGATAATATACCAATAGTGTTGAGAAAGCAAATCTCCACAGGTTATCGATCCTACAAAGCTAGCTAGACATGAAAGAGAAGAGGCTCCATAGGTTATCGATCTTGCAAAGCAAGCTATGATCTCACCACAAAAATGTTAGGCTATAGATAAAATATGTTAGGAAAAAAGCCAATCATAAGACACACAAGCCAAAATGATAAGACACAACCTGATCAGATACACTAGCCAGGTAGATAAGCCTGCGGCTGGTGCAAACTATGTTGCAAGACAATCACAGAAAAGATGGGTCTAGTTGGGCTTCCCCCACGCTAGACGCAAGGATATATGATGTTTGACACCAAGACACAATAACATCGAATATTAGATAAAAGACACATAATTTTTCAAGACACCAAAGAACTCATTTTAGAAAAGCTTTCAAAGTGGGCCCCTTCAATAGGAAACCCTTGAAGACACCAAGGGATCCATTCAAAGGAATGCTTCGATTGAAAGACACCATATTTTCCGCAAGTTATTCTATTATCAAGAGATCCTTTTGAAAGATATTTCATTAAGGGATCCATTGGAAAGAATGCTCCTTTTCAAAGGAAAGTTTTCAAACTCTTTCATTTTAGAAAAAGTGCTCATTTTTCAAAGGAAATTTTTCAAACTCTTTCACATACAAGATCCTTTTCGAAAGAAAATTTCATCAAGGAATCTCAAGAGAATAAAACATTTGGAAAATGAGAGATTTCAATAAGGGATTCTTTCGTCGAGGAATTCATTTTAAAGAAAGGAATCATTTTCAAAAGAATTCTCCTTATTGAAAATTAGAACATGGTAGCCCCCCCTTAGGATGGTGTGTGCTATGTAGAGGAGCACATGACATCCCAAGGAGAGAAAGGAGAGGCAGAGATGTGGCACACAACACACAATGAGATGTATTCATTGTATGTTATCACACACATGCGAGGGACAACACATAAGAACCACAACATCAAGAAGCAGACAAAGACAAAGAAATCAAGAGACTAAGGGATTTGAGAATTTGAGGTTGGATCTATTCATAGAAATAATTAGATATAATATTGTGTATGAACGAACAGTCATCAATCCCCAAAGTTCTCAAATCATGAGGAAGAGCACATGAATACAAAGTAAAAATAAAAATTGGGTCAACATGGAAGAAGGCCTAAATTCCCCCAACACTTTACATCGTCCCCAATACTGAAAAGAAATTCCACGACACATAGAAGAATGATGATACAAATAGAAGTGTAGGACAATTTTTTTGCGCTTGTATCTAAGCACCTACAAGGGTACACTAGTACAAAAATAGCAATATGTGACTAAATAAACTACTAAAAATTGTATATAAATGACTAATTTTAGTCATGTGACTATTAGTGATTTATTTGTAGTCATTTATAACACCACTAAATTTATGACTAAACTATTTTAGTCATTTATTTAATAATTGATTTTTAGTCATTGATTTGGTCATTGATTTGGTCATTAATTTAGTCATTTATTTAGTCATGGTAGTGATTAATTTAGTCACATATTTAGTCATTAATTTAGTCATATATTTAATCATTAATTTAGTCATTGATTGTTGCTAACTATCATTTATTTAGTCGTGTAGTCATTTATTTAGTCATATATTTAGTCATATATTTAGTCCTTAATTTAGTCATATGTTTAGTCATTACTTTATTCATTACTTTAGTCATTGATTTAGTCATATATTTAGTCATTTAGTTATATATTTAGTCATTAATTTAGTCATTACTTTAGTTATATATTTATTCATTTTTATTTACTGGTTTCCATCAATAAAAAAAATTACTTATCGACTATCTAAAATATTTGCACAATAAAACAACAATGAGAAGGTAAAAATAGTTTATTTTATTAATCAAAAAGATATTACATTCAGCTGTGTAAGCTTGAAAATGGAATTACAATTTGTTGTCCCAACATGAAAGAACTTGAAAAGATTACAATACATTGTTGAGAGAGAAAAAAACTAGCTGAAATCTACTCCAAAACTTTGTCTTTGTGTTGTTCAACAACTTACAAAAGAATAGGAACATGACTGTTCTTTTATATCATAACCTACAGTCCCTTACCCTTGTAATGCTTGTTGATCCTGTAACTGTCATTTGTGCATGACTGATCTTTTATATCATAACGTATAGTCCCTTACCCTTGTAATGCATATGTACATGATACATCTTTGCAAAGGAACTTTCATTCTATGATTGTGATAAAGCTCCAATCATCTATAGGTTTTCTTCATTCAAACTAACCATGCACAAAGATATTCAAACTCTCTTGCCTACTGTAGCTCTTTATGGAAACTCTACCACCACCTCACCAACCCATCCCTTACCTCAAGAAGCACTTATCATACCCGTTCCCTTCCTACACAAAACAAAAAAGAGTCCCTCAATGCTACAATCAATAAAACCAATCTAAATGTAAGCAAAGAAAGTGCATCCATGGTTAGTGCAAACAATAACCTTAAATTTGAGATAATTCAATGGGTCTATACTAAAGTACCAAAGCATTAAGGAGATTTTAGATTTTCTACCATATTCATATCCTAGAAAGATTAATGACTTATGTCAAGATAATGACTTCCATGGGTCATTATCAGTTAAAATTGCTTGCATTTGTTAAATATCTATCATGAACATAACATCTTAAAAGAATATTTCCTTTATATTAAAACAAAAGTAATCAAGGTATCAACTCTAATAAAGAAACTACCATCAATCTAAGCCAACATAAATATAAGTAGAAGTGGTGTTTACAGCCAAACAATAACATTAGTTGTTTCTATGTAAGCAAAATATAACAAAACATGCCAAGAGATTGTAGACCAATATCAATGATTGTTTTATTTATTAGGAGTAGTGCTTGTACACAAAATATAAACTAGGAAACATCTATCAAGATTGGACTACTTTCCTAGACTACGAAAAACATGTATAAAATGTCTGACAATTGTCAAATATAACACAACCATCAACAATTACCTAAAGCCAAATCATAGAAATTACACACAAGTCAATAAGGAATTAGCATAAAGCCAGTTTACAAACAAAATATAAAAACTTAACAAGTTAATTTATACGAACTGCATCCTCCCCCCCACCATTCAAACCTGTTTTGCAATGCTAGCATCTTCAGCATATGCATCTTGAATGTTTTCAACAAGCCTATGAAGAAAGATATTTGAAACTCCTCCTGCAACCACAATAAATGGACCAGTAGCTAGAGTTACAAGGGAAACTTTCCAACTGTTTATGAATCCCACAGCAAGACCTCCAAAAAATGTTGCCATGTTATGGACATAATCTCCCACCTGTTTCATCAACTAAGTTATGTGCATCCCCAAGGAAATTTGTGAATTGTTGAGTACACAAAGCAATGGGGACAAGCTTAGTTTGATATATCACTAGGCAATGGGGATAGGATCAATTTACTAAACAATGGGATAATTGCAATGGGGACAAAGTCTACATGAAGGTTGTGATTGCAACAGTTAGGAATTGTTGAGAAGATACTTGGAGATGAGTCTTGGTTTTATTTAAGTATTTTAAGCACTTTGGCATCTTATAAAATTTTAACCAATGTCTCTCATCTTTAAGACTTTAACAAATCCATAACCTATAACTCTTTTCATAACCATTTTCATGGTAAATGAATTAAGCTATGTTTTAATACATGATTATACCCATCAAGTTATAGACAAAGATACAATGCTAGCCATTTAGCCAAAAATTTAACCATGCTAGACAGAGTCACAACATCTTTGGTTTACAATAATCCTAGATTAGACATGCTATCAAGACAAAACATCTAAAATCAAGATAAAACACCTAATATCAAAATGGGGATCTAAAGTTGATCACAAATTTTATCTCAATTGAGTTAGTAGCATATATAAATAAATTGAAATTTTTTCCTTATTGTTGCATTTATACATTTTAAAAGGCAAATGAAACAGATTACCTTGAGATCTCTCCAAGAAAGTAGTAGGAATCCCATGTTGCAAAGTATGAAATATGCAAACTAAAAATCCCACTTTTTGCCATGAATTTGAAAACCATCACAACAGGAAAAAAAGATTAAAATTTTATCACTGTAAAACAAAAAATATAAACAATAGCTATGATAACAACTATCTCCTCATATAACTATCTATAAAAAGCAAGGCCAAATAATATGAATTACTGTTATTAATTGTGTTTTTAGGCAAATATACATAAATATTGATATAGAACCATCAAATTCAGTAGCCATTGCAGTTGTGTTGCTTGCATTGCTCATTGCCATGTTTTAGGGAGACCTACAATGGTGTCTATTAGTGTAGCTTTACTATGCAAATATCCATTCATAAGAACAAGGGAAATATGTTATCGGTCAGATACCAATATCAATGCTCGGGAAACCTAAAGATGACTACAAATGAGAGCAAAAAATAAAGAATAAAACAGTTGTGCGATAAAGACATTACTAATCTTCACCAATGCATAGGTTGTGGATCATATATGAATATAGGCTGAGTATTTCCAACAACACTGCTTTTTTTAGTTGGATGCTAAAAATGCTGCAACTTAGGTTCTTTTCTAAAACATCTGTATGAGGTTTAAATAGTAAAGAGATTGATGAAAGATAGAGGAATTAAAAAGATACCTGGATGTAGTTGGTTTGAAGGCCATAAAATGGTACATTTTTTGTGTAGGAGAAAAATTACATCCACAAACATGGTAGATCTATGCAAAGTAGGAGAAATTGGCTTGGAAAATGAAGGCAACAAGGTATAAAGAATCTATTCTACCACCATAGTGAAAAGTTAGCAATTGCATTTGGTTTGTTAAACATGGCCCCTGGTACAACTATTAGAGTTGTTAAGAACCTTCAAGCATGTTCTGACATCTCCAAAATTGTTGCAAGAGAAATTGTTCTGAGAGATGCGATATGTCCATAAAACATACCTGATATGTCCATAACTCTTGTGACAAGTCATGAGTGCCATATTTAAACCCTTGGATTGCTACATAGCTTAATCATGCACTCTTTCACTCAAAATGCGCCCCCAAATTCTTTTACCTCAAAATATGAGCAATCAAGTGGGCATGTTAAGAACTTCTTTCATGCAAGCACTTCAAAAAATAAATATACTATAGCATATATATAAGATTACACGATGTGCAATTATCAAGTGTACATTATAACAACAAATTTATGTTTCATCACATTACAACATTCAAAGTAAACCACAACTAGCATCATCAAAATCCTAACTTCAATTCCATATTCAATAACACAGTCATAAAAGTACAAACAAAGGCTCAAAAAGCTCAGTGAAATCTTTAAATCAAATTTCAATCATTACTGGCAATCCAAGCATCACACTCAATATAGCTATATCAATTTTCCCAAGGCTTAGACAAATGGGTATCTCGACATTTAAGCTTGGACTCATTTTATTTCCATTTGCACTTCCTGCATCATAAATCAAGTTTCAGAAGGTCTTCATTAACATTTTAAAAATCCTTCATGCAACAAAAACAAAGATAAAAACCTTGAATGCACTATTATGACTCTAAACTTTACATTATAAATGGCTTGGATTTCAACCACACTTACAAGATATAATAGTTGCAAAAAATGAAAGGATGAATTGTACCAACAAGCTGGCAGCCATCAAATGTCAAAACTTGTACAAGCACTAAACAACTACCCAATGTTCATTGTAGGGTCCCTAAACACTATTTCTTGAGAATTTACTAGTTTCCTTATTCATTTTCTACCAAATATGTTAGGATTTTGTCTCTCAAATCAAAATGAATGATAAAGTAGAAATATGATCAAGAGGAAAGTAATTCCAATTACAAATAACACTGAAATAACCATATTTGGATCTAGATAACTATAGTTATAGCAGCCAATCCATAAACAACTAAGTAGAAGGCCCAAAATTTAAGACAAAGGCTAGATATAACAACCATAGAACCACACCTAAGAACTGAATCTGTGAGCATGTATAAGAAAAACCAGAGGCTCTATGGCTGAACATGATATCTGAGATTCTAAATTGCTCCCCATAACTTACATGGGAAAATCTAAGGCTTTATGACTAAGCTTCATTTTCAGATTTTGTGTTAACAAATGTGGCATCATAAAGTTCACACAAACAACATAATTCATCATACTAAATTGAATTTCCCCATACTAATATTTGGAGAAAAACAAATAGAAGCCATGTAGAACATGAGATAAATAATGTTTTCTTTGTAAACTAGCATATTATGTTAATCATTGTGGGAATAGGTAGTGTTGTAATGAGTTAAGGTTCAGTTGTTGGCAATTTTGTTACCAATAATTGTAAGTCTTGTCATTCAAATAGCAAGAATTATGTCAAAGTAGGTGCACTAAGTATTGGGTCCTCCCTATTATGAGTAAATTGTATTTTTAACATTACCAGTTTATGAAATATTTGATGATTATATATTTTTTTGTTTTACAATTACTTGAGTTATTATTGCAATTGATGTTCTCTAGTAGCATAGCAGATATTAGCAAACATTTTGGCACCATTGCATTCGTGCAAATCAAGTCAATTGAAATTGGTTCAAAGGATACATCAATCACCAATACCTATTGAGGACACCACATAAATGATGGCAATATAAGTGGTTTGACCAATTGAAGAAGTGGTCAAAACAAACCAAGAAAGGAAGATAATCATAAAAGACTCCAAGCATTTGAGGAACCTATCCATACATGAGCACATCAAGGAAGAATCATGCAAAAACCAAGTGCTTCCAAGATCCATCTAGAACAACTTAGTAGTAACCAAAGATGTTGATCGACAACTTGATCATTTACCCAAACTTCTTGCCAAGCACTTAATTGTAGTACAAAACCTTCATGTCAAATGTGACCATGAATTGCAATGACAACAAAGACTCAAAGACACACATTGAACCAAAAAGTGATAATGTCATTGATCCCAAACAAAGGTGGGAGAAAAAGAGCCCAATAAGGCAATAGACCAAACAATTAAACAATCTATTAGATTATTAGAACAAGAGTAGAGACAAGGAATACATGAGGCAACCTCCACTAGAAAACTGATGAGACAACTTTAAAAAATGCTTAAATTTCACTAAAAATGCTTTTTTTTTGCAAAATTCAGTGATAAGATGCATCCAATGAGTCAATAAATGAGTACATAAAAGAAACAAGCTAAGTATAGTTGTATTTGATTTATTTTAAAAAAAATTGGGTACAAAATGGCATCCTCATTTGGAATGTGTTGATGTTGATATTATGAAACAAAATGAAAATAGCAAATTGTTTTTGTAAAAATGAAGACTTGTAGGAAAACTTGGAAACTTAGACTTGGAGAGTACCTAGAAAATAAAATGAATTCAATGGGAGTTTAAGGGAAATTCCCCTAATGGGGGTTGAGGGGCAGTGCCCCTCATGGGGGTTTAGGGGCAATGCCCCTAGCGAGGTCAAGGGGCAACGTCCCTTGTGGGGGTTTGGGGGAAACGCCCCTAGCAGGGTCGAGGGGCAATGCCCCTCATGGGGGTCTTGGGGCAACGCCCCCAAGGGGGTCGAGGGGCATCGCCCCTTGTGGGGGTCTAGGGGAAATGCCCCCATCGAGGTCGAGAGGCAGCGCCTGTCATGGGGGTCTGGGGGCAGCACCTCGAGCAGGGTTGAGGGGCAGCGCCCCTCGCGGGGGTCTGGGGGCAATGCCCCCATCAGGGTCGAGGGGAAACACCCCTCGCGGGGGTCTAGGGGAAACACCCCTAGTGGGGCCAAGGGGCACCGCCCCTCGCGGGGGTCTGGGGGTAGCGCCCCCAACAAGGTTGAGGGGTAGCGCCCCTCGTGGGGGTCTGGGGGCAGCGCCCCCAATAGGGTCCAAGGGTAGAGCCCCTAGCGTGCTCCCTATCGCGGTACAAGGCGGGGTCAAGGCGTAGTTCCCCCATTGCCAGCACCAATTTAAGGCTTCCAAAACCATACAAAACTCCATGACACACCTCATTTTCGTGATTTTTTGAGTGGCAAAAAATTGGTGGGACGTTGTGTTATTTTCCACCGATATGTTCTAGTGTTGTTGATATGCTTTCATCAATCTATCAATGGAACTATGAGAGGAGTTCCCCTGATGTAGTAATGTTACACCAATAGTGTCAACATTACTACATTGAGGGAACTCCTCTCATAGCTCCACCGATAGACCGATGAAAGTAGCTCATTTTTTCATATATCGGTCTATCGATGGAGCTATGAGGGGAGTTCCCCCAATGTAGTAATGTTAGGCCGATAATGTCACTATCAGCCTAACATTACTACATCAAAGGAACTCCCCTCATAGCTCCACTGATAGACCGATGAAAGCAACTCACTTGTTCATATATCGGTCTATCGGTGGAGCTATCAAGGGACTTCCCCTGATGTAGTAATGTTACACCGATGGTGTCACTATCGGCCTAACATTACTACATCAGGGTAACTCCCCTCATAGCTCCACCGATAAACCAATGAAAGCAACTCACAACACAAATATCGGCATAATAGAAGGCTATCAAGCCAACATAAAACCTAGTTCCCCTGATGCAACAATAAAAGGCTAAAGGCATCAAAGGAAGTGGCACCTATCAGTGGACCATGATTGAATAGGAAAAGTGTTTACCATCTATTACAAAATATTGAAATACAATGTTATACAAACTTGAAAGTTTGAAAACAAGTCACAGAGGTACTAGGTGGAACAGTTGAATCTCATCCAAGTTGTTCAAAGATAATTTCCCTTATTTTCTTATATTGCTAATGTAATTTAATATAAGGATATTCGATATTATAAGGTGGTAAGTAATAACTCCTATGGATAAAGTCATGCAACCAATTTTCTAGTTGTGGACTTACTGCCATGGTAACATGGACACAATAGGAAGGGTGCAGCAGTGATGTAGATCGCATCATTACTCTACCTAGTGAACAAAATATTATAAATGAAACTTGAATAAACAAAACCAGAGTACAAAATTATGTGAAAAACAAAATAGCATTCAGAACCAAAAGACAAACACTTAAAGAGTAGTAAAAACACCATCCTACATAGCAAAATTGAATGTCATGAACTCCACAATGGGTTTCAGTCCATAATATGTTGCACCAACAGCAATGCCAGTAAAACCAACTTGCAAGGGCAGAATACACGCAAACATAAATTGGATATATATTTGAATAATAAAAGATATAAAGGAAAAAAGTATTTTGATAAGATTTAGATTAGCACATTTTAGCTTCAGAAACTTGCAAACCTCAGTGATTGGGGTATCAAGAACCCTATTAGGTCCAAAATTTTGCAGAAGGCCTTTAGAAACCTGTAAAGAAACATGAATATAAGTATATTAAATGCAAATATCTAAAATTTTCAAATTTTTAGTCAATTATTCAATAGAAAAGGGTTATTATCTGATTATTATATAATTTTTATAAAATTTCCACAAGTAAAATACCAGAGTCCTCCCTGCCTGTGTGAAAATGGGAGCTTTGGGACGGGCTATGAACATGCACCAAAGCATAATGGTAGGGGAATTTTTTTCAAATGTTATAGTTGGATATGCTCTAGTAGACATATATGCAAGATGTGGAATCGTAAACAAAACACCTAAATTGTTTGACAGAATGCCTCAAAGAGATGTCATCTCATGGAATTAAATGATTGATTACAGAATGTGCACAAAATGGATTTTGCAGGGAACCTCTCAAAATATTTGAATTAATGAAGCACTCTGGAACACATCCTAACATTCTATTTTCAATGGAATCGGGGGGGTTATTTAAACTTTTTCACCCTTCTATGTTCAAGTGTTGCAGCTATGACAGGTTGCCAATGAATCAGGGAGGCTATTTAAATCTATACACCCTACCATGTTCAAGTGTTGCAGCTATGAAAATTTTCCAATGGGATCAGGGAGCTTATTTAAACGTCCACACCCTTCTATGTTCAAGTGTTGTAGTTGTGATAGGTTTCCAAATGAATCAAGGAGCTTGTTTAAATGTCCACACCCTTCTATGTTCAAGTGTTGCAGATGTGACAGGTTGCTAATGGAATCAAGGAGGTTATTTAATCAGGGAGCTTATTTAAATGTCCACACCCTTCTATGTTCAAGTGTTGTGTTGCAGTTGTGACAAGTTGCTAATGAAATCAAGGAGGTTATTTAAATTGTGACAATATTTTATTTTTAAGTGTTGTAGTTGTGATAGATTGTTAATAGAATCAAGGAGGTTATTTAAACCTTCAAATTTTCCTATTATATTCAAGTGTTTCAGCTGTGAGAGGTTGTTAATGGAATTGGGGAGGTTATTTAAACCTTTGCAACTTTCTATTTTCAAGTTTTGCATATGTGACAGGTTGCTAATGGAACCAGGAAGGTTATTTAAACCTCTACAGTCTTCTATGTTCAATTTTTGCAACTATGACTGGTTGCCAAAAGAATCAGGGGGTTATTTAAAATTTTACACATTTCTATGTTCAAGTGCTACAGCTGTGACATGTTGCCAATGGAATGAGGGAGGTTATTTAAATATATAGACCCTACCATGTTCAAGTGTTGCAGTTGTGACAGATTGCCAATGGAATCAAGAAGGTTATTTAAATGTTCACACCCTTCTATGTTCAAGGTTACAGTTGTGATAGGTTGCCAATGGAATCAAGGAGGTTATTTAAACCATGACAATATTTTAGTTTCAAATGTTGCAGCTGCAATAGATTGTCAATAGAATCAAGGAGGTTAGTTAAAACTTTGAAACTTCCTATTATGTTCAAGTGCTATATTTGTGATAGGTTGACAATGGAATCAGGGAGGTTATTTAAACCTCTATAACTTACTATTTTCAAGTATTGCAGACGTGACAGGTTGCCAGTGGAATAAGGAAGGTTATTTAAACCTCTGCAATCTTCTATGAACAAGTGTTGCAGCTGTGACAAGTTGCTAATAGAATCAAGGAGGTTATCTAAACTTTTACACCGTTCTATTCTTAAGTGTTGCAGCTATGATAGCTTGCCAATGGAATTAGGGAGCTTATTTAAACCTCCACACTCTATTATATTCAAGAGTTACAGCTATGACAAGTTATCAATGGAATCAATTTCAGATTGGGTTCTAGGTGCATGCAATCATGCACATTTAGTGGATGAGAGATGCACATACTTCACACATTAGTAACCCTTATTGCATTACAATTTACATATATAGTTGATCATTAGGTGTGCATTGTTGAAAATCTTCAGGACATTACAAGGAAGGGCTATGAATTTTCATAATTGAGAAAGATCATACATGATATCACCATGGAAGTTTTGCAGAGACCAATGGTGAATACAAAGACTTCCCCCTACAAAAGGTGAGGTTTCAATGGAGGTAGAGACTTGAATCAAATATAAGCTATCCGCGAGGTCTAGCGTGAAAATGATTGAATTTCAACATAGATGCTCAATGCATTTTTTGCTTTCCTTTCTAAACAGTGTTTTAGGATCAGTTCTAGTTTTTCACGGTTCTTTCAATGCATTACATGATTAAAGAATGCAATTTGCTCACAAAAAATTATTTCAAAAAATGTTACCACTACATATTTGAAATAATTCCTTGAATTGAGAATACACTGCTTCCACCCAAAATACAAAAAAAGCAAATTGACAAGGTTTTCTAAAACTACAACTGCAAGTTGGAAATGTTATATATTCTGCATTCCTACAAGCATGTGTAGTATAATCTATACAAACTGAATTTTTTTCGGTTTGAAACTAACAAGTTCCCATGGATTATCATACTTGTCATGCTTTTCCTCTATTGTAGATATGTTAATTCCCTACTCTTTTGAGCACTGCAGGGTCTCTAGAATTGATATGTGTCAGTTGTTCGTTGCCATTAGGTATCATAACATACTTAGCTCTTAAATGTTGGGTTGGATATGTATTTGGGTACATACTAAATACCAACTTGTTCGGTACATTTGATCTCAGTGGCTTCATAAATGAAAATGACACAACAGATGCCGACAAAGATGAGAAAACCTTGATAGTTACCAAGGTTATATGTACTCAAGTTTAGGTATAGGAATTTGGGTGGGAGTCACAAAAATTTGGAGAAACTAGGAGCCTCATGAAAATGCCATTTTTCTTTAAAGATATGTAACAGACCTTATTTGAAATGTGTTGCTGCCTGTAGTCATGAAATTTTATAAATTGAAACAAAATTTATAGGAAATTGGGAGATTTTATAAGAATAAGAAAGAGAAAGGAATACCAGTGACTGTCATTAACAAAGTGGAGACAATGAATAATGAAATTATACTCTGCTATGAATAAGCATGTCATGGTTTGAGATGTGTTTGTGTAATCAAAGGAAAATCAGATTTGTTAAAGGGTTAGCACAATAACATTAAAAATCCATTGAAGTAACAAAGCACAAAGGAAATAAACATGAAAATAAAGGAACAATGTTACCATAAATCTTCATCTTCCATGTTTCACCTTTGTTACACCTTCTAGTTTGCAGCAAATCGAATGAGGCCCTCAGATTTCAAATGAGCACCTGGACTAATGTCAAAGCCCTATGCAAAGGTTGAAAGATTTGTATAAAACAAATGACCTCACAATAGACTAAAATGACAATGACTGCAAATGACTATAATAATAACCTAAGTTGACAGAATGAGCATGAGATCCCCAAATAAGAACAAAATTGCCATTTTATAAAAACTACAATTTTGAATGTGTGGCCAGGATGAGAAGATGACAAATACCCTAGAATCAATGGTCAAAATTGAAAGTTGTAGTATGGACTAGGGTTAGGTCAAAATTAGGGCAAATGATAAAGATGAATGGCCAAGATTGAATTATAAAATAATTCAATCAAGGGCTAAAATTAAATGAGATGTCAAGAGATAAGATTTGATTTGGAAGATAATATTGGCACAGATAAAGAGGTTGTTGGAGAAATTAAATAATAAAAATTATTTAACTTAGGTGACCAATGAATAATTAAATAATAAAGATATTATATAATTATAGAGGAATGTGACAAAAAGAATCATTTTGAATTTAAATAATGATTTAATTCAAAATTCAAGAGAGTGGACCAAATTAAATAAATAAAATTTATTTAATTTATGAAAGAAGTGGCCAATGAATAATTAAAATAATTATTTAATTATAGTAGAAAGTGGACAAAAATTAAATAAATTAGAATCTATTTAATTTTAGAAAGAAGGGGACTTAATTAGTGACGTAATTAAATAAATAAAATTTATTTATTTAATAATCAAGAAGAAATAAATGACAAAGGGGAATTAAATAAATTAAGAAATTTATTTAATTAAAGGAAGACCTTAGATAATTAATGACGTATTAAATAAAATTTATTTATTTAATAATCATAAGGAATAAATGACATGAATTAATTAAATAATTATGAATTATTTAATCAATAGTCGAATGTGGACCAAGGACATAATTAAATGACTTAATTATGCCAGGACGAAAGTGGTAAAAATGAAGCTTGCAGGCCTAGGTCATTTTTAGGTGTCTACATTTTTTCCCTCTTTGTCATAATGTCACTTGTCACATTGTGACAGAAAATAAGTCAAAAAATGCCCTAGTGCAAAATAAGATGAGGAAGAATGACGAGGAGGGTTACGGTATGCCCCCTCGAGAGGACAGACAGGTTCCAAGAACATGAGTGTGCTCTCAAAATTAATGAGAAGACTAGAATATGAAGAGACAAAGAAATGTTAGTGCAAAAGATATGGATGATGATATGGATGCAATGCCTATATGAGACGAGTGAAAGAAGATGACAAGACTAAAGAAGATGCATGTTAGTTCCTAGACCAAATCCTTCAAAACATTGACATAGGATTTTAATATTTATTGCTCTTAATCATCATTAGGCGAACTGTTGTAATGGCCAATAAACACCATGATATGACATAGATCAAGGTGTGCAAGGTCGTACCATTACCTAAGACAAATAGTCACAGACAAGGATGATCATGACTCAAACTAGGAGCATGATTTCCCTAGTATTTTTGTACAGACAACCCACAGACAGCAGTCAGAGAAAATAAAATAGGCCAGGAGACATCATCGCACCTCTAAATCCTTCATGGGACATCCTTGAGGTAGCTAGTAACATGACCAAAAAAACAAGATAGTAAAAAATATAAGACAAAATAGCCAAGATAGCCAAAAGATAAGATAAGAAAGACCAGAAAGATTAACAGCCATGTAATTTTGTTTGCCAAAGATTGAATTCTTGTTTGATTTGACAGTTTTGACAGTTTAAGAGTTTTGCCAATTTGATAATGTTGACGGTTTGACGGGGCCTATTGTCAGGAAGGACACATCCTGAAAAAGGCAAAGGACATTTTGACGAGGTCTAACTCCAAGAAGGACACATCTTGAAGAGGACCAAAGAGTGACGAGATTGACATTGTTTTTAGTAATATGTTTTGGCAAGTTGACTGATGTTGACTGTATGATTGATTGGCTTATGTTGTTTAATTTTGACCAATTTTGACATTGACGTTTCAAATGACTGTCTTGTGTTCGAGTTTGACTATGTCTAACTTATTTGACCGATGTGATGATTGTGACATGCCATGATTTTATTTTGACCAACCTAAAGGACTGACCTAATGTCTCGGGGACTCATCGACTGATGGCCTTGCCTACGTAGCAAATGCGCAGAGACAACGTAGTTCGACAATAACATGGACTGACTGACATCATTGACTTTGACTCCATGTGACTGACTTTGACATTGATTTGGATGTTTTTGTGTTTTTCTTTAGGATGTTTTATGATTTTTAGGTCTTTCTTCAGGACATTTTATGATTTTTTTTTGTCTTTTTTTTCAGGACATTTTATGATGTTTTTGTCTTTTTTCAGGACTTTTTGCGATGTTTTTGTCTTTTTTCAGGACTTTTTGCGATGTTTTTGGTCTTTTTTAGGACATTTTATGATTTTTTTGGATTTTGACGTTTAAGAGGATCGTGACAAATGCATATGACTGGTGCCTACACATGAGAATCCAAGGACAAACATGATTGTGCCCCTAGTCAAGCTGAATACCAATTGACAGGTGATGACAACGTTGTTTGACGTGGGAAGGACGCATCCTGAAACAACGTGAGGAAAATGACGATAATGCGATGAAAGTATCGAGGTCTACAGCTGTGCCAGGAACGAAGTCAAGTAATGTTTTGGATAATGTGCTTGTATGGATTAGACTCATTGCATTTAGAATGACTTGGTTAGGACAAGATGGGATGATGATTATCCTTAGACCATTTGACAAGGGAAAGCCAAGGTAGGTGACAGACATGAAAGGATAGGGGGTGGCCTTGGTAAAAGACGAGACACATGAGACTAAGGGAATTGTCATATGATTTTCAAGGACTATGTCGTACAAGGACAATAAGACTATGATGGTCAATGACATGATGTTTCGTGAATCGTGTATGACTAAAGGATAGACGTGTCAAGAGTTTTCCCAAAGCATGATTTATGTGTGCCAGTTTTATGTCAAGACCAAGGTAGGTGGGAAAATGGACTGAAATGATAGGGATTAGATGGATGTCAATGTCATGAGGAAGGCATGGGAAATGAGACGACTTGCCCCCAAGTGTAAGAGTTCACATAGATGATTTATTTTACACATGACGCTTGTTTGCCAGGTTTTCACCATCAGATGAAATTTTTCTCTTTACTATTTTCTTGACTTTTGATTTTTTTGGTGTCACCAAGACGCCTGTTTGCCAAGTTTTCATCAGGGTGACAATTTTGTTTTTTGTATTTTTGATTTTGTGGATAGCCTGGATGCTTTAGATAACCACTGACTGTTTTGAATCCATTGACGGTGCCAATGTAGAGACTGGTGCCATGATATGCCAATAATGACCTTGCTGAAGGAGTTGTCTTGTCAGGATCGTAGCACTTGTATACAACTGATCGATGTCATTGTGATCCTTTTTGATACTAGCATTGGCCTTATCAAAATACGTACATCGCAATAGAGTGTCATGAGAGTCCTTGCGGTAAAGAGTTGCTGCCATGACATGACGGATTTGTGACGTGGGATTTTTGGACTTTAGATGAGATGTAGGATTATGACAGATGATGGTAGATGTGGAAAGGTTGTTTGGACATTTGGATGAATGAATTTTTGTTTTCCAAACATTGGATGGTGGATGACAGATTTTGGAGGGATGGTGTTTGGAACCAACACTCTTAGATGCCTTGTTTGATGACCATTTTGAAGGAGGTGGACATGTGTTATATGTGGGAGTCCTCTTGTCTTGTGGCTCCACATTGTGATTGACTTTTGTATTTGACTGGGTGTCTTTATTCGATCCGTCTTTCTTTGGGATCCATTTTAAT
This sequence comes from Sequoia sempervirens, assembly GCA_007258455.2. Classification (NCBI taxonomy): domain Eukaryota; kingdom Viridiplantae; phylum Streptophyta; class Pinopsida; order Cupressales; family Cupressaceae; genus Sequoia; species Sequoia sempervirens. Next base: position 355,982,121 of record VDFB02373365.1, read on the forward strand.
TTCATTTGTCCACTTATCCTTTTGTTTGATTCAATGGCCTTTGACATTTGATTTTGATCTTCTGACTTGTAAGACTTTTGTTTTTGTTGGTCCCAAAGGGGAGGTTGATTCATGATAGAATGATGGTTTATGGTGTGGGTGGATGGGGTGTTGGCAACAACCTTATGACAAGGATTTATCATGGACTCCATTTTGACGTTTGTATCTAACAAAGTAGCCCCCAGTATCGAGGAGGTACCACTAACATCGTTTGATTTGCTGACTGAAGAATACCCAAGACCTTGATGTCTGTAATTTTCTTGAAGCTATATTGGTTCTAGAATTCCTTGCTCGTGTATGCCTAGTCCTTTGCCTTGATATTGCATGCTTTGATAGATTCTATTTGTGATGGGGTATTTTTTGTTTTGAAAGCAAGATGCTAACCCATCATAATGTCTATGGACATTGTCACTTGTAATATTTTCATTTGCAAGAAATCCTGCTCTGACAAAGATAGATGACCCTAGTTGATAAAGTGTCTTAGCTTCATTTTCATGTTGGACATATTCCTGACTGATATCTTTGGTCTGATCATGTGACATGTCAGGTTTGGATGATTCTGTTGGTGCTTCCAAGGAAATTTCAAAGCCATCATTATGTTTAGTGTCATAGTCCCATGATTTTAGCTATAACTTGATCATATGCAAGCATGTCCCTAGTGGAAGATTCTTTTTCTGTAGGAATATCATCTATGTGTCCCATGGAGGCAAGTGTCTCAGTTTGGAAAGGGTCAATAGTTGAGGCTTGTATAGGGTCGTCAAGTGTTTGATCATGAATGGCGTAAAGGTCAAGGAGTGGATCGTTTTGGACTTCTTTGTCAATGGTAGGGTCTTGGTCGAAGATGGGGTTGTCATGGATTTGGTCTTCTTGGTCAAAGATGGGGTTGTCGTGGATGATACAATTGGAAATAAGGTCATGGGATGGACTACCTTGTTCTTGACATGAGGGTGACATTATAAGGTCATGCTTTGGGCTTTCATTTTGACATGTATCCTCAAGTTTATTAAATGGGATTTGACTTTGGACTATGATAGAATTTTCATGACTAGATGTGGCTTGTGAGGGGGTGACTTGAAAAGGATTAATGACCAAAGGACTAGGATAGGACGTGGGAACTTGGACTGGACTAGTATATGAAGGACTAGGATATGACATGGGTACTTGCATTGGACTAGTATGTGAAGGACTAGGGTATGACGTGGAGACTTGGACCGGATATGACATGGAGTCTTGGACTGGAGTAGGATGTGATGGCATATGATGTGACATGGGGACTTTGACTATATTAGTTGGTAATGATATAGGGACTTGGACTGGATTGGAGTAAGGTTGACTAAAATGGGACGTGGAGACTTGGGCCGAATCGATATGGTATGATGTGGGGACGTGACATGTGTTGGTAGATGGTTGATAAGGCATGTAGACTTGGATGGGATTGATAGGTGAAGGGTCAGAATATGACGTGGAGGTTTGGAATGGACTAGTTGATAGTTGGCTTCCCTTGTCAAGGGTAGGATAAGGGTGATAAGTGGACGTTTGTTTTGAATTAATGGCAGCATTTGTGTCAAGTGACTATTGATGGTGAGGGTAGACAGATGGAGACAAAGCATTTATGTCAAAGCCTTGTGGTAACTTAGCCCCTAAGTCCAAAAGCATGGCTAGATACCTTTGAGGGTCACGTAAGATATATTTTTTTACAAAGGAGACTATGTTAGGATTTTACGCTGCAACTTTTATATCTTTGAAATATACTCGTCCATTTTGGTCTCTTTATATGAATGGTTCAAAAATGTTTTTTGATGAAGATTGCATGTTCATGTTGTGAAATGGATCAGAAAAGGTCCAATGTTTGACTTGGTTGTTTCTAAATGTTTGAATGTTGTTTGGTTTGTTTTAGTATCCAGAAAACACTTGCAAGCACGATATTTTGATTGTAAGCAAGCACACATCAGATAAGTACAATCCTAGGTTAGGCCAGACAATATTTGCTAGATTCCACGTAACGCATATCTCAGAAGCGCAGAATTGAAGCTTGGTTGCACGGCCCCCCTTGCACTCTCTTCTCGGCCAACCAAGCTTCCAACCCCCATGAAACTCCCATGGCGAATCACCTCTACTACAAACCGTGAAAGTGTGGATGCCTTCACACCGACCGCGCTAGCAAATAGAAGGATTTTGGCTTACTATACAAGAGTTTTTAGTTCGGGACCCCGCTCGAGTGGCCATACATGGGGCAAGAGATTAATCACCATTAAGGTGGCACTCCAGCCTAAAGAGATTAATGAATCACCATTAAGGTGGCACTTCACCAAGAGGTTAAGCTCAATAGGGTTTAAGGGAGTACAACTCCGTCCGTATGACACCACACTCGCAACCTTAGGTTTTCCCTTAAGGTTTACATTTATATACCGGTTGGGGGTAGCTTGGCTTTAGCTCCATTGCCGGTTTGAGTCACGTTGGGGTGATGAAATCCCCAGGCAGGCCCAATTTCTAGAGTTGATAACCGTTTCTCTTACACCCAAGATCGCTCGAAAGCGCGAGGGGAGAGGATACTCGATATACCAAGTCAGGGTAAATAACAGATTAGAATGGGTCTGGTTTTCTGATCACAAGGTTTTCACCAAGTGAGAGCATACTCACCTACCATTCCACAACCACAATCAAGCAAAGAAGACGTGTTCTTTTTATATGCACCAAATTCAAATGTTTGCTAATCTAAGAAAAAAAATAAGCACAAAATTTGTTTATTCCTTTTTTCACATGCGAATCTGCAAACAATGAATATTAGTATTCTCATATGCAATGGTCTTGGACACACGAATGAGAATCGCCACATGCTACAAGAAAAGATTAGTCACAACTATTAGAGAGTTAGCTAGTCACAACAAATCTGATTTAAAAAAAAATTGACAGTAAAATGAAAACTACAGAGAATAAAGCCTATCTAAAATCTCTAGAGGTTTCCAAAAATATAAATAAATCAGAAAAATTTGCTGTTTTGCACTATAAATTATTTTTTTATGAAAAATCATAAAAAAATTATAAAATATACAAAACAGCTCTAAATTTTATTAGAGTCGTCTGATGTCATCCCAAATCTACAAAAAAAAATTTGTGAGTAGATCTACAACCATGAGTTAGATCTAAGCAAATTTTGTTTAAACCCTAATTTCAAAAAATCTATTTTTTGACTAATAATTGCACATCCAAATTTAAAAACTAAAGAGTATACCCATATTAAAATTCAAAGAGCTTTCCAGAAATGTAAACATATTTGAAAAATTTGACTATTTGCTCCCAAAATTAATTTTTTATTAAAAAAAGAAAAATAATTATAAAAAATGAAAAACAAATCCAAAAAATCTGATTTTTGGCATGAGAGTGAATAATGTTGTCCCCAAGCTGCAAAAAAAAATTTGTGAGAAAATACATAGCAGTTTGAAAGTTATGGTCAAATCTTTGGTTTTGTCCACAATGGTGCCAAACCTGCAATAAAAACCAAACAAGCCCTGCAACAAGAAGAAACCAACTCCAAAAATGGTTTTTTTATTTGTCCAAATATGTCAGGTTCACCAATGTAATCAAGAGAAAATCAGATTTGTTAAAGGGTTAGCACAATAACATTAAAATCCATTGAAGTAACAAAGCACAAAGGAAATAAACATGAAAATAAAGGAACAATGTTACCATAAATCTTCATCTTCCATGTTTCACCTTTGTTACACCTTCTAGTTTGCAGCAAATCGAATGAGGCCCTCAGATTTCAAATGAGCACCTAGACTAATGTCAAAGCCCTATGCAAAGGTTGAAGGATTTGTATAAAAGAAATGACCTCACAATAGACTAAAATGACAATGACTGCAAATGACTATAATAATAACCTAAGTTGACAGAATGAACATGAGATCCCCAAATAAGAACAAAATTGTCATTTTATAAAAACTGCAATTTTGAATGTGTGGCCAGGATGAGAAGATGACAAATACCCTAGAATCAATGGTCAAAATTGAAAGTTGTAGTATGGACTAGGGTTAGGTCAAAATTAGGGCAAATGATAAAGATGAATGGCCAAGATTGAATTATAAAATAATTCAATCAAGGGCTAAAATTAAATGAGATGTCAAGAGATAAGATTTGATTTGGAAGATAATATTGGCACGGATAAAGAGGTTGCTGGAGAAATTAAATAATAAAAATTATTTAACTTAGGTGACCAATGAATAATTAAATAATAAAGATATTATATAATTATAGAGGAATGTGACAAAAAGAATCATTTTGAGTTTAAATAATGATTTAATTCAAAATTCAAGAGAGGACCAAATTAAATAAATAAAATTTATTTAATTTATGAGAGAAGTGGCCAATGAATAATTAAATAATTAAAATAATTATTTAATTATAGTAGAAAGTGGACAAAAATTAAATAAATTAGAATCTATTTAATTTTAGAAAGAAGGGGACTTAATTAGTGACGTAATTAAATAAATAAAATTTATTTATTTAATAATCAAGAAGAAATAAATGACAAAGGGGAATTAAATAAATTAAGAAATTTATTTAATTAAAGGAAGACCTTAGATAATTAATGACGTATTAAATAAAATTTATTTATTGAATAATCATAAGGAATAAATGACATGAATTAATTAAATAATTATGAATTATTTAATCAATAGTCAAATGTGGACCAAGGACATAATTAAATGACTTAATTATGCCAAGACGAAAGTGGTAAAAATGAAGCTTGCAAGCCTAGGTCATTTTTAAGTGTCTACAGTTTGTTATGGACTATCCTTGAAAAATACGGCCAAGATCCTAATACTGAGCACATTTAGGTTTTAACATTAAGGCATCCTTTACCTATAGATTTTGTTGATTTCTCGGCCGCTATTGGTTTTGGCTCCTCCAAACTCTTCCTCACTGGTTTTGACCTTTCACTTCTCCGATTTGGGGAGCTGCAGCCTAAAAATAAGGTTTCAACGAGGGTTTTAGAATCCCTCAGCAAAATGGCTTTCCCAACCCCCATTCGACATTCAGTGTGTTTATTAAAATAAAAATTATGGCAGGGAGTCTGAAAATTATGGGGGGAGTCTGAAAATTATGGCCAAGATTTGCACGCCCACTATGCCTGACCATTAGGGTACAAAATTAAATAAATAGATATTATTAAATATATTATACAATATTATATAATATTAAATATATTATATTATAATAATATAATCTTATATTATATAATATTATAATATTATATAATAATATAATCTTATATTATATAATATTATAATATTATATAATAATATAATATTATAATATAATATAATAGTATAATATAATATAATAGTATAATATAATATAATATAATAGTATAATATAATATAATATTATAATATAATATAATATTATAATATTATAATATTATATAATATTATAATATAATATAATATAATATAATATATAATATTATAATATTATAATATAATATTATAATATTATAATATTATATTATATAATATAATAATATAATATTATAATATTATATAATAATATAATATTATAATAATAATATAATATTATAATAATATATAATAATATAATATTATAATATTATAATATTATATTATTATATAATATTAAATGCATTATAATATAAATATAATATTAATAATATAATAATATTATAATGCATTTAATATTATATAATTATATAATATTAAATACATTATAATATAAATATAATATTATAATACTATATAATATTATATTATTATATTAATAATAATATATTATATAATATTATAATATTAAATACATTATAATATTAATATAATAATACATTATATTATAATTATATAATATATTATTATTGTATTATATTGTAATACCACCCACTCCCTCAATTCAATTTTTTTTGTTAATTATCCACTTTAATTGAGAATTTAGTCATTTTTTATCAAATTGGCTTCAAATCATAGTTAAAAATATTAATGATTCATTAACATAATAAGTAATCAAAGTTAAAGAATGTAAAAGTTAAAAAAAATTATAAAATATGTGAAGGCCTTAAGATTGCACCGAGAGGCAATGTCTTTCATGCAATAGGTATTTTTGGTGCACCAAGCAACCTAGGCATCCAAATGGCCCGCTTAGGTAGGGGTCCCATGAGGGGGGCTTAAGCTCTATGGATTATAATCAAATTTGAAAGAAAAAATAATATCGGAGTAATAATTATTTATTTAGTCATATATTTAGTCATATATTTAGTCATTTATTTAGTCTATTTTATTTGTTTGATATTAGTCATTTATTTAGTCATTTTTATTTGTCTGATATTAGTCATTTAGTTGTGATTTTACCCGATGACTAAATTAGTCACTTATAGATGACCAAATTAGTCATTTATTTGCAATATTCTACTAGTGTTAGTCACGTGACTAAAATTTTTAGTCATGTAGTCATTTATTTGTCAAATTCTACTAGTGGTAGCAAGGATCCTCTAGGAAAGATCACAAACACAAAAATACAAGCATGGGGGAACACAAACATATAAACAAATCTACAATACAGATAAAGAAGAGGTACCACTCTAGTCCTCATCAACTAGCAGGTCATCCTGCTCCCAATCTAGATCATTGTAAGGGGAGGGTGAATGGGCCTACAAGGGTGGGATAGAAAGAGCGATACCCTATGACTCGCCTACAATAAGGGCCAAGGAAGAAAGGCCCTTGAGGTCTTCTTCACTGAACTCTTGTGAAGCAAAATTCATTGATCTTGCAAATATCAAAGACAAAGCTAGGATATCATCCAACGAATTAAACATGCACTTCACCAAAGTGCCATGTGTCAATCCAATGCGAGAAGGAGGTGTCTGAGAGCCACTGCCAACCTCATCAAGAGGGGTAGTGACAAGCTTCAGGGAAGCAGGGGTTGCCACCATCATGAGGATGGCATAGGTCAAGATAGAACTAGCTTTCGAAGAAGGCGAACCCTTCTTCTGACCTCCACTCACATTGAGGTCATCCTCCAGCTTGTGCTTCAATGGGGGATGTGGAATCCCTACAAAATAAGTGGAAGTTGAGGAGGAAGAAGAAAAAGTTGCAACAAACACCACTGTTGTATTTGACATGTCTATGGGTTGAGAAAAAGGAGGGATGTCTACGAGGGACATCAAGAGAGGGGTCTCTATGAAGGGAGTGATGAAAACTTGCACCCTTTTTGGGTGAGCATCATCAGGACCAACCAACGGAGTTGGAAGCAAAACAAAGTTGATGGGAACTAAGCTAGGAACAACAAAAGAAAGCAGAATAGCAATAGAAGATGCAAAGGTAGGTGTCATTGGCTCCCCCTCCATCTTTTGCAAGGTGGTGTGTTAGGTCACGAATAGTATAAATGCAAGGAGAATTGAACATGTGTGGATTAAGAATAGAGTGTGTGATGTGAAATATGTGAATGTGATCAAGTTTGATGATTCGGGTGTGAGCCTTAATTCCTATGACTTCCTAATGCAATGAGCAGAAAGTGTCTACATTTTAGTTTGTTTGATGAGTTGTTTGTGCTTTAGTGGAACTGTACCTTTAGCATATGAGAGATGCATTGTTAGCAGTTCAAATTGGCAATGATCCACCCCTTCTTCTATTCTCCTTTCTTTTGGAGAATTATTCCTTTGGTAGTGAGCCTTTCTTTATCTTTTTGGGTAGTGAGCCCTTGGCAATGAGCCTTATTAATGAGCAAAAAGTGTCTACATTTCAGTTTGTTTAATGAGTTGTTTGTGCTTTAGTGGAACTATACCTTCGGCATATGAGAGATGCATTTTTAGCAATTCAAATTGGAAATGATCCACCCCTTCTTCTATTCTCCTTTCTTTTGGACAATGATTCCTTTGGTAGTGATCCTTTCTTTATATTTTTGGGTAGTGAGCCCTTGGCAATGAGCCGTATTGTATTCAATGTTGCAACTCATATATTAGTGAGCTAATCATCACTATTTTTTTTATCTTCTTGGGTTTTCCATGTAAATCTGGTGTTCTTATGTGTTTGATGTACTTGCATTACTGCTTTGTATGTTTACATTTCGTTAATGCATGATAATGGTTTAATAGTGGCTAAGGGTTTAAGGGCTAATGCAAATATGAATCTTAATGAGGGTTTTTTATTTTTTTAAAGTATACAACTGATTCACCCTCTCGGTTGTCTTATGCATCTAACAAAAATCTCCAAAAGTTTCAATCAAAGAATCAAAATTTACAAAGGATGGTTTCTCAACTACAGGTGTGGCCCTAGAGGCTTGGAACATTAATGAAAATTGGATAGTGGTGGAAAATAAAAAGAAAAAGGAACCAACAATACATTTCATGCACCTTCGTTCTCACTTTTAAAGCAATGTTAACACTCAAAATATCCATGCTTGATCTCTTTGGGGAGGAAGCACCCCTTGTGTCCTCCACTGGTGTAGGACCAATTTAAATAATCTCTTTAGACTAGCAATAGGGTTTAAGATCACTCATTCAATAAAACCCCACTAGGATCAATTGAATTGTTAAAGGTGGTAATCTACAAGGAATGTAACCATTTTGATCCAATTTAATATAATGGGAGCTACCCCCTTACTAGTAATTTTCCCAAAAAAAATATTTACACAATGAAAGGTAATTATTTATGAGTATTTTAGCTCAAATTGTGTTGGTCATACACGAGAGGTTTTCAAAATTAACAATTAGGGCCAATAAAGAATTAATTAAAAAAATATTTTAAAATATTCTCATCAATCTTCACTATCATAAACATATTTCTCAAAAAGGAATTAAAAAATAATTTTATTTAGGTAAAATTATGTTGATTGTGCATGTGCATGTTATGGCCCTATAAATGACTTCAAAAAAAGTATTTTTTGTGCATATAAAAAAAAATTAACTTGTATTATCTAAATATTATAATAAATTACATATTTAAAAACTAGACTCAAAATCTTATATTTCATATCATTGGACTTTCTTAATATTTTATGTGTAAGTACTTCAATTTTTTATTCAAACTATGACAAACTTTGATTTTCAAGAAAACACTTCCACTTTTTTACCAAAAAGTGGATCCAACTTTTTACACTTACCCATTTTATCATTACATATATGAGTTAAGAATATAGTATAAAATTCACACATGGCATGAGGAATCCTCTTTACTAGTATGATTTTCAAAATAGAGTTGCCTGAGCCCTACAAGAGAAGGATTGTTTAGGACAATATAAAAAATTGAGTATTGTAACAAGTGTTGGGAATAGTTAGGGAGTGAGATTAAGTTATCTAATTATGTTTCAATCTCTTTTAGTTTTGTATCCACATAAGTTGTTCCTTAAGAAAGTCAAGGTGAAGGATGTATGTTCATTGGAAAATGTAGGGAGGGATGATTGAAGATATGTAGATGGAACATAATAAGAAGATAGATTGTAATCCATGAGAGGAGAAATAAAAGAAGCATGGCATAAGGGGAGATTTATCTTACATGGAAGAGTCACTAACAGAAGCATGCATGTTAGAGACATTATTACTGTGTTGTAGCTTAGCTAATGTTGTGTAGGAAGTGGTTTATAGTGTCACCATGATCAACTATACCTTTTCTAGTCAAAGTATGGTGTTCAAGAGGGGTAAGAACGAGTATAGTTATCTTAAATACATTTTTCTAAAGATGCCTAGAGATATCAATTTGGAACTATTTTATATATTAAAGATATTTTATTTACTTTGGAACTATTTTATGTACTGCACACATGAACACATAATATTATGTCTATTATTAAATATGAATATTTTGACGTGTAAATGATTGTCAAATTTAATATAAAAGGTGAGATTTTTTGTTAACACCTTCACACTATTACACTCCACCCCTTGCTAGCATTATAGAATACCTCTCAGAATTAATGAAATGTGGTATGAGAATTGCTAAGAGGTAAGGGAGGTTTGTCTAGAAAATAGCCATCAATTAACATGATGCTTGTCTTTGTTGAGGAAAGAATCACTAAGGCATAAATACATATTTAAGCTAAGTACAAGAGTCTTTTGGAGATAATTTATCATGTGAAGTGGAAGAGGGGGGACTAGAAGTATTATCCCTAGATATTTTAAAAGTGTATAGCAATGAATAATTATCATAGGTAATAAAAGAAGGGTCATTGCAATCTTATGGGAAAATGTGGTGAGGTTATTAAGGAGAAGATTATGTACATGATTGAATATTTTAAGCAAAGATAGAAAGGAAGACACAAAAAGAGAACAATTCAACTAAGGGTTGTCATTTTCTCCCCTATGGTTAAGCATAAGGTTCATAGCAACAACATGAAAAACAATTGGGACCTTTTTTGGATTTTTTTGTTTTGATTTAAGAAGGTTATAGAAGAAAGTCAAGTTCACCAAAATTTAATTAAAAAAATTCTACCAAAGTGATTAATTTTAATGACTAAAATTTTTTCAAACTATTATAAAGCTAATATATTTACATATAATAAAAATTTTACTTTAAATCTATTTTTTGTAAATTGAACAACTATAGTTGAGATTGCACAAGAAACAAGTATTAAAAGAGAGGGAGTTAATTTATCTAATTAACAAAAGGTTGAAGAAGGTTGAAGACAACTATAGAACTTGACTGGAAGAGGTCCTAAATGTACACCAAAGGTTTCTATAAAGTTGATAGATAGTCATTTCTACATTCCCATGCTAGTGACCTCTAGGTTGAGCTCATGTTTGAAGGGCACACTTGTGTCCAAAGGGGTGTGCTCATGTCATCATGTGGATAGTGTGTATAATGCTACATGTTTTATCTACTTATCTACACTTCTCAAACATGTTCCTAGAGCTTGCAACAATGGAAAAAAGAGAGCCAAAGTCATTCAAAATATATAATATTTGTGCTTAGGACATATATAGGGAGCTCACTTAGTTCAACCCTTATTTGGCATGGTTTGGAATGAATTAGGTAGGTTCTTGGAGTGTTTGATCCAAGAAGTGCAAGTCTTTGTAGCAATGTGGGTGTTTGCAAAAGCAATGGTGATGATTTTTCAAATATAGTAAATGAATGAATGTATAATAATCGATGGAGAATGGATGAAAGGAATCTTTCCAAAAATAGATTCATTAAATAGATTTGTTTAAGTGTTATGCAAATGATGGAAGCCTAGTAAAGTGAGCCCTCACAAAAGAGTTGATTATTAGCAAAAAATGGGGTCAACTTGTTAAGGGCCACTAGCGCATGACACTATCTAGGTGGAGATAGCATGTTGAGTTGGTGTTAGTGACATAAGAGTATGAGTAGGGGTGAGACTCAATATTTGCAATAGATAAGGTTTTACTTTTATGAAATGATATATTTTTGGGGTAGCTTAGGCTCACAAATGGTAAAAATAATTATAAGATATGTTTATTCATTATGAATGCTAAACCTCTCCATGGTGATGTGGTCTTAATGGTGGAGGACAGACCTTGGACGCAGCTGCTGGACTATGAGGGCCTTCCCTTTCGGTGCAGGATTTGTTTCTCCACTTGTCATTTGGCCTCTGATTTCCCTCTTGCTTGTCGCAAGGACGCTGCTACTTGGTGGAAGAATGCTCTCTCAGACCATCTCATGGTTGGTTCTCACTCTTCAAATAGTTCCTCCGAGGAGGGCGAGCCTCCCTTGGTTGCTCCCATGGTTATTGAGTCTTTCCAGGCTCCTCTTTCACCTATCCCTACCATGGAACCTTTATTGCCTCTATCTATTGTTGTTGTTCAGTCAGAACCTACACGTCCATCGTTGAACAACTATGTTGGTCCTTTGATCGCTCTTGTCTCCTCTTCTACACTATCAGCTCCCTCGCGGCGTGGTTGCTCCTTGCTTGGTGTGGCTGTTGAGGTTCCACTCCTCTCACCTCGCTCGGTGGATTTTGATTCCAAGTCTTCTTGGTCTCTTGTGCAGAGGAAGAAGGGACTCCCTAAATTTTTCGCTTCTTCACGGCCTAGGGTTAAGGGAGTCAGATTGGTCCCCTCAGGTTCTAGGGTTGTCTAGTCTTTCTTTGTTGTTCAACAGCTGTTTGTTAGTTTTTTTCTGTCATGGCCTGTTTGGCCTGTTTTGTCTAGCCCTTGTGGCTCCTATTTGTTTTTATCCTAGTTCATGTTTTGTTTTGAACTAGCTTCCTTTTGACCCTATGGGCTTTCTGTGTGAAGGGTACAACACCCTGTAAATGTTGCTTACCTTATAAAAAACAATACAACAAAAAGAAAAAGTGTGGTGTATACACTTTTCTGCAATGGTATATCAACAAACATAAAATAAAATCATTGAATAAGGTGGCCATATGATGGAAAATTTCATCAACATTCAACAAACCTCTCTAGGAGATGTAACTAATAGTAGACAAGAATGTTTGAACATTTATAAATTAACTTTGATGCACCTAAGAGTAGGTAGAAATATACTAAACTTAGTAAATTCACTTGAAATATAGCCATCAACTAACCTAATACAACCCATGTCTTGGTATTGACAACAAAGCGAGAATAAGTTTTTTGAATACCTATGACGAGGTAATTATCATAAAATTCCCTCTTGGTTTGCAAGGGTATTCTTAACAGTTGATGATGATAAAAATAGTGTGTTTATTGCTTATTATGTTGTTTGTACATGCCAAAGTTGTCTCTTATTGCCTGGGTCAGGTATGCTTAGAAATTGTGTGAGATAAAGCTCAATAGCATCTATAACATAGCCAAAGGTTTTTCTCTTTCTTTTGTTGAGTCCTAACATGTGCAAATTCTATTGCCCAATTTACATTGTTAGTTCATGTAGAACACCTTAATGGTGCTTTCATGGTGGACCCTAAAGTGCTTAGGTTTTAGAGTTAGCATCTTGTGTTGTTCTAGGTTAAATTAAATGGGCTTTCCATTGCATTGTAATTCTTTCTAAATAAAGTTGTAAACCCTTTGGAAGACATCTATCACAAGTCAAACATTTTTTACTTGACAATACCCAATTAATAAGTTCCATTGATCTTAACCTTTCTTAAGACTTGAAGATCCATATACGCTCAAATAAAGTACCATCACTTCTATAAAAAATGACGTATTAATTTACCCAATATTTATTTTGATTATTGTCAGTTGATGAGAGGATATATGATGGATTGATTTATCTCATCCTAGCCTCAAACTAGGATTGAATGCTTCTTTAGTGATAAAGAAAGATGGTTAGACTACCATGAGCAATTAGATACTCGCAATGCAGTATTAAAACTCTTAACTAGGGATGACAATGTCATACTCTAAATTGCCACAATAAATGTTCAAACTAGTTGAATTTCACATTTTCTAATCAATCTCTATCTCACAAAGCCAAACCTTAACTTCAATGTATTCTTAAGTGTCATTGATGCCTTAGAAAGTGTGTTATTCTTTCAACCTTTATCCATCCTCTTTCTAATGGGGTATCATAGCCCATCTCATGTCACATGAAATTTCCTAGGGTGGATAAGAAGGAAAATATAACTTAACTTTCTTAACATTATTTGTCAACCAACTCAACAATGTTTACTAGGTAAATAGCTTTTTGCACTCAATGCAATTTTAAAGGAAGATAAATGAGAAATTTTAAGTGGTACATTCCTACACATGAATTCCTCTCTTCACGTGGTTGTGGTCTTACAAATTCTTAAACAAAGTAACATATACACTTAAATTCTTCAACCTTGTGGTTCACATTATGAGAAAGTTAGAGAGCAATATTTGACCAACATCTTTTTTTTTATCATAAAATTCATTATAGTTTGCACAAAGGAGATAAGACTTGAAGAAATAGGTCTCCTCATTCATCATTGACTTCCAACAACAATTTGGTTCTCCAAAGTCATGGTTCATGTTATGTTATAATTTATTCAAAAAAAAAATCGAGCATTTGAATAGTCAAAGTTTTCCTAAACGAGCGAAGACTTATAGAAAGAGGCTTATCATCCACCATGATAAGGAAGGATTCATCCACAAAGTGTCCATTAATTGATTTATTTTGCCACTTTATGGTTGATAGTCACTTTAAAAATGTCTCCTTCCTTACCTAAAGTGCAAGGCATCTTTCTAGAAGGAATCTCTTGAATCAACACTAGACTCAAAGTATTATAGTATTGAAGTCATTAATTTATCCACAATATTATTATAAAATGCACCACATAAATAATGTTAAAACAAAATAGAGAAAGAAACATCATAAAATTTAAATGAGTTGTATTTATAATGAATGATACTACTTGATCTTCTTAAAATGACAAGAATGCATTCTAATTATAAAGTCACATGTAGAAGTGATAGTCATTACAATTATTATTACTCAAATAATTAATCTCCCCTATATATCTAATTGTTGCAATAGAGAGAATGTTCCTTCCAAAATCTATTACTAGCACTTGCATCAATGAGGTGCAATGCTTACGTGGATAGGCTGATTGGTAGATTTAATGGGAGTCAAAAGGGTTGGGGGCATTCAAAATGGTGTGTACGAAAGCGCGTGAATGAGCAGTGGATACAAGTGTCTCAAGCATTCAAAATGGACGTGACAACGGCAATTAAGAACTTTCATTAAAAATAAATAAATAAATAAATAAAATTATAAATTATAAATATATAAAAAATTATTAAAAATTATTTATCTTAAAAAAAATTGAAGACTTTTTATTATTTTTAATTTTATTTTTTTAATCATTTTAAAATAAAAATCAATGAATATATGAATTCTCATGGATCTGTTGCTATGTGGAGATATGCACTATTAATGAATGTCGGCAATGTTGTGCAAGTAGATTAATATTGACTTTTTTATTTTCATTGGGATCCAATAGAATCAAAGATTGAACGGGCACTAAGTAGATACAGATGTATGGAAAATAACTTGACTTGTTAGCTCTAGTTATGATTTTTTTATGTTATGGAACTGGTGGCATTGTGGAAAATTATTAGTTTGTTATCAATACGTGTTAAGTTGTGTAAATAGATTATCCTGAGCTTTTTATTTGCTAGTCTAGTGCCAATGGAGCTAATTATTGAACAGATGTAGATAGAGGCAGATAAAAGTTATAAAAGTTAACCTTGCTTGTGACATCAAATTGTTATTTTGACATGATAGATCTCGTGGTATATGGATGATTTCTATTTTATTGGCAATGCTTGAAGTTTGTGATAATAGCTAAATAGATTAATCTCGTCTTCTTTGTATTGTTGGAATCCAATAAAACTAAGGATTGAATGGATCTTGAATAGAAACATAAATAAATGATGAAAAGAGACGCAAAAAAATGATGAAAAACAATATTGGTTGTCAGCCTCAATTGTAGTTTTAGATGTTATGGATCTGGTGGTATGTGGAGAATTGTGCTTTTCTTTCCAATGCACATAAAGTTGCATAAATTGAAGAATTTCAGCTTTTGTATTTGTTTGGTTCTGCTAGAGCCGTGGATTCAATGGATGTGGAACAGACTAGTGTTGAGAATTGTGTCTCAACCTTGCAAGCTTTTTTTAGAAATTTCTAGAATTTGTTTGTGGTAATTCTTCACATGTTTATGTGTTGGAAAAAGGTGTATGAGTTGTTAAAAAATGTGCCTTGTCCCTAGTAGAATATAGGAGGGCTATTTTTAGAGTATAAACAACTTATTGCATAACTTTTATGGGGGTCTAAACTAGAGGACAAAATTATGGACGAAAATGCTATTTTAACTTGGTTGTTTTTCCATCTTGGAGTTACAAATGACAAGTGGGTAACAGGTGGCATGGTTGTTTTGCCCATGGTTTTAGCCCATGGTTTTGTAAAACCACAAATGGTTTCCAGGTTGTAAATCACTATAAAAGGAGGGCTTGGGGAGGTGTTTGTATCATTGAGTTCAGTTTGCAAGACTGAGTGCTAGAAGGAGTCTCTCTGATTTCGAGTTCGAGTTGTCGTGATGCGCTCCTATAAGAACTTGCATTGCAAGTGTATTGTAATCTTCTTGATTTGATAATACATTGTGCGGGTTTTGGAGGGTGGGGTTTTTCTCCCGGAAGGGTTTCCCCATGATAATTATTGTGTTATGTGTTTATTGTGATATTTCATTTATGCATGTTTATTTGTCCATTGAAATCTTTGTAATAGTTAGTTGAATTTGCATAATCGTCCTCTCAAGATTAGCATAGGAAGCGATTCCATGCACCTTTGCTTCCTTACAAGTGGTATCAGAGCCTAGCCAGTTTTGGTTCTATTTGTTGGGTACAGGGTTTTTTGAATTAATCAAGGTTTGAGTGGGAGTTTGTGCAGAGTATTTTATTTTCTGTATTGCAGGATTGTAAAGATGGCAAGCACGTCGGGGAGAATTGATGTAGAGAAGTTTTATGGCACAAACTTTGAGATGTTGAAGCTGAAGATGGAAGATCTGTTAATAGATCGAGTTCTATGGAATGCGGTGGATGAGAATACGTTGAGGCCCGTAGATCCAACTTTAGCTGCACAATATGATGTGACTGATAGAAAAGCTAAAGTTCTCATCAGATTGTGTCTTGCAGATGCAATTTTGATTAATGTCCATGAAGAATCTACTGCAAAGAAGCTTTGGAAGAAGCTAAGTGAGATCTATCAAGCGAAATCACTTGTGAATAAGATCTTCTTGAGGAAGAAGTTGTATTCCTTGAGAATGGAAGAAGGTGGACGAATTTCTGAGCATCTGGAAAGCTTTAATATGTTGGTGACTCAGTTGACCTCAGTTGGGGTAAAAATGGATGAAGAAGAAAGGTACCAAATCTTGCTATGTTTGTTGTCAGACTCATGGGATAGCCTTGTCATGGCCATAGGGAGCACTTTAGTTGTCTTGAAGATGGAGGACGTTGTTGGTTCTCTACTTTCTGAGGAGATGAGAAGGAAGATCTCTCTAAATGCCAAAGAGGCTTTGAGTGTTCGAGGAAGACCAAAAGAAAGAGGCAAGAACGAAAAGCAGCATGGCCGTTCTAAGTCCAAGAATAAGGGAAGATCAAAATCTCCTGGTAAGTCCAAGGCAAATCTGCTAGAATTGTGGCAAACCTAGACACTTATGAAAGGACTGCAAAGAGGAGAAGAAGAAGCAAGATTTTGATTCTGAGTCTGAGAAGGAAGATGGAGACGCTTTCATCGCAACCTTGGCCACTCATGCAGGTGACAATGCATGGTTGATAGACTCAGGTGCATCTTTCCACATGACTCCTAATAGAAACTGGTTTAGTAAGTATGAAAATTTTGATGGTGGTAAGGTGTATTTGGGTGATAACTCTGTTCTTGATATTGTTGGTCATGGAAGTATTCGTGTGAAATTTTCTGATGGTAGAATTAGAAGATTTTATGGTGTCTTGCATATCCCGGGACTAGCAAGAAATTTGTTATTTGTTAGCAAACTAATAGATGCGGGTGTGCTTGTACAGTTTTCTGAAGCAAGTGTGAAAATGGTGAGAGGTGCTATGGTCATAGCAAGAGGAAGCAGATTGGGTACATTGTACCAACTTGATGCATGCACAGTTGAGTGCAATAGTACTTCTGATAAGATTGTGAAAAGGACTACTTTGTTGGAGAAGGAGAGGGTTTCTCTTTCAACAGATGGTCATGGTTTTTGGGTACCCAAGGGTGCTCTATCTACTGAATCAAAGTTGCTTGCAGAGAAGACCATGTTATGGCACCAAAGACTCGGCCACATAGGTGAGAAGGGTCTACAGACCTTGAAAAATAAAAACCTTGTTAATGGGTTGAATGACTGCAATCTTGAGTTCAATTTTTGTGAGCATTGTATCTATGGTAAACAAAATCATATTCAGTTTTACTCGAGTTCACATAAGTCTTCATGTATTTTGGATCTTATCCATTCAGATGTATTTGGTCCAGTTGATGTTTCTTCTATTGGTAGATCAGTTTATTATGTTTCTTTCATTAATGATTTCAGTAGAACATGGGTTTATTTTCTTAGGAGTAAAGCTGAAGTTTTTAGTCGTTTCAAAGAATTTAAAGCAATGGTTGAGTTGTAGACTGGAAAGAAGATAAAGTGTTTGAGAACTGATAATGGTGGTGAATATTGCTCTAATGATTTTAACACATTTTGTAAAGATTGTGGTATTAAAAGAGAGAAGACGACTCTGTATTCTCCACAACATAATGGAGTTGTAGAAAGAATGAACAGGACCTTGATGGAGAAGGCTAGGAGTATGCTGAGTGGAGCTGGACTGGAACAAAAGTTCTGGGCTAAAGTTGTTGCCACTGCCTGCTACCTGATAAACAGGTCTCCTACATCAACTCTTGTTGATAAGACGCCAATGGAAGCGTGGTCAGGCCACAAGCCTTCACTTAGACATCTGAGAGTGTTTGGTTGTGAGGCATATGCTCATGTGCCAAAGGAGAAGCGGACAAAATTGGACAACAAAGCTGTCAAATGTATCATCGGATATAGTTATGGTGTGAAAGGATACAAGCTTTGGGATCCTGTTGCACAAAAGGTATTTTATTCCAAAAGTGTTATTTTTAGAGAAACTAAGCCTTCTTTTGTTATAGTGCAGCCAAAACAGATGGAAGAAAAGAAAGATGTGATTCAACTACCTACTACACCTAAGAAAGTTGAATCGAGGCCCTTAGAAAGACAAGAAGTCGAGGAGAGCTCTACGAGTTCTGAATCATCAGAGGAAGAGGGAGAACCTGAACCTAAACCTAAACCAAATCTTGTTCGAAGGTCTAGTAGACAAAGGAAAGCACCAAAAAGGTATGGATATTCTCCTAATGATTGGAGGTGTATATTTACTTTGAATGCTAATATTGATGAACCGAGATCTGTAGAAGAGGCTCTTGGTATGAATGATTCAGAGTCCTGAAAAATAGCCATGGAAGAAGAGATGGCAGCTCTTAAGAAGAATGACACATGGGACCTTGTACCATTGCCTGAAGGATGAAAGCCTGTTGGTTGTAAATGGGTGTTCAAAAGGAAGATGGGTTCAGACGGAAGCATTGAGAAGTATAAAGCACATTTGGTTGCAAAAGGTTACTCCCAGGTTGCAGGAGTTGATTATGGTGAAATTTTTTCTCCTATAGCAAAAATGACATCCATTCGATTTTTGCTTTCTATTGCAACTGCTTATGATCTAGAGGTTGAGCAGATGGATGTGAAAACAACTTTCCTTCATGGAGATTTGGAGGAAGAAATTTATGACACAGCCATAGCACTTTGTGGTGAAAGGTAAAAGTCATTTGGTCTGTAAGTTGAAGAAATCCTTGTATGGTTTAAAACAAAGTCCTAGGATGTGGTACCAGAAGTTTGATACATATGTTTTGAGTTTGGGATTTGTGCGATCTAAATCTGATCACTGTATATATTACAAGCCTGATGGTGATTATTTCCTGGTTATTGCCTTATATGTTGATGACATGTTGTTTATTGGCAAAGGAAAAGGTTTGATTGCAGAATTAAAATCTCAGCTCTCAACAAAATTTGAAATGAAAAATCTTAGTGCAGCAAGGCATATTCTGGGAATGGAGATTATAAGAGATAGGAAAAACAGAAAACTTTGGCTAGGCTAGAGTAAGTATGTTGGTACTATTCTGAGAAGATTCAATATGTAGGATTCCAGACCATTGAGTGTTCCTGTTACTATGGGAACAAAGCTTTCTAGCTCACAGTGTCCTACATCCCCATTGGAGATGGAAGAGATGAGTAGAGTACCATATCAGAGTGCTATTGGAAGTTTGATGTATGCTATAGTCTGTACAAGACCAGACATTGCCCAAGTAGTGGGAGTACTTTCCCGTTACATGTCTAATCCAAGGAGAGCACATTGGGATGCAATAAAAAGAGTTTTCAGATACTTGCGGGGTACCTCAGAGTACTCTATTTGTTTCCATGGAACAGGAAATGAGCATTCCTTGGATATTCAAGGCTACGTGGATTCAGACTGGGTCGGTGATGTTGATAAAAGAAGATCCACTAGTGCATATGTGTTTACATTATTTGGTGGTGCAATCAGTTGGATGAGCAAGCGACAAGCTGTGGTCGCTTTGTCAACTACAGAGGTAGAGTATATGGCAGTTACTCATGCCTACAAGGAAGCCATCTGGCTAAAGAGATTGTGTTCAAATATAGAGTTCAAACAGGGTGCAGTGACAATTTATAGTGACAGTCAGAGTGCAATCTGCCTAGCGAAGAACCCGACATTTCATGTCAGGACCAAGCACATTGATGTACAATATCATTTTGTGAGAGATATGGTCGAGGACGGCAAGGTGAAGTTGGAGAAGGTGGAGACTTTGGTGAATGTTGCTAATGCATTAACTAAGCCCGTGAGCACAGAGAAATTCAGATGGTGTATGAGTTGTCAAAAAATGTGCCTTTTCCCTAGTAGAATATAGGAGGGCTATTTTTAGAGTATAAACAACTCATTGTATAACTTTTATGGGGGTCTAAACTAGAGGACAAAATTATGGACGAAAATGCTATTTTAACTTGGTTGTTTTTCCATCTTGGAGTTACAAATGACAAGTGGGTAACATGTGGCATGGTTGGTTTGCCCATGGTTTTGGCCCATGGTTTTGTAAAACCACAAATGGTTTCCAGGTTGTAAATCACTATAAAAGGAGGGCTTGGGGAGGTGTTTGTATCATTGAGTTCAGTTTGCAAGACTGAGTGCTAGAAGGAGTCTCTCCGAGTCTGAGTTCGAGTTGTCGTGATGCGCTCCTGTAAGAACTTGCATTGCAAGTGTATTGTAATTTTCTTGATTTGATAATACATTGTGCAGGTTTTGGAGGGTGGGGTTTTTCTCCCGGAAGGGTTTCCCCACGGTAATTACTATGTTATGTGTTTATTGTGATATTTCATTTATACATGTTTATTTGTCCATTGAAATCTCTGTAATAGTTAGTTGAATTTGCATAATCGTCCTCTCAAGATTAGCATAGGAAGCGATTCCGCGCACCTTTGCTTCCTTACAACTAAATGCTGAAATTTCACATTTCTTATGCCCAAATTGACCTATATGATTGTGTAAATAGATGAATCCTGACCTTTGTTTTTCTTTGGGTCCCTTAGAGCTAAGATCAAATGGATGGCAGACAGAAACAGAGATAAAGGATAATAATTAGCAGCACTTGTAGGTTAAAATAGTTTCTTGTGATGTTATTGATCTGATTGTATGTAGAGAATTGTATATTTGTGAGCTTTTTTATTCCTTGGGTCCACTAGAGCTAAAGGTTAGACTGGGTGTTGAACACACACAGAGATAAGATGAAAAGCAGCATTGCTTGCTGAAATTGTTTTTTATTTTTCCAATAATCTTCTAGATGAGCAGAACAATAGTTTTATTCATCTTTTGAGTGGGCTACCTCATTCATCATCAGGAAAATGTAGTTTTGGTAAATGTCTTCCAAGCTTGAATTGTCTTTTGAGAACATGAATCTAGTTGTATGAAGATAATGATGATTTTCATGCCAATGCCTATATGGTCGTGTGAATCTATAGTATTGCTTGTGGAGCCCAATTGTTTTTTTGATCGTGCAGATTTGTTGTTATGTGGAGAGTTCTGTTTTTATTGATTGTGCCTGTATTAGTTAGTTATTGTGCATTTTCCAGTGTAGCTGGATGCAACAAAGAATTGATTTTGAATAGTCTTACATTTGGTTCTGGTTCAGTGCTCTTCATCTCTTTCAGCTTTGATATATGATTCATTAAAGGTTCACCGCTTCCAGAATTGATGGGTCTGCATATTTTCCTGAATTGTTGGCATTCATTTTTGATCCTTTGTTACATTCTGGGAAGTTCCTTTCCCAACTTATAGAGAATATTATCCTTGAGTCTGACTTCTTCAGGTGAAAATGTTAGCATGGATGTGAAATGGCAGTTCTTTAAATTTTTTGCTTAAAACTCTTTTCTTGAAACATTCTAGAAACATCCTATGATGTATTGCACCGCATAAGATAGTTTGTATTTCTTATAGATACCAACTCTGAAGGGGATTTGTTTTATCCTAGTTTTACACTGCTTCCTCCCTCTCTGTTCTTGATCTGTTTGGTTGTGGCAGGCCACAGCTTGAAAAATTTTCCTGGTGGACAGCTTGATATAGAACTGGTTGCAGTTGTTGGAATTTTTTACATTTGCTAATCACACATTTTTAAAACATTAGGAAAAAAGTGCAAAGCAAATTTTGTATGACTTAGCACGATTGAATGATTATTATGGGAACTGCAGCATAAGAGCGTGCAGGTTTGTGGCTCTCATTAGTCTTGCATTTCTTATGATTAATTTCAAAGTTGTCAGCTGCTTTTCATTTTGTATGGGATGGGTATAATTTAACAAACTGGAGGCCAAACTAGCGCGTGTGCAAGCGCCATTTTCAATAAGCTAGACAAAATGGGGTTCGATGAGGACTCTCTGGCGATCTATTTCAGAAAGGACTTTGAATGGCTGGAGAAGAAACTTGCACAAATTAGTGGTTATCTGTATGGTGTTGAAGATGAGGACAGCAAGGAGAGCGAAGTCGTGAAAGAATGGTTGCAGGAAGTCGAAGATACTTGCCATGATACCGAGGACATAGTTGATCTGTGTGCTATTGTGCCTGGCACTCAGTCATGTCTGGGCATCGACCGAATCGTGCGCCGCTTTGCAATGGGGAAGAGGATCAAGGACTTGAAACAGAGAGTGATGTCTGCGATCCAACAAGGAGGTCAGCTGAGCGATTCATGGAGTAACAGGGGAGCAGACTATTCAAGAAGAAGATTGGTTAAATTGGACAGCGATTCGCCACCAGTTTGCCGTGCCGTAAACTTCTCGCCGGCAGCGTCAGTCTGGCGTGGGATCTCCCCACGTAATAGCCTATCGGCTAATGAAATTGAAATACATCATATTCTCTCATTTTTGTTCAATGAAAAAGAAAGCAAAAATAGATTTTGTTGGTCAAAGCAAGCTAGAAGAACTAACAATAGAAAAATCTTCTATCCTATTTTTTTTCTATATCAAAAAAAAAGTATATATTGCTACATTAAAGAATGCTAGCTATATTGGTTTATTTAAGCCCCTGGTATTGTATTAACAATGAAAGACTGTAGAAGATATCAATAGTTTTCTATTCCCGAATTTCTTTCTTTCATGGGATCAATTTACCCTTGATTTTACAATAATATATGAAGCTTAGTGTGTAGGGAAGTATATGAGACTTGCAAATATTATTACTTAATCAATATTGGAATATCCATAACTTTACTATACCCTCTCTATTCCTGAATTTCTTTCTTGCATGGAATCAATTTACCCTTGATTTTACAATAATATATGAAGCTTAGTGTGTGCGGAAGTATATGAGACTTGCAAATATTATTACTTAATCAATATTGGAATATCCATAACTTTACTATACCCTCTCTATCCATTGCATGGTTGGTTCAACATTCTTTTTTCTAGCATTTAAACAATAAAGTATAATAAAAGGATATAAGACCCATAAAAGAGGTATCATCATCCATCAAAAGGAATCATCCACAAACTATCCATTAACTAATTTGACACTTTTTAGTTAATGGTCACTTTACAAATACCTCCTTCCTTACCCAAGGGGCAAGGAATCTTTCTACAAAGCACCCTATTGCATAACACTTAATGTAATGCATAAGTTTAAACATTCAATAGAACAATGTTATAGACAAATTTGATGTTTTTGTTAGTGTAGCCTAAGAATTGTCATTAGACAACACTTCACCTTCAAGGACTTCCTTTACATTCTTTGGTAGAATGTATTATAGAGCATTTTGATTAATCTAGCTTATGAGATCATTGTACCTTTGTCTTTTGTAATTAAGTTCCAACTCTACACAACAATTTGCTCACAAGTATTATCTTCATGTTTAGCCTCATCTAAAACCTCTTAAATTATCTAATTAAAGCTCTTCATGACTTTCTTTGGACAAATTCTAATGTAAATGCAAAGTTTAAATCTCAAGATAAAGACGGACTTGGTATCATTCATGTCTACAAGCAAAGCACTACTCTTGGTTCCACATGGATGGTGCAAAACATTAATCACTTTAAAGCATGGGAATATTCTCCTAAAACATAGTATTTACTCAAGCTCTCTCAATGGCATAGGAATTTAGAAATGTTTTGGCTTTCATTCTTGTATAACCTCTATTCCAATCAACTTTTAAGGAACATTTGTTGGCTAGAGAACTTTTCAAGGCCTTTCCTATGGTCAACCCATGCAATATTGGGTAATCTTTCCTAGGTAATATTATCTATCATCCTGCAAAGCCTTGCTAAATGCATTTCACCTCTTTAATATTGATATTAATATTGACCTTAGAGCTAATCATCTCATGCTTCATAAGCATAGATTGGAACCCACTCTTGCTTGGGTAAAGGGTTAACAATAGAAGAGTGGGCCACATTTAATAATGATTGTTTTAGACTTACCAAGTTCTTCACAACTTAAATGGTCTCTTTTCAACATTTTCACAAATTGTTTGAATAATCATTCAACTCGTTACATGGATGGTGGTTCAAAACATTATATTGCGTCTTTCAGTTACAAATGGGCCTACAAACTGCTAGTAATGTATTACTGTTAGCAGCACCAAATCTGCACCCTGTTTGCTAAGCTTTTAAACTTAAATGGTCACTTAGCAGATTTGGACTAACATGGGACTGCTCTTAGGTTCTGGGTAAACCTGTTCGAAAGTAGACCTCCGGATTATGGGTCGGCTTCCCCTTTTGATGGTGTCACCTAAACTATTCCTTGCTGGGAAAAGGGGAAAAAGAAGCATGAAAAGAAAAACTAACCCCTATGGTGATGCACCTAATGATATTTCTCAGACCCATACAGCTTCTTTTACACACATGAACAATCAACAACTTAATGGTGGCTTACACAACTCAAAAATTCATATGTCTTTGCATCAATATTTCATAACAAAGCTAAAAATGTCAAGGACAGCATCTAGAAGGAAGAAAAATACATCTTCACAACTTAGACTCTACCCTAAACTAACTCAACACATGTTATGACCTGCAAATTCATTTAACTACATAAAGGAAAAGAGAAACAAGACAAAATCAAAGGGAAAACAATTTTGCCATAAGATTTCATCAACCATTTCTAAAGCTTTCACAATAAAACAGCATAATGAGAAGGTAAAATATATTAACTTATTCATCAAAAGGTGTTACACTGCTGCATAAGTCTGCAAATCTAGGTTACAATGTTGTCCTCAGGCTAGAAAAGGCTCCCAAAAGCCACAATGCCTGTCAGAAGAAAGAAAAGAACTCCCTCCAAAACTCAAGTATGAAGATACTTAAGCAAAACTAAAACCAAAAGCCCACACCAGTGTTTCTAGAAACCCTAAGTCCGATTAGACACCAAAACCAAAATAGAAGTTTCTAAAAACACTCCAAATGGTCCTCCAAATGGTCCAAAGTCAAGCCCAGTCCAAGATCACACTGAAGGTGTGATAAAACAGCCTCCATAATGGCACATGTCTCTCCAGAATAGTCAAAACAAGCCTTCCACACTTTCTGCATGTTTGACAATTCATCACCAAAACTGGACCCACACACAAGTCATGCAATATGTGTGTTTTGAGTTCTTTTCTTTCTTCTGCAGGGGAATTGTAGCTTTTTGGAGCCTTTTCCAAGCAGAGGACAGCATTGTAACTCAGATTTGCAGACTTATGCAGCAGTGTAACATCTTTTGATGAATAAGTTAATAAATTTTACCTTCTCATTATGTTGCTTATTGTGGAAGCCTTATAAATGGTTGATGAAATCTTATGGAAGAATTGTTTTCCCTTTGATTTTGTCTTGTTTCTCTTTTCCTTTATGCAGTTAGTATGAATTTGCAGGTCGTAACATGTGTTGAGTTAGTTTAGGATAAACTCTAAGCTGTGAGGGTGCCATTTTCTTCCTTCTAGATGTTGTCCATGGCATTTTTAGCCTTGTTATGAAACACTGATGCAAAGGCATATGGAGTTTTGAGTTGTGTATGTTAGGATTAGGTGTTGTACACCTTATTACACCTAGGGGTTTTCTAGATGAATGTTCATCACAAGGAGTTATAATGTTGTGTTGTATGTATCATTGGGACATAATGTAAAATGTAATTATTTAATATTGGGGAATAATAAAATATAATAGCAGGAATATCACATGGTTTATGGTGCATAAAAGCACCATAGTTGGGGTTGGAGTTTGCTGGTTTTGAGCATGTGTGAGGGTTTGAAGCATGGCATGGGATGTGTGGATTCATGCTTTTCCCTTTTCTCCAGGAAGGAATAGTTTAGGTGACACCATCATAATTGGAAGTCGGCCCATAATCCGGATGGTCTGCTTTCAAAAATGGCACCCACAACCTGAAAGCAGTCCCATGTTGGCCAATCCGTTGGTTTCTTATTGTTGGTTAGCATTTAGTGTTGCAGATTTGGTGAGTTGACCATCTCAACCTACCTTATTCTGTATTCTTGACAATACACACATGGGCAATACACATGTTTGCAAAGGCATCACTAAGCTCCAAACAACTTGGCCAATATGGCCGACCTCCAAACTCCTTGGAAAGGATATTCCAAGTCACAAGCCACTAAGGCATCATAATCAAAAGGTCAAATCATGACCTGATTGTACACTCCATAGGTTGCTTTTTTCACTTAGCAACATTTTTAAAAAGTGGGAAAAACCCCAAGGCATAAAATGCCTAATGCCACTATTAAGTTATTGACCACTCTTGTGTGTGGAAGCAGTTGTATTGGTCTGGGAAATATCATTAGGTGCATCACCATAGGGGTTAGTTTTATTTTCATGCTTCTTTTTCCCCTTTTCCCAGCAAAGAATAGTTTAGGTGACACCATCAAAAGGGGAAGACGACCCATAATCCGAAGGTCTACTTTCAAACAGGTTACCCACAACCTGAAAGCAGTCCCATGTTGGCCCAAATCCATTGAGTTCTTATTGAAAGCTTAGCATTTAGTGTGCAAATTTGGTGAGCTTGACCATCTCAACCTACCTTATTCTGCATTCTTGACAATACAAACATGGGCAATACACATGTTTGCAAAGGAATCACTAAGCTCCAAACAGCTTGGCCAATATGGCCGACCTCCAAACTCCTTGGAAAGGATATTCCAAGTCACAAGCCACTAAGGAATCATAATCAAAAGGTCAAAGGCATGACCTGATTCAACACACTCCATAGGTTGCTTGAAACACTTAGCAACATTTTTGAAAAGAAGGGAAAAATCCCAAGGCATAAAATGCCTAATGCAATAACATATGATTCGACCCCCCTTATTAACACATGTTTGATTTTTTTAATAAATGGGATAAAAATCTCATCGACATCAAACAAAGGTCAAACCCTAATCATCAAAAGGTAAAAGAATGTGAAAAAAACTATCATTTTCTCCATCGATCATTCTGGAAAAATGATGTTCCACCATGGGGTTTCACTTGCACACGCTGGAAATGGAGATTTTGACTGGTCTTCAACAAATTATCGAGCAAAATGCCAAAGAAGAGCTCGTGGTAAGCCCGCCCTTGTTATTTCCATGCATCTTTTGTTCATTATTGAAGGAAAAGAATGCTCGAATGAGCTCTATGATGAATGTATTTTTATATTCAACACTCTTTGTTATTTTTACGCATTCTTCTGTAGAAAATTGCTTGCCTTTCTAAAGGCCTTTCAACTTCTATGTGACAAAAGAAAAGCCCTTGTATTGATGGTTGCGGCCATGAAGAGGAACTAGGGTACTGCTAAGGAGGAGCACACTCAAGTCACCTTTCCACCTCATAATGGGAATGTTTACATTCCATATGAAAAGGTTAGTAAGCTTGAATATGTTCTTCAAGAGCTCTTGCAGCTATTTGTTGAATTGTCATGCATGTTCCATTTCTTTCTAGTTGTTCTCCAGCTTGGAAAACATTGTAATTTTTTTAGAAAAGGCAGTTATTTCACCCAACCAGTTAATGGGTTTGTTTGACCAGCTTCTTTACTGGTTAGAGTAGGTAGGGTAGTTTTATTTCAATGCAGCTTTCTTTTCCCTAAGTGTTGTTTTTGCACAGTTAGATAGTTTTCATTTTGCATGGTTGGGTTTTCAATAAATTTCAATGGTGTCTCTTGTTGTTCTAATGAATTACAGCATGCAAAATGTTGTTTTCAAGTGGTGTTGGTTTCTGAGTGACTGTGTCCAATAGATAAGCTTAGGAAGCTGGTCTCATGTTTAGCAGGAAAACATATAGCAAATGTCGCTAGAAATGTTACCTAATTTTTAACTTTCAGCTGAAATCAGGTAACCTAGTGTTTGTTCTTTACATGTTCTTTAAACATGTAAAGATAAACCATAAAACTGCTAGTTTCAATATGCATGAAGGAGTGATTTTCAAAGTAAATCAAATTACATTTTGTCATTTCAATGGTGCATTACAACAAACGAGAAAGAGAATCATGTATTCAAATGTAATTTCTTTTATTGATAATCATTAAGGTACATGTCCCTCACAAGCCAAGGGACTAACTCTCTTATTCAATGAACCTATGAAGCAATTCATACATGAATGAGTAGAAAAAGGAAAATGTGCATATAAGAATGGAACCAGCCATTGCCTAAGAATGACTGGTTACAGGTTGCCCGATTGCTCTCTGCTACTGCCTCGAGCTACTTGTGTCCTCCCCACTCCGTAGTGCTCCTCATCCCTGCATCTGAAGAAAACATGATGTTAGAGCGAAGCTCTAAGCAATGAAAGATTAAATCCTTACATACACACCTACCTATGCATGTATAAACTGATCCATAAGTGCATTAAACAAAAAACATCTGACATGCATTTATTTTCTAACTGTTTGCTTCATGTGCAGATTTAGGACAAGTTTGGTTATTGTTCCATTATCAAATTAAATGATAGCATGTGGGTTAAATGTGGCTCCCACAAGGGTAGAGCTCAGCATGCTTTGAAAGAAAAGGAAATTGAGCAACTTGATCAAAGATTTATCTGTTATCAATGCATTAAATCAATATGGAATCACACTAGTTGATCAACTTTCATTATCAGTTCAAAAGATGCATCAAGTTCAATTATGCATCTATTAAATAATGAGGAAGCATTTCAAGTTGTTGTCAAGCCCCTCTCACCGTAAACCTATGGGGCAGTCACACATCACATAGGAAGGTGAGTTGTTAGGTCACCCACATATGTGACATGTGGTTGTCCAATAAAGTTAAAGTGGGGAGACAGTTGTGTATCACACATGAGAAAAAAGGAAACAAATGTAATGGAATCAGACAACAGATTCATGTAGGACAGCAAGCATTACAATGGTCTCATGGAAGGACAACAATCATAAATGCATGCCACATGTCAATGTAAGGACAACATTAGTGGATATGCTCATAACATTTCATGCAGGCGTTTTGGTCATCATAAATGATCCAACCTGGATCAAGATTGCTTGCAAGGGATGACAATGGACAAGTACATAATGATAAGGTTTCATGCCAAAGAAAGAAACATGACAGAGGGCAACTAAAGATTGTTGGCCCATTGAAAGTGATATAAGGACTTTTCCTGTCACAGTGTGACAATCTTGTGAGGATAGGGCTTGTGAATGATGATAGCCTAGATGCCATTGAAATAAAATATGACAGTAAGAGGCAAGTTCAACAAGCATGAGCATTTTCAATGTCATGAGAGTTCATATTATTGACAATGGATCATCCTATATAAAGGAAATCTGCGAAGCACTGGCTTAACCAAATCTGAATTTATTGGATGGCATAGGGTTGTAAATGGCTGCAACCTGCTTTCAACACTACATATTGCTTGGAGAGCACCCATTTGGTATATATGTGGTAGATCACTATCCTTAAAGGAAAAACTACACAATCATGTGTAAAAATACAGACTTGTGATGCAAGAAAAGATAGTCACCTTGGTGCCAGCAAAAATACAGTCAATGGTAGTGATAAAAGACCTTCAATGGACAGTATGACAGTCCTACAAGGGTAGTGCCTAGAAAGAAAGACAATATTCCATGAGTACAATCGACAAACTAAAAATCAATGACTGGTCAAGTAAGTGAAGAGCCTTGCATCTGAAGTAATCTCTTTTGGTTCATAAATTATATTTTCAGCACATTCTCAAGACTTTGTTTGATGAGAACGAAGAGACAATCCTTAAATCCCAATGGAATACATTGGTTTATGCTTATTATCTATCTTCAAGTTTTGAAAGGAGTAAAGTTGTTGATGTGCAATGGATTCTCAACAAGGTAGCCTTATCACTAGGAGATCAGAACTTTCAACTTCAAGAGTGATCAACAATACAACACTTTCCCATCATCCCTGGTGTCTTCAATTACTATTCTCTTAAATATACAGTCCTTGTGAAAGAATAATGAACAAGAACAATCAGGGACTTAATTATATCTCAAAGGAACAACACCAAGCTGGAAATCATTTTGTGCTTTTGTTGATAATTTAATGATATTTCAGGATCAAAAGATAGTCACCATGAGTTTTAAAAGTAGCATCACATATAATCTTTGCATGGGAAGTGAAAATGGTAGTCATGGTTTGAAGGACAGTCTTTTGATGGCTGAGCAAATGAGGCATTCACATATAAGAATGTGTCACAATGCCAGTGCAAATAAAAAAAAAAAGTGGCAATACTACAAATAATGGACCTTTGTCTTCCAACAAATACCAAAGTCCTAATTTTCTATCATTATTATTGGCAGTTGAAGGATCAAACATGGAGCCACCACAGAATGCTTGGTATACTGAATCAGTTGGTCTACAATCTAATCATTCCACGGTGAATGAACTGGAGAGGTAGAGCTCAATCAAAATACAAAGACTAATATGATAGAAGTTTTAAAATGCACAGTGAGCTTGAAATGGCATCATTTCTACAGTGAAGAAATTCAAGCATAAACCCTCATGGCCATGAGGAACCAAAAAAAGAAAAGGTGGTTTTCATTAAGGAATGGAAAGGATATACAAAGCCTGTGAATTATACTCATACTGTGCAATGGCAGTGATCATTTTACAAACTAGTTCTTATTTGCAGGGCAGCATTTTATTGTGGAACAAAGGACAAAGATAGCTCTTGTTTCAACTTCAATCTCTCATGGATCTCATTCATATTATAATCTTACACAATCATGCCATGGTGAAGGTGATTATCATTGTGAAATAATGGGTTGAATGCAAGCATGGTCGCGGCCATGGAAAATGTTTAGAAAATCATTCTACAAAAGTATATTAAAAACCCTAGTTCCTCTTCATGGCCGCATCCATCAATACAAGGGCTTTTCTTTTGTCACATAGAAGCTAAAAGGCCTTTAGAAAGGCAAGCAATTTTCTACAGAAGAATGCGTAAAAATAACAAAAGAGTGTTGAATATAAAAATACATTCATCATAGAGCTCATTCGAGCATTCTTTTCCTTCAATAATGAACAGAAGATGCATGGAAATAACAAGGGCGGGCTTACCACGAGCTCTTTATTGTGCATGTTTTGCACACACACCCCGCCATAGGCAGGGACCCCCTTTTTTTTGCTCCTGATAGGCTACTTTGCTCCTATTTTGTTTTGTGTGCCCCATTTTCCAAGCCCAAATTGGTCATGTGTCTTCAAACGATCAAATTCCCCTAACCAAATTCACCTACTTAGGGTATTCAAATCCGAGGAGAAATAAAGTCCCCCGTCCCTTTTCTGCCCATTGTCTTGTTTCTGCTGACTTGGTCCCTGATTGCTCGATTTGCGTTTTTCTACATTTTTTACTTTGGGGGCAACTTTTTGGTGGATTCAGGATGTGTTTGGATTGCTTAAATGAATTGCCAAAGTTTTGTCAACGTTCTGTTAAGTTTCGGTGGTTCCGGAGCTTCGTCCCTTTTTGGCTATTTTGGAAACATCCGTGGACCCCTACCGGTCCGATTTCCACATTTTTTACTTTGGGGGCAAATTTTTGGTGGATTTGGGATGTGTTTGTGGTGCCTAAATGAACTGCCAAGGTTTTGTCAACGTTCTGTTAAGTTTCGGTGGTTCCGGAGCTTCATCCCTCTTTGGCTATTTTGGAAACATTCGTGGACCCCCATCGCTCCGGTTTCCACATTTTTGACTTTGGGGCCAACTTTTTGGTGGATCTGGGATGTGTTTGTAGTGCCTAAGTGAACTACCAAGGTTTCGTCAACGTTCTGTTAAGTTTCGGTGGTTCCGGAGCTTCGTCCCTCTTTAGCTGTTTTGGAAATATTTGTGGACCCCTGTCAGTCTGGTTTCCACATTTTTGACTTTGGGGCCAACTTTTTGGTGGATCTGGGATGTCTTTGTGGTGCTTAAGTGAACTGCTAAAGTTTCGTCAACGTTCCGTTAAGTTTCGGTGGTTCCGGAGCTTTGTCCCCCTTTGGCTGTTTTGGAACATCCGTGGAGCCCCAGCGGCCCGGATTAATGTTTATGATCCAAATGAGCTCCAAATATGAATATTATGATCTTTTGATGATGCATGGATGGATCTAACAAGGATTTTGCAAGATTTGACTAACGTTTTTTTTAATTTGTGTATGAAAGCACTTACGACACTTCATGTATGCAAGATTCAAGGAGCCTATTGCAGGTCCATCAGGAGACCCATCAAGAAAGTTGAACAAGGAATACGCATAGCTCCTCTCACCATTCATTTCATGATCGCCTCTCCCGCTAGCACCCACCAATAGGGTCGGCGTTAGAAGAAGGCTTGTGCCAAGAAAGTCTAAGACAAAAATGCAAGGGGGTGGCCTTGAAGAAAGCATAAGGCAGTTGTCTGCTCGAATCAAGAGTGACCAATCCATTGATGCCAATCGTCGGCGGGCTCGTCTGATCCAAGGAAGAACACTGCAAACACATCATGTAAGAAAACAACTTTCAAACAGTTTTAGCTACAGTAAAAAGGCAATCAGCGAAATGACGAAACTGCTACAGCACCTGGGCACTATATGACAAAACAAGGAAAAGACAAAGATGTATTTTAAAATTGTTAAATATTGTGGGGTAGGTGAAACCCTAATATAATTGAATCTGGGCCATTCGATGTAATTTAATCCTATCCATTCATTTGGGCTTTGGAAAACTATAAATAGGGGCTTGCCCCTCATTTGTAGGGATTGGAGAACTGGTGTAAAAAGCATTTGTACCAATAGAAGACAGCATTGCATAATTTTATGGATGTTCTCTTTGATTTTGCTCATCTTGCATGCATGGTTCTACCTTCCATGTTATTTTAAGTGTTAGTTTCTTGAATGGAAGTGATAATGGAAATTGTTGTTATGGTATTTGATGAACTTTCAGCCCATGCTTTTAGCACTTGTTGATGACAAACTGCTATGTAAAGTTAGCCTAGGCTTTTTGATTTCAATGTTGCAACTTAGTTTAATCGCATGTGCATGATGTGCATATGCAACTTGAAAATCTGCAGTCCTTAAAAGATCGCACTGGTTTTGTGCAATTGTAGGTTTCTCTTGGCCAAGGAAAACCCAGTTTAGGGAGTTTGTCTACTGTAGCAACCTCCATGATCATTGTTCATTTGTAGTTTCAGATCCAGGAACCTTCTCTCTTCCCTGCCCTTTTTTCTTTTTTTAATAAGTACCTTAGGAAAGATTCATTGCACATTGTAAAGCTAAATCCAATGATAAAATGGAGTTCAAGACTGCTGTTTGAACCTACAGCAAACGCACAACTTTTCCATCTTAGGAACTCCATTTCAAGACCCAACTTCTCATGTTTTGTAACTCATCTGTAAGTCTGCCTTGTGATTCCAACAAATCACATCAAACAACTAAGATATTCCAAGCACTGTCAAGACCTGACATTAAAGACCTTGGGATAGTGTTCTGTAATTTGATTGTGGAAGATTGTCTTTCAAGAGAGGTAGTGCACCTACGCACTGCCTGGGTTGAGAAGTGCATAAAAAACACATCAACACTCTTCTTTGGCATTTTGCTCGATAATCTATTGAAGACCAATCAAAATCTCCATTTCCAGCGCGTGCAAGTGAAACCCCATGGCGGCAGCATCATTTTTCCAGAATGATTGATGGAGAAAATGATAGTGTTTTTGGCATTCTTTTACCTTTTGATGATTAGGGTTTGACCCCCGTTTGATGCCGATGGGATTTTTATCCCATTTATTAACAAAAATCAAACATGTGTTAATGAGGGTGGCTAAATCATATGTTATTGCATTAGGCATTTTATGCCTTGGGGTTTTTCCCTTCTTTTCAAAAATGTTGCTAAGTGTTTCAAGGAACCTATGGAGTGTGCTAAATCAGGTCATGCCTTTGACCTTTTGATTATGATTCCTTAGTGTGACTTGGAATATCCTTTCCAAGGAGTTTGGAGGTCGACCATATTGGCCAAGCTGCTTGGAGCTTAGTGATTACTTTGCAAACATGTGTTGAGTTAGTTTAGGATACACACATGGACAATACACATGTTTGCAAAGGCATCACTAAGCTCCAAACAGCTTGGCCAATATGGCTGACCCCAAACTCCTTGGAAAGGATATTCCAAGTCACAAGCCACTAAGGCATCATAATCAAAAGGTCAAAGACATGACCTGATTTGGCACACTCCATAGGTTGCCTGAAACACTTAGCAATATTTTTGAAAAGAAGGGAAAAATCCCAAGGCATAAAATGCCTAATGCAATAACATATGATTCAGCCCCCCTCATTAACACATGTTTGATTTTTGTTAATAAATGGGATAAAAATAACATCGGCATCAAACGAGGGTCAAACCCCAATCATCAAAAGGTAAAAGAATGTGAAAAACACTATCATTTTCTCCATCGATCATTCTGGAAAAATGATGTTGCCGCCATGGGTTTCACTTGCATGCACTAGAAATGGAGATTTTGACTGGTCTTCAACAGATTATCGAGCAAAATGCCAAAGAAGAGCTCGTGGTAAGCCCGCCCTTCTTATTTCCATGCATCTTTTGTTCATTATTGAAGGAAAAGAATGCTCGAATGAGCTCTATGATGAATGTATTTTTGTATTCAACACTCTTCTGTTATTTTTACGCATTCTTCTGTAGAAAATTGCTTGCCTTCCTAAAGGCCTTTCAACTTCTATGTGACAAAAGAAAATCCCTTGTATTGATGGTTGTGGTCATGAAAAGGAACTAGGGTTTTTAATATACTTTTGTAGAATGATTTTCTAAACATTTGCCATGGCCGCAACCATACTTGCATTCAACCCATTATTTCACAGTGATAATCACCTTCACCATGGCATGATTGTGTAAGATTATAATATGAATGAGATCCATGAGAGAGTGAAGTTGAAACAAGAGCTATCTTCCTCCTTTGTTCCACAATAAAATGTTGCCCTGCAAATAAGAACTGGTTTGTAAAATGTGTTAATTTAATGATCAGATTCGCAATGCACAGAAATTTAATTCAAAATCAAACACAATAACCCAGCATGTACCCTGGGAAAACCCTCCTCTTGAGGGAGAAAAACCCAGCAACAATATATCACTTATATATTGAATCACAACAAGAATATCTCCTTTATAATGAGGCCAAGAATAGCATCACAATCAGATGCAAATACAGAAACTATGTGATGCAATCTACTGATAATGATCTCAGCCTTCTACACAAAAGTCGATCTGCACTTGAATGATAAACTGATTCTCACACAGCAATATAACAATGATGATCTCAGACTTTGATAACATATTAACTAATCTGCTCTGCTCCTTACTCTTATTCGCACCTTAGACTAGTGAATGGACAATGTAAATTGGATGATCAATGGTGAAAAAATGAAGTCATATATATATCAAATGATGGAAAAGACGCAACTCTTCAAAACCAAAGTCGGCTGCAATATAGATAACAAAACATATAATAGCAAGAGGTCGGCCTCTGTTAGAAATACGTGCCTCTTCATAAGTCTGAAGTCGGCCTCCAATGATAATCAAAGATGCCTTTTCATTTGGACGCAACCAATAGGGAAAAGGTTGGAACACATAGGAACTCATGCCATTTAAATAAGGCACACCTCTTCATAAATAGAAGACTTTATAAATTAAATAGCTTGAGCTATTATTTAATTTATTCAATCAAGGATAATCAACAAGTTGGAAGAATATGACTGAAGTTGTAACATCAACACTCCCTCTCAACTAGGGAGGATACTTCCAGCTGCACAAGAAAAATCACCTCATCGTGATGTCTATCACTATGGCTACAACCATAAGTGAAAAGAAGAAAATCACCTCATTGTGATATTAGATATCGCCTCAACACGATATCAACCATAATGGCTACAACCATACTATGGTGTGTACAAGTGTTCATCACTTGTGTGATGTTGTCACCTCAACATGACTTTCACCATGGCTCTCCCAAAGGGTGAAACACAAGTACAAAAATATGTCATGGAGTCACACACATGACATCCACCATGACTCTCTCAGAGGGTGGAAACAAGGGCTTTCACCTCAAATCTCAAAGAGAAATGCATTAACAAGGGCCTGCACCTCAAATTCCTCCGTCTCAGAGGAAAATGCATTAACAAGGGATTTCACCTCGAACTTCTCTCACAGAGAAGAACTCATTAAACAGGCTCACTGATACTGAGACTCTTTCTCAGTCAAGGTTGGATTCTCCACCATACCAAGCTTATCTCGAAAGTACACAAACTTTATCCTGGAGAGAGGCTTGGTGAGAATTTCTATCGTCTGCTCATCAGTGCTGATATACCTCAATTGTATAGCCTTCTGCAATACCCTATCTCTAATATAGTGGTACTTGATCTCAACATGCTTGGTTTTGTCATGAAACACAGGATTGACAGAAAGTTTCACGCAACTCTAATTATCACAATGAATGATAGTAGGCTCCATTAATTGTCCAAACAATCCTGCAAGGAGCTTACGAAGCCACACTGCTTCCCGAGCTGCCATACAAGCTGCAATATACTCTCCCTCTGTTGTACTCAATGCTACAGATGACTGCTTCCTGCTACACCAGGATATCATAGCATAACTCAAACTGAAGAATATCTCAATCCATATCCAACTGTGCCACGCAAGTATCTCAGGATATGCTTTGCTGCAACAAGATTACCATATTCTTCAGGCTCAACAGGCTCCCTTTGAATCTTCAAGCACTTGCATCAACCTTTTGACCTCTTCGTCCAAGATTGCCTACAACACTTTGACTTAGATAAATGTTTTCCAGCACACATCTCTGGTACTGTAGAGAGTTCAGGACAGTCCTCCTCGACCTCATCCCAAATCTTACTATTCTAAATAGGTTTGCGGAGCTACCAATGATAAATCCATATGACAGTCTTGAGCAATTCTGATCTCAACAACTGAAAGGATCTTCTAAGGATTTAGCACCTAGTTGTGCAATACTGTAATCTTCACTTCTTCTCAGTGAGTTACAAAACTCCCTCTTGACCCCTGCTTCAAAGATTGCAAGGAAGACTTCTAGAAGTGAACTCCCTCTAGCCACCAACTCAGTCCCATGGCTGCAAGATGTGACTTCATTCTTGATCATTTCTTTGGTCGGCATGACTTCCTCATGAGATGCCTCAAGCTTTTCATCACTAAGCAATCTCTCAACACCTTCTGCTCTTAGATCTGTCCTGAAAGCATTTTAGAGAGAGATTACTAACTGTTTATAACTATCCAAAGAAATATCAAGGCTAGAATCATACAAAGTTTACTATCTTAGGTTATAGCATAAATACATAAGAATTTATGAACAATATTGAAACGTGAATAAGTAAATCAACCTATAAAAGAAATATATCAAAGAATCATAATGAAGGAATAAAGAAACTTTTCTTTATTGAATTTTGATATAACTCTTTCTTCCAACTTTTACTCCTCTCGAGAGTGCTAACCTCAGCACAACAAAAGACAATCTGAACAGCTGCAAATTTCTTGAATGCATTATAAAGTTAGCAAGTAGAACCAACTCTCTCCAAGAGTCAAGGCTCTAACACAGTTCATGCATTAGAGAATGATATCGATGTGATCAACCTATCACAATGAAAATGCAATTCTATTTTTCATCTCAAAGTCACACTCAGAGATCTACATAAATAGCATGAAACAACTCGCAATGAATAATTTGAAATCTTCAAAGGATCTTTATGCTAGAGAGCACAATTCAAGAGAAATAACAATCTCTCTATATTAATCACACAAAATCCAAATAAATGAAATAACTCAGCAAACAAAGAATACTTATCTCTTGATGGATGCAAATACTGGACACATTGCTCATGCGCACAGATCAGCACACAACCTTCACGGCTTGAACACAGGCCCATGACTTTGAATAGAAATTCCCTAGAATCCTTCTGAGGGGAGATCTCATCCACATCCGCAAATGAAGCGTGTTGATTAGGCCTGGTTGGGAAATCCTTTGCATAGTGACCAAACTTGTCACAACGAAAACATTGGACTTTAGAGAGGTCCCACTTCTTCTTGAATGCGAGAGCACCATCAGCTCCTTTATCTCTATTCCTCTTGAAATATCCTTTCTTTCCATCTTTCCCTTTCTTCTTCGAGGATTGAGTGGAAAGAACATGAATGTCTTCATATGTAGGGCTTCGACCAATACCTCTTGCAGCCAACCTAGACTCTTCTTGAATGCAATCCTCCCTCAAACGATCAAACTTGGGAAGTTTAGATCTTGCGTTGATTCCTCGAATGGACTCCCAAGATGAAGGGAGACCATTGAGGGCAAGCATGGTCAAATCCTTGTCATCAACAAAATGACCAATGGTAGAGACTTGATCTCTCAATTCGGAAATCTTCATGAAGTAAGCAATGATAGATTCTCCTTTCGCCATCTTCATATGATGGAGTTCTTGCTTCAGTGCAAGTGTACAGCTTGTGTTGTTGATTTTGTACATCTTCTCCAAGGTTTTAAACATCTCCCTTGTCGTCTTCAACTTGGAGACAATAGGAACAATATGATCCTTCACGGAATCAACTAACATCTTCTTCGCCTTAGTATCTTTCTTCTTCCATTTAACTTTCTCTTCCTCATCCGTAGGCTCGAGGACTTTTCTCTCCATGAACTTCGCCAATTCGTTTTCCTCCAAGGTGAGCATAATTCTGAATCTCCAAGATGTGAAGTTTGTTGCTCCCTCAAGTTTGTCCTCGATCTTGAGACCGTTCACCATCTTGATGAAGAGATAGAAGTAATCAACGATGAGAAAGAGAATAAGAAGTATCGTTGTAATACAGAATCTGATCAAGATCTTCTTCAAACCCGCTCTGATACCATGTTAATTTAATGATCAGATTTGCAATGCACAGAAATTTAATTCAAAATCAGACACAATAACACATGTACCCTGGGAAAACCCTCCTCTTGAGGGAGAAAAACCCAACAACAATATATCACTTATATATTGAATCACAACAAGAATATCTCCTTTACAATGAGGCCAAGAATAGCAAAACAATCAGATGCAAATATAGAAACTATGTGATGCAATCTGCTGATAATGATCTCATCCTTCTACACAAAAGTCGATCTGCACTTGAATGATAAACA
This sequence comes from Sequoia sempervirens, assembly GCA_007258455.2. Classification (NCBI taxonomy): domain Eukaryota; kingdom Viridiplantae; phylum Streptophyta; class Pinopsida; order Cupressales; family Cupressaceae; genus Sequoia; species Sequoia sempervirens. The sequence continues at coordinate 356,021,729 of VDFB02373365.1, forward strand.
GATTCTCACACAGCAATATAACAATGATGATCTCAGACTTTGATAACAGATCGACTAATCTGCTTTGCTCCTTACTCTTATTCGCACCTTAGACTAGTGAATGGACAATGTAAATTGGATGATCAATGGTGAACAAATGAAGTCATATATATATCAAATGATAGAAGAGACGCAACTCTTCAAAACCAAAGTCTGCTGCAATATAGATAACAAAACATATAATAGCAAGAGGTCGGCCTCTGTTAGAAATACGTGCCTCTTCATAAGTCTTAAGTCGGCCTCCAATGATAATCAAAGATTCCTTTTCATTTGGATGCAACCAATAGGGAAAAGGTCGACACACATAGGAACTCGTGCTATTTAAATAAGGCGCACCTCTTCATAAATAGAAGACTTTATAAATTAAATAGCTTGATCTATTATTTAATTTATTCAATCAAGGATAATCAACAAGCTGGAAGAATACGACTGAAGCTGTAACATCAACAAAATGATCACTACCATTGCATAGTATGGGTATAATTCACAAGCTCTGTGTATCCTTTCCATTCCTTAATGAAAACCACCTTTTCTTTTTTTGGTTCCTCATGGCCATGGGGGTTTATGCTTGAATTTCTTCACTATAGAAATGATGCCATTTCGAGCTCGCTATGCATTTTAAAACTTCTATCATATTAGTCTTTGTATTTTGATTGAGCCCTACCTCTCCAGTTCATTCACCGTGGAATGATTAGATTGTAAACCACCTGATTCAATATAACAAGCGTTCTATGGTGGCTCCATGTTTGATCCTTCAATTGCCAATACTGATAGAAAATTAGGACTTTGGTATTTGTTGGAAGACAAAGGTACATTACCTGTAGCATTGCCACTTCTTTTTTTTTGCATTGGCATTGTGACACATTCTTATATGTGAATGCCTCATTTGCTCAACCATCAAAAGACTATCCTTCAAACCATGACTGCCATTTTTGCTTCCCATGCAAAGATTATATTTGATGCTACTTTTAAAACCCATGGTGACTATCTTTTGATCCTAGAATATCAGTAAATTATCAACAAAAGCACAAAATGATCTCCAGCTTGGTGTTGTTCCTTTGAGATATAATTAAGTCCCTGACTGTTCTTGTTCATTATTCTTTCACAAGGACTGTATATTTAATAGAATAGTAATTGAAGACACCAAGGATGATGGGAAAGCGTTGTATTGTTGATCACTCTTGAAATTGAAAGTTTTGATCTCCTAGTGATAAGGCTACCTTGTTGAGAATCCATTGCACATCAACAACTTTACTCCTTTCAAAACTTGAAGATACATAATCAGCATAAACCAATGTATTCCATTGGGATTTAAGGATTGTCTCTTCGTTCTCATCAAACAAAGTCTTGAGAATGTGCTGAAAATATAATTTATGAACCAAAAGAGATTACATCAAATGCAAGGCTCTTCACTTACCTGACCAGTCATTGATTTTTAGTTTGTTGATTGTACTCGTGGAATATTGGCTTTCTTTCTAGGCACTACCCTTGTAGGACTGTCATATTGTCCATTGAAGGTCTTTTATCACTACCATTGACTGTATTTTTGTTGGCACCAAGGTGACTGTCTTTTCTTGCATCACAGGTCTATATTTTTACACATGACTGTGTAGTTTTTTCTTTTAGGATAGTGATCTACCACATATATACCAAATGGGTGCTCTTCAAGCAATATGTAGTGTTGAAAGCAGGTTGCAGCCATTTACAACCCTATGCCATCCAATAAACTCATATTTGGTTAAGCCAGTGCTTCACAAATTTCCTTTATATAGGTTGATCCACTATCAATAACATGAACTCTCATGACACTGAAAATGCTCATGCTTGTTGAACTTGCCTCTTACTGTCATATTTGCTTTCAATGGCATCTAGGCTATCATCATTCACAGGCCCTATCCACACAAGATTGTCACATTGTGATAGGAAAAGTCCTTATATCACTTTCAATGGGCCAACAATCTTTAGTTGCCCTCTGTCATGTTTCTTTCTTTGGCATGAAACCTTATCATTATGTACTTTTCCATTGTCATCCCTTGCATGCAATCTTGATCCAAGTTGGATCATTTATAATGACCAAAACCCCTGCATGAAAGGTTATGAGCATATTCACTAATGTTGTCCTTACATGCATTTATGATTGTTGTCCTTCCAAGAGACCATTGTAATGCTTGTTGTCCTACATGAATCTATTGTTTGATTCCATTACATTTGTTTCCTTTTTTCTCATGTGTGATACACAACTGTCTCCCCTCTTTAACTTTATTGGATAGCCACATGTCACATATGTGAGTGACCTAACAGCTCACCTTCCTATGTGATGTGCAACTGCCCCATAAGTTTACGGTGAGAGGAGCTTGACAACAACTTGAAATACTTCCTCATTATTTAATAGATGCATAATTGAACTTGATGCATCTTTTGAACCTGATAATGAAAGTTGATCAACTAATGTGATTCCATATTGATTTAATGCATTGATAACAGATAAATCTTTGATCAAGTTGCTCAATTTCCTTTTCTTTCAAAGCATGTTGAGCTCTACCCTTGTGGGAGCCACATTTAACCCACATGCTATCATTTAATCTGATAATGGAACAATAACCAAACTTGTCCTAAATCTACACATGAAGCAAACAATTAGAAAATAAATGTATGTCGGATGTTTTTTGTTTAATGCACTTATGGATCAATTTATACATGCATAGGTAGGTGTGCATGTAAGGATTGAATCTTTCATTGCTTAGAGCTTCGCTCTAACATCATGTTTTCTTCAAATGCAAGGGTGAGGAGCACTATGAAGCGGGGAGAACACAAGCAGCTCGAGGTAGCAGCAGAGAACAGTCGGGCAACCTGTAACCAGTCATTCTCAAGCAATGGTTGTTTCCATTCTTATATGCACATTTTCCTTTTTCTACTCATTCATGTATGAATTACTTCATAGGTTCATTGAATAAGAGAGTTATTCCCTTGGCTTGTGAGGGACATGTACCTTAATGATTATCAATAAAAGAAATTACATTTGAATACATGATTCTCTTTCTCATTTGTTGTAATGCACCAATGAAATGACAAAATGTAATCTGATTTACTTTGACAATCACTCCATGCATATTGAAACTAGCAGTTTTATGGTTTATCTTTAAATGTTTAAACAGCATGAAAAGAGCAAACACTAAGTTACCTGATTTCAGCTGAAAGCTAAAAATCAAGTAACAATTACAACAATTGCAAATGAGACTTCAAACTGACCCTATTCATTTGGTTTTAAAATATGTTTTTAATCTTTTTATCAAGTGAGGAAGTGGGTTGCGAGGGGTAAGAAGGTGATTAGTTTAACAAAATATCCTTAAGAATAAATGTATCATCTAGGACTTATACTAGCTTTTTATGTGGTGTGGATGAATGGTTTTCTTTTTCCATTTTCATCATATGCCATTTTTGTTCAAACATTGTTACACAATGTTCTTTCTCATCTTAATTGTGAGTCATTCAATTAATGAATTGGCATATTTGAAGATTATACTAACTAAACAACATACATCACTTCACATTTTTTTCAAAGCTTCCATCTTGTTTCAATCGTTGAACCAAAATCATTAAGGACCAAAGTTTCATTTATATTCAAAATAGGAAAAGATTTTGAAACAATGTGATAAGTGCATTTCAATAAAGCAATGCATTTAACCAAGCTAAATCTTGCTTGATCAACATCCAATCAACCCCCCACCACCAAGGCTTATTTATTATAGCCATCAACATTGTTTTCCTTCCATCACAATAAGGTGGAAACACCTTTCTCTCATGGGAAGATTGTTGTTGATCTATCTTCTTTCTCACCCTTAGCATATAATTCAATCCACCTATCATGATTCATTCACCTAGGTGGGATAAGCCTCCTCTACTACCAATCCATCCATATATTTGGGTGGGAATTTATGGCAAAAAATCCTCCATTAAAATAACCCCCATGTGAACTCCCAACAATATCGAATCCTCCTCTAAAGGCATGTGAACTCCTCCCAACACTATCAAATCCTCTTCTAAAGGCATGTGACTAATTCAATCTACCCTTTTTTGCCTAACTATCCTCCTCAAAAGGCATGTAACTAACTAAATCTACTACCAATTAGGCATCAAGAGACTAATTCTAAATCTATCTACCTACCTTCTTTTCCTATCTATCTTCCCTATAAACAATTACTAACAAAATCCACTACCTATTAGGCATCAGAGACTAATTCTATCTACCTACCTTTTTTCCTTATCTATCCTCCCTATAAACAATTACATTTTTCCTCTCCATAGGTTTGAAACTAATTCAATTGTCTTTCCTTTTAGCCTTCGATAAGCATTACTATCCTCTCAATAAACAATCCTCCTCCCTAGAGGCATGAAACTAAATTCAACCTTTTAGCCTTCAATAAACATCCATCTCTATCCTCCCTATAAACAATTCTCCTCTCCAATTATCCTCCCCAAAGGCTTGAAACCAAATCCTCCCTTTAGCATTAAATAAGCATCCTTATAATCCCTGTAAATAATCCTCCTCCCACATAACTAAATAACCATCCTTATAATCCCTATAAATAATCCTCCTCCCACATAACTAATTTAGTCTAGTTTTGACCATTGTATGTACTACTTCCCTATTTTGACCAATTTGAGTAAGAATTAAATACCTACCCAATACTTTACTACAATAAATAAATTATGACATTTTATCAAAATTTAACCTCATTTTTATTGAATCAATCTCACAAGGATCACTAGTCCACTTAATATTCCTTACATCTAAGTGACACTTATAACACTCCTTACAGCTAAGTGACACTTACAAAAATGAAGCATCAAAAAATTTTGAGATCAATCATCCCACTACTACAACTCAAATACTAAACCATGAAATAACATACTACCTTACTACCTATTTTATAGCCCACTACTACTCCACTCATATACTAAACCACAGAATTTTCCCAATGAGCAAGCCAAAGCCACTTTAACTTATTACCTTATTAGAGTTGTGCCTTCATAACCATCCCTTAAAAGCATTCCTTTAGCCCCTCCAAATTTCCTACGACTTCGCATTTCCCCATGACTTTCGGCATTTATTACCAAATTCCCCGTGACTTCATACTAGAACTTTACAACATCTAGGGGAGAGGGCCCTATAGTGGAGCGGGGTCTAATAGTGGGGATAGAAGTAGTCCTTAGTGGGCCCCATAGTGGAGCACCTTAATATCCAATTATAAAACACTTATTATCCATAAAGTACACAAACTAACAAATCATGTGATGCCACATCAGCACACCAATAAAACATGACTTGGTGCACCACTATCGGTCTCACTTTTTTTTTGGGCCTTTTTGGATACCTCAACAAAAAGCATGCTGATGTGGCATCATATTTGATGATGTGACCCTAAAACGAAATATAGAAGCATGTGAATTGAAAAATAAACTATTGTACAAAATTGGGAGTGATTTGAAATTTCCACATAGGATTTTGAGAAACCTGAAGTTAAAGTGCTCCACTATGGGCCCCTCTCCCCTACTAGAATTTGGACTATAATACATTCATAACTTGTCCAATGCATTAAGCACGTGTCTTTAAACCATACAACAAGGCACTTGAATATAACATCATTTTACATACTTTGTATCGAAATGAACTAAGCACTTGAATTTAAACCAAAAGACCTTTTACCCACTTAAGAGAATAAAGAACTTGAGTTTACACCATATGATTTCCTTCATGTTAGATGAATGTGTTGATGAGTTTGTATTCTTTTGGAGATTTATTAAATATTATTCTATTTGTCAATAGTAGTCTAAAGCGTCAGACCAAGCCACAATGACAGGAGACAAACGAACGTTCAGCTACGCACCTGTTAAGCTATGCATTTATACTAATGGTTTATTTCACATGTTTAGCATCACTTCCTCCACTTCTAAAGGTTTTGTCTATGACGATTACCATAAAAAATTAGCTGTATTCTAATGAATAATCAAGATCAACTATGCATTCTCATGAAAATCAAGATCAACTAGAAAAATTATGAAAAGATGCACCAAATCAAGAAAACATAGAAATTATGACTGTGTGTGGAAAATGTTAGTATCAAAATAAGATAACAAAAACACACTAATGCAATATTAAACTAAAAAAAACTAAATAGAATGAAATCAAAAAAATCAAACAGAGCTTCTTTAGAATCGTTCCATTGTCCTCTATCTCCAGTGATTTGCTTGAAACTGTTGCTCTCAAATTGTATAAACAAAGCTTCTCAGAATGGCAACCTGCAAAATGAGTATGCAAAAGGTGAGTACTTCTATATCCTATATGCTGGTGGAGTGAAATGTTGATATACAGATATGCACAGGGGTTGTAGATTATGTACAGGGGCTATGGATTATAAATACTATTGAAACTATGATATAAGGATGATAGGCCATGGATTGCTAATATGCTAAGCTATGTTATACTATGATTCTAAAGGCTATGGCTGTTGAAAAACTGATTGACTATAATTTCCCTGTATGCAAGCTTTTTTTTTTCAAAGACTTGAGAGTCTCTTTTATAAATTTTTACAGGCAAGAACCTGGCTGACAAAGATCAATGGCTATGAAATTCTCTGGTAATTTTGAATGGTGAGAGATGAAGAGGTTAAAAGGAAGATGGAAGATGTTGGGAGGTTGGAAAGAAGAATGAAGGTTTGTTTTCAACCCACGAGAACAACTTTGCTCAAAAACAGAGAAATTTGTTTGATTTTCTGTTTTAAAATTATTTCACGGTTGTTGTAGATAATCCAATATTAAATAAATAAATTTATTTAATTTTATATATTATGTGGGTTTGAAGATTTAAAAGATTTTTGAAATAGTTGATGTGAATGAACATTAAAAGATTTAATTGAATATTTGGAATATTTAATTGCGATGTGACTTTAAAAGAATTAATTAAATATTTAGAATATTTAATTGTAAATAAAATTTAGAAGATTTTTAGAAGAGAAGAATATTTAATCTTTATTTGAATAAAATATTCAAGCCAAGATTATATGATAATTAATATAAATAAATCATAATGTTTATTTAATTAATTAAGAAATAGATAAAAAAAGTGATTAAATAAACTTATTTATTTAATCAAAATGAAAAAATGAACAATATAAATAAATTATTTAGATTTATTTATATACAGATTGAATTCAAATATTTAATTAAATATTAATTACCAGACTATTGTGATGTGACCATTTTTAGGTGTATACAATGACTAATCAAAAGCTTAAACTAAAGATGCACCAAATCAAGAAAATATAGAAATTATGACCAATCGAAATCTTACTCTAAAGATGCACGACATGTTTGTAATTGAAGCCATTAGGCTTTTCTTTGTTCGCACCAAAATAAAAGTTTTAAGTGATTATTTGAACAAACATCTCTTATTACGCCAAAAATAACAATCTTTTATGCCTCAATACCTTGAGAATGTGTGGGGACTAACTTCAATTACTTTTGCAAATAAGCGTAAATGTTCAAATAAGACAACTTTAAAAGCTATAAATCTTGCGGATATGACCTCCCACTATACACTGTTTATGACACAATAATTAGCTAGAAAAACTGCAATCAAATCAATTTGTGGGTACCTATTAAATCTTGCAGGCCCATGTTACGATTAAATACAGTCTTTCCTCACAAGTAATCCAACTAACTACTTTACTTAGATGTTAAAACACAACTTACTAACACGTGTGGGTAAATTCCAGAATCTCATTTCATATGCATTGTAAATTCTCAACTAGGGAAGATGTACCAGTAGCCGCGCATTCGTGCAAAGTGCAAAATAGGTCCGATTTCAAATTATTATTTTTGGGATTCTTTGTAAGCGGGTCACGAACTTAAAAAGAAAAATTTGGCTTCTGGATATTTAAAACGAACTTGTGGAACCCGTAAAGCAAAGGTGCTCAAAAAGGATGTTTTTAAACCTCCGTCCCCTACATCTTTACCACTTCGCCACTACCCGTTCATCGGACAACCAATAAAAACTTACAAAAATTCAAGGTGTTTTCAATAGTTTTCAATGTGTTCTATATTTTTGGTCAACTACACATTCAATAGTGAACATATATTGGTGTAATTTGTAAATTTTTATTGGCATAATTAAAACAATGTAATGACTAAAATATAAACGGTTATTGGGGGGTCAGGTAAACATGGAGTAAACAGCAATTGGATCATGGGCAGCAACTGGCACATTTCCCCTATACAAGCACAACTATATAATTACCTTTTTTCTTGCTAATTTATTGTTAATAATAGGTTGACCTATATAGAAAAAGAAAAACTTCACATTTGGAAGTGCATGGTATAAAATCATAGACACACAAAATACCTACGACTATTTTACATAGGTTCAATAGAAAATTGAAATGTCCAGGTTGAATATACTTTACCATTCCGTGTCTATAAAGACATACACACAAATATACACTCAACACTACATGACATTAATACTGCACAATATGAGCGCATTCGATATCAACTGTTAAAGATGTCGTACCACCACAGTGTATAAATTATCTCTGAACTACAACATAGTTTCCCTGAATCTACACTTACTTACAGGGCTACTATTTCTGATGAATGTCACCATGATTATAAAAGCAAGAAGTATTGTTGGCCATAGCTGTTTGTAGAATGTCCACATCGTAGGTTCTGTTAGATCAACCATGATCTGTCAGTCCAGTTTCTTGACTAGAAAAATATAAAGAATTATCAACAGGCCCAGACAAACACCATGAAAAACCGTGTATACGGTGTACAACTGAGTAGATATTAACATCCTATTCAGCTCGTTCTGCAAACAATTTGCTACAGATAAACAAAAACCTTAAATTTGTCTGCTTATCTCATGGAAGAGACAGCAATGCACAATAAAAACAGGAAAAGCATATGGAAAGCAAACAAATAGCAATAATACCAGGTATTCGCAACAGCCAAACAATTTCTACTTCTGATATTTGCTTGACTTTGGAGAAAATGATCTGCAAAGGAATCAATCATGCTTAGCAGAACCAGTTAAGCTAAAGATCAAAAAGTACACATTCTAAGCAACAAAGCAGTAATGAAACTTATCATAAAGCCACAAGCATACCTTAATTGTTCCTTATGTTTTGATTCTACATATGCATATCTTCCACCCCTATCTGATGACTGAGAGTAGGACCTGGACCGGCTAAACGATATAGATGATTCTTTCTGCCTACAATGAGTATATTTTTCAGTTGTGGGAGACCTGCTTCTGGATGATGAAACTCTTCGACTCAAGGACCTAGAACCAGATGAGTACGAATAGTAGCCCTGTCGTTGCCTACCATCATCATGTGGAGAAACTGATCTGGAAGACAATTAAAACAAAAATTGAAAGAGCCATTCATTAAAAACAGAAACAAATAACAAAGTAGAAAAAGAGGTAGGAAGTTCAACCAATTGCAGAACAAAAGCTATTAGAAAACACATCTAAACCTTGCCTTGAGTAATGCCGCCTCCTTGGGGAAGGAGAACATGAACGAGACGAGGAATGCGATCGGGAGCGAGAGTAGGAAATAGATTGTTCTGCAAGAAAGGTAATGTTACCAAAATTCTTGACAGCACAAGAGATTTATTATTGATCATTATAAGATTCATTTTTATCAATAAAGACAAAATTTGAGCCATACCATAAGATCGTGAGTGATAGCTACCATATCTACTTCTGCATTTACAAAAGCACAAGAGTTACAGCTCCATCAGACCAGAAAAATGCAACCCTCAATAATAAATACCACAAAGAATAATGGTGTCTTGCATCGAAGTTGCCAAATTGATGGTATCACATTGAATTAGTACATAGTTTGTTCTTACCTCTGCCTACTCCGCATTTCATATGGTGTCTTCCTACTCTCTTCTGCAAAGACAACAGCTATTTCTCGCCCATGAAGAATTTGTCTATCCATGTAATATTTTGCATCTGATGCATGAGCAGGATCAAAAAACTGCACAAAGCCAAACCCACGGGGCTCTCTACAGAGCATAAAACAAACAAAAAATCAGAAATAGTGAACTGAAAAATTAATCATGTCTCATATGAGCATCCATGCTGAAAATTGATAACAATGCATACAACATCCAATTGCTGAAAATGATAGCAATGCCTACAATCACTATTGAACACCATATCACCAGATCAGTTACATGATTCAGACTTCAACTTTTGCTTCAACCTTTCTTCTCTTCTGACCCACCTGTATAATCTTCATTCATCAGTCTTCTCTTGAAAATAAATATGAGAAAAGTCTTCTCTACAGACTTGAAGAAGTCACATTGTTAGACAGCCACATAGATTTATTCATGAGGCTTTTTCATCAGCCAACAAATAGGCAAGCACAAACTCACCCATCACTAGTTCAATTGAAAAAAAAAATATGGAGAAGAAATTCAAATTGGAAACTAGCAAATCGCCAGTTGTACATGACTAATGAAGCAGCAAATTTGCAATAGTACTAGCGTTTAAGGACACGGATTCTACTTTTAAGGAATTAAAAATCACAAATAAGTTACAGTTGCATGATTTACAATTAAAGTACATTTGTACTCTCATCCTGTACAGCATGGTTAACAAGCTTGAAATCTTCAGTGCAATTGGAAAGGTGAAAAGTCTTGGAGTTCCTAAGCTTTTAGCAGAAGATTGGTTCAGACACAAATATCTAGCTGATTGATTTAAAATTGCATAATATTTAACAAATGTCACATTATAGTCACATACATATAGTATGTTATATTAATATACACAACTGTCAACATAGTTTATTATTGGAAATACGAAATCATAGAAAGCATGATCTATAAATATATTTTATTCAACTAAAAGTGTCAAAAACTGTTAATTTAAAATCATAGCTTCAGTCGATAAAAAAAAATTCATAATACTAAATAGTATTTATTACCAAACTAACAATGATAGTAAGTCATAAGATGGTTTAAATTTTTAAAATAAATACACATTACTTGTTGCCCCCCTTGAGACTTTGAATGAGGTATGCTAAAGTTACCCTTGAGACTTTGAACATAAATTATAATCCAAAAACCAGGAACAAGTTCAAACACAGCAGGTGTGGGGTCTAAAAGGAGTTCTAAGACCAAAAATACACATTTGCCTTCCTATAAATAATTTCTATGCATAAAGATTGTACTTAAAGTTTGAGTATATTTTTTCAAAACAATAGGTTGAAAGGAAAACATTAGAATTTCTCGAATAACAGATATGCCCAGGGAAGATGGAGTTCAGGTTCAGAAAAAAATGGTTAGTTATGAAGACCGCAAGAATAAATCCATAAAACCCATGGACACTAAAAATTTTCTTATTAATTTTGGCAGATTTGGAGGACTTGAATTGCTGACTAAAGTTTTTATTAAATTAACTTCACAGGTTTTGGAAGCCTTGAATTTCTATTGTCAGAGGCAGTAGACATTACATGTGGAATTCAGATCAGATTTAGAGTTTTCCAGTCCATACTTTTGGTTTTACACTTTTTAGTAAAGCTAGTACTGAACTGAACAAATTTGAACAAAAACAGAGAAAACAGGTCCCAGCCAAACCAAACCAGCTCCAATGGGCCCAAAATTAGTCCTGGTTTGACCAGACCTGGAATCTATAGCATGGAATTATAACTCTAGCAAATCAAAAGGAGAATTTGGCCTTGAAATTTCACTAAACTATAAGGTACGCTTCCAAACTAAATACTTTACTCTAGTTTCTGTCTTTTGCTCTAACTAAATAGGAAAACACAATAAAGCAAAGGCACCGAAAATAAACTTACCCTGTATAGTAGTCTCTGGGTAGATATATATCCTTGATAGGCCCAAACTCTCTAAAAGGTCCACGGAGATCATCTGCCCTGCATGGGAGGCAAACATGTTAAAGCAATTCCAAATTGCCAGATAGACATAAGTTTAACTATAAAGGTATTTTTATCGAGACATACAGATTGAGTGCACAGAAGATACCATAATCCTACCTTGCATAAGGTAAGATGCGCATAGTATATTTGATGATCACAACATACAAATTCTCACAAGATGCAATGACCCTACCATAATCAAGCGACAGACATCTAAATGATATATATTGCATTTCTAAATATCCTTTTTGCTACCATTCTGGAAATATCAGTGTTTCTCCAAGTTTTTGGGACAGAGGGATGGGGTTTCAGAAACGGCAAAAAAAAATCTTAAATTTTGGATATGCAGGAGGACAGTTAATAAAATAATATTAAAAATATTTAGATTGAAAATTTTAAATCTAGTAGCTTAAAGTTAGTGAAAAAGAACATATCCAAGAAATTACAATCCATGATGGCTTTTGGAGCAAAAACATAACCATAGCATATTGTAAGAGTAGATTATATGTCAACTGCTAGAAAATTGATGGATACCTGGAATTCTGCTGCAAACTCCTTGCAATGTTTAACAAACCCAAAGCAAGAAAATTGTGGATTACTTCTGCACTCTGTTAGTCTTACAGTTTAGCACACCATTGCTGAAAACATTTGGAATTCTTCTCTCGTGTTGTTTGTCAGTCATTCATTTGAATCAGATCAACTAGCGGAGTCAAAACACCACTTTCTGTCATCAATAATCTTTCCAAGTATCTTATACGTAGAGCTGGGATTTTCTGCTAAGTGTATGCAAGCTACTTCTCAGCCTGACAAACCTCACTTTGGTAGCATTTCAAGTATTAGCAAGATGGTCTTCTTACTTTCTATTATTTTTTATAATTATAACAGTGCACACTAAGACAAACTATAAATGTACCAATAAGGTAAACTTTTGCTTCAAATTTATAGTCAGACTTCCATGGCCCTTGGCCCACTTGTCATCTTAATTCTCCAGCTCAGCAGTCCATTATTGCCTGCTGCAGATATTGTTATCAGGTACTCAACCATAACATCTATTAGCCCTTTGTGGTTCCAAGCCTTGGTAGATTGCTAAGGAACGAAGCATTAATAAATGACATCAAAAGTTTCTTTTTCCAGACATAAAAGTAATGGCTGCAGGGGACATACTGAAATCCCAGGGAAGTCATGGGGACGTTGGGACAGCAGTCTGTCCCCCCAAAGTCCCCAAAGTGGGTGACACTTGGGAAGAACAACCCAGATCCTCAATAAACAAAACTTGGGAAAGGAGGCAGGGACATTTTACCCCCATCCCCAAAATGCTGCAAAAACTTCTGTGCAGATCAAATTCTAAATAGACTTTCCAACAAATTTACTAACCATACTGTTTATGGCACATACTTCCCTGCAGTTAAATTATTAAATGAGATTGTATTGACACCTTATCTGAGATCATCTTACTGTGGCTTTGTTTTGGATCATGTTTGATGCCTTGGTCATGTAATTTTGCTACGAATTATTCAATCGGATCTATCATGCTTATGGGAAGATTTGGCAACAAAACCATCTTCCATGTAAGCCTTTGTTTGTTGCTTTGGTTGAATTCCTTGCTAAACATTCATGGTAGATTGGTCTATTGAAGCCTAAGTGTAATCAACACAGTTTGCCTTTGTCCGTGCACTTTGTTGACTTGCTACCAGCAGTCACATTTCAATTAAGAGATCCTGCATGTTCAGTGATTGGGTATTGGCTCTATGGGGCAAATGGATAAGGCATAGGTGTGATACAAATTGGGCAGCAGTGGTCATTGATCACCTCTGAATCTAACAGTGCACACTACTCTAGTCACTCCCAACTTCACCCAAAACTCCTGAACGATGGTGGTCGATTGGTCGAATGAGATTTAATTGATGAAGCTCATGCATCCAAAAAAATATTAAGGCTTCAGATGAGCCCTCAGTCTGCTGGTGAAGTTGAATGGTTCTAAATGAGCCCCACCAGGGGTCAAGTCTCACTGAGTGCAAGGCACTGAAACTGTAAGAAATGAGGCTGGGTATTATTCCCTAGGCAACTTTGGCAGAAAAAATACTCCTCAGTCCTTAGCTCTTCGCTGAGGGCTCGGATTGGATAGCTAAAACGATTCTATGGCTTTGATATAAAACCCTCCAACAACAACCAAAAAATGTTATAAGGCAGAAAGTTTTACTTTTACTTTCCTAGGAGCTGCATCAACATGATTTCCAGTTACCAGAACAGGTCAGCACTTGATCAATGGCACACGAGTCTCAAAAGAATTGTGGGAGGGAAGTGCCAAGTAATCACACTACTGCTTGGCACAAAGCAAGAATTAATTAACAAAGGGCCATGATGTCACCATCACTCGTGCACGGTTGATTTAGCCTCAATCCAACAGTTCAGTTACTTTCAAGGCTTGGCAAGAAACATGCTAAAAGAGATTCATGCCATTGGCATGAAGGCAAATCAAGTACTGCTGCATGGAATCTAGTGGCAAGTAATGGTGATCCCAACATATCTGTCATGTGAAATTTTTTGGGAATCTTTGATCTATTCATGGGACGTGAATTCAATGCCGCATACCTCAATCCTGTTTATTATCAGCAAATTAAAAGGACTGCACATTGGGCATCCACCGATCTACCAAAGCTGTAGATCTTTAAGGCAGAGGCTCTTAGCCACTGATTGCAGATGTCATTTAGCAGATGAGTAAAATGCAAGCAACATGTTTGAACAAGCAGGAGAAGACATTGGTAGTTTCTTATTGTTGCAAGGGTTGGCTAGTGATGCAATGCATATTTGGAGGGCACATTGATTTATTTACCCATAAAAGAGGAGATCACTCAACACTATTGACCCCCAATAAAAACTTCAAAAGCTTTAGACAAGGTAAATCCTAGGATTTCAAATGAAAAGCAGCAGAGACTAAAGTTTGACAAAAGCAAATATTCCACTTGCAAGATCAACCATTAAAGCATTGAATTCTATGCAGCTTGAAGCAATAATTCAATCCAATCATTTGGTTAATAACTTAATATTGTGTTGTGTTGCTGATTGGGGAGCAATAGCATTGACTCTTTAGGGCGTGGGGTGTGAACTACTTAGAAACCTTCGTTGGCAATAGAAATCAATGAAGTTAGGTCCATGCTCCCCTGTTCAGCAAAGAATCCAATCCAAAGGAGTGTTCTATATATTGCACAAGGCTTAATGGAGTGTGCTACATAGTCTGTAATGAAATGAATGCAAGGCACTGAAACCGTAAGAAATGAGACTGGGATTATTCCCCAGGCAATTTTGGCAGAATAAATACTCATCAGTTCTTGGCTCTTCGCTGAAGGCTCGTATCGGGAAGCTAAAACAATTCTAAGGCTTTGATATAAATTTAAAACCCTCCAACAACAACCAAAAAAAGTTAGAAGGCAGAAAGTTTTACTTTCCTTGGAGCTGCATCAACATGACTTCCAGCTATCAGGACAGGTCAGCACTTAATCAATGGCACACAAGTCTCAAGAGAATTGTGGGAGGTGTTGATGCGTGTTTTGTGACACACCCAACACTTTAGAATAAAGAAAAAAGAAGAATGCCCAAAGGCAGCTTTATCCTCTCTTGAAAAATTACCTCTTATGCTAAGATTGCTAGAAAGATCATACGGTAATTCCAATGTTCCGGTTTGGGGGATGGACAAGCTCAATGGATGATGTGATATGCTGGTTTCACAAAGGGACCTTGTAATGAGGAACTTACTCAAAGTAGGGAGTTGGATTGATGTAACGTTGAACGCTCTTATGTTTTTGGGATTTTCAGTTTAGGATAAAATAAATAAAAAAAGGATGAGGGTAAAGGAACTAGACTTATGCAGAACTAATCCTATGAACTTCGGAGACAAATGCTGGATAATGGAATTTAAACCAATCTTTGCTTCGCCAAGCACGGCACTACAACTAGACAAAGACGGTGCAATCTTCAAGGGTTTACGAAAGATATCCTATTACACTATATCACCATCAATTCGACCAATGCATATAGATAATAGAACTCAAATTAAGCAATTTTAATGTTCAGACTAACCTTACACATCAAATTGAAAATCATCCAATTGAAAAAGGTATGAACTAATTCCACTTTTCCAACACTATCAATCTTTCATTCATCTAAAATACTTGAAAACAAATTTACTCTATTTTGAAGAAATCAATGAAACCATGCGAGCTCATAGAAATAATAAATGCTCAACTCTGAATCCACTTATTATTTAAACAGCAATATTGCAACAATCTCATCAGTCTCTCCTTGAATAAATGAAATGAATGGGGTTTATATAGGCACCCCAATTACAAAGCAACGGCCAAGATTAAATTTGAAATCAACGGCCAAGATCAATCTTGACAAACCCTAACCCTAAAAGCATAACAAACTCAAAGACACGTGGCACAAGCAGAACACGCCATTTGGAGCATGGCAAATGATGACACCTTGCACTTCATTCGAGCAAGTAGGAATCCAGAATGCAATTCCCTTTGGATCGCTCCCTAGCTGCAAATGCAAGAAATTTGGCTAACACAGAATCAAGTTCCTCCATTGAGATATTCGGCACAGAATCCAGTTGCATTCCAATCACGTCCAAGGTCTCCAGGCACTGAGTAAAAGTTCCTTCCCATCTAGCCTCCTGCTTCTGAAAGTTCTCCATGAAGGTCAAAAGGGAAGACATATCATCAAGCTGATTCTCTGTAATAATTTGCACTTCCTTGAAGTAAATGCTCATCACACTTTTCTTCAATCCTTCTAAATCTAAGCCATTCGTATCATGATGTTCTTGTCCTGTTAACCCTTCAAGAGAAGTAAGGATTTTGAACTGAATTTTCTCCATCGTGCTCCGTATAGCAGCACATTCTTCCTTTATTCCATCATATGTCTTCTTTTTGGCCAACAAGGAATAATACCACCTGCTGAAATCATATGAGGCTCCTTCTTCGACAACACCTTCCTGAATCAATACATGCATGGAAACTTCTTTTAGAACTCTCAAACGAGGTATCACTTTGTCCTGTACATACTGGAAATCTTCCCAATGGTCCTCAACTTGACTCACTTCAGTTATCAGCAGTGCAGATCTGTCATAAGTTTGGGCGCACTTCTCCAAGAATTGCTCCATTTGTTTTGAAATATTGGTAACCCAACTCCTGGTTGCTTGACTCGTAATCCTCATAGCCTCAAGGACATCAACGGACTCCGGAGTAAGAGATGACGGTGGAATAAAGGCTGCATTTTCCTGACGCAAAGGGGCTGTTAGCTGCTGAATGAACTCTATCAGCCTTAGATTTTCTAATTCCAACCTTTCCTTCTTCTCTTCTGTTTTATCAAACTTCTCCCTGATGGCTTTGGAAGTGTCTGCCAACTCATGGAAATCCTGATCTATTGTCGTTGGCCCAATGTCCAATGTTGTAACTTCGTAATCCATAGGAGCAATCTGATCTCTTGGCTTATCAACTTTCGGGACTGCCACCTGCAAGATCCTGGATCCTGTATCGTTCCTGGTAATCTGAGAATATTTCTTAGGCCTCTTTGGCGTTTTAGCCTTGCCAATCCTTTCTAGGAAGTCCTGTATGCTCTCAACTGGTTGAACCTCATCCAGTGGTCTGGACTTCTTCTTCAAACTTTCAGTTAGCCAATCCGGGATTGTGGATAATTCCATTCCATCTTCTAACTGAACATCATCATTAATCCCTTTAAGAGCAGAAATTACCTCATCTCCTAGTTCTTCATTGTCCTCAAGGATCTCAGTATCTCCTGCACCTTCAATCATCAAAGTATCATTTCCTTCCAAACACTCCGTGGAGGCTTGATTTTGGAAAGAATCTACCTGTTCTAACTCTTGAAACTGAATTTCTTGCTCATAGCTTGGCTCGATATCAACAATGGATACATTTTCGATTACTCCAATTGACAAAGTCCTTGAAGATGAGGGATTTTCAGTCACCTTTTGCTTCTTACTCTCCAATTCCTCATTAGCTGACTCCTTTTCCCCTAGTTGAAGGTTTCCACTTACTACCTTCCTCTTGCTAGGATATGAAGATTCATCAGGATTTTCGCCAATTGCTTCCTCTTGGCCATCCTTATTGTCCAATGTGGCGTAAGAGAAATTCCTTCCTTCCTCAACTTGCTGATCTGACCATCGACCCATTCCCTTGAGTAAGCAAAAATGTCCATCAATGTGTTCAAATTAGCCATCTCAGGTTGTGTCCAGTTAGGCAATAAAATAGGCTTATCTTTTTCTTGTTCAAACTGAGGGTGAATGTAGTCCCTGTTGTCTTTCACTTGGTCAGGTATAGGAAACAAATCGCACCTTTTCACAAGTTCAACTGGAATTCTTGACCAAGCCTTCTTCCTTACTCCATACTCGTCCATCAGGTTAGACCAGTAATCTTCGATCTGCATAACATGAAGGGACTTCTTCCCACGCATTCTCAGGTATGGGTCATAATCGGACCTTGGATTATAGGTGCTGAATTTGTAAAATTGCAACTCTACCCCTGCTGTTTTGGCTGATTGTAACGAAGGACAGACTTCTAGCATTTTTCCAATTGCAACCGGAAAATCCACTCCTTGTTTGTTCTTCTTCGCCTGAATGGAGTCTACACATGCTAGTTGCCTTGCTACCTCAAGCATAACAATTTTGTCTGTTGGGTATCGAGGAAGTCTGTACGGAGCATCAGAGAATCCATGAATTCTTATATAAGTAAATGTCGGAAACTGGATAAACCAAGACCCGAACTTGTCAAGCATTGCCATAGCTTCTTTAGATAGCCTTCTCTGCACTGTTCCTTGAAGAACTCGCGTGATATACATAAGGAAAGCGTCATTTGTTATTTTGAAGTTGTCCCTGTAATGCAGTTGGAGCTGCGGGTAGCAATCATATGATTTGAGTTGATCTTTCCGAAGTCCCACTTCACCTTTACAAATCAGTCCTCTGTACTTAGTGAATCTTGCCAGAATATAAACCACATAAGAACTCATGTAGAAGGTTTTAGTTTTTTCAAGATTTCTCAACTGGAAATCGATATTATCACTTATCAACTTGGCCCAATTTACAGCCTCCATTCCCAATACGATTTCCTCCACGTATGAAAACATCCATACCTCAAAGAAGGCTCCCTGAGACGTTCCCATAACTCTGTTCAGCATGTGAATCATATCACTGTATTCTATCTTAAAATCTGTGCAAATTAGTCTCTTTGGCAACTTGGAGCGATGTCTTTTGGGTTCTTTAATCCAGTTGGAATTGATGATGTCCATACAGGATTCCTTGGCTTGATCGAACATGGCCTGTGATTCTTGCTGAGTCCTGTTCAACATTTTCCGGCGATGGGGAATACCAAATACTTCCCTGATTGAATCCTCTGTGAAATAGGCCAAGGTGATTCCATTGGGAGTTTTAACTGATCTTGTTTGAGGATTGTACCTTCTGGCGCATTCAACCATTAACTCATTGCACTGAACTGCAGGCGGAAATCCTGCTGCTTGATGGAGTCCAGACTTAACAATATTTGAGGCGATAGGTGTAGGCATTTCGTTTTCTGTGCCAAACATCCTTCTCTTGTGCTGAATCGCATTAAATTGTTCAAAGTTTGTATCTGTCACTTTCTTCCACTTCGAGGATAACTGGGATTCTGGATAGAATTCTTTCAGGACTTCCTTGACTTGAGCTTTTCTGACTCCACCTCCCACGTTCTTTGGAGAAGACATTGCGCCTGTAAGAAACTCGAAGTTAGAGAATTTTTTAATAAATTTGCAAAAAGGCGATTTCTTGGCTGGAGAATTTTTGAAAAATTAATTAAAAATCCAGAACTTGATTAAAGGCTGCATGAAGAATAAATTCTTAAATGAAATCGATTTGCCTTTATTATTCTCAAAGAGCATTCGTGGAATTTTAAATAATCTTTTGGATTTTCTATGGTTTGTACTTGAAGTTTTCTCAAATCTTTAATGAAAAATCCAATTCCCCTTTCAAAATCGCCAAAGGTAACCTGCAGTTGTTTGAAGAAAATCTGGAAATGAAGAGAAAAAATCCAATTCAATGTTCTGGAACTCAAGAAAAATCCACTTGCAGTTGAAAAAAGACGTCTTTTCTTGGGAGAGCTTTGCCTGTGAAGAAAGTCGACTTTGTAAATAATAAAATAATGAGCTCACTAGATTGTCTTTTATAATAAAAACCTTCCCAAATTGTTTTAGGTCGATTTCTTTCTCTCATTGGTTGCATTTTGCTTTAAAAACGAAAAAGCAATCTTATCCTGATCTTTGACTTTTCAAACAAGGCGTCCCTTTTGGCTTGGTGATTAAGTTTTTAAAATAAAACTTAAGTTTTTCTTTTATTTTTGCCTTTAGCAAAATTCGACCTTCAACTGGACTCCTTGACTTTTCAACTGGAATTTTGACTTCTCAAAGTGACTTTGCCTTAGAAAAAATTCGATTCCACCTTGAGAAAATTCGACTTCCAACTGGATTTTTCACTTCCCAACTGGAATTTTCACTTCACTCAATTTCCTAAAGTCCAGTTCAATAATTTTTTATGCCTTAGTCGATTTTTACTTTGTCCAACTGGAATTTTCACTTTGTCCAACTGGATTTTCTTGAAGAATGCGAATTTCCTCAAATAGATGAATTTTACTTGGATTTTCCCTTTGATCAATGGATTTTCGAACTGGATTTTCTAAAGTTTCAACTGGATTTTCTCAAGGGCGTACCTCTTCCAGACTTAGGCGAATTTTGCCATGATCTACTTGCTTTTTAGTTGATTTTTCAGTGATTTTCCCTCAAAGGCGTGATCTTATCCAGTTGATTTTTTGACTTTGCATGCGCTTTTTCCTCGCTTTTCTCATCTTGCATGCGCCTTTCTCTGCTTTGCATGCGCCTTTCTCTGCTTTGCATGCGCTTTTCAGTTGCTTTTCTCATGACTTTTCCGATTTTTGCTTTATTTTTGCCCACTTTTTAGTTCCAAAAATGGAAACTTTTGACTCAAATGCTAATGACACCCTGTACTTTCTAAAAATAGAAACTTACTAAAAATAGAAAAAAGCAAAAAGCAACTTTCTAAAAATAGTAAATTCCAGATTGGGCCAGAAATGCCAAAAACGAAAAAAGCAAAAAAGCAAAAAAGCAGAATCCCTAAAAAATAGGAAGTGTCAGAATTGAGCGAAAGCACAGGCGATCCTCGTCTGCAGGGCCTTCTAAGCACTCCCTTGACGTTTACGTTCAATTTCGGGCTCAAACACCCAACTTGGCTCGGATGATGACTCCAGACCTTGACATGAAATTCCCAGATATCAGAGACTTATGAAATTGCCACTCAACGCTAAACCCTAAGAGCAAACCAGTGAGGGTCCCCATTTGCAATGGGGCGATGTGTGAAAAAGGTCACAACAGGAGGGAAGTGCAAAGTAATCACAATACTGCTTGGCACAAAGCTGTTGATGTTTATGATACAGCTTCAGTTGTATTCTTCCAGCCATCTCCTTACTTCAGTTGATAAATTAAATCATAGCCCAGGGGGCTATTTAATTTATAGAACATCATGAGGCACGATGTTTTATGAAGGTGCCCAGAAGAGGAAGAAGAGAAGTTGCAATGGAGGAAGAAAGACATCAAGGCGAAGAAGTTGTTGGTTGATTCCGTCAAAGACCATATTGTTCCGATTATCTCCAAGTTGAAGACGGCAAGGGATATGTTCAAAACATTGGAGGAGATGTACGAAATCAATAACACAAGCCGGGCACTTGCACTGAAGCAACAACTACACCATGTGAAGATGGCGAAAGGAGAAACAGTGATTGCCTATTTCATGAGGATTTCAGAATTGAGAGATCAGCTCTCTACAATTGGTCATGTGGTTAATGATAAAGACTTGACGATGCTTGCTCTCAATGGTCTTCCATTATCATGGGAGTCCTACATTCAAAGAATTAGTGCAAGATCCAAACTTCCGAAGTTTGATCGCTTGAGGGCTGATTGCATTCAAGAAGAGTCAAGGTTAGTGGCTAGAGGCATTGGTCAAAGTTCATCTAATGAAGATATTCATGTTCTCACCTCCCAAGCTTCGAAGAAGAAAGGAAAAGATGGAAAGAAAGGATCCTTCAAGAGGAATCAAGATAAGGGAAATGATGGTGCTCCCCCCTCCAAGAAAAAGAGACTTGTCCAAGATCCAATGCTTTAGGTGTGATAAGTTTGGCCACTTTGCTAAGCATTGTCCAACTAGACCTAAGCAACAAGCCATCGTTGCAGATGTTGATGATGCTTCTCCCCAGAAGGATACATGTGAATATTTGTTCTACTCGGCATTGTCAAGCAATGTACCTACAGACACCAACACTTGGCTGATCGACAGTGGTGCTTCTCGACACATCACGGGTTTTAAGGAGCACTTATCAAGCTTGGTGGAGAAAGAGTCTTTTGAACAAGTCATTATCAGAGATGATGCTAGCTACTCCATGAAAGGGATTGGAACCTCTACTCTTCATTTGGATTCCGGCATCACACTTCAGCTGAGCAATGTTCTTTATGTTCCAGGAATCAAGCGCAATCTCATTTCAATTTCAGCCCTAGAAGATAAAGGATATCAAGTTGCCTTCTCCAAAGGCAAAGTACTTGTGTGGATGGAGAATTCTAGCTTCAAGGATGCTCAAGTAATTGGAGTTAGACATGAAAGTCTCTACAGGCTTTGTACGCGTCCACTACAGGCATTAGTTCATGATTCTTCAAGCTTATGTGATCTTTGGCATCGAAGATTGGCTCACCTACACTTCTGAGCCTTACCTATCATGGAGAAGATGGTTACAGGTCTTCCTAAGTTCAATCAGGAGCATGAAGGAACTTGCAAAGGTTGTGCATTAGGTAAGAATACAAAAGCTCCTTTCCATAGTAGAGAAAGTAGATCTAAGCATATTTTAGATCTTATTCATTCTAATTTATGTGGACCTAAGTCTATTCCTTCTTCGAGTGGGTTCTTGTATTATGTTCTTTTTATTGATGACCACTCTAGAAAAACTTGGATTTATTTTTTGAAAACTAAAGAGTCTGAGGAAGTGTTAGGAAGGTTTAAGGAGTTCAAAGCCTTGGTAGAGAATCTTTTTGGTAAAAGAATCAAGGCCCTCAGATCTGATAATGGTGGAGAATACACCTCTGGCAGCTTTAGGGATTTTTGTGTTGATGCAGGGATTAAGAGGGAGTTTTGTGTCCCCTATAATCCTCAACAGAATGGTATTGCAGAAAGAAAGAACAGGACGATTGTGGAAGCAGCAAAAGCCATGATCCATGACCAAGATCTGCAAACCTTCTTATGGGCAAAAGCTTCTAGGACTGCAATATATGTACAAAATAGAAATCCTCACAAGATCTTGTAGAATATGACTCCGGAAGAAGCCTTTACAGGAAAGAAGCCTGAGGTTAGTCATTTAAGGATCTTTGGATGCCCTGTCTATATTCATGTTCCAAAGGAAAAGAGAACTAAGTTGGAGCCTTCTGGCAAGAAGGGAATTTTTGTGGGCTACAGCGAGACATCAAAAGCCTACAGAATATACATTCCAGGATAGCAGTTGATCGAGATCTGTAGGGATGTCACATTCGAGGAAGATGTTGCATTCAGGAGATCCAGGGGCACTCATATGGAGATCGATAATGAAGAGTCTCCTCAGGATATGGAAGTTGACCATACTCCTGAGATTCAGAGGGAGACTTCAAAAGCAAAAGAAGATATTGATCCTGTTGAACCCTTAGAACCTACTGATGGGCCTACCAACATTGTAATTGGAAGAAAAAGACCTCTATGGGCCAGGCGTACTATGCAAGAGGCTGAAAGTTTTGCAACTCCTAGAGGCACATTCAGAGAGAGTAAAAGACCACATAAGTTCTCCAGTTATGTTGCCTTGATGAGTCAGATTATTGAGTCTGAGCCTTCTAGTGTGGAGGAAGCTTCCAGTCATTAGGTTTGGATAGATGCTATGTCCGAGGAGTACCAATCAATTCTCAAGAATGATGTTTGGGACATTGTTCCTAGACTCGAGGGCAAATCTGTGCTATCTTCGAAATGGCTCTTCAAAATCAAGCATGCTGCAGATGGGAGCATTGAGAAGTACAAGGCAAGATTCGTGGCTCGTGGGTTTTCACAGAAAGAGGTAGTTGATTACGAAGAAACATTTGCTCCTGTTGCTCGCTATACTTCTGTTAGAACCGTCATTGCTATTGCTGCATCTAGAGGATGGAAGATTCACCAGATGGATGTGAAGACAACGTTTCTGAATGGTGTGATTGAGGAAGAAGTTTATATCAAACAACCTGATGGATTTGAGGTTCATGGGAAGGAGTCTCATGTTTGCAAGTTGAAGAAGGCCCTGTATGGTCTTAAGCAGGCTCCTCGTGCATGGTACGAAAGGATTGATCGTTACCTGTCAAGTTTGGGCTTCTTGAAGAATGGTGTTGACTCTAATTTGTACTTCAAGGTAATTAATGGTGAAGCATTAATTTTGGTCTTATATGTTGATGATTTGATTCTTACTGGAGAAGATCACCTAATTCTCGAGTGTAAGAAGGAGTTGACTTCTGAATTTGAGATGAAAGACCTTGGGCTTATGCATTACTTCCTTGGCTTAGAAGTCTGGCATAAACCAGATGAGATGATTCAAGTCAAGGGAAGTACACCATTGATATACTTAAGAGATTTGGTATGATGGATTGCAAATCCATGTCTACACCCATGGAGACCAACCTACATAAATTGAAGGAGGCTGCAGCTAGTTCAGACTTGGTGGATCCTACTATGTACAGACAGCTGATCGGATCCTTGATGTATCTAGTTAACACTAGACCAGATATCTGTTATGCTGTGAGTGCACTTAGTCAGTTCATGTGTGAACCGAGACAGATACATCTAGTTGCAGCGAAACATACCATGAGATACTTGCGTGGCACAGTTGGATATGGGTTGAGATATTCTTCAGATGCAGACTTGGAGCTACATGGTTACACTGATTCTGATTGGGCAGGGTGTGTCACAGATCGGAAGAGCACCTCTGGTTGTTGCTTCAATTTGGGTTATGTTATGATATCCTGGTGCAGCAGGAAGCAGTCATCTGTGGCATTGAGTACAGCAGAGGCAGAGTATATTGCAGCTTGTACGGCAGCTCGGGAAGCAGTATGGCTTCGTAAGCTCCTTGCAGGATTGTTTGGACAATCAATGGAGCCTACTATCATTCATTGTGATAACCAAAGTTGTGTGAAGCTTTCTGTCAATCCTGTGTTTTATGACAGAACCAAGCATGTTGAGATCAAGTATCACTATATTAGAGATATGGTACTGTGGAAGGCTATACAGCTAAGGTATATCAACACTGATGAGCAGACGACAGACATTCTCACCAAGCCTCTCTCCAGAATCAAGTTTGTGTACTTTCGAGATAAGCTTGGTATGGTGGAGAATCCGGCCTTAACTGAGAAAGAGTCTCAGCATCAATGAGCCTGTTTAATGAGTTCTTCTCTATGAGAGAAGTTCGAGGTGAAATCCCTTGTTTAATGAGTTCTTCTCTGTGAGGGAAGTTCGAGGTGAAATCCCTTGTTAATGCATTTCTCTTTGAGATTTGAGGTGAAAGCCCTTGTTTCCACCCTCTGAGAGAGTCAGGGTGGATGTCATGTGTGTGACTCCATGACAACCTCACGTGAGAGAGTCTATGATGATCTTTTGTACTTGTGTTTCACCCTCTGGGAGAGCCATGGTGAAAGTCATGTTGAGGTGACAACATCATGCAAGTGATGAACACTTGTACATACCATACATGGTTGTAGCCATTATGGTTGATATCATGTTGAGGTGATATCTGATATCACGATGAGGTGATATTCTTCATTGTCACTTATGGTTGTAGCCATAGTGGTAGACATCACGATGAGGTGATTTGTCTTGTGCAACTGGAAGTATCCTCCCTAATTGAGAGGGAGTGTTGATGTTTATGATACAGCTTCAGTCGTATTCTTCCAGCCATCTCCTTACTTCAGTTGATAAATTAAATCATAGCCCAGGGGGCTATTTAATTTATAAAACATCATGAGGCACGATGTTTTATGAAGGTGCGATTTCCTTTCAAGGCCGACATCATGCTTCTTATGGGCGCAACTTGTTAAGAAGAGTTATGACTTCTTTATGGCCAACTTCTTGCCTTAATAAGGAATCACGTCTTTTTGGATTGTGGCTGACTTGATTGGTTATGAAGAGTCACGTCTTTCCAGCTTGTATATAATTCCATTGGTTGCACTTCATTATCCATTCATTCAGCATTCAGTTCGGTTATTCATATAAGTTCGATATTCTCAAGTGCGAGTTCATATTGAGGTGCAGATCGATTCTATAGAACGCTGTGTAGTATCACTGAGATTTGCAACATATTGTTTCTGTATTTGCATTAGTTTGAGGTGTTGTTTGTTGGCCTTTATATCGGCCTTTGTAAAGGAGATTCTTGTATTTACATATCAATATATAAGTGATATATTGTTGCTGGGTTTTTCTCCCTCAAGAGGAGGGTTTTCCCAGGGTATCTGCTGTGTTACTGTGTCTGATTTTGAATTAATTTTTCTGTGCATTCAATCTGATCATATAATTTAACAAAAGCAAGAATTAATTAACAAAGGGTCGTGATGTCACCATCACTCGTGCACTGTTGATTTAGCCTCAATCCAACAGTTCAGTTACTTTCAAGGCTTGGCAAGAAAAATGTTAAAAGAGATTCATGCCATTGGCATGAAGGCAAATGAAGTACTGCTGCATGGAATCTAGTGGCAAGTAATGGTGGTCCCAACATATCTATCATGTGAAATTTTTTGGCAATCTTTGATCTGTTCATGGGACGTGAATTTGATGCTGCACACCTCAATCCTATTGATTGTGGCGAATCAGTAAATTAAAAGGACTGCACATTGGGCATCCACCGATCTACCAAAGCTATAGATTTTTAAGACAGAGGCTCTTAGCCACTGATTGCAGATGTCATTTAGCCTAAGTAGCCGGTCCCGGTACTTTGGGTTCATTAGTACAAAGAACATGTAAATATAATATATATATGCAGCCTAGAAGCATGAATTAGGACTAGAATATCACATAACATCATATAAACAACAAAACCACCATAAACTTGAATGTCATTTAAAACATGCTTGACAAATATTCATCATTGAAACTTGAATTGCAGTAGCTTGATATATATATAGAGTATATTGATGCTAGGGTTCAATTTGTATGATTTTGAAAAAAGGAGCCAACTGAGTAGAGTTATCAGCATTCTTCAGAAATCATAAGAATTTGTTTAGTACACTAGCCATTTTGATGTCTTCTTGCAGTCTCAAACATTATTTTGTATCATTGCTACATTGGTCTTGAGAGTGGTAGCTTAATATAGCTCCACAATACAAAATCTGGTTTACCTGTGCAGTGTAACAGTGGCATAGGCAGATTTTTCTTTGAAAGAACCAAAGGGTGACTGCACAATTGAAGTGTATAAACACATATATTTTTGTAATATCAAGGATACTTTTTGAATCTTCCATGCATTGCTAATCTAAAAGGAAAGGTCTTTTGCCTAATCTGTATGCAGCCATGCTTTTGACATTGTCAAAAAGAGCAAAACTTCCCTGATGATGCAAAGGCATGGCCAAGCAATTCTAACTCTCCACATGAGAGAAGAGAAATGTTGGAGAGTAACATCAAGTTAGTGAGAACAAAAGTGTAATGTGTTTTAGTTTGTAGTATAATGTGTTCCACAGGGTTTTGGGGACAGGGATGGCGGGACAGCAGGGGACGTGTTTCAGGGACGCAAGGGCACGGGGTCTAATTTTGGGGGCAGCAGGGGGACAGTGGGGGGACGGCAGTGAGGGGTGGCGGGGTGTTGAAATACATATAGTACTTGAAAAAATAGTTATAAAAAGATGTATAAGTATAAGAATTATACATCTTGGAGACAACTAGGAATTCCCTAGATGTCTTGAGGACAACCCAACATCCTCGAAGTCCTAGTGGCATCTTGGAGACAGCAACACTGGTGGTGGGATGGTGGCGCTGGTGGTGGGATGGTGGGGGGACGTCCCCCCCAAGTCCCCAAGTCTCCAAGATGTCCCCCTCTAGGAAACGTAGGCTTTTTTGGGGGGGACGCATCCCCGTGGAACATTGGTAGTATTCCTCTGGCTCTCTACAAATGTGTGATAAATTCTCAATTCAATGATGCAAAACAATTTTTGAAAAAAGAAAGTTGTGTCACAATCCACTTTCAATCCAACAACCAAAAATGAAAGCTCAACCTCTTGGAATGAAAATGTTTGTTTGCAAAACAAATGAATAAGAATGAGGTAGTTTAGGTGTTTAGAGTGATTTAGAGGTCACTTTTAGGGTTCCCTTGGGTGTGGGTCAAAGTCAAACTCCATAAAACATTAAAAAAATGCTCAAGAAAACACTTTTTGGACGCCTAGGCACGTGGGTTCTGTCTTGGTTCGCCCAAGTTATGTTTGGGTTCTGCCCGAGTTCTCTTGGGTTCTGCCTGGGCGAATCAGACTCCAAAATGAAGGATCCTGGTCGAACCCACAGGCAAATCAGCCCAGGATCCGAACCAAGAGCAAATCAGAACCCAAACCCTTATTGCAGATGTCATTTAGCAGATGAGTAAAATGCAAGTGATATGTTTGGACAAGCAAGAGAAGACATTGGCCGTTTCTTATTGCAGATGTCATTTAGCAGATGAGTAAAATGCAAGTGATGTTTGGACAAGCAGGAGAAGACATTGGCAGTTTCTTATTGTTGCAAGCTAAGTCACCATATTCAGCGAATTTTGGGCAAGAAATTCGAAATTCGTCGAATTTCTAAAAAAAGCATGAAGTTCGATTAAATTTGTTTAGATTTGTACAATTTAAATTTATTAAAAAATATTTTCAAAGAGTGTTTTTTTAGGGTTTTCGATGGGTTTTTTTTAATAAATAACGTCTCTTCCGCCAAATAACATGTTTGTTGGCAAAATCTCTTTCTGATTTTGAACGGCACACAAGTCTCTATCGGTGAAATGTCTTTCAAGTTTCAAGTCTTCAAGGTCGACACTCGACAGAAATCTCTTTTTGGTTATGAACGACACACAAATAACAGACGACTGATGAATATTTCACGTTTCATTCTGCGTCGTAGGTTTCAATCTGCAAGCAAAGAACATGGTTGGGTTTTATTCTACAAGCAAAGAACGTGGTTGGGTTTCATTTTGCAAGCAAAGAACGTGTCCTGCAAGCTCTGGCAAGCCTCCGTCCTACAAGCTCAAAAGGTAGGTGTCACTCGATATTTTGTAATATTGTTTTGTTTTGAATTTGCACAAATTAACTATTGAATTGTTTTATTTATTTTAGGTTTTATTGTTTTATTGATATTGGATTTAGTATTAGGTTTTAATATTTTATTCACGTACTCATAGATTTAAATTAAATCTTTTAATATTGTATTATTTTAATAAATGTGAAATATTAAATATTTTATTATTTTTATTTTTATTTGTATTAAACTTATATTAATAATTAATAAAACCTAAAAGAAATATATATTAATTTTTTATTTTAATTTTTAAAACATAATAAAATTACTACTGTATTTTTTAAGTTTAATTTTAAAAAATTTAGCATTTTATAGTAAATTTACATATATAGTAATTTTATAGTAAATTTTATAAAATCAGCAACTGCAAAATTTTATATGCAAATTTAGCTGTATTTTTTAAGTTTAATTTTAAAAAATACAGCAGTAATTTATTATGTTTTTAAAAATAAAAATAAATAATTAATATATATTTATTTTATGCTTTTAAGTTTTATATATTATGTTTTAAAGCTTTTTGAAATAAATTTAGTGAATGTTTAAATATTAAATATTATTTTGTCTTTGAAACATTCAGATTGTTAAATTATGGCTCCTCAGAAATCAATAGCCGAGGCATGGAAATGTCACTCACAATGGTATTGAACTCAAATGCACCAAGTGTCAGAAACCTTTTTTTGGCAGTTTGACAAGAGCAATGGACCATTTACTTGGTATTTCAAATAGTGCAAGAGGAGGGGTGTCACAACATGTCCTGCAGTTACCCCAGAAATGAGAGCTGCTTTAGAAAAAAAAGCAATCCAATTCAATTGTAGGAAAAATGAAGAAGGCACAAAAGAAAGGAGAATTGAAGAAGATGTATCTAGATTCACATCTGTTATGTCTTCCTCTTCTACTCTATCCAAACTAGTGAGGGTATTAAAAGAGCATGGAACATTGAACTGCTTTTGGAAACCAGTAGAGAAACAAGAGGTGGATGATGCAGTTGCTGATTTGTTTTACACAAATGCTATTCCATTCAATGTTGTGAGAAATCCACATTTTTGTAATGCAGTTCACAAAATTGCAGAGTTTGACAAAGGGTACACCCCCCCAGGTTCAGAGGCTATCAAAACAACTCTTTTGCAAAGGTCAAAAGATAGTTTGACTAAGAAATTAGCTACTATCAAAGCCTCTTGGAGGAAAACAGGTTGCACTATATTGAGTGATGGATGGTCAGATATTTGTAAAAGACCATTGATTAATATTTTGGTGGCTTGTCATGATGGTGTTGTGTTCTTGAAAGTGATTGACACCATGAACCACAAGAAGACTTTTGAGTATATTTTCAAATATTAGAGGAAGCCATTCTTGATATAGGGGTGAAAAATGTGCTTCAAGTTGTAAATGATAGTGCAGCAAATTGTGTGGGAGCTGGGAAGCTTATTGCAAAAAAGTACCCACAAATATATTGGAACCCATGTGCAGCCCATTGTCTCGATTTGTTGCTTCATGACTTGGCTAAATTCCCATGGGTACATGAAGCTATTCACAAAGGGAGAGCAATTGCAAATTCATACGGAATCATCATCTCACATTGAGTCTTTATAGCCAGCATGCATCCAAGGAGTTGTTGAGACCTTGTGAAACAAGATTTGCTTCATTTTATATCACTTTGAAAAGAGTGGTTGAAGAAAAATCAGCTTTGAGGTCTATTATTTGTTCCAATGAGTGGGAACAATCAATGCTTTCTAAAGGTCCCAAGGGGAAGAACATAGAGCGAATCATTCTAAACGACAATTTCTAGGAAAGTGCAGCAAAGGTTTTGCTTATATGTGAACCAATTGTTGATGTGCTTTGTATGGTTGATGGTGACACTCCTTGCCTTGGCATGCTTTATGAAAGCATGGACTGTTGTAAGGAAGCTATTCAAAAAGCACTAAATAATGAATATATGGAGATATGGGAGACAGTTGATTGCAGATGGAAAATGATGCACACACCTTTACATGTAACAACCTGCTTTTTGGAGCCTAAGTTATTTTCTATTGATAGACAAGGTGACACTAAATTATGGCAGGGATTTTAGAAGCCATTCAAAAGTATGAATCAAATCAAACAATTTCAGCACTAATCAGAAGTCAATTTTGGGTGTACAAGCGAGAAGGGTTGTTTGGAATGCAAGCAACCAAATATGACATGGCACATGTACCTGGGCATATATGGTGGATGACCTATGGAGCACAAACTCCTGATCTACAAAGTTTTGCTATTCAAGTTTTGAGTCAAGGAGCAAGTTCATCAACTTGTAAGAGAAACTAGAGTTGCTTTGACCACATCCATTCCAAAAAGAGGAATAAATTGTTGTCTAGAAAGTTGGGAGATCTTGTCTATGTTCGCAGCAATTTAAAATTGCTCATGAACAAATCAGCAAATGACTCTTCCTCACAACAAATTCTTGAAGACATAGCAGTACCAGTTGCAGATAAGCCTGACTTTGCAAATGATCAATCGAGCAGTGATACAGATGATGATGATTTAGCATCTCAGCCAAGTGCTCTTGACGACTTGGAGCTTTTTTGAAGTTCTAAAGTCTTTACTGTTATTGTACCTTTCTGACAAAAGAACATCTTTGCAATACTGATTTCACATGTTTCTTATGGTTTATATTTTATAAATGTGTCATCTTTTTGTAATGATTCAAATCTATCTATCAATGTTAAACTATTTAGACAATTGTATGGATATATTACTTATATTTATAAAAAAAAAATTACATAAAGCAAATTTAATCCGCATTTTATACTTTTCCAATTTTTTCCTTGTCGAATTTCATCCGAATTTCAATGTTGTCGAACTCGAATTTGATTCGACCCTGGTGACTTAGGTTGCAAGGGTTGGCTAGTGATGCAAAGCATATTTGAAGGGCACATTGATTTATATACCCATAAAAGGAGATCACTCAACACCATTGACTCCCAATAAAAACTTCAAAAGCTTTAGGCGACAAGGCAAATTCTAGGATTTCAAATGAAAAGCAATAGAGACTAAGGTTTTCCAAAAGCAAATATTCCACTTGCAAGATCAACCATTAAAGCATTGAATTCTACACAGCTTAATAATTCAATCCAATCATTTGGTCAATATTGAATAATTGCAGCAGTAGATGTGATTTATGTGTTGTGTTGCTGATTGGGGAGCAATAGCATTGACTCTTTAGGGTGTGGGGTGTAGAAAACTTACAAACCTTCGTTGGCACTAGAAATCAATGAAGTTAGGTCCATGCAAACACCATGCATCACACTTGATCTTTCTCCCCTGTTCTACAAAGAATCCAATCCAAAGGAGTGTTCTATATTACACAAGGCTCAATGGAGTGTGCTACATAGTCTGCAATGAAATGAATGCATAGGTATCCATTATGTATTTTGAATGTGATTATCGCTAATGTGGATATTCCTGGTTGTAATGTGCCAAGTGAATAAAGCTATTATGTACTTGTAACATGCCTCTATTAACTATACCTCATAACCAATCTTCCCCCTAAACACTTGATATCAATTTTGTTTATCTTTGTAGCCAAGGAACTAGTTTTCAAAATTATTCATGGCCTTGGATCCTTCAAATAAACTTTGCTCATTAAAAACCTTGATTGGGGCTTGTATAGGTGTAAATTTGCACCCCATGTGCAAATCCCCTTTTTGCCTTTATCCACCTTAGAAAACCAAGTTTGGAGGCTTAATTCCAACTAAGCCCGCTGCTTTCATCACACTTGGCGCCTATTTTGAGCATCGGTGGAGGCATTTTTGTCAAGGACACCCGCACGGCGCGCAGTCATCCGCCCGGCACGCTTACATCCCTAGCAGATTCTTGCGGCTAAACCTGCAGAGACATTACACTTCTCATTGGGAGTCAAGTTGTAACGCCCCCTTCGGCCGACCGACCCGAATATGGTCGTTTTTCTCCACTCTTTCAAATTCATCTCTTCAACAAGCATTCCATCCTCTAAGCATTCAATCCAACTTCTTCACCTCATTCACAAGCTCACTCTCAAGCTTTCAAGCAACATTCTTGCACTCCATTGCAACAAATACATCACTCCATCACTTCGGTAGAGCAAGTTGGGGACAAACACCATTGCAACAAAGGCTCGAGCACTCTCATTTTCTCCCCCAAGCAACCTTGAGTGCTCTTGGTGGAGGTGGTAAGCTTCCCTTTCCTCTCCTCTATCACTTGTTTGAGTTGGCACACTTACTCTTTTGTAGTGTTTTTGTGCTCTTTATTACATTGTTTTCTTTATCTCACTTTCTTGGCTGTCCGTGGAGGTGGAAACACCTAAACGAGGATCTGACTGAGTCAGGCAACTATACAGCCACCCAACATTTTCCTCTCCTTTTTGTGTGTAGGTGAATGTGCTTTCGAGAAGCTAGCTAGCGAACGAGTTTCTTTGTGAGATCGTTCTTGCCACCCTTACTCTTGCATTTTTGCTTTATCACATTAGGGAGTACTTAGTTTATTTAGTTACGTTATTTTGGCCCTTTAGTGGTAATTAGCCGGGCTGTTTGTTGTTTTTCTAGGTTTGACCTTGTCTTTGTTGTTGTCCTGCCGTATGTACGCCAGCGCACTTTAGAGATGCCAGCGTGCCGCGCTATCGTCCAAGGACCGCGCTTTCGTCCTCGAGCAGAGAGCTTCTAGAGGCATAGTGTTGAACCTGAAGACTGGCTCGCCTAGCCCCATTTTGCATTTCGAGTCTATAGAGCGGTTGAAGGACCTCATAGTCCTCACCATTCTCGTCCCGCATATCCTAACATCTCGTTTAGCTGAGGTAAGTTAGGGCAGCCTTCCGCATCTTGGCCCTCCATGACCTGGGGCCTTGCACGTGGTGGTCCCCCTCTTACAATTTTGGTGAACCCAATGTGAACCAACGTCTGTGCATCTGTTGGTGTTGAGACCTCCCTCATGTACTTTGCGACTGTTGTGTTCCTGAGTGTTGTGAAGGTTTATGAGCATCACAACTCAATCTACAACTTTCGAGTATATCGTTAGGAGAAGTATACAACACCTCCCGATGGAAAGGACGAAGGTCTCAATTGGTCTCTCTACGGGCCTTTTCTTTGGTCCCGCTATTAGTGTGGTTGCGCAGGGGCAGTTGTCGAGGCACGAGATGGGATTCGTTGACGAAACCAATCACGTTCCCACCCCTCCTACGTCTCCTACGCCATCATCAATGGACGAGTATGAGGTCGTTCAAGTCCCTGCAGAATACGTTACCGCCCTCGCTAAAGTACTGGGCGACTTAGAAAATCAATTGGAAAGAAATCCAAAGATGGCTAGAGCCACTCGAGTTGTTAATGAGTTGAAGCATATGATGAGTAAAGATCGAACAGGCATAGAACTTCTGACTAGCCTCCACGGTCTCGCCGAAGCATGTGCTCCTTCGAACAACCCTAGCTTCGCACAAGGAGTCACTTTTGAAGAATGTGAAAGACAGTTAGGGGTATCGATGCCTCCCACGTCCGTCTACATGGCCGATGCGGTCCCTTCTATCAGTATCCCTTTTGTCTCTAAACAACCTGAAACTATCAAAGTAAATAGGATCCCCTTGGGCTTTAGCTTCACCCCTCCTGTCACCTCTAGTGATGGGGGCTTTGGCGGGATGAGTGGTAGAGGCTTTGGTAGTGGTGGAGGATTTGGTAGCAGAGGCAGTGCTGGTGGAGGTGGCTCTGGCGGAGGCCCTACTGGTGGCAGTGGCTCTGGTAGTGGTTCTAGCGGAAGTCACACTGGTGGTGGCTTTGGAGGTGGCCTTGGCGGTGGCTCTGGGGGAGGTTCCTCTGGCCCTCTATCTTCTAATGACCCTATTCTGAACACTCTTCTTCAGAATATGGGTAAGATGCAGAGCCAGTTGGCGAATCTTTCCCAAGCCTCTACCCAGCCTATCTTCCAGCCCTTCTTCCAACATAGCCCATTGTCGGTCGCAATCTTAAACACTCCCTTCCCCCAAGGAATGGAGATACCTAAATTTGAAAAGTATAGCGATAAGGGAGATCCACAGACACGTGTCTGCCTTTAACGCCCTGTGCACAGACTTCTTCCATCATGATGCGTTGATGACTAAACTATTTCCCCGATCTCTCAAGGACACAACGCTCGAGTGGTACTGTTCCTTGCCTGACAACTCTATTTTCTCATTTGATCAACTTGTAAATCAATTCCTCAGACGGTTTCAAGCAAACATCGGGCCAAAGATGACCATTTCAGATCTTGTCCGGTGTAAACAAGGAGATAATGAAAAAATCACTGATTTCATAGTGCGCTACCAAGCGCTCCTTTCACAAATCTCATATCAATAGCCCGATTCTGATGTGCAGAAGGTATTCATAGGGAACTTACAAAGGCCTTGGCAAGAGAAATTCACACTTATGAAATACCCTTCTTTTGCGCACTTGTGTGCAACCTTACGAGAGTACCAACAGACAATTGTTCAATTCGGGGGATCCTCCTCGCACTCTAGTTCTGAGGGAGAGTCCATTGTATCAATCTTTAGAAAAGGTAAGGCCGTTACGAATGTAGTAGCCGCTGTTGATGACAATAGCCTCAAATGTAACCGAAAGTTCACAAAGTTATCGGAATCTTATACTTCCATCCTACAGAAGTTGTTGAAGGATAAGATCATAACCTTGCCAAGTCATAATCCTGTTAAAGAGCCTTACCCTAATTGGTATGATAGGAGCACTTATTGTCAGTACCATCAAGTTAATGGACATGATACCAAACGTTGTATGCAGCTGCATCATAAGATACAGGACTGCATCAAGGACGGTACCATTCATCTCGATGGGAGTAAACAAAATGCTAACAAATTAGTGGCGAAAGCTAATAGTGAACTACAGATATACACGGACCCATTTTCGTCACACTTTGCTACATGATTATCAATCCCACTGATTCCGTTACTCAACCTAAGGCCTATGTCAATATGGTCACGGTGACTTCTACTGCTCCACCTGCACCCGGTTCGCCGGACATTACATTCACATCACAAGATTTGCCCTTAAACAATAAACCCTCGCCTCTCTACATTCCCACTCACGTTAATCGTAACATTGTGATGGGAGTCTTGATAGCCCCTGCAAGCTACATGAATGTTATCACTGAGGAAACATTAGTATTAAATTCATTACAAAAGGAAAAATATGAAGAAACGAAATCTACCATCCGTACACACGATGGTATTTCTTAAACCTTACAGCTTGATAACTTTGTCCGTCCTAGTTGGACCTAGGGTTGTTGACACAGTTTTCGATGTTATCCCGGAGTCAAATATGTTCAAGCTGAAGCTAGGCATACCCTAGCTTGCCTCCATGAATGGAATCGCCTCTGTTGTTCACAAATGTTTAAAATTCTCCCATGAAGGTGTCGTGCATGACACTGGATACCAGCCCTTGGTGTCCCGCGGTGGATATTCATTAGATCACTTTTGGCCCTCCCCGGTCGGCCCACTTCCTCCAAGAATGGACCTGCTTTACAAGAATTATGTGAAGTATAAAACTGGGGGCAAGGGGGAGCCAAAGTTGACCCTTCCCATGACAAAATAATCGGTTGCCTCCTCTTCTCGAGAGGAGGAAGAGAAGCCCGCACCTACTACTCTCCCTTCCCAGAAAGGGAAGGAGAAGTCCACGCTGGCTCCCTCTCCTTCCCGTAAAGGTAAAGAGAAGGCTACCTCCTCCCGGACTATCTTGTCCTCTCCCCCTTCTTGGGAAGAGTATTGGCTGAGCCAACCTAGCGGCTATCCGTTGAGTCCAATGATTCCTCCTTGGCGTAGGACCAAGCTCGGGTTCGCGAACCTCCTTAGTGAATACCCCAGACCGTGGTACTATTTATACGACAGAAAGCAAGGTTCTTGAAGAGAATTCGATCCACACCCTCCTACCGCTCCTGCTCCTAAGGTAGTAAGGAGGTAAAGGCCCGCTACCGAGGTTCTTGGGTCGACTCCTCCTACTCCTCAACCTGCTCCTCTTGCTCCAGTCCAAGAACCTGTCCCCCCGCCGGAAATGTCTGTGGTGGACGTCCCCATGGTCGAGCAAGAACCTTCGGTTCCTTCGCAACCTCCGGCCTCCGACTCCAACAGTTGTAGAAATCGCCTTGCGCGCAAGCGTAGACGAAAGGCTCTTTTGGCCGAGCAGGCTGCCTCGCAAAAGGAGGAAGAAACGACCGCCCCTACTTCAAGGCCTCCCGTAGTGTCTTCTTCCCCCCTTCCTTCTGCTTCTCTTCAGTTTGGTCCCGTACTGCTCCTGGCTTCCGTAACAAGTATAAACACACCTAACCCCAAGCAGGTACAAGTGTTCATCGCTCCTTCGGTGGAGCCGCCTTTGCTAATGTCCATTTCAAATATCCAACCTTTCTCGAAGCCCGTGGATATGGTTAATACCTTGGTTGTATCCGTTGCAGTTCTTTCTTCCTCTTCCTTCGCGCCTCTAGCCTCGTTTGTGGGGAGTTCATCTCCTCTAACGAAACAAGGGGTGGAGTGTGGTCCTTCCAGTAGCGAAGGACGAAAGAGGAGTTTGCCTTCTCCACAAGGTGGCCTTGCATTAACTTGTTCTGTCTTGGTGACTGAACCAATCCGAGCTTCCCCTGAGTTGGTCACTACTCCTGAATCATTCGGCGAGCCTAGTGGTGAATCTCAAGCGCAGCCTGTCCCATCCACTGAAGTTAGACATGGCGCTCCTGTGGGGTGGATGTTTAACTCCGTGGATGAAGTTTTGGCCTTGTCAAGGATCTTCGCAAAATCGTTGACCTTGGCTCCACAAGAGCTCGGTGAAAAAGACCTTGCAGGGGCTTCTTCCTTGGCCCTTGCTGCGGGAGGGTAAGATACTTCTCCTCTTAACATCCCACCATTGCAAACTCGTCCTCCTTCCCCTTATGAGGATTTGGATTGGGAAGCGGACGACCTCTTGGTCGATCCATGTTAGGAGGAGACCCCTTCTTCATCTTGTGTGTGTGTTTTGTGATGTGTTCCCCTCGTGCTCGTGCTATGTGTGCCTGGATGACCCTTGTCACCCCTGTTGGTGCTTGGATACAGGCGTGATTTTTGTGTCGTAAACCTTCTATTTGTATCATCATTCTTCCATGTTTGTGCTTGATTTTCGATAAATTGGAGACGATGCAAAGCGTTGGGAGCGTTTAGGCTTCCCTTCCATGTTGTCCCAATTTTTTATTTTTACTGTCTTCTCGTGCATTCTTCCTGATCTGGTTGGGGATTGATGATCTTTCGCCTTGCACCGCGGTTACCTATTATTTATATGAGCTCGGACAGATCTGACCTCGCTAAACCAGATCCCCCTATGTCCTTTATTTATGTTTTTCTCCCTTTTGCTTTACCTTTACCTTTTCCTCTTCTTTGCTTGAGTTGTCCCTCTCATGTGAGAACGCTTTTCTTCAACATGTTGATTTTCAAAAAATGCATTCGTCGCCAACAAATCTTTTTTCGAAAATCCTTACATTCCTTTTTGAAGACAGCATTCAGAATTAGGGATCCTTTTGAAAGAACTCGAGTGTTTTTCCCCCAAGGTAGAACGGCTATAATCTTCCCCTCGCGTGGGAGCATTCTCCTCCTTTATAAGGAGATCCCTTGATGACGGATCGCTCTGAGAAGGAACATCTACTTTCGAAGTGTGTCCCTTGAGTGGACCCCCCTTTTCTTCACAGCGGGTTCCCGAGGGACCCCCCCTTTTTTGAAAGTCCTTACCTCAAATGGATTCTTTCATGTCTAGCTTGGGGGCATCCTAACTAGACCTATTCCATTTTCTTTCATGTCTAGCTTGGGGACAGCCCAACTAGACCTATCTCATTTTCTTCATGTCTAGATTAGGGGAAGCTTGACTAGACCTCGCCTTTCAAACAGCATGTCCCTTGAGTGAACCCCCTCTCCTTTTGAAGGGTTCCCGAGAGACCCCTTTGAAAGACCTCCAAATCATCGACAGTCTGCGCGACTATCCGCTTACTTGCCTACATGGCCGCTTCTTGACTTTGCGGAGTCCGCTTCCTTTGGGTCTCCTCCATGCTAGAGTTTTTGGGGGATACCTTCCTTGCAGGTCTGCGGGCCTGTCAAGCGCTTACTTCATGAAGTTTCCTTCATGCAAAAGATCTTGGGGGTCGCCTCCTTGCAGATCCACGAGCCTATAAAATGCTTTATTTTTCCAACTTCATAGTTCCAAGCAGCTATGGAGTCCTTCGCTTTCCCTGCACCTTCAAGTTCGCCAAATCATGGTTTGCTTCCTCGACGGTTCAGGTATACATTTCTAAACCTTACCTCTTTCTTGATCCACTTTACCAAGCACTCATCAGTATTTGTGCTCGCTAAAGTGGGGGCAAAATGTATAGGAGTAAATTTGCACCCCATGTGCAAATCCCCTTTTTGCCTTTATCCACCTTTGAAAACCAAGTTCGGAGGCTTAAATCCAACTAAGCCCACTGCTTTCATCACACTTGGCGCATGTTTTGAGCATCAGTGGAGGAATTTCTGACAAGGACGCTCGCGCAGCGCGCTTACGTCCCTGGCAGATTCCTACAGCTGAACCTACAAAAGCGTTACACATCTCATTGGGAGTCAAGTTGTAACACCCCTTCGGCCAATTGACCCGAATATGGTCGTTTTTCTCCACTCCTTCAAAGTCATCTCTTCAACAAGCATTCTATCCTCTAAGCATTCAATCCAACTTCTTCACCTCATTCACAAACTCACTCTCAAGCTTTCAAACAACATTCTTGCACTTCATTGCAGCAAATACATCAATCCATCACTTCAATAGAGCAAGTTGAGAACAAACATCATTGCAGCAGAGGCTCAAGTACTCTCATTTTCTCCCCCAAGCAGTCTTGAGTGCTCTTGGTGGAGGTGGTAAGCTTCCCTTTCCTCTCCTCTATCACTTGGTTGAGTTGGCACACTTACTGTTTTGTAGTGTTTTTGTGCTCTTTATTACATTGTTTTCTTTATCTCTCTTTCTTGGTTGTCCGTGGAGGTAGATACACCTAAACAGGGGTCTGACCGAGGCAGGCCCCTATACAGATACCCAACATTTTCCTCTCCTTTTTGTGTGTAGATGAATGTGCTTTCGAGGAGCTAGTTGGCGAACGAGTTTCATTGTGAGATCCTTCTTGCCACCTTTACTCTTGCATTTTTGCTTTATCACATTAGGTAGTACTTAGTTTATTTAGTTATGTTATTTTGGCCCTTTAGTGGTAATTAGCTGGGTCGTTAGTCGTTTTTTTAGGTTTGACCTTGTCTCTGTTGTTGTCTGGTCGTACGAACGTTAGCGCACTTTAGAGACGCCAGCGTGTCGCACTTTCATCCTTGGGAAGAGAGCTTCCTGAGGCGTAGTGTTGAACCTAAAGACCGGCTCACCTAGCCCCATTTTGCATTTCGAGTCTGTAGAGTGGTTGAAGGACCTCATAGTCCTCACCATTCTCGTCCTGTATATCCTAACATCCCGTTTAGCTGAGGTAAGTTAGGGCAGCCTTTCGCATGTCAACCAAGTGCTCTTGATGACTTGGAGCTTTTTTGAAGTTCTAAAGTCTTTACTGTTATTGTACCTTTCTGACAAAAGGACATCTTTGCAATAGTGATTTCACATGTTTCTTATGGTTTATATTTTATAAATGTGTCATCTTTTTGTAATGATTCAAATCTATCTATCAATGTTAAACTATTTAGACAATTGTATGGATATATTACTTATTTTTATTAAAAACAAAAATTACATAAGGCAAATTTAATCCGCATTTTATACTTTTCCAATTTTTTCCTTGTCGAATTTCATCTAAATTTCAATGTTGTCGAACTCGAATTTGATTCGAACCTAGTGACTTAGGTTGCAAGGGTTGGCTAGTGATGCAAAGCATATTTGAAGGGCACATTGATTTATATACCCATAAAAACTTCAAAAGCTTTAGGCGACAAGGCAAATTCTAGGATTTCAACACCATTGACTCCCACCATTGACTCAACACCATTGACTCCCAATAAAAACTTCAAAAGCTTTAGGCAACAAGGAAAATTCTAGGATTTCAAATGAAAAGCAGTAGAGACTAAGGTTTTCCAAAAACAAATATTCCAATTGCAAGATCAACCATTAAAGCATTGAATTCTACACAGCTTGGAGCAATAATTCAATCCAATCATTTGGTCAATATTGAATAATTGCAGCAATAGATGTGATTTCTGTGTTGTGTTGCTGATTGGGGAGCAATAGCATTGACTCTTTAGGGTGTGGGGTGTAGAAAACTTACAAACCTTCGTTGGCACTAGAAATCAATGAAGTTAGGTCCATGCAAACACCATGCATCACACTTGATCTTTCTCCCCTGTTCTGCAAAGAATTCAATCCAAAGGAGTGTTCTATATTACACAAGACTCAATGGAGTGTGCTACATAGTCTGCAATGAAATGAATGCATAGGTATCCATTATGTATTTTGAATGTGATTATCGCTAATGTGGATATTCCTAGTTGTAATGTGCCAAGTGAATAATGCTATTATGTACTTGTAACATACCTCTATTAACTATACCTCATAACCAATCTTCCCCCTAAACACTTGATATCAATTTTGTTTATCTTTGAAGCCAAGGAACTAGTTTTCAAAATTATTCATGGCCTTGGATCCTTCAAATAAACTTTGCTCATTAAAAACCTTGATTGGGGCTTGTATAGGAGTAAATTTGCACCCCATGTGCAAATCCCCTTTATGCCTTCATCCACCTTAGAAAACCAAGTTCGGAGGCTTAATTCCAACTAAGCCCGCTGCTTTCATCAGACTTAGCGCCTATATTGAGCATCGATGGAGGCATTTTTGTCGAGGACGCCCACACGGTGCTCAATCGTCCACGCGGCGCGCTTACGTCCCTTGCAAATTCCTACGGCTAAACCTGCAAAGGCGTTACACTTCTCATTGGGAGTCAAGTTGTAACGCCCCCTTCGGTCGACCGACCCGAATATGGTCGTTTTTCTCCACTCTTTCAAATTCATCTCTTCAACAAGCATTCCATCCTCTAA
Organism: Sequoia sempervirens; assembly: GCA_007258455.2. Lineage (NCBI taxonomy): Eukaryota > Viridiplantae > Streptophyta > Pinopsida > Cupressales > Cupressaceae > Sequoia > Sequoia sempervirens. The sequence continues at coordinate 356,064,126 of VDFB02373365.1, forward strand.
GCATTCAATCCAACTTCTTCACCTCATTCACAAGCTCACTCTCAAGCTTTCAAGCAGCATTCTTGCACTCCATTGCAACAAATACATCACTCCATCACTTCAGTAGAGCAAGTTGGGGACAAACACCATTGCAACAAAGGCTCGAGCACTCTCATTTTCTCCCCCAAGCAGCCTTGAGTGCTTTTGGTGGAGGTGGTAAGCTTCCCTTTCCTCTCCTCTATCACTTGGTTGAGTTGGCACACCTACTGTTTTGTAGTACTTTTGTGCTCTTTATTACATTATTTTATTTATCTCTCTTTCTTGGTTGTCTATGGAGGTGGAAACACCTAAACGGGGATTTGACTAAGGCAAGCACCTATACAGCCACCAAACATTTTCCTCTCCTTTTTGTGTGTAGGTGAATGTGCTTTCGAGGAGCTAGTTGGCGAACGAGTTTCTTTGTGAGATCCTTCTTGCCACCTTTACTCTTGCATTTTTGCTTTATCACATTAGGTAGTACTTAGTTTATTTAGTTACGTTATTTTGGCCCTTTAGTGGTAATTAGTTGGGCCGTTAGTCTTTTTTTAGGTTTGACCTTGTCTTTGTTGTTGTCTGGCTATACAGACACCAACGCACTTTAGAGACGCCAACGCGTCACGCTGTCATCCAAGGACCGCGCTTTCGTCCTCGAGCAGAGAGCTTCCTAAGGCGTAGTGTTGAACCTAAAGACCAACTCGCCTAGCCCCATTTTGCATTTCGGGTCTATAGAGTGGTTGAAGGACCTCATAATCCTCACCATTCTCGTCCCGCATATCCTAACATCCCGTTTAGCTGAGGTAAGTTAGGGCAGCCTTTCGCATCTTTGCCCTCCATGACTTGGGGCCTTGCACGTGGTGGTCCGCCTCTTTTACAAGGCTCTAACCCTTCCTTGTATCTAATCTCACCCCTACATCCTTGTTTTCAGCATCATGTCAAGTTCCATGGCCTTGTGATTAATAATCCATATTTTTATGAGTTCCTTGATTGTAATTTAGGTCGAGAGGCGTTATACTCAAAAAGAATAATGGTATGAGTATGTTAACAAAAGATTTTACCTTTTACCTTAAATTTGACAACTATTAACACATCAAAATAGTAATATTAATAAAGGACCTAATATTTTTTAAATATTTCCACATTGATATATCTTGACGTTTTTTTAGATAGATGTATTTAATATATCTATACTAATTTATGTTCATGGGGCTTATGTTGTTAATGGGAATTCTGACCATTAATTCCCTTTTAAAATTTTAATCCTATTGTTTGCACTTAAACAACCCTTGAAATCACAGTAAGCTCATACCTTGTTTGCTTGATTGTGTGCATGTCAACAATGATAGCATCGACTTGCCACATGATAGTTTATCATAAACCGCAACGTCTATTAGCGTTCTTGTGTTCCTAGCTTAAGCCACCAATCTAGTTGGAATTTGATCCAATGGCTTAAACAAATCATATAAAATTCTATAATGCAATCTAAATAGCATCATGCTATTTTTTCATAAGAAATCCAAGCCAATTGTGGTGAGCCTCTACCTTTCATATTGAACAGTCAAATAATGATGTCATTAAGCAACATGTGAAGGTGTTAGAATCAAAATCTCTTGGGATTGTACTAACCATGCAATGAAAGGGTATGCTTGAGCATCCTATGGCCCATGCACTATAATGAAATAATTTGAATGTTGTCACGTTTGTTCCTACACAATTGGTTGGTGCTGCTATGTCAACATTGTGGCAAGTCCCAATTCAATGCTCTTATACGGTCTATACTAGCTATGTTCTCATTGGTGGGGCCCTAAGCTATATCTTCATGTACAAGAATGAAGTCATTGGAATTTTAGGCCGTGAGATCTTGCGGTGAGCCAAACAATCCAAAGGCTCGTACACATTTAAGGGGCAAGCTCTTGTTATGTCAAAATAGGATTGTGCAAATTGTCCATCTCAACCAAATGAATGCCCTCGCAGCTGTCACAATCCCTCTTGCTAAGCATTAAACCAATTTTCCCCGACACATAATTGTGACTGCTTCACTACAACCATCTATGCTTTGAACCGAGTTGGGAATTCTTAAGATTGACACTATTGTTCACCTCTGAGTATCTCTAAAGGTTAACTTCATGAGAAGCTCAAAATGACTAAGCAAGGGAAATCATTGTTGCTATGAGATCACAAATAGTACCAGTAAAGGGTTAAAAATTACGAGTTTTATGATTTATTCCCCCCCATAGAGGTCAAGACTATTCTACCATTGTGTCTTCTACCATCGCGATAAGCATAAACTAAGGTCTGAAAATAAACATTAAAAATCATTTGATTTTGATAGCCCATAATGGGTGTTACAAAGAATCAACAAGACATTAGTGCCACGATACAAATACCAAACCACAATTGTAGCTTTAGAAAGGTTGTTGGAAGAAAAATCATTAATCTACTTTGTAGAGAGCAAATAGCTTGGTCATGTAGCAGCACAGCAAAAATACAATGATGTGAGGTTTGAGTCCTAGATAGTTAACAAAGAATTTTAAAACAATGTCACAACGCAACTAGGAGCCCAAAGACTATAAAGGAAAAGAATTCTCCAACATGCATATAACCTACTAATAGATATTTGTTCTTCATAGTTTTATCACAAAATTATGCTCATGTTTGGATGTCCCATGACTAATTACCTATGTTGCAGGGTTCGTACCCATAGGCCTCGAACATAGTTCGGGTTCGCCTGTGGGTACGTGTTGGGTGCAATAGGGTGCGCGCCCAACATTGTGGGTCCGCCTAGGTGCGCACACCCGCGCACCCGGGCGAACCCACAATGCTATGCGCACCCAGTGCAAAGTCGGGTGAAAGATACGCGAACCCGAGTGAACCAGCCACAAACCCGGGAGAAACCACAGCCCAAGACGTAAAAAGTGGGCCCAAACATTAATAAAATACATTTTTTTTTATTATTATTTTTTCTCCTAACCCTAAAACGGCCCAATATGAGGCCTTTAAACACTCAAACATTTCATTTTTACCTCTCATTTTGCTCTCTCCATATTTTTTATCCATCTTGGCATTTTGAAGGGAGGTGATTGTATTCGAAGGAAATCAATTGTGGAGTGCCAAATAGATTCTACAAAGGAGATTTAAGTGTTTAAGGTATGCATTTAAACCCTATTCTTTAGTCTTTTGATAAATTTTTTCAAGTTTTTGATGGATTTTTTCAAGTTTGTGAAGAAATTTTTCAAGTTTTTTTTTTTTTTTCAAATAGATTGCAACAATGGCGAGTAGTCAAAGTTTTGTGGGTGGGAGGAAGTCAAAAATTCAAAATTGATAAAGGATCTCCTTTATGGAGACATACCACAAGAATTTCACAACTTCACGGAAATGGGGGTTTGTTTGGAAGTGTAATTTTGCAATGCACAATATAATAGCTCCTATTGCGAGTGAAACTTCATTTTATAGGCCACGGTGGTAAAAGGGATTAATATGTGAGGGCCTAAATAAGAAAGGGTTGCCTGTTGTACAAATAGCAAGATTTATAAAAGAACAAGAAGATGCTAACAAATTGATTGCAAAAGGAAAATAAAGTGGTTATAGTTCAAAAAAACAATGGCGTTACTCTCTCGGACTGATTTAGGGATTCCAAACATCCCTTCTTGTCTATGCCCTCTACGGAAGATGAAGATGAAGAACCACAAATCACCACCCGCAAGAGAGGTCCATTGGAGAGGCCATTTAAAATGGAGGCAAGAGATATTGCTGAAGAAAAAATTGCACAATGCCTTTATGCCAATGGTCTTCCACTCAACTTGGTGAGATCACCATATTGGCGGGACATGGTGTCAACAATAAATAGTGCACCTCCTGGTTTCACAAGTCCTAGGTATGAAAAGGTGCGTACCACCTTATTGCAAAAAGAGAAGAAATCTATAGAGGCCCAACTGAAACCAATTAGAGATTCTTAGATTGAAACAAGTGTATCTATTGTTTCCGATGGATGGAAAGATTGCAAAAACAGTCCATTGATCAATGTTATTGCAGTGTCCCCCAAGGGGGCAATGTTTTTGAGAGCGATTGACTGTGAAGGGGAAGTGAAAGATGCAGAGTTCATTTCCAGGATTCTCATTGACTCCATAAAGATGGTGCGTAATGAAAATGTTGTCCAAGTAATTACGGACAATGCAAAAGTTTGTAGGGCTGCAGGTGCTTTAGTAGAGGCTAGATATGAGCACATCTCTTGGACACCATGCACCGTACACTCCCTCAATTTGGTGATGCAAGCAATTGGCAACCAAATAGAGTGGGTGAAAGAAATATACCAGGAGGCCGAGGAGATCCAGATGTTTGTGACAAACCACCATATGTCACAAGCAATTTTCAAAGGTCTTTCAAGATTGGAATTGTTGAAGGTGAATTTAATTTATTTAGTTTCGTTTATGTCATGTTTTACATAATTGAATAAAATATTTTTTTGCGTTATTTACATATTTTAAATGTGTTATTAACTTACTATTAACATGTTCTTAGGTTGCTAAGACCCGATTTGCATCTCACACAATTGTTCTAAGACGACTTGTGAAGGTGAAAGAGGCATTGAGTCAAATGGTTATTAGCAACCAATGGAGTATATGGACGCAATCAAATTTAGAGAGGGCCCAAAAGGTCAAGGCATTGATATTGGATGATGATTGGTGGGATCATGTGAATTATGTATTGGAGTTCACCGAGCCTATCATGTCTATGCTTCGGTTTGCTGATACAGATGAACCATGCTTGGGGGATGTCTATGATAGCATGGACAAAATGTTGGAGAAAATAAAAATGGAAATACAAAAGAGAGAGAATGATCCTAAAGACACCTTTTACAAAAGGGTGGAAGCAATCGTTCTTCATCGTTGGAACAAGATGACAACACCATTGCACCTCCTTGCATATGCCCTATCTCCGAGGTACTATACCACAGAAGTACTTTCTATCCCAGGGAGAATACTGCCATATAGAGATTTTGAAGTTGCTAATGGGTAATAAGAGGGCATTTAGTAGAATCTTCAGTGATTCAAAAGTGCAAACAAGTGTTATGAAAGAATTTGGATTGTATATCTCAGGAAAAAATATACCCCTTCTGTTGTCAAAGACCAATACAAAATGGATGCTATTACATGGTGGTACCTCCATGGTCAAGATTATATGTACCTCCAACATCTTGCAATCAAGATCCTCTCACAAGTTTTTTTTTTTTGGCCACTTATACTGTAAAATTTAACACTTACCATACTTGAATTTATCTTGTATTTTTTATTTTTATTTTGTTGGTTTTCTCTCTAGGTTGCAAGCTCTTTTGTCGCTAAACGGAACTGGAGTACATACTCCTTTATCCACTCAATGAAGCGTAACCAGTTGGCTGCAAAAAGAGCTGAAGACTTGGTGTATATTCATTCCAATTTGCGTCTTTTGTCACGTAAGGATCCTCAATACAAGCAGGGGGCAGCGAAACTTTGGGATGTAGCAGCCAAGTCTGCTGACTTGGATGCAACCATTCAAGATCTTTCTAGAGCCACTATGGATGATGTGGATGATAATAATGACATACTACATGGTGTTGGAACCGCTTTGGATTCAAATAATGATGATTTTGAAGTTGCCGCTGAAAATCCAAGTCACGATGTTTTTTTGATAATCCTTTTGATGATTGATGAACAATGAACATGGAATAATGTTTCATGAGCTACATTTTGTAATTTAATAATTGTGATGATTTCCATTGGAATCATGAACGTAGACGTATATGATATCATTGATATGGCTTATTTGAATATTTTTCAACTATCAATTGGCATTTACTATTTATCTTTGGCATTTGGCGTTGATCAATGATCAAGTATCACACTATGAAATGATTTAGTTTTACAATTTTGTATATTTCTCTTATTTTTTGTATATATATATATATGAATATTTTTCAACTATCAATTGGCATTTACTATTTATCTTTGGCATTTGGCGTTGATCAATGATCAAGTATCATACTATGAAATGATTTACGTACCCACGTGCCCAAACCCCAAAAAAAAAATTTACGTACCCACGTACCCAATTCTCGTACCGTACCCGTCCCCAAACCTGAACCGATAACTTAGCTAATTACACATGGTCTCGAATATGATAGCCTGGACACAAGAGCTAAGGCTAGTTCTTAGCATTGGGTGTGCAAAGTCGAGGAGTCGCATGTTGTGAAGGTGTGCTCCCCGCAAAGAAGAGCTGGGCCATGTTGTGCAGGGCACACATGGGCACCACGAGTGCTATCGAGTGTTGGTATAAGCTTGGGAAAGATCTCAGTCCTCCGCAATAGGACCAAGTGAGAAACTCAAGGGTCGGACTCATCCGTATGGTGTACAGCTGGAGCAAGGATGGATGCCAGTAAGGTTGCTGGTCACCCAGGAATGGGACGGCAAGGAAGGGATACAGAAGATCCGTATTGGTATCGTTGGTGCAAGATCTCATAAGGGTTGCATGATGCAACGGGATGCTAATGGAAAGGTGGAACCAAGCTAGACTTGGGAAGCAGCTGAGTAGGTATCACGAGGTCAAAGGTGCACAGCCCTTGAAGTCATTGGACCGAGTGAGTCAGGGATCTCGGGCTCAATGCAGCAAGGGGGAAATCAAGTCCCCAAAGAGCTAAAAGGAACTCATCAAGGAGTTTGACATTGGATCCAAAAGCGCTCAGGGTGCCAGTCTGCATGAAGAGAGAACTTAGAGTTCTAGGTGGACGGGTTTAGTAATCAGTTGTCTTATGGGGGACACAAAAGATGAAGACTCGGGGGAATCACCAAGACTGCAGGAAGATGCAGCAGCCGTTCAGGAAAGTGAACAAAGTTAGACATGGTCGGACCATGCAAGCAGAAGAGCTCATAGTAGCTTGCAGGTGCATAATTCCACGATGCACTTGTAGAAGTCGAGTGCCTTCCAGATGGAGGACTCACAAGCAAAAGGCGTAATCTGAGAACTTGAAAGTGCTCGCCCGCAAGGGAGTCGTGAGTATGGTTGAGCAGTGCCGCACAAGGTGGACTTCTCAGGGAGAAAAGGCGCATTCGATCCGTGCTCTAGTCTAGCCATGTGACAGTATAAGGTGGACTTCTCAGGGAGAAAAGGGGCATTCAATCCGTGCTCTAGTCTAGCCGTGGACTTCTCAGGGAGAAAAAGGGCATTCGATCCGTGCTCTAGTCTAGCCGTGTGACAGTATGGTATACTGTCACACTGTCACACGGCTAGACTAGAGCACGGATCAAAAGGGGCATTCGATCCGTGCTCTAGTCTAGCCGTGTGACAGTATGGTATACTGTCACACTGTCACACGGCTAGACTAGAGCACGGATCAAATGCCCCTTGTCACACGGCTAGACTAGAGCACGGATCGAATGCCCCTTTTCTCCCTGAGAAGTCCACCTTGTGCGGCACTGCTCAACCATACGACTCCCTTGCAGACAAGCCCTTTCAAGTTCTCAGATTACGCCTTTTACTTGCGAGTCCTCCATCTAGAAGGCACTCGACTTCTACAAGTGCATTGCGGAATTACGCACCTGCGAGCTGCTATGAGCTCTTCTACTTGCATGGTCCGACCATGTCTAACTTTGTTCACTTTCCTGAACGGCTGTTGCATCTTCCTGCAGTCTTGGTGATTCCCCATAGTCTTCATCCTTTGTGTCCCCCATAAGACAACTGATTACTAAACCCGTCCACCTAGAACTCTGAGTTCTCTCTTCACGCAGATTGGCTCCCTGAGCGCTCCTGGATCCAATGTCAAACTCCCTAATGAGTTCCTTTTAGCTCTTTGGGGACTTGATTTCCCCCTTGTTGCATTGAGCCCAAGATCCCTGACTCACTCGGTCCAATGACTTCAAGGACTGTGCACCTTTGACCTCACGATACCTACTCAGCTGCTTCCCAAGTCTAGCTTGGTTCCACCTTTCCATTAGCATCTCGTTGCATCATGCAACCCTTATGAGATATTGCACCAGCGATACCAATACGGATCTTCTGTATCCCTTCCTTGCCGTCCCATTCCTGGGTGACCAGCAACCTTACTGGCATCCATCCTTGCTCCAGCTGTACACCATACGGATGAGTTCAGCCCTTGAGTTCCTCACTTGGTCCTATTGCGGAAGACTGAGATCTTTCCCAAACTTATACTAACACTCGATAACACTCGTGGTGCCCATGTGTGTCCTGCACAACATGGCCCAGCTCTTCTTTGCGGGGAGCACACCTTCACAACATGCAACTCCTCGACTTTGCACACCCAATGCTGAGAACTAGCCTTAGCTCGTGTCCCCAGGCTCACATGAGATCACCTCCCTGAAACCCCCAACATAAGTTCCAGTCTTACTCGACACTGCTGGAATCTTGGCTATCCCAGACTAACTGTTGCCGACTCGGATATGTAGCTCGCCCAACCTTGCGTCTCGCTTTGCCTCATCACTTGGGATGTGTTCCAACATCCAGCTCCCTTCGGTAGCACACCTTAGAGCTATCTCATGCTGGCCCTGTTACTGGCTTCACAGGGTTCGGGACGTTGAGTTTACCACACAACCTCTCCCATCATGGCTAAGGCGGAACGAGATCTTACCTCATCCCTAATAACCATAATGGACACCTGAGTCACTTGATTGACTCGAGGCGGGAGCTACTTCTGTTTCGCTCCTGGTAGGAAGAGCACGAGATACCCTTTCCATTTGGTATCCTGCCGTGAACTCTCGGTGCACTTGATTGCATCCCTATGGTGTTCCCTCTCTCGAACGACCATACCTCCCTATATAAGCTATTAGTACGAATCCCACCATGCTGTAGGATGACACCGAGAAACGGGCGAATTCCCCAATTTCTACCTTTATGTCCAGTACTACTTCATAGCCCATAGGGTCTTTCGCTTTGCATTGCAGACTCTTTAACTAGCCTGACTAACTCTTATGTCATGACTTGGCATGACCTCTGCAGACCTTCATTGCCTGACTGACTTTTGGACGAGTCCAACTCGCCTTGTAGAGTTCCACCCCTGACTGGCACAACCTACCTTAACTCGCCATGACTTGGCATGACTCGGCACTCCTTTATGCTCCATGTTGCATTTTGCCCACGCTACCATGAGTAACTCAGCCTTGTCGCTAGAACCATATTGTCCCAACTCACCTCAGCACTTATTGCAACACTAACACCAAGCGCCTAATTTCCAATGCAACTCGGCCCACTTAACTTGGGTACGGACTTGGATCGCGCCTCATGGCTTAGCTAATGCCCAACGGATCGCCGGATGGCTCCTCGACTCGGTGTGACCTGGGACGAGTCCTAGACTCTGTGTCCAATAGACTCCTTGTGTCCAACTCGCCTCACCACTGCGACTTGCCTTGGCTCACGCATTGACATTCGCACCGCGCATAACTTGCAATACCAAGGGTTCAACCCGGTTGAACCGCACTCGGACTGGGTCCAGTGCTCCTCAAGTGCACCGTTCACTTCAAGCTTGGGGCATTCTCCCCCACTGAAAAGCCAACTCTCTACCCACATAACATGGCACGTTCACAATCTAATCAATGGAGTTCTCTATGATGATCAGCCACTAAGTGCCTCTTGCTTATCATTAGTCCAGTATATCATTTGCTTGAGAAAAGACCCATGCCAATGTGTCTATCAGTGTGCACGTAAAACAATTAGTAGTTTAGTTCATCGAAATAACAAACAACTAAACATATGGCTTCAGCCAACTTATTAGGCTGATAACAAGTTTAATATAGGACTTACAATATCTTCTACAATAAAAATATATAAGAAGCACTAGAAAAAACCTGCCAACAAAATCTCAAAATCCTAGTTACTAAAAATCCCTCTGATATACACTGTTTATTTGATTAGCTAAATGGTACAGAAAAAACACCTACCAATGAAATCTCTTAAATTCGGGCCACTAAATGCTTTGATTTACTCTAAATTTATTTTATCAGCTTCATGGTACATCCTAATGGTATACTCTAAAATTATTTAGTTAGCTACAGAGTATGCATACATCTGAAAATGTGTACAACAATCAACATAAACAAACAAGTTAATATTTTAAAATTGAAGTAGTTATTCACCTTCCCTTTTTGACAATTTTCTCGAAATTCTATAAAAAGTAACATAGGAAAACTACTAACACAAAATTTCCTTTTTTTCAAAGAAAATGAGCTAAGAAGTTAATAGTGTTAAAGGAGTTAACATAAATTTAATATTTCACTCAGAACAAATAGAATAATAACTACTTTAAAAGACTGAAACCAAAAAATCTGCTGGGAGCAAGTAAGCCCAGGGAAGCATCATACTATTACAGGCCCTATACTAAGCGATAATTAGTAGGAACATACCTTAAATATGGATGAAGATTCCTGACCAAAAGGCTTGTAGTAGATTTTCTTGGTTGTCCACCATAACGGCCTCGTTGAATATCACTAGGGCTGGAAATTGATCCCCTTCTATAGTAACTTGCTCTTCTTGAAGAAGAGCTATAACTTGAGCTTCGATGATGTCTCTTCCTTGGTGAAAGACTGTAGCTTGGACTTCTGCCACGCCTCCTCTTGGGTGAAGGGCTGTAACTTGGGCTTCTATAACGCCCCTTACAAGGTGAAGGGCTGTAAGATGGGCTTCTATAACGCCTCCTCCTGGGTGAAGGGCTGTAACTAGGGGTTCTACACTGCCCTCTCCTGGGTGAAGGGCTGTAACTTGGGCTTCTGTACCTCATTATTACACTGCAGTAAGCCATGCACAAAATCAAACCCTCGATGATACAAAAAAACTCAGCTAACTCACAAGGGAAAATGTACACAAAAATGTACAATATAATATATTTGTTAATAAGACCAAAAAAAATTGAACAATAAATCTAATCCTAGCGTACAGATGCAGCAACCAGAAATTCTTCGTTTAGAGATAAAAATAGGTGGAAAAGAATCACATAAAGAAATAATGATGAAGTTATCAACCAGAAGATCTTCCTCTAAAGATAAAAACAAGTGGGAAAAAATCACATTAACAAATAAAATTCACCTAAACGATAAAAGAATGCTACAAGGGAGAAGAGATCTATCTTTCACAGTGAAACTTCGGTAGAAGAACTTTGAAAAATAAGTCAATAGTCCTTAAAATGATTATAGGCAAATTATTATTATTAGAAATTAAAAGAAAAAGTGAAAAATAGAACCAGCTTTGTAGTGATAAATCCCTAGCACCAATTGTGAAGAACATATTCACCAAAAAAGAGATCTAGAGCAAACATTCAATGAAACATTTACAGACAGAATATCTACGATCTCCATTCCACTCTGTGAAATTTTGTTTTCAGTAAGTGAGTCGAACCTGAATAAAAATCTATCCCAGATATATAAATCAAAGCCACGGGAAGAATATGCATAAAAAAATGCCGCTGCACTACGATCTTCTCAGAGCGTTTCTCAAATCCGTTAGGATTTGGAGGTTTAAATACAACTTGGAAACATAACGAAGTTCACGAACCTTCCAAGCCCTGTTGCAAAATTAAAGCACTTCGTAAATTGACGAAAAGATTCCACGCGTCAACTAGTTACGGGGTTTAGTGGTCGGTCTTAAGATCAAAGGACCGTTGTGGGACACGTTTAATGCCTAGTGTTCGTCTAACAAAAGATTTGTGGTTCCTTACAAACTCTATTTTATTGTGGCTATGCATTGCCTTTGTGATTACTTGATAATTTGTGGCTAAAATCTGTTTAATGTTACGAAGGGGACATAATGTAGGCTTTATGGTAAGGTTTTTTCCTTTAATTTTAGTTCTTTATATTTTAAAGTTTTAATAAACTAGTATATACATATATTAAAAAGTTTTTATAGACTAGCATACATATATTAAATATTAATATATATAAAGTACGTGGAGAGTTATCATTATCATTGTCATGGATAAATTTTATAATTTGAATGCTTAATTTTTAAAAATTAACTATAATTTTAAATGGAAAGAAATTTAAAATTATACAATCATTTTTTACAATATTACAAAATTATCATATAATTATTAAAAAAATAATTATAGCTTTGTTTTTTATAAGATAAGCAGCATTTACAGGGTGATGTACCCTATACACAGAGAGCTCAGAGGGCCAAAGGAAGAAACAAACAGAGACAGCTGACCGACAGCTGTAGAACAACCAACAAAGATTAGACAACCCCAGAAGAGGGGGACCAATCTGACTTTAAACCCGAGAGGCAACGAATATGGGGAGTCCCTTATTCTTTCGCAACACAACCTACTAGGAAGGCTCAAAAACAAGATCCACCGAGCGACGAGGAGCCATCACGTATTTGGGGAGTCGGCACAGAAGGAGAGGAACAGGAGCAATTAAAGGACCAGCAGTGTCAACCGAAAAGAGACATGCAGGAGCCGACGGCACAACGACAACAAAGGTTTCCGCAGAAGGGTTAGCCAGCAAAGGAGCCTGGATAGGCTCCGACACCAAGGAGGCAGACAAAGGAGGGTCGCCCACCTCAAAGGAATCATCTGAAGAGGGATCAATCGTGAGATGGTCTGAGAGTGCATTCTTCCACCAAATAGCAGCACCCTTGCAGCGAGCAAGAGGGCAATCAAAGGCCAGGTGACCAACAGAGAAACAACACCTACACCGAAAATGGAGCCCCTCATTGTCCATTATAACTTTGTTAACACTATTGATTATTATTAAAATTAAATAACTATGCATACCTCTCTAAATGTGAAACATTTGGGCAAATTTTCCCATCTGATCATATTCAAAATATAATATAAATAATGTTTACTTATAAGACACAAAGCAATTTTGAAAATAATGGGAAAAAATCTATGCATAAATCTTTGTATATATATATTTTAATAGGTGGCATGGTAAAAAAACAAATGAGATTGACAATATAGAATATTACTTATTATAAAAAATAGAAAGATAATAATTTATGTGTGAGGATGATTTGTGTGGTTAGGTGGAGGTAGAGTGATTTGGGAAGATATTATGGCTTTAAAAATAGTAACCATATCCAATACAAAAAATTTAAATAAAATTAAACATTCATTTAAAAATAATTCAACAATTACTAATTATTATTTTAGAATAAATTATGAACTAAAATGTATCTATAAAAACAATTTTTTTATTTATTTTTCTTTTAGTATAATTATAAAATAAAATTATACATAAAAATGCATTTAAAAAAATCATAAAATAATTTACATAGGAAGTTTTTTATTTAAATCTCTTTAATTTGTTTGTAAGAGAAATCACCACAATATCTTCAAAACTTAAATTTCATTCTAAAATTAAATTAAATTCCAATTTCTAAAATTTATAAAAATATATATTATTTAGTTTTTAAATAATTAATTAAATTGTAGTGATTATCTTATAGAGATGAATTAAATAAAATTTCATATTCATTTTAAATTTAAATATAAAAGTTTTTATTTAAATCTTTTAAATTTAAATAAGAGTTGCATTTTCATTTTTGTGTCTATCCATACTTTTTGATTTTATGTACAAACATCTTTGAAAATAATAAAGCAAATAAACAAGATTTTATCACTAGTTGCATGTCATTTGAACATGAAATTAAATTATGTGAGTGTAAGAAGCCTCCTGGCTTAAAGAAGAAAATTAAAGGATACAGTATACAAGATACTTTTCATTGGCATGTATTTACTAAAAATATTTTAAATTTATCTTTATAGGTTAACTATTATAAATATCTTAAATACATTTATTTTTAAAAATATTGAGAGATTAAATTTGAAGTTATTTTAATTATTTAAGAGTTATTTTGCTTTTTATTTTTTTTAGTCAAATTGTTATCAAGGGGGTAGCTCTCTTTATATTGATTGAAAAGAAAACATTTACATATTCTGATCATTACATTCTTGCCCTCTACTTGGACTTGTATGAGTAGATCATTATCAAGTCAGTGGTAAGTTCAATCTTCCTATCTAGCTTTGCATCTATGAAGAGGCCTTGATTTGAGATAGTGAAGTCTAAGAAGGGCTAGAGATTCTTTTTTTAGAAGCACTAACAATACAGATTAATGGCTTCAACTATTTTCTTCTTTATCTTGCCATACTCCACAACATCGTAGATGTTACCTTTATTTGGAGCTTTGTTGAAAGTAGAGATTGCATTGATGGCTTCTTTAATGTAGTCCTCCCTCAACAAGTTTTGGGCCATAAGTCGATCATCTTCCTACTCATGGTCCACACATTAGTTGAAAGGAAGATTTCAATCAACATCACGTCATATATGTGGCTCCAACTTGCAATTTCTAATGATCATTCTAATCGTCATCACCATTGATAGATCTTTAATCATTAAACATGTTGCATTTGAATGAAGACATGTTCTTGGGCACATGAAAGACACAACTTAGGATTGGTATGTTGTTCATTGTTGGTTGGGAGGTTCTTCCTCTGGATTTTTATAGGTTGGGGTATGTTGGATGACATTGTAGTGGTGACTCTCATGAATGCAAAATGTGATTTGTAGTTAGCATTGTGATCTTGAGCTTTCAGTTTCGTTCCTTATTATTTGTTCACCAAATCCTAATGTAGGTGTGCCGCATCTTTCTAGATACATTTATAATCTTATGAATCTCCTACCAATCTTCACATTGATTTGAAGTAACAAATATTTCTCGTTGGTCGGTGGCTTGATTAGAAAGTAGTCAACCACCTTGTTAGCCTCCTTGTAGATGTGGTGTACTATGAAATCCTCATTTTTTGTCAAATGTGTGTATATGGTGTGTCCACATGGTCATTCACTAGCTTCGTGTTTGTTTTGTTACAATGGTTGTTATCACTACCATCGAATTCCCCTCTATGTTTGCATGGTTGTAGTTGTTTTTTATACATTTCTTGATGCCTTCGAGAAGGGCAACGAACTCAACCTTAGTGTTGGTTCCATTTGACAACCTTCACCAATCCAACCTTTTGTAAAATGCCTTTTTGATCACATATTATGAAACCTCATTCCAAAGGTCCCAAGATTACCTCGCAAGGGCCCATCAAAGTTTAGTTTTAGCCTACCTTGCGAATGTAGGAGCCATTTGGCTCTTCCCCTTCCCTCCTTGTTTGGTTCTATATCGCCTATCCTAAGAGGGAGTACCTTCATTTGTGGCTATAATGTTTGTATTGTATCATCCCACATCAAGAAGAACTTTTTTCTTTTGTGTTTTGCTTGAAATTTTTGGTGTTTACATATACCAATCTCAATTTTACTTATTATGGATTTTATGTTGGATGATTTTTCTTTGAATATTCTAGCATTCCTTTCTTTCCACAGTTGCCATATATTATCATGGCAGGTGTTTTGGTCCATATACCTGCCCATTGCAAGCCTTTTTTTAGTAGTGTCCATCCTTAAAAAATGTTCAAAAGATTATTTAGGAGAGGGCCTTGCAACCCTAATGTATTATGTAATCTTATCCAACATTCTTATGAAACCTCACATTGCAACAACAGGTGGTCCATCATTTCGTCCAAAGTCTGACATAATGGACCTCTAAACGGACCTAGGAAACCAAGTGTCTTTAGCTATCTCCTATGAGGATGCAATTATGAAGGGCTATCTATGTAAACACTCTAGTATGAGGTAGTATGTTTGGGCCCCAACATAATGCGATTGGCCATGATCGATTGTTGAATTCCCTATCCAATATTTGGTATCCAATTATGGTGGTGTATTTTCCCGACTTT
Organism: Sequoia sempervirens; assembly: GCA_007258455.2. Taxonomy (NCBI): domain Eukaryota; kingdom Viridiplantae; phylum Streptophyta; class Pinopsida; order Cupressales; family Cupressaceae; genus Sequoia; species Sequoia sempervirens. The sequence goes on from VDFB02373365.1 coordinate 356,079,892, forward strand.
GCAACACACCAAAGAATTTTATCATTCCTATCATTTAATTATGCTTTTCTCTATGATCTAATTCCTTCAGTATCTTTTCACTTATCTAGACTAGGAGAATCTCAAAGGCTTTCCATGTATATTCCATCCTTCCCTCGCAACAATTGATGTTTAGGTAATCTCTCACTTTGTATACATATGTAGTGGTTGTTATGTTTATGCAATCTTCCTCACCAACTATCTCATTCATTAGTGTATAACCATTCCATGAGTCTGAACAAAAAGGTGCAAATTCGCCACTATTGATTTTCATGTGAGATGGTTAGTTATTAAAGAGCGGCATTTGGTTATGAAATTCTAAATTGGTGATCCGTTTGGGGAATTTGCAATCATTAATACCCAATTAGGCTTAGTATCTAAATATTTTATCAAGAGGATTCTGCTCCACAAAGTGTTTGGGCATTCATACATTTTTCATGCTAATTTGGCTCCTAGTGTAGATTTTTGCTTACAAATGTCTCGTGTGGCCACATCACTTGACACTTTTCTTTGCTTGACTGTCTCCCATGTAACTAGTGGGATCCTCTTGATCTCATTAGAAACCTCCCATTAAAATCTATGTTATGTTTTTTTGAAATCCTTCTCATCTTTTAAGGTCAGATCAAGGCATGAGAACATATATATCAGAGTAGTTGCAATAACAACCTTTATCATTGTAATCTTGCCTATGAGTGTGAGCCATAATCCTTTCCATGTCTTGGTTTTCCTTTTACACTTGTCCACTATTTATTCCCTTTGTTTCACTTGTATTGCTCCATTAGAGAACAAAATACCCAAGTATGTGCTTGGCAATGTTCCTATATTATAGCCCAAGGTTGTTGTTATCCATCGATTTCCAAATCTCTTGGTATTAAAGAAGAGTATGCATAGTTTAGTTTGGTCTATTATTTATCCTAAACAACTAGTGTACTTTGTCGATATTTCTTTTATGGGCTTTATTTCACATATAGTAGGTTCTCCGTATAACAATATGTCATCTACAAAAAATTGATGACAAATAGGGGCGATGTTGGGAGCTAGTGAAATGCCCTTCTATTAGAATTGTGAAAAACACAAGCCATAGGATCAAACAACAAACAAAGACACCTTCCATGCAAGAGATCTACAAATAATATGTGCAATATTCCTCAACAAGAAAAAGCTATAGAATGCAAGAGACCATCAAAAAGATATGAAAGCTTGAGAGATAATTACAATGAGGGTTGAGTGCTATATAGGAGAAAAATCCTAAAAGCATAAAAGCACTCCTAATTTTAGCTTAAGTGCATGAGAATAATTTAGACTAATAATTAATTAAAGATTAATTAATTATTAGCTAATGCATGATTACTCTAACACCCCCCTTAAGATGAACTTAGGGAGTAGCAAAAAAACTGTTAAAAGAAAGAATGCATGATGGGTCTTGACAAACAAGGCCTAGTGAGGTACCCATGTACAAACAAAAGATCTCTCAAAAACTAGAGAAAATGAGAAAACCACTGTGGGAGAAAACTCCTCTCCAAAAGAGAGAAAAGCGACTGAAGGACTAAAGAAGCCTCCAAATCAAGGTGTGAAGGATTGAGAAGCCTCCAACCAAACAAAGTCCCCAAAAGAAGAACATGTAGAACATCATTGAAGCACAAAGTAGCTATAAACTGTTATCGAATGATAACTAATATGGTGCCGAAATGAAGAACCTCTTGAAATGGGAATGCAAGAGTGTCCATATGGTAAATGATTCATCTCACTGAAATGCATGTAACTAGTCGTTGATGTACGCTACATTTGATAGTACATAGGAACAAGAACTAGATACATAGATCACTCAAAATCGTGAAACTAAGGAAGCATTAGCACCAACAGTAGAAACCCTCCCATAATGTTAAAAAAGGGATAGCCATGATAAGTATAGTGAAACTGTGTGAAACCAAGAAGTGCATGTAGGAGAAACAACTTGCAAATAAAAGGGTGTACAAACTAAAGCACACACATGCATGAGGCAAGAATCACTAAGATTCACTATTGTCATGGAAGGGACACTCTCTTGACAAAGGTGTGATGGAAAACCAAATGCAAACATCAACCCCCCATGGCACTTTCTATCATAGCACGAATACAAAAGGCACAACAAGATGTGCAAAATCCCCAAAAAATATACACCAGAATGGCACTTCATCTTAGTAAGTCTACAAAAGATAATGTGCATGAAAAATATGTTTGTAATGCCCAAATAGGAGAGAATACTATAAATAGATATAGAACAACTAAAAATGAGTTATCCCATGTAAACGAAAAGTTTTTAGGAGCTAAGATGTCAAAGTAAGTCATCAGAATGTGAAAACACAGAAAATTGAATAAAATGTACCTGGAAAGGAATTTGGAAAAAATGCATGGATGGATGTGAAAAGATCTGAAAGATGATTCCAACGCCATTGGAATCATGAAAAATGGAGAAATTGGTCAAAAGTTACGAGCTCGGGACTGAAAACAACACCTTTGACTTCAACCAGTTGTAGAATGCACTAGCAACAACAAAAAAAAGGTGATGATACACACACCACTAGAAGGTTGGCAGAACTAGCTTTTCGATGATATCTCATTTTCAAAGAATGGAGTTCGTATGCAAAAGTTATGCATTTTTTAAAAATGGGATAAATTTTTCCAACTGATAGTCAGCAAACATGACCCTTCTAATTTGAATTCTAAAAAAATTGCTCATTGTATGCAAAAACTAATGTATATCCAAAAAATGTTTTGGTGTTACAAACAAAACCCAAAAAGCATTTTTGAATCTAAAAAGCAGAACATGCAATTTGGTAAAAAAACAAAAACTTCACCTATAGGGAAAATAGGTACACTTGGTTATTTTGATAGCCCTTTTTGCAAGATTTGTTCACTATTTGCAAAATCTAATAGATACCTAGATGGTATTTTATGATTTTGAACAAAACCCATAAACTATTTTTCTCAAAAATACTTGAAGCAAAAGATATTGGTCATTTTTTAGTATCTAAAATGCACCAAAAATTTGCCCACCTCCAAAAATTGCAAACAAAAAAGTAAAGGGGATTCCACACCTAAAACCTGTAACCCTTTTTGAAGAAAAAGACTCATAAATCGAGAAGGGGTTTGCTTAATCCATGCTCTGATACCATGTTAAAATTGTGAAAAACATGAGCCACAGGATCAAACAACAAACAAAGATACCTCCACGCAAGAGATTTGCAAACAATATGTGCAATATTCTTCAACAAGAAAAAGCTACATAATGCAAGATACTATCAAAAAGATATGAAAGCTTAGGAGATAATTACAATGAGGGTTGAGTGTTATATAGGAGCAAACCCTAAAAGCATAAAAACACTCCTAAGTTTAGCGTAAGTGCACAAGAATAAATTAAACTAATGATCTAATGATTAATTAATTATTAGCTAATGCGTGATTACTCTAACACCTTCCACCTTCCATGTGCCACTTTTAGGGTTATTCCCCAATTGAGTGCACTAGCCATGATGACAAAGGGGAAAGGGGAGAGTGGATCTCCTTGCCTAATATCTCTTGTAGCCTAGAAAAAACCACATATCACATTATTGATTAGGACTGAATATCTAACTAAAAATGCACAAGTAGATCCATTTGAGGAATTATTGATTAAAGCCAAAAATTTCCATGATTTTGAGGAGGAATCTCTAGCTTACCTAATTATAGGCCTTATCAATATCTATCTTTAGAATCATTCCTTTCATAATATATTTTTTTACTGAATGTGTTGCCTCATGCATAATGATGATTCCATTAGTATTATTTTGGCCAATTACAAACCTACTTTGTTCTTGAGATACTATGATGGGGAGGAGGTTTTTGAGTCAATTTTCTATTACCTTGGAGATTGTGTTGTAGATGAAATTGCACAATGAGATTGGTTTATAGTCTAAAAAGGCTAAGTAGTCTTATTTCTTTTAGATTAGCATTATATTTGTGTTGTTGAGATCCTTAAGGAATTTTCTCAATTTTCTTAACTCTTTAACCATCTGCCAAATGTCATTTCCCATGAATTTCCATCCTTGAAAAAAAGATGCATGGAAGTTGTCTAGACCGAGAGATTTATTTGGTTTGAATTGGAATAAAATACTTTTAACTTCCTCTTTAGTGTCTAGAGCCCCAAGAATAATATTATCATCATTTGTCACAAGTGTTGGAAATTTTTGAAGGAAGCTGTTGTGGAGAGGTTCGGGTTCACCGCCAATAGATAGAAGAGATTGAAAGAAGCCGACACCTTCATTTTGTGTGTTCTCATTATTTGTGAGGATTCATCCATCCTTTGCATGTATTTGTGTGATTTTGTTCTACCCACGTTTGATTTTGGAAGTGTTGTGAAATAAATTTGTATTAAGATCACCTTCTCCCAACCATGTTTCCCTTGATTTGGACCTCTAGTAACACTCTTATCTTGCTAGGACTTTGTTATATTGTGCCAGTATTTTCTTTTCTTGGACATATTCCTCTCGAGTCATATCATCTACTATTACTTTTTCAATGATTGTTGTCATTTTAATATCAATTCTTTATTTTTCTTGGAGTATGTTTTTTAATGTTGTTTTATTCTAAACATTTAAATTTTCTTTGATGTTTTGTAGCCTCTTTTTTATTTTTAGCATTCTTGTTCCTTGTACACTTAGTGGCTTTATCCACCAATTAGATAGAAGTCCCATGATGTTTGGGCTTTTGTACCACATTTTTTCAAAACAAAATTGGCATATTATGGTTTATGTTCCTCTTGTATAGCCAGATCAACAAGGAAGTGATATGATATCATGATTGTTCTTATTTGAGTATGGAAATATCAGTTTTGAGAGCCAGGAAAGGGAAAGCAAAAATCAATCGAGCCTTTTCGCAATGTTAGTGAAGCTCGCCCTTTGATAATTCCAAGTATATTTGTCATTGGTTGGAGCAATATCTATGAGATTGTTACAATTCACAAAGTTTTTGAATTATATAAATGAAATTGGTTTTGTTTCCTTATTCCGCCTAGTTTCCCTTGGGCTTCGATTATTGCATTGACGTCTCCTTAGACCACAAAGTCAAATTTGGCTAGTTTTGAGAATTCCTAGCTTAGGTTATTCCATAGTTTCCTTTTATCTGTTGGTTTTGTTGGACCATATATATTGAAGATAAAAAAATTAAATCCATGTTTAGGTTGTGTACCTTTATTGATAGCCAATTGGTCTTTGGGGTGCAATCAATATCTTGTTTGGTTTACATAGTATTTCCAATCTGCTAGATGCTCTTGTAGCTTCAACATAAATGCCTTCCAATCCTTTACAATGTTTGATGAAAGTTTTCATCTCCAATTCATTCATTTTGTTTCTTGTAATAGTATGAAGTCAATCAATTGATTGTCAAATTGGTGCTTGATAGTGGGGCTTTTGTTAGGGTCATTTAAGCCCCTAACACTCCATATAAGAACCTTCACTTCTCTCCAAGGGAAATCCCCCCATAGATCTCAACAGGTAAGTTTTGATTGATGTTTGGTCACTTTTCAGAGCTTCATCCTCCCTCTTTTGCTTTTTTTTGTATCCTTTTTTGGAATCTCGAGAACCAATTTGAGGATCTTTGATGTCATTTGGCTTATGCATCTAATATTCACCAAGTCTATTTCATTATCATACTCTTCCTCTTCTGATTGGGAGTTCTCACCGTGTGCTTCATCTTGGTCCTTTTCGTTATGTTGGTGTGATCAATCTCCATGACATGTGATGCACCGTTGTTGTCAATAAGATTTCCCATCTTTTCACTAGGCAAAGTGTTTCAATTTGGCTTGAATTTCCATCTTTCTACTTCTATTGCATCTATATTTCTGAGGGTTTTTGGTGATGCACCGATTCAAAATGGTTTTTTTTGCATTTGAGGTAGAAAAAGCTTTGGTGTTTTTAATTTTATTTCTTGATTCTAATAGCCTACATTGGTGTGAATTTGAATGCACCTTGGTATTTTGTTGATCACTATTAGTTTGATCCTAGTGTATATGAGGGATTCTTTGTTTCATGTGTTAATCTATAGGGTTTTCCCTATAGAATCATTGATATTGGTTAGGCTTTTTGTAGACCAATATGCAAAGGGAAAATTGTATAATCTCATCCAAATCGACCCTTTTGTAGGTGAGGTTTGTAATAGGTTGAAGTTGGGTTTCTATTTTTTAAGAAAATGATATGAATCCCCTTGTTTTCATTGTTTCTCAATTAGTATTATGTATCTTTCTTCTTTTGACTTGAAAATTGCCACAAAGAGGCCTTTCAACATAAAATTCAATACCAAATCAGATTCCTAATGCATTTCTACCCATTCTAATATTGTATTTTTTGTCAACCCTTTTTTCTAAGAATCTACTAATGATAACAGTGTTCTCTAGTTCTTTTGAATCAATGCACATAATGTCAAATAAATTGATCAAACATTCATTTTTTCATTCTTTAATTTGATTGTTGTATTCATCTTCGTCTTCCTTATCTTCTCTTCTTCTTTTCACCATTCACTCCCCTTAGTAAGAGTTATTTTATCTTACATTATAATATTTTTTCTTTTTTTTATAGGTAAAATGCAGTTTTGGGGATTATTCCTATTAATATTGATCATAAAAAAATTGCATTTCATTTGTATTAGGCTATTACCCATATATCTATCTAGAGTCATCGGCCACCAAAATATGGAATCCCCAATTTATAACTCCCTAAGCACTTGAAACTATTATAAATATACTTAGAGCTCCATCTAGCCCAAAGACACCAAAACAAGAGCTTTACACACAAATTTGTTCAAATCATACGACAACTATAAACCTGTTTTGATTACATAATATTACCTACCCTTAGGTGTTTTTATTTCCTCCCAGCTGATCCTTGTTGATGAATTCCATTAGCCATTCGATCCAATTTGTTGCCTCATGTCTAATATCTTCTTCAAAAAGATCCCTTCATGGCATTTTAGTGGTGGTGATAAAGATTAGTGTGCCTAGAAGAGAAAAAAAGAGAGAACCTTTTTCATCATAGCCCTCTTTTCCTTCACCTTGAGGATGTTTGAAGGGAAAATGATACCACCATGCAAATTGACCACCTCTAGAACCACATCCAAGTTTCCCAAAAATTGCTTTTTGATAAGACCCTTGCATAATGTTTTAGCCATCTCCACATGTTACCTAATATCTAGAAGTGGAGTCAAGAACATTGAGGAGATGTCGATATTTACTCTATGCTTGTGGCCCATCACCAAAAACTCGTCTCCTATCACCCACTTAACAACAAAAAGGATTAACTTGTGGTGGGTTTTGAAGATGCATTTAAGAATTTTCTTTGTTATCTCTCCCAAGATGGTCATATGTTTGAGAGAGCATGTCAATCGAATGGGAGTGTCCATTCTTTCCTCTCTTATTACATTAGAATAATTTTATTTACTATATATAAGTGGACACATAATTTTAATTGTATTTATATTGTTTATATTTTCTTATTGTATTTTCTTCTATACTTTCAATTTAGTTAATTATTTAAAGTTTATATGTTTACTTAATTTGTGTCCATCAAATCTTTAACTAAAATTAAAAAATTAAAAAATACCTCAAATTAACAAATCAAAATATTTTATTTCTTTAGTCATAAACTTTCTAAAAATAATATTAATCTTTAAATTTGAACTTAAATAAATTATAGGCCTTTCATTTCATTTAATATACATCTTTGCTACAAAGACTAAAATACAGAGAAGGAGGTTGTAAGTTTAATTAAAATGTTTTTAAATCTAAAATGACATGCTTTGGGAATTTGGATGCAAAGAGCAAAGTAGAAGCTCACAAGGAAGATCACAAAGATGATAGAAATAGCCATGAAGGCACTATGGAAGGTTGGCATGCAACGAAAGAGATCCTAGATGTCATTGTAAGGCCTCACTAATGTCCAATCAAATTAGTATTAGACACACAATTCAGAGGAAGGATTCCTAGTTGAATAGTCCAATAAACCCTTTTAAAGGATTCATTTAATTATCAACCAGAGCTTCGTAAACTTTTGATGATGATGGCACTGTATGTGCATTCATAGACTCTACACAACCTATATCATCCAGTATAGGTGGTTTACACATATACAGGAAAACGGTGAAGGCTGAAAAAAGGAAATGAAACATAAACTATAAAATAGGGGAAATTTGCTATCGATGTTGTGGGTACCTTCGGCTTAACACTATAATGTTTAATAACTAAACCTGAACTCCGAAACTTCACGAGCACTCTTAATTCTTATTCCTAACTACTTGACTTACTCCGGAGGATGATTCAATGAGACATTACAAAACATAAATCATGAAACAAGATAGGATTCATGTACATGTAATGAAGAATCTAATTGAAATGAATGCAATAATGTAAACATCTAATTTAACAACAGAAATTAAGGTGAGTGGACAATACCTTGAGTGGCCCTTTCTCAAGCTTTGGTACCCACAAGAGAAACCAAGTATGTGCTTACTTGAATCAACTACATAATAGTAAACTAGAGGAACATATTTATTGCATATAATTGAACTCTACAATCTGACAAGAATCTTCATAGATTTCTTATTCATGAGTGCATAACAAAAAATTAAGATATTGTTTGTGTATCAAATTGAAACTATCAAAACTTATCCTCTAGCTAGATCTTCTCTTCAACCACCGATCCAAATATATAGGTTTGGGAGGAGGTTTATTTGTATAAGGACTAAAAGCATAAATTAAATGAAAGTGTCCACTCTCATTCAAAATAGAGAGACAAAGTCTTTGCAACAAAAACTATAACTAGAAAAGATAGAAGAAGAGAACTAGGTTTGCAACTTTGTTTTAATGGCATGAGACAGATGTGCTCTATACAAATAGTCACATTAGTTTCCTGATCATCACAAACTTCTTCGCCCTTCCAGCATCTTATTAAATGCTTCGATGACTCACAATTGACCACTCTAATGATCGCCTTCATCATTTTCTGCAATTGTCACATTCCCAATATTCTGGAATCTCCCCTACAATTGACCTAGAATCCTTTGGCTATGGGTTGAGTTCTCCAGTTGTTGCATGTTGCTATTCTTCTAGCTGCAAGGATTTAGTTTCATCTAAAGCATACATACCATTAACAACCATAAATTAAATATAGATTCATATTGAATTTCATACACATTCACACTTTCATCCATGCAAATACCAACATATCATAATCATATTTCCACTCATCAAAGTCTAGTTTGGATTGCATAAAAGATATAAAAGGTATATAAGTTCAAGAATGTATATGAAATAAGTAGGTTAAAGTGTCTAAAAGATATGAACTAAACAAGAGAAAACTAGTTATTAATCAGGCTCATCAGTCGCCACAAGTGCGAATAGAATCTTGTTGGATTTGGGTACTTTGAAGAAAAAATGGCAAGCAAGCTAAAGCAAACTCTTCTAGCAAAGAGGAAGAGAAGATTGGAGAAATGGTGGTTGCAATCCAAAGTTCAAAGAAGCTTGGAGGCTAAGAAATGATTTCAAGAAGCAAGAGATGGAACATTTGAGCGAAGACCACTAAATAGTAAGGCAATTGTGATCAAATTGAATGATCTACAAAATGCCACAATTTGATTGAAAGATATGACTTTCTTCACCAAATAGGCAGGACCTAGGGCATCACAAGCAAAAATTCAAAAAATGGTGGTTAGCAAAAGGGGGTAAGGAGGTAAGTACCAAATCTCTACCCGATGATTTCTTATTCACATAATGTAAAAACAAACAAAAGAAAGATAAAAATTTCAATCAAGGTCCATTAATGATGGATATATATGGGTTTTACATAATTGATTGAATGCTAAATTTTGATCCTATATCCCACTTAATTGGGAAAACATTGATGTGGGTGATATTATACAATCTACCATCATAATACTAGAATGAAGAAACCCTCAAAGATATTGGAGATGCGCGCTGGGATCTTCTTTTTTTTTTTAATTTGGGGTGTATATAAGCACTGTGTTGAATTTGTTACACCCCATGTGTAATTACCTATTTACTATTACCTCATTTGGTAAAATGCTTCAATAAATGTGAATATGTTTTATTTATGAATTATGATGGAAATATGTTGAATGAATGTTTGATTCAATTAAATGCTTTATGATTCAGTATATGAAATATATAATGTGAAAATTACATGTATGAGAGGTATATGAATGCATTGATTTGGCTAACTACTGCTATGGTGAACTAAGTTGAATGTAGGAACATGTTCAAGCCTTTGGAAGAGAGGGGAAGTATTACTCAAGAGAACTTGGTATGGTAACCTCTAATTCAGTCTTATTCAACATTCACACACTCGCGCCCTAGTTGGTCTTAATTGAGTTGAGCCAATTGGGTAGATGGTAAGTGAACTTCAATCTAGTTGTGTGTGTTTATATTGATTTACGATCTTGTTTATGAATGCTTGGAATGAGGTATGTGATGAATTCTTGATGTTAAGTGGGAATCCTTTCTTGTATGTTTATTGTTATGTCGATGAGTTATATGCATAAAATGTATGTATATGTATGTGTCTATGGTAAACTCATACATATGAGTGAATATGTACATGAGTATACGTAGGTAGACGTACCTACGCATGCTCATGGATGGATTTCCCATATGCATGGGAATACCAATTGGACTAAGGTGATATATAAATATGTATATATACATTCTATGTATATATGTCGATCGATGGAATTATGTGTTTGAGTGTTGTTATAAAGACATTGAAATAATATTGTGTATATATGTATATATGTGGTATATATATTAATATATATGTGTTAATTAATATAGTAACATATATATTTAAATATAATCATATATATATATATACATATACATAATATTATTCTTTATATTTATATATATATATTTATATATTAAATATATACTTATTTATTAATTAAATGTATTTGATTAACTCTATGAAATTAATATATATGTATATATATAGATAGTTATACACACACACACACATATATGCGTGTGTGTGCATATAAATAAAAGTATTGTGTTAATCTCAAAGCACATAGTATATTGTTGATTTTAAATGAAGTGCTAGAAAAGAATAAAGCGCATATAACATAGATAGTGCAACCTTTAAAATAGAATACTAATCAGTGCATAAAATAATGTAAGACCAAGTCAAAACAAATAAAGGAAGCACGTATGAGTTAAATGTTGCTATGTAAGCAATATAAGGGAAGTTTAAACTATTTTAAATGCCTTAGAATTAGTCAAATCCCGTGTTACTACAATGGGCGCTAACATTTTAAGGTGGCACCATATAAACAAGAGTTTGGAGTGCTTAAGAGGTCTTTGAATTACGCATAAGCCTGCAAATAGAATGGAGACTTAGTCAAGTGCAAACTTGACAACATTTTGTAAAGGAATTCAAATTAGGAAACTTGATTTAAGCTTGTTGTCCCATATATCAAGTCGACTTAGCCATTTAAATGGTAAGGAATTTGATATGTTGCAAACCTATGAGTGAGTCGTTGCATGAGGATGAAAGGTGGCAAAAATACTTACTTGTTTGTAGCCTTTGATTACTCACAAATTAGTATAAATAGAGGTAATCATTCTACCAAATGAATCACTTGATAATCTGATTTCTTAGTGTTATTTTGTTGCAATTTCGTGCAAAGTGATTTGAAGAGTTGTGAGATTGATTTTTTTTTTTTGTTATTCTATATTGATTTTGTTGAGAGATTTAGAGTGAATCTAATAGAGGTATTTGGGTAGTTCATAGTGGAAGTTGCAAGCGAACTTGAGGAGAAGATTATTCAATCAGAAGCTTTAAAACATGCACGTTGATTTCTACCTCTTTGTTTTTATGTTGAAAAGATTGTTTATTGTATTGTCACGATGAAAGATTGTATTTTACTTGTGTGAGATGCTTGGATATGCTTGCATATCACTTGGTTTTTTCTTATTTTGTGATGCCTTCCTTTTCAATATATACTCATATAGATATGTATATAATGATTGTATTATTATATGAATATAAATTTTATTCATACTATACCTAGATTGTTAGTACTTTACAAAGTATAGTAATACTCTAGGTGTGTAGCATAAGATAGAGTTGTTTTAAGATACTTGATTGCTTTGTAAGTTAATGTGATCCAAAGGGAAGGTTATTCCTGGGGTTAGGATAATCCACGAGAAAGGGAATAACCTAGAATAGAATATATAGTAATGGTCAAAATACAAATTGGGCAATTTTAGTGGTGAATATAGATGACCCTCACTCGAAGTACTGGTGTTGAATCTTTGGAAAAAGTAGTGTAGGTAGCCACTGTCTACACTATAAATTCACTATGATCCAATTACAGACTAGGCTAAGAATATCATAGAATTAGAGGTTGACTTTATGGTAAGCTCTAGACATGTAGGACACATAACTATGCTTAGGAAAGGTTATTTAAAGGATGAGGTTACCAAACCAATCTCTTCATTGAAGAGAGTGCCATATCACTATTTTTTGGTAGATGTGTGGGGGACCACAATTAGTCCATGGTTGGTGGAAAAGTGCTTGAGTGATGCTTCTCCTCATGCAGTTGGCGGCCAATATTTGGGAGGACATTCTAGACCATTTGTATTTCTAGTTCATGTGAGCTTGTTTAAGCTATGTATGTATCATGTATCCATCTTTATGGAAATTGTAATGTGAAATGTTATCTTGAATATATTTATGTAAAGTTAAATCATACGTATATTATTGGAATGATTCTTTGATTGTGCACATTTGGAAAAGCTTGGATAAAGTTATATTTCAAATGATGCATTTATTATTGAATATAAAAGAAAAAATTGTATTTCTCTACATTAGATGCATAGATAATTACATGTGGGTAAAACTTAGAAGATTTACTAGGGAGAACAATGAGAATGTTACAAAATTAGATTTAAATTCAACCTTATGGGATGAGATGGAGATCATTACAAAAATAGGAAGGTGGAAGCATAGTATAGCATTGGATACATCCCCTCCAACCTACAAAAATTACTTTGAAAGAATACATCCAAGGGAGCTATGCCCAAAATAAAAAAAGACAACAAAAGGAAAAGAAGAAGAAAAAAGTTGGGAATAGAGGGAGAGCCAACACACAAATAAAATAGGGTTTCACTCGAAAAAAGGGATGAAAAAATACATAAGGAGAACCCGACTCAATTACCAAATTGATGAAAAAGCCTCAAATATGGAAGTTATATGCGAATATTTTGAGATCACAAACAGTCACAAAAAAGGATTGCAAGAGGACGAACTCAAAAGACACTTTGGTGAATAAAAATGAAGGAAATCAAATTGAAATCACATGTCCATTATAATAAGGTGAGATAGAGGAATGTGAAGGAAACCTTTTATGGAAAACCCCTGAAAGGAATAAAGAAAATGAAGTTGGGATGAATACCATGGACAAACTTGGAATAAGAAAAAACAAGTCTACAAAAGCTTCCCCAAACTACAAAGAAGGAAAGAAAAAAGGGAGGAAAATAAATAAAGAAAAATTAAGTGAATTTGGTGATGTAGAAGGGCAGATGAAAATAAGTAGAATGCTAAGATCTAGGAAGGGAAAAACCCTTCCCAAAGAGCCATGAATATTTCCTCTTGGAATGTTAGGGGCTTAAACGCCTTTAACAAAAAGTGTGTTAAAGTGCCAGATGGAAATGTCAAAAGTATTTTTTTATGATTCAAGAGACAAAATCAAATAGCTCAAAAATATAAATTATGAAGAGAAAAGTAAAATTATAGAGTTTGGAAATGGTTACATTTGAAGGGGATTTTGGATGACTTGCAATATTTTGGAAGCACCAAACAATTAAGGTGGAGAGGTTTACAAAAAATAAGTATTAGCAAGTTTGCAAGGTAAAAGATATTATAAAAAATCTTCAATTCTCACCTGTACATGTATACAACCTGACATCCCCACAAGGGAAGAAAAAAGTTTGGATGCAATTAGAACAAGTCATAATCACTAACCCAAATGAATTATATATTTTAAGTGGAGACTTTAACACAATCCTACATAGTTAGGATAAACTAGGAGGGGTCCAAAAGAAATATCAATCGTAGTTGAACTTTGAATATTTTGTGTGGAGAAACTTCTTAACAAACATGCCACTGACGAATGGATCTTATACTTGGACTAATAGAAGATTGGGCTTCAACAACATTTCATAAAAATTAGACAGGTTTTTGTTTAGAGGTAATTTGAGCAACCTCCCCTTCACATTGGAATACAATTTGATCCCCTTCTTAGGTTTGGTAAACTTCCCAATACAATTAAGCATAAAAGGTGACAAAAAATCTAAGAGATGCCCCTTCAAATTTGAAAATATGTGGATGAAGGATCCAAATTCCTAAACCTAATATTTAGATGGTGGGAAGAAGGCTCACAAGTAGGAACAAAAATTTATTGTGTATATTCAAGTTGAAATATATAAAGAAGCAATTGATTTAATGGAATTAAGAGCACTTCGAGAACATCTATGTTACAAAAAAAGAAATAGAAGAGAAAATTCAAGAGCTTAATGAAGAATTATTTCTAGCAAGTATTGACCAAGGGAGATATTTGGTTGAGAAAGAGCTTTTGAAAGAGTACTTATAGGTGTTGGCAAGGGAAGAAGTGTACTAGAGACAAAATTCAAGGGAAGTTTGGTTGAAGGGTGAATATAGGAATTCAAAGTTCCTTCACAATGCCACCAAAATGTAGAGAAACCAAAACAAAATTAGCTCTATAAGATTAGCGGATGGTTCAATAAGTGATAACCTTGTTGGGAAAATGTGTCTCAACCTTGAAAATAGATAAAGTACTATTGATATGTTAATGCAGGGAGGTAGGGGGAGTACCCCCTATGGGGGTCCAGGGGGCTCATCCCCCCCTAGTGGGGCGTTCGAGGGTCGCGTGTCCCAACGAGGGTTTGGGGGTAGCGCCCTCGAAAAGCCACATTTTATGTATATTTTATTATTGTAAATCTAGATCGTTCATCATTAGGTCTTAGATCTATTGGTCAATATTTTGTTGGATTGAATTTCCCTAGAAGGAAACCCTATTTGAGGGTGTTGTATTACGGCTGTGTATTGTGATGTATTCTGAGAGTTTGATAGCAGTTGTGTTGCCTCTAGATCTTTGGTTGGTGATAATCCTGTGAGAAGCTTGCTCTACAAGTATATTATAATCTTTGTGATTTTTGAATAATATATTGGGTTGCTTTGGAGTGTGGGGTTTTTCTCCCTAAAGGGTTTTCCCCACGTAAATCACTGTGTTGTGGTATGTATGATATTTATGTTTAAGTTTCTATAACTGTTAAATATTTGTAAAAGTTTTACATTATTCTCCTCTCAAGATCAGTGTAGGAAGTTGTTTTGCTACCTTAGCTTTCTTACAAACCTAGGCACTATAAAAAGAGAAGCAATTTAATATTTCAAGAATCTATTGAATAATTGGGAAGGTTCAAATTGGGCAACACCAAATCTAATTGCAAAAAGTATTATAAATTTAGTCTTAGATAATTAGAATAGGATGCTAATGGAACCATTCTTGGAGGATGAAATAAAAGAGGCAACAAGGTAGCTAAATCCATACAAGGCTCCTAGCCCTGATGGATTCCCAACTAGTTTCTACCATAAAAGTTGGGATATCATTGGAAAAGAGATAACAAAGGCTATAAAATATTTAATAAAGAAGGGTAAACTACTTAGAGACATAAATAGTACTTTTGTAGTGCTAATTCCTAAAAGGGAAAAACTCTCTTGGTGGACCAATTTTGTCATTTATTCTTATGTAATACAATCTACAAAATTATGGCAAAGGTAGTGGTCATTAGGTTAAAAAATATCCTTCCAAAAATTATAGCAGAAAAGAAAATAAGATTCATTTTGGGAAGATCTATTATGGATGGTGTTATCATCTCACAAGAACCAATACACTTAGCACGATGAAGTTGAACATAAATTTTTTTAGTTAATCTAGATATTAAAAAAGCTTATGATCAAGTGGATTGACAATTATTCTTTAAAGTACTAAAGGATTTTGGGTTCAACATAAATTGGATGAATTGGATCTTCAATTGCATAGCTAGTCCAAGATACTCAGTATTGGTTAATGGCTCACTTGAAGGTCTTTTTTAAGTATCTCGAGATTTGAGACAAGGATACCCATTATCACCATTCCTATTTGTAATAATGGTTGATGCTTTGGGAAGGGTGGTACATCAAGCTCGAATATTTAAGGAAAAAAGAACTCAGATCACAAGAAATCTACCTCCAGTCTCACATCAACAATTTGTTGACGACACTATATTATTTGGAGCCGTCAAAAGGAAAGAAGCCAACTAGTTGAGGGAAATATTGTAGGGATATACAAAAGAATTGATTCAAGAGATAAATGCTCAATAATAAGAGATCTAATTCCTTTCTACTTCACCAAGGAAGCAACTGGAAATTCTAAGAGTTCTAACATACAAATAAGGGAAATTTCATGTACCTATCTAAGACATCCACTTGCAATGAGGCTAAGATCATTCAATTTGTGGCTTCCTCTAATTGATAGAATTCCCAACAAGGTTGTAGCATGGAAAGGTAAGTGGTTATTAGGGATTGGGAGAATAATAGTTTTAAAGGCAATAATATTTTCCCTTCCAATATATTTGATATCTTACATTGCTCTTCTAGAAGGTACAAACCACAAAATAAGCCAAACGATGAGGAGGTTCTTTTGGAAAGGATATTTATATAAAGATAAATGAGCTCTAATAGCCTAAGACAAGATTTGTAAAGAAAATGAGGAAGGGGAGTTGGATTGAAAAAATAGTCATCTCAAAATAGAGCCTTAGGAACCAAAATAGTTTGGAAAATGTTCGAGCAACCACATATCAAATGGGTGAGGATACTTCATAACAAGTATCTAGATAATGAAGATTCCTTGAGGGTTCTCACAATGGAAATAATTTCACGAGGATCTAGGATATGGATTTTTATGTTCAACTGTAGATTGATAGTAACAAATTTTCTAACTTGGGATATACATGATGGGAAAACAACTCTCTTTTGGGAAGATTCTTGGGGTGGATATCCCCCATTGAATAACCTATCAAATCTAGCTCAACAAAACAAATTTTTACTTAGAATTGGGGAATAAAAGTTAGAAACTATATAGAAGAATTCATTTCAAAAGGGATATTAGTTTGGAAATGGAAAGGATAGGAAGTAGTGAATGTTTTAAGAGAAGCAAAAATACAGAGAAATATATTACAAGGAAAATACTAATCAAAGATGGGAAATATTTTTTAGTGTGGAATGGTGTCAAGAATGGTCAATACAAACCAAAGGATGGTTACAAAATAATAAAGAACAATGTTGAGTGAAAAAAACCAACATTCCATCTATATGTTGGAATAAGCTTCATCTCCCTAAGGTGAGGGCCTTTGCATGGGATGTTGCAAAGATGGTTGTTGTTGCACCAAAATATTGACCTGTTAATGCTTGATACAATCACTAGAGTTAATGAATCCATGGGAGGCAGTTAAGCCATGTCACAAACTCAAGCGTTGCTTTGCACAACACAAGGAGACCAAGGGAACACACTTTGCAACAATCCCTCCATGCAAGCGAGGGGTTTGAACCTGTGACCCAGGCTCTAATACCAATTGTTACAAAGACGATTGTTATTGCACCAAAAGATCGATCGGTTAATGCTTGATATAACCACCAGAGTTAATGAATCCATGAGAGGCGATTAAGCCATGCCACAAACCTAAGCGCTACACTGCACAACACAAGGAGACCAAGGGCATACACCTTGCAACATGGGAAGCCTTGTAGGTTCAAATATTGATAACATATATATTCACTAAAATGGGTTTCAATGGTCCATCTCAATGTTCCCTTTGCAAAAATTGGGAAGAAAATACAAATCACTTGTTGGAATGCCCACTCACAAGAATGTTGGTGGTGGTTGTGTGCCAAATTAGGATGGATTGCAGCACTCTCTAGGGATGTTTTAAGTCTCTTCAAATCATGGCCAACTCCTAACTTGAATTCCTTGCTTTCATGTCTTTGGACAATTTTTCCTTCAAGTAGTTATAGTGGAAATAACTAATAGTAAGGTTGTACATCAATCAAAAAATAAGACAATATTCGAATGGGACAACAAAATGATAAAATTTGGTTTGGACTCCATCTTCCTCAAATAAAAGTGGAACATAGGTCCAGGAGATTCAAATAACTAGAAAACTAGCAAAGTGGGTTCCCTTGCAAAGAGGATGGTATAAGATTAATTTCAATGGGGTATCCAAGGGAAATCTTGGAACCTTCAAAGTAGGGCGTATAATCCAAGATTGAATGGGGAAAACTATATGTCGTGCCTCAAAGCCTCTCCCCATAGGTACAAATAACGCAGTCAAAATACAAGTGCTCATATTGGGTTCGCGGTTGTGTTTAAAATGAAAAGTAAGCAACTTAGATATTGAAGGTGACTCCACAATAATTATAAATGCAATGAGAGCTCAATCAATCCAAAATTGGAAGTTAAAAGGCACATTTAGAAGTGGTGATAGTTCTCATGGCCAAACTTAGCAATGCTACCATCAATCGCACGTACAGGGAAGCTAACGTGGAGGAAAATTTACTCACAAACACAATGACAGACGAGATCCATAATATATCACACGAATTACTCAACATGAACATATGCAATCATTAATTAGAAAGGTATAATTAATTCCACTTCACTCCCGAGTTATTTGGATGACAATTGGTGAATATGACAACCATAATTGCCACATGTAAATTCACAAGGAGAAAAAAGGGGTGTAAAGATCATAATATCTTAGGTCGACATATTAGTAACAAATGCCAAGTAGTGGCCAGTACATGCCTTAATAGTATTGTAATTATTTGTTTTTAGATTTGATAAAAATTAAATGAAATTTTTATTAATGTGAATAAATATAAATGTAAGTTTTGTTAATTATAGTTTTTTACTATTGTTAATTAGTTATTTTAATGACCCAATCCTAACCCTAACTCATATCCTAACTCTAATTCTATCCCTAACCCTAACCCTATCCCTAACTCTAACCCTAATAATAAATTTTAAACTATTATCTTAATCCTAGACTATCTCTAACCCTAACTATGGTCATAATTTTTATCACTAACTTTTAAATAATAACATATTTAACAAATGTTATATCACAAATTATTATATATTAAATAAATTTTATAAATATAATAGATATTGCTTGTTGGCAATGTTTTTCTCTTATTATTAATATAAAATTGTTATATATTAAAATGATTATTTATTACAAGTTGTTTATTTTTAATTATATATATATATATATATATATATATATATATATATATATTAAAATATAAAATATATTATATTAAATTATCAGATTTGATTACACAAGTGCAACTATATATCTTCATTCTTGAAATCAATAATGAATCGATGATTATAGATGGTATGAATTTTTAAAGTCAATGAATGATAGAGTAAACACTTCTAGATTAAACTATGTATGCTATTTTGAATTGATGTTTCAAAACACACTAAATGATTCATCGTAGGAAGAGGATAATGAAGAATATGATTGTAGAAATGACCTTAAGAAGAGTCAAGTGGTGGGAGAGGGTAGGGAGGGAGGAGATTGGAAAATGAAGTAAAAGTGAAAATAGGAAAAAAATGATGAAGACAAAATAAAAGAATGAATAATATAGTAATATGATATAACACAAATAAATGGATCAAAAAAGGTTAATGTTAAATGTCTCAAACAATGAATGAATAACTCTAACGACCTTACCTTAACCCTAACTCAATGATTCATCATAGGAAGAGGAGAATGAAGAATATGATTGTCAAAATGACCTTAAGAAGAGTTAAGTGGTGAGAGAGGGTAGGGAGGGAGGAGATTGAAAAATGGAGTAAAAGTGAAAATAGGCAAAAAATGATGAAGACATAACAAAAGAATGAATAATATAATAATATGATATAGCACAAATAAATGGATCAAAAAATGTTAAAGGTTAAATGTATCAAACAAAGAATAAATAACTCTAAGAGAATTATAAAGATGAATTATATAACAAAATGATCGAGGAACAATTACCAAAATTATTAAAAGAAATGAAGGAAGATATAAAAGAAAATATACTAAAATTTAAAACAATAATAATTTAACCAAAGAAAAAAGATGAGATTATACATAAAATATAAATTAGAAAATTAAATAAATGATTCAATTAAAATAAAAAAGTAGATGGTTAAAATACAATAGATTATAATATATAACCTATAATATATATTAATAAAAATAGATAAATTCATAATAATTTATATTAATTATCAAACTGCAGTTAATTTGTAACTATCTACAATTTTTCCTAAGTGAAATAGACTTTGATGTACCTTCCTTATTATATTATATATAATATATAGGCTTCGATGCCTTTTAATTATATATAATACATTACCTACACAATGTAGATTAACTTATTTACCTACAAAACATTACCTTCAATAACATAAGATATAATATTATCTATATTAAAATAGGTTGTATATTATATATAATAAAGACCTAAAACAATCTAGGTTATCTTATATACCTATATATTATAGGTTATAATTTTTTTGGAGAACCTATATATATAAATTAATATAAAAAATATACATGATGAAAAATATTTATTAATGAAAAGAAGAAGAGCATATAATAATTAAATTACACCATAAAATATTAAAAACATAGATAACAAAGATATTAGTCTAACACAAAGAGTAATACAATTTTTATTTTATTTTATTTTATTATTTTAATAGTGTGAATCCAAATCTCTATAAAATAGTTAATTGATTTTTGTGATTTTTTTTAATAAAAAAATAACAATTACATTCTTAAAAAAAGTCAAAATAAGTAACATTTGACTTTATAAAGCAAAAAATGAAAAATCATTCTTTAAAAAAATGTTTACCTTGCTTTCCTACCTTGCTTTCCCTACAAATGGGTCAATAACACACATAACTTTTTAACCAATCATATGCACAAGAAATAATTTTTATAATTTGTAAAGTTAAATATTTTACAAGTTGACTTTACAAAATTGAATTTTATTTTAATTTTTTTTAAATATTGTTTTTGATTGGTTGAAAACTAAATTATTAATAATAAGTAGTTAACTAAAAAAAACCAAACTCATTACAATAGTATTATGCCAATGGATAGTACTAATAATAAGGAAGTAATCTTTATACATGCTTTGAAATAATTCCTCTAGCATAAGTTCAGACAGTTTGTGTGAGATGAGCAAGAAAAGGCCTATTTATTCAGGGTAATGGCGCAACGAGAAACATAATTGAAGCTTGATTTTGTTTGTTGGGGTGGATATTATGAATACTATAATTGGATTGGTTTGCAACTAGAGGAAAATGGATTTCTTAGGAGAAATTTATGAACATAGGCTCAAAATGGTGTTCAAGACGCATAATGGGTTAATTTTTCTAGTTGTGAAGTGAGTCCTTGGTGATGATTTTTTGGTAGCAAATAATAGGCATCAAGTGAGTCTTGATATCTCTTCTAGGTGGCTTCCCTCCTAGATTTGGGGGAATCAAAAGAAATAGTGAAGAATCTATCTATGTCAGAGTTGGTGAAGAAATCTTTCCTCAGGGGTCTATAAGAGGCTCTACAAGCAGCTAAGCACAGTGTAGGGATCCAATTGCCAAGAGACACGAAGTGCTATTTGGAGGAGAATGTTATGGTTCAGTGGCACTCATTCCTAGGAAATTCCATCTTCACCACTTTAATGAGCCATCACAACAAGACAACCAAAGGTTGCTCCTTCTTAAAAAAGATAATCAACATTGAACCCCATTTGGCATTGAGTGGATGTTCAAATTCATCAATTAGGTGAAGGACTAGTGGGAATAGGTAGTGATATGTCTGAGTCTATACTAGCAATTATGGTTGAATATTTATATAAAGAAGTTTAGTAGATGCAACTCAAGTTATGCTTAACCCTTGAGTATACAAACCGATGTAATACTTTTTTTTGATAAGTATAAAGTTAAGCAACCCTAGTTACAACCTATCTAGCTAAAAAAAACCATATTTGCTACTTGTAACATTAAATATCAATATTTTGGCATGTAGATGGTTGTGAAATTTAAGGTAAAAGATAAGAGTTTTTGTTAACATGCTCTTGTCATTACACTACCATTGTAGAATGTCTCTAGACATTAATAAGAGTTTTTGTTAACACACTCATGCCATTACACTTTTCCCCTTGCTACTATTGTAGAATTTCTCTTAGCATAAATTAAAATCAATATTTTAGTTTTTGATTAGTTAAAAATATTTAATTAGTTAAGATATTTTAATATTAGATAAGTAAATTATTTTATTTATTTAACTAAATAAATGCCCTAACATTAGCCAATTAAATAAACTATTTGATTTAGTTAATTAAATTAATATCATCTTATCCAAAATCGACATCATCCCTTTTCCTAATTAAAATTTCATTTTCTAACACTTATTTTAATAATATTTTTTATCTATTTTATCAACCCTAAATCAAATCAATTTCAAAACTTAGTCATTAATTTTCTTACCCTAATCTTAGTCATTTATTTCTTAATCCAAAATAAATCGAGTTTGAATCTCCACCATCCATCACCCCAAAAACATTTACACCCTTTATTTCACACATGTGTGTGAGACCTCTTATTTGTCAAATCACATAGTCACATGTGAGATATATCACATGTCACAATTCTACATCCCCGTGATTCTTGTCACACATGTGTGAGAATTTTCAATCTCCAACTTTAATTCAAATTAAAATAATCTCAACCTTCCATTTTCCTTTAGTCCATGTTTTAGCCATTTGAAGTCTCTCAAATTATCACTTGTAAGTTTCTTGTTCTTTTATACAAGTTAATCAATCTCCACTATCCAATCTATGATTAAATCCCAACTCTCCATCTCAAATTTATAAGTTCAAGCAATCCTCAAGCATTTCCACCATGAAAAATGTTATAGGTATATTATGTCACATTAAAGAGTTAATGATATGAAGTTTTCATAGTACATGATATATATTTTTAAGAAAAAAAATTTCATAGTGACAACTCCCATTCTATTAAACTAAGAAAAATGAAAGTTACAATTTGTGTCTTGAGCTTAGGCAAGACTAAAGAAGAGGATTCTCAACCCCTCAATTATAGTTTGGATCCTTTCTAATTGGGTGACAGAAAGCGGAGTGTCATGGTGTGATAAATTGAAAGAATACGTGGCCATGTTATTCTTGTCAAGAACCCTTCTCTCATGAGTGTTATTGCATGTTTCATCTCCTCATTCTTCTTTATTGTTTCTACTCATATCGCATCCCCCACAAGACTTGTTTTGGTACCATTTCTTAGAGTAGCCAGTGCACTTATAAACACTACATGATAATTATTGTTCATGAATATCATCACTACTTTCCCAACCCATTCAAAGTTTCCAAATGTTCTGACCACATTGTAAAGAAGTGTTCCAATAGCTCATCATTATGGATATGATCCCTCTGCAAATGGTTTATGCCTATGACCACTATGATAGCCTCCTCCATCTCAAATATTAACTTAAATATTTCCTCCAATTGCTTCTTTACATCATCTTGCTTGCAGTCATAGTACATGTTTAAGATTTTTAACATGTCTTCCATTGTGTCTATGATGTTGTTTGAGCATACAAACTGCATTTTATAGTCTTAAAATTTCCCTTTTCTTAATTCATGACAGCCTAAATTTATCCATTTCCCTAAGCAATCTTATCCAGTTTCTTGGTCATAAATTATAGATTTAACCATATCTCGTCAAGGCGTTCATTTGGTTAAGATTTGCCAATTATTATTTGCATAGAGCATATGTGCTTCATTTCACGTTGTTTCCTAAATGTTTGTAGTTTTCATATTACAAAAGCCTAAGATTTATTATGCTCATGGAACCCACTTATATCTTGCATCTATCCTTCCTTCTTGTAGGCACGCCTTATGTCCTTCCTTTCCCACATTAGTCTCATAGTCACATTGATTTCCTAAGTTTTTGAAATTTGGTCTAACTAATCTAATTCTGAATTTTTCTTGTTTTTATGTTTTGTTTATGCAATAAAAGCATTATCCGACTGTCTACACCAAAGATCTACCTCGATATTACCTCACGGTTCAATGATATTAATTTGATAAAAATATTGGATTATAATTGTTTTTTAGATCAACATTTCAGATCACACTCCATGATCCATCATCATGATGGTATACTACTAGAGAAGAGAATGGAAAAATAGTAGCAAACCCAAATAGATAAATAGATTAGGGTATTTAGAGGGTTGGAGGGCACTAATCCCAAAAAATAAAGAAGGAAAAAAACCAAAAATTAATTGGCTCTAAGGGGAGGAGAGGGATACAATTGGAAGGAAAAATACCTTCTTAAATCTTGTGGAGTCCTCATGAGAAACCCAACACATCACCACAACATTTGTATACACCATTTTGGAGCAATCAAAATGAATCATGGAAAGCATAATTTTCTATTAAGTGTAGACACCTAAATTTGACTAACTTGTTTCTTCTAAATAATCATCATTTTTCATCATCTTTTTTAATCAATTTTTCTTCTACATTTAATTAAATAATTTTACTATTTAATTAAAATTAACAAAATTTCCCCATTCATCATGGATAATTAATAATTATTTAATCATATAAATTTTGAATTTTCCCTCCATTTCTACTTTAATTAAATAATTTTAAATTATTTAATTAAATTATCTATTTCACTAGAATGGGTTTTTTGGATGTTGCGATGTTGAGAGTCATGGTAGCTCTATAAGGTGTGGGCTAGGGTTTATCCCTTAGCCATGCCTTTTCTCTTATTTAGTGTATGTTGTTTGTGGAATAGGGTGTTGTTGGGTGAGGGTAATTGCAAATCTTTATGGCTGAGGGGGGTTTTTGGCGATGGTCTTCAGTTGTCGTCAATGGGTGTTTTATCTCCAAGTGGTAGTGTGAAGTGTGAAGTGGGAAGTGGGGTTTGGCGTAGAGGTAGTGTGTTGGTTTTTGGAGGTTGTTTGGTAGAGGATAGGTTGTGGTGTGTGTTGCATTTTTTCCTCTTTTTTGTCTTGCTTGTGGTCTTAATGGTGGAGTCTATGGATCTGGGTGGATGTGGGATTTTTTCCTTCTCTAAAGTCTTTATAGGGTTTGTATCACCTCTAGTTGATCATTCTAAAGTTGTTAATTTCTTAAGAAAAACCTTAAATGAAGGGGGTTTTTCTTAGTTTGGGGTTCCTCAGGCGTTGAAGGTAAATGGCTACCTGGAGAGAAGTTAGTCTTTCCTATTTTTAGTTATCCAACCATATTCGGTTGTTAAAGATGTCAATTATTTGAGTAACCATACATTAACTTGCAAATTTATGGGGATTTAGGTTTTTCTCCCCTTCTTGGAGTCATGAGCACATCAAACTTGGAACCCGAAGGGAAATATGGAGGTCATGCAAGTAGCCAATAATTATTTTATGGTGGTTTTTTCTTGCATGTCAAATTAGAACAAGGATTTCGAGGGAGGACCTTATTTCTATAATCAAGTGGAGTTGTTTATTAAACCATGACATGTTGGTTTTAATCTAGCAAAGAAGTTATCGTCAAGAGTTTCGGTGTGGGTGAGACTTCCTTGGTTACCATTGGAGTTCTGTAGGAACGATATCATGCATATGATTTCTCTACTACTTGGAAAACCGGTGGGCCCTTCTCAATAGACTCTAGACAAGGATTTAATCTCATATGCCTGAATTTACATTGAAATTGATTTAAGGAATCCAATGCCAAATTCGATGGAAATTCAAGTTGGGTTCACTTCATGGATTCAAAAACTTGATTATGAAGCTCTCCCATTCCATTGTCAAATTTGTCACGAGTATGGACATATGTAGAGGAAATGTCTAAAACTAAGTTCTTCAAGGTCGTTTGCCAGTGGAGCCTTTAGCAAGTTTCCTTCTCATCCTTATCCTTTGCAGGACAAAGGGAAATCCCCTATGTTTGAGGGGGAAACTAATAAGGATGGCTTTACCAACAAAGGGAGAGGCTTGAAGATAACTCTTAAGGGTAAGACAAGGAGTTGTATTTATAATCGTTTTGAGGTCCTAAAAGACAATACTCTTCTAGAGAAAAATTCAGATAGGTTGTTCTCCATGATGGATAATTTGGGGGTGGAACCGATGGCTTCCAAGGTTGATGTTAGTATTAATAGCTTGGTGGCTAAGAGGATCGAGCCATAGATGGATATAGATTAGGATTAGGAAATCCCAGCAGGGGTGCCTCCTCCTGAGAGAAATGAAGGGGGCAAAAGTTTAGTTTTGGCTCTGCCTAGGCCAGTGCTAGTGTCAATGGTTCAAGATACAGGGAATGACAATAAAGTTGTTCCTTCTTTAGGGTTGCAAAAAAAAAAACTTTAAAAAGGGGGGCTCTAAGAATCCTTCTAAGTTGGAAGGAAGAAGGATCATGATAAAATAAAAATAATGGGGTAGAATTTTGTGGAGTCAAGTTTAGTAAAGACTATTGACTCCACTTTGTTAGCTCTCATAAATTATTGTTCTATCTTGGAATGCAAGGGGGTTGAGTAGCATCCCTAGACAAAAGGTTGTTTGTGAATTAATTAAGGTTCATTCTATTGATGTTTTATTCATTCGTGAATCTAAGTTATCAGTGGAAGGTATGCTCAAGGTGGCTTCCAAGGTATGGTGGAGAGGTCAGTGTCAGTGCATTAGGGCTTAGGGTAGTGGTGGTGGTATTGAATGTCCTTGGAACATGTGCAAGATCTCTCCTCTTTGGTGCATTTTGAGTAGAAACTCTTTATCCATGACTGCCTCAATTTTTGTATATGGTGAAACTTTCTCGTGCTTTAATATTTATGCTCCAACTGATCTACATGGTAAGGGCTACCTTTGGGTGCACATAGGGTATGTGGGGTCCCCAGTTCCTTTATATCCTTGGATTTTGGTTGGGGATTATAATTCTATTACTAGTTTGGAGGAAAATAAGGGTGGATTAGATAGGTTTGAGCCTTCCTATTTGTTATTTAGAGACAAAATTGCCTTACTTAATTTGATAGATATAAAGCCATGAAATGACATGTTCACTTGGAGTAATAGGAGATGTGGAGAAGGCTATATCTCTAAGAGGCTAGATAGGTTTTTGGTTTTTAGTTTTTGGATTGGCAGTAATTGGATTACTAGATTAAAGATTTTGGATTGGAGAGGTTCAAATCATTGGCCTATCAAATTATTTGTGTAGAGAAGGGGTGCCTCAAAGAACCCTTCATTTAAATTCCAACTTATGTCGTTGTGTGAGCCATATCTATAGGACCTAATTAGGAAGTGGTGGAATGAAGGTATGTTTGATCATAGTAAAGCTATGCACACTTTTGTCAAGAGACTCCAATATGTGAAGTCTCGACTTAAGAAATGGAATAGGAAAAGCTTTAAAAATATTTTTATGTCAAATTCGGCTGCTCAACATCGCTTGGATTCTATCACT
Organism: Sequoia sempervirens; assembly: GCA_007258455.2. Lineage (NCBI taxonomy): Eukaryota > Viridiplantae > Streptophyta > Pinopsida > Cupressales > Cupressaceae > Sequoia > Sequoia sempervirens. Next base: position 356,107,554 of record VDFB02373365.1, read on the forward strand.
AGATAGAATAGGGATCAAGAGCCTACCAAGGACTCCCTTATAAAAGAAGAAGATTCCATGAAGGAAATAAGTGAATGGAAAATGAGGGAAGATACTTTTGGAAACAAAAGTTTAGGATTGATTGTTTGCAAGAGGGTGATAAGAATACTGCCTTTTTCTTCAACTCAATCAAATCCAAAAGACATGGTAATTTGGTTTCTTCATTATTGTCCTCCCAGGGACAATAATTATCTTCATTTAGGGACATTTCTTAGGAGGTTATCCAATACTTCTCTTCGTTGTTCAAAGAGGAATCTCTAGTGGCGGGGATGGAAGGGAATCTCATTTTGGAGTGTATTCTCTTGGTTGTGCCTAATGAGACAAATGAGGCACTTATGGGTCCCATTTTGCTAGAGGAAGTGGAGAAGGTTGTTTTCAAGATGAAAAAGGGGAAAGCCCTGGACCTAATGGATTCCTAATAGAATTCTTCCAAGAATTTTAGGAGATTATTAAGTTTGATATGTTGGATATTGTCCAAGAATCTCAAAGCAGCAAGCAGATGCTGAGGGCCATGAATGCTACCTTCCTTGCTCTTATCCCTAAGAGGGAGGGATTGAATTCTTTGGACTAGTATAGGCTAATTGCCTTGTGTAATGTGGTCTATAAGATTATTTCCAAGCTTATTGTAGAAAGACTTAAACCATGGATCAACAATGTTATCTCATAGGAGTAAGGAGGTTTTGTGACAAGTAGGAAAATTCTGGATGGAATGGTTATTGCAACTGAGACTATCCACTCTATGAAAAAGCCATATTTATCAAGTTGGATATGGCTAAATCTTATGATCGGGTTAGATGGGATTTCCTTGAAAAAGTGCTTATTTCCTTTGGGTTTGGAGAAGGTTGGATCAACTAGGTGATGAGTTGTGTTATGTAAACATCCTACTCAGTGTTGATTAATGGTGAGCCTACTGCTCTCTTTAATGCTTCTCAAGGTCTTCAACAGGGAGACCCATTATCACCGTATCTCTTTATTATTATGGTTGAGGGCATGGGGAGAATTTTGAAAGCCCACATGAGATAGGGATTGATTCAAGGATGGCGTTGGGATGATCGCCTGCTTCCTTAGTCTCATTTATAGTTTGTGGATGATACTGCTCTTTTGGGTGTTACCAAAGTTAGGGAAGCAACTAACTTTAGGCATGCTTTGGATATCTACCTTGCTACTTTAGGCTAGAGGATTAATGAGGCTAACTCCTCCATTTTCTTCTTCAATACTCCCTCTTCTATTCAGTTAAGAATTACTCAACTATTGAGATTTTAGATTGGTAGGCTTCCCTTTGTGTACTTAGGTATTCCCCTCTATGTTGGACCCTTACCAAGGGGAACTTGGAGAAGTGTTTTGGACAAGTTCCATGAGCAAGTCAGCCATTGGACCTATAGATGGTTGTCCTATGTGGGGAGAGTTATTAAAATCATTAGTTCAATCTCTTCCCCTCTATAGGTGTATGGTGTGATTGGCTCCAATTAGGTTTATCAAGGAGCTGGATTCTTTGGCTAGGCAATTCTTATGGGTTGGTAGTCTTTCCTCCTCGAAGTGGAGCTTGGTTAAGTGGGAAAGCATTTGTAGACCAAAATAGTTAGGGGGCTTGGGCTTGCGGAAAGCTACCCTCACCAGTCAAGCTTTGGCTGCCAAGCTTTATTGGTGGTGATGTACTAATCAAGGCCAAGTGTGGGCTCAAATCCTCTCTTCAAAATATCTAAGGGATATTGATAGGAAAGATGTGCCAAAAGTCTATTTGGTAGGTAAAGGTTCTATGATATGGGACACTCTTAAAAGGGGTTCTAGCTTAATCAAGCAAGGCTTGCTTTGGATTTGCAATAGAGGGTATGAGGATCTCTTCTAGCTTGACTCTTGGTATGGTCATCCTCCAATATGACCTCACATCTATAATTACAAAATCTTTGTCAGTCCTTCTTAGAGGCTGGTTGGTCCCATTTGGAAGACTTCAAAGATGCTAAGAGTTTGGGGTAGTTGGAAGTGTGTAAGTGGGGATTCTCAAGCTTGGTTTCCTGGGGGATTTGTGGAGGATAGGGCAAAGCTATCTCTTATTTTTACTAGTAAAGCCTATTGATCCTTGTCAAGGAATGATGTCCTGGCATGGAGTCCCGACCCTAGAGGGAGGTACTCAGTGGATGTGGGGTACCAAGAACTTGATAGGTGGAAATATGGTGGGGAGGAGGCTCCTTGGTGGAATTTTGTATGGAATAAATATGTTTGACCCAAGTGAAATTTTTTCCTATGGATAGCTACTCATAACAGGTGTCTCACTTGGGATATTCTTCAAAAGTGAGGGTTTCAGGGACCATCTATGTGTGTTATTTTGTGGTAGTTGTGAGGAATCTTCTTCACATTTACTCCTTCAATGTACCTATTCTAGGTTTATTAGGAATCAGTGGTGGGAGGTTTGGTGTTAGACTTGTTCCCATGCCTCATCTCTTGTGGAGTTTAGAGGTCTTTGGGAAGGCCCCCCGTGAAGACTTTTTATATCTAGGTGGCTTTGTGCATAAGGCCATCCTGCATTCTTTGGTAGATCTAGTTGGAAGGGAACCATAGAATTTTTAAGGGCGAGGGTTTCGCTACTCTTCAGGTTTGGTAGATGGTTCTTAGCATGGTTCAAGAGACTATCTAGATAAGATGTGAGATGAATACCCCTCTTGGGTTTGACAGGTTGGTGATGATGAAGGGGTTGGGTCTAGTTGGAGGTGACTCAAGGCAGGCTTGTTCTAGAGGGAGGAGAAATCCTGGTAGGAAGATTCAATGAGAGAGCAGATGGTCACCTCCTTCTATTGGTGATGGTCACCTCCTTCTATTGGTGTCCTAAAGTTAAACACAGATGGCTCTTCCAGAGGTAATCTAGGTTTTGTTGGCGTTGGTGGTGTTGGTAGAGATAGTTTAGGAAATTCTCTTTTCTTCTTCTCCCTTTTTTAGGGGTATCAAAATAATAATCTTATGGAGGCCTTGGCTATCCTTATTGCCCCCAAGAAGGGATGTGCTCTTGGATGGTGACAGATCATTTGTGAGTCAGATTCTCAAATTTTGGCAACTAGGTTGAATAAGCAATATTTAGAAGTGACGAACTGGCAATTAGATTCGATGGTTCAATAGATTCACCAGATTAGTAATTCTCTTGACTTGATTTATTTTATCCATATCCCTAGGGAGTGGAATAGTGTTGTAGATTGTTTAGCTATACGGGCCTTTGAGAGTAAGGGTAATTGGCATGTTGATAGTTGGGAGCATCTTCCCGCAAAATATTCACAAAGGTTGAAGATGTTGATTTGATAGGATAATCTTGGTTCTTGTGGGGTGGCTGATGGGGTCTAAGTGGTTTTGGGTCTTTGATTTCTTGGATTTTGATGGGCAAGTTGGCTTGGTGGTCCATTTGGCTCGGACTCTAGGTCCTTGACTATAATTTGGATTCTCTTATTGAATAAATTTTTACCCCCTTTTAATTTAAAAAATTTATCCATTTCACCATTTTTCCTCTATTAGTTATATAATTTCAATTATTTAATTAATTTATTCCCCTCTTGCAAATTGATTAAATAATTTATGATTAATTTATCACAACATTAATCTTTTCCTAAATCTCAATAATTGAATAATTATTTATAATTATTTAATTCAAACTAATTATTTTATTTATTTTCCCCTTTGCACATGAAATAAATAAATAAATAATTTTATTAATTATCCATACATTTCCACCTCATCGGTCAACTCCCAATCACTTTGATTTCACTCTTCAATCAATTCAATCTTCTATCCAATCTATTATGTTTCACTAGCAGTCATTCACACACACTTATCTCTTCAATCAATCCTATTAACTAACCCATATGATTGATTAACTCAAATCATGCAATCAATTAGCTCCTCATCAATTCCTCTCATGCATTCTCATCCATTGATGTTTTCAGTCTTCCTTTCAATCTAAATTGTTGATCGGTATCACCTAAAATCTATAAATATAGCCACATATCATATATTATAGCTCTCTCTCTCTCATTGCAAGAAATCTATACACATATTGTTATAAGTGCTTTGTGCTAGAAACTTGAGAGAAACTACACACACCATTCTTTAAGGTGAAATTGAAGAACAATGAATTTCAACAAGGTCATCATGAAAGTTTGATTTGATTTATTCATTTGATATCCTTATGCTTCATTGGTGATATTGGAATTGATTGTGATTTTTATTTGCACTTGCCCTTCTTTATTTTATAGTCTTTTTCATGATCCACATTTTGGCATGCTTGGTTGGACCCACATCCCTTTTTATTTTAACATAATTTTGTCAAGTTTTATGTTTTGAGCAATTACAAGTTCAAACATTGCATTTGATCAAGATTTTGGAACAATTGATCCTTTAAATGATGCATTTGATCCTCCAAATGACACATTTGACTATGTGAATTATGCAAGATTTTTTAGGTTTTCGGTGCATTTAATTTGTTCTTTGACACATTTGACTTGATAAACTATCTAATCAATCCTCAAAATGGTGATTTTGACTCCAAGGTTGCAAAGATAAAAAGTTTAATTGATTTACTAATATATTCTATTCTTTGTTACTATTGTGTATTTCTCTATGTATTGTTGATTTTGTTTTTCAATTGTTTAAGCCTAAAAAAATTAAAATTAATTATTTTGTTAGAATTTATCATTCTTATTTCCAAAAGTATTTCTCTTTTTCACAAAATGACACAATTGTGTAGGAAACAACACAATTGATTGAACAAATGATACAAACAATCAATAAAATGATGCAAACAATAAGTAGAATGGTGCAATCAATTAGGGAAACAACACAATTGATTAGGTAAACAACACATTTTATCAAGTTAATTGTGTAATTGATCAGGTATAATTTTGTTCCCTCTATGTTTTTTGATTAATTTTTCTCTAGTTTTACATATTTGATTTCTTTCTTTCATGTAATTGACTCAAGTTGTGCAATTAATCCATTTTGTTGCATAATTGATCTATATTTTGCTTTGGTTTCATTGGTTACTAATCTAAGTTGTGCAGTTGTGGCAAATGTTGGGAAAAGACAATATAAAACCGAAACTACTAACAAGTTTGTTGCAAAGTTTTATTGTCTTCATATTTACTAGCTTAGCTCATACTTCAATTTTATAAGGGAAAGAATTTGTTTGTCATGTCTAGTGGAGTCATTGATGTGTATGCTCTCCCCTTGTGCCTAGTGTGAGCCTAGGGACCAAAAACATCTTTGAGTTCACATATTTGTCACTTTTACCCAATGAACTTGCTATTTGTGTATGCTATGCCCTTGTGCCTAGTGAAAACTTGGGGATAAAAAATAATAACATATTCATTTTTTAATTTAGTAGGATGCCTTCTTGGGGACTTCATAACCTTAAGGGAAATCCCAACCTTGTTTTCTAATGGGGTTTATAAAGGGGGGAGAACAAAATTTGTACCCCAAGGTGTGGCCAACATCATTTGAGCTAAGCCGCAAGACCCTCAATCCACTAAGACTTGTTAAGTGAGGAGAGAGGGGGAGGCCCCCCAATCTCAAGCACTATAGATGGGATCACTGTTCATAGACACCACTAAAAACTTTGCTATTAGCTGCCTAAGACCATCAATCTTGATCTAGTGGGGTGAAATGTACTACATCATGCATGAAGCTACCCAACATGTACTATCCTAGGGTGAGATAAAATTATTTTGAGGGTGTAAAAATCCTTCAAGGGAAGGAGGAAGGTGAGCCCTTATGCCAATGGAGATTTAGCTATCCCCCTTTGAGAGTGGAGTGTGCATCAACACAATCCTACAATATTTTATCACTTGGGCCTCCACTAGTGAGACACACCTTGATTGAATAGCGAGGTTGTATATCATTCCTGGAATATATTTCTTGTATAAGACCAATGATACCATTTGGCATATTACCTTGGAAATATCAAACAACCATTATGTCTCAATTGATTGATTCTGCTTGGTCTTGCCAAATGTCTAAAAAATACAAAAATTTCCAAAAAACCTACAAAATAGTGCAATTGACCTATCAAAAGTTGCAACTAATTATCCTCTAGTGCAATTTCTTATCATTTTGTGCAATTGAATCTACACACAAAGCTCAAAAAACTTGATTTTTACCTAAAACTGCATAATTGAACCTTACTTTTGTGTAACTGATCCTTTAAACTACGTAACTGATCCTACAAACTATGCAAATAATATTATAAATTGCACATTTGATCCTTAGAATTATACAATTGACTCTGTCAAATATCATACTATAATATGAAACTAAGCAATTTTCACAAAGTTGCATAATTGACTCTCTATGTTGTGCAATTGATCCATCTTGGAGAGCAATTGATCTATCAGTTGACATAATTGATTCTAACTATTACTAAACATATTGTCATAAATTTCTTAAACTTCATAAACCAACTTGTGCACAGACACACCTAACATCTACCAACATACACAGACATACCAGAGACTTAAAAATATAATCTTTAAATTATTTATCCTATCACCTTTTCTTTCTTCCATCATATTCACAAGAAAAATGTAATGCCCCCTCAGTTTTCCTTTGTTTGGATAGCTACTTGGACTGTATCTAGACCTTATGATACTATTTGCTAGACTTTATGATAATGTTTGCTAGACTTTATGATACTGTTTGTTGGACACTATAATACTATTGGATGTTATTTAGATATTGTGATACTTTGATTATTGATATGGTGACTATTTGATGACACTATGATGCTTAGTTTGATGATATTTGATGACATTGTGATACATTGATGCTTTGACCTTGATGCTTAGATATGGTGATTCTTGGTGACACTGTTATGATTGACGTTTTATGCTTATATTATGGTTAGCAGATTAGTTTAATTGCTTACGTGAGTTATAATGGATATGATGTTATGTGGTTGTTATATGTATGCGTTATCATGTTTTGATATCGATTATTATGTTTGGTGAAGAGGAATAGGGTCGCATCACTCGCTTGCGAGTTCCCTGCGATGCTACGATTTTCCCTTCATAGTGTGATTATTTGTTTTCATTATGCACATGTTCGACCCTATGTTTTGTTGTAGGATGTAGGTACAAGGAATTGAATCCAATTGATTATCAGGTTTGAGCATGCCAAAATCTCAATGGAGTTGTTGTTTCAGAGGTAGCACTGGGTCCCCCACATTGAGCCATTGTCCTTGTCGAGGATGAATCTCTGATGTCACATCCCATCTGTAAGGTCTGTTTGTATTGTCTCATCTTCGTTGTTGTGATTCTACCTTATTTTTGCTTTCAGTTGGTATTGTTTGACTGTTCGATCATTGAGACGTGCTTGTGACTTGTGTTTTGTTTGATTATTTCATTAAATTTAAATTGTCAAAATTGTAGACTTTGACTAATAAAGATAAAAGCCTTATTAAATTAAAGAATAAAAATTAAAAAAAAAATATTGAGAAGGTATTTAGTTAATTTTAATGTGTGAATCCTTGAGTTTTAACTATTTTAATGATGCAAAACAACTAAAATACAAATGCAAAAACACAAGGAACACCTCAAAAGACTAGCCTAAGGAATTGATGACACGAAGAAAATAGATGAAATGAAGATCATAAATAGATATACCTTTCTTTGTTGCTAAAATTCCTTGGTTGGCCCTTGTGAATGTAATCTTGTATGCTCCTTGGATGGCTATAGATATGACTAAATGCAAGATTGACAATATGATGGGATGCAAATGCAAATGGCTAAAATGGCTTGGCTAAATGAGTGAAAATACTTGTGAAATTGAGTGCTCAAAATGACAGCATAAGGATGCTAAAATGACTAAGTGTTGTAAAATTTAGTAGAATGGGGGGTATTTATAGAGAAATTTGAATTCTCTAGAGAATTCAATGGTTGGGATTGAGCCACCAAGATCAAGATGTAGGGAAATGGTGAGTTGAGGGCTCACAAGCCTTCACATCTTGACATGTGGAATATGAGATGGCCAAGGATAAGATGATGTGGAAGTGAGGTGAAAGGAAGGTACATGATGTGTAAGAAGGACATGTACCTTGGAAGTACCTTGGGGGATGAGAAGAATCTTGGGTGAATAAATGTGAATTAAAAATTCACATGCTTGTAAGAATCCCATGGACAAGACAAGGTTCCAAAAAGGGAAGCACTTGTCCACATGTGACTTGATGTGACAAGTCAAAGATTCTAGAAGATGCATGGGAAAAGTAGATTCTAAGAGGAATAAAAGTGAATTAAAAATTCACATGGGGAAGAGAGGAGCCTTGGATGAATAAAAAGGAATTAAAAATTCCTTGGGGGATGGGGAGAGTTGACCAAGGTACCAATTAGGTTTAACTAATCAGTAATTAGAAGATAATTAGAGGATAATGAGGATTAGAAGCCAACTTACAAAAGTTGGAGGATGTGACACATCCTAATCAAGGATTAGGCATGTGCACATCCCTAATGAAGAGATTAAGAGGTTGATTAAGATTAAGGAAAAGTGATGTGACATGTGAGGAATTAAATAAATGTCATATTTATTTAATTCATTTGATGAAAGGGGGATTAAAGAGATAAGGTATTTAATTATTAACTAAATACCTTAGGGATTTGGAAAAATTAAGGGTATTAATTAAATAATAGTAATATTACTTAATTAATGCAAATAATAGGATGTTTAGATGAAAGGGGATAAATTTTGATAAATTAAGTGTCCAAATTTAGGGGTCTACATAATGAATTAAGAATTATTGTTTAAAACGAAGTAATTAAATAATATAAATATTGCTATTGCGATGTGCAATCAAAATCTATAAGAAATTATAAATTATAAATCAATAAATTAATGGTTGATTATTGGACTATGGTATGCGAGTTAAAGATAAGGTTAAATTTTAAAAGAAAGATAAATTAAATAAAATTTGAAAAGAAAGAAATTAAATTAGTTGAGGAGTGGAATGCAATTATGGGAAAATAATAAATAAAGGGAAAGTGGAGTTAACTGCATAGGGGCAATTGGATTATTTTCCTCATATGACAAAACTAATTCTTGGAGGCTTGCCGTGAATAACTTTTTGGGGGATTTTTGGAAAACTTGTTTTGAAAGTTTGGAAATTTTTGGAATTGGAGGTTTTACAGAGACAGTGGAATTTGAAGTTGCTAAAATTGCAGAGTGGAAACTTGGAAGGAGCTGGAGCTGCAGCCTGGAGTTTGAATCTGGCAACAAAATTCCTCCCAACTTAGTTGTGCGAATCATCCCAGGTTCCATAATTTTTCCCTTAATTTGATGTATTCTCTGAGATTGATTACTATGTGATTGAACTGTTGAGGTAAAATAAATAAGATAAAACTAAAACTCAAGATACTTTAGATAGTGTGCTCTGTATTTTTACCCAACTTGTTTGCAAATTCTTGAGCTTCACAACTATAGCATTTGACATTTCTATATTCTTAATTCAAGAAAAACCTCTGTTATTTTATCATTTGTCTTTGAATGTTTCCCTATATGGAATGTTTGTTGTCTAGTGTGTGGGACTCCCTTCTTTACCTTGTTTTTGTACTGGGTTACATTTGAATCCTTTCTATGTCTTTCCCACACTCTGCACTTAAATTATATTATAACTTTATAGTAGTGCAAATTGATGGAATGCTATTTCAAGGCAGTGGAAAGCCTTCAAGGAAGGCTCAAATGTACCCATCTCACCTCATGTTGGCTTGAATAATTGCGGTTTCTGCTCTATAGTGGCCTCTGTTTAAATAGAGTGATGACACCATATTAGTGTAGATTTATATTGGCCTGTGAAAGTCGTGCCTGCAAACTTGTTAGAATTGTTATTTTCTTTGCTTCTAGATGGCTCCCTTATAGCAATGAACAAATTCCCTTCTTTGACAAATCCTTATTGCTAAAACTTTGTTATATTCATAGAAATCTGCTATTCGCATGGTGAAAACGACGAACTGAATTTGTATTGCAAATTTTGATATCAATAATTTACCAATAGCCTTTAGCATTGCAAACGTATATATTTTAAAACATGTACCCTTCTATAATCAATTTTTTTGGAAATAAACCATACTTTGAAGTCTTCAATTGCATGAACAAAATTACTATTTGAACACCATATAATAGGAAGTCGACTTCTATGCAAACTATGAGTGTGCTTTTGTTCCTTTTTGCATGGCAAGCTCGTCATATGTAGAGATTGAGATAGATTGGAACTGTAGATATTAAACTTAGCTCTGAACTTTAGTTAAATCCTTGGTATTTGCTTTCTAGCGTCGAACACATGCTATTGCATGATGCCACTTTTTATACAAATGTAACATGGACTCTCTAGTTGTTGTGAACCACCACTTAACCATCTAGTCACATGATATGTAAATTGTATTTTACTTGTTCGAATGGGGTTTTATCGAATATGAGTCTAAACATGCAAAAACGCAGGGTTGAGTTCGTAGTTTAGTGTGGAGCTGATGCCATGTCTAAGGCCGATAGTATATGCATATAGAACAATGATTTAACCGTGATAAAGGGAACAAGAATATGCTTAAATGTGTGTGTTTAAATGTTTAATTATATATATAGATTGGTTTGTATATATACATATATATACATATATATACATATATATACATAAATATATACATATATATACATATATATATATATATATATATACATAAATATATACATATATATATACATAAATATATACATATATATATATGTATATATATATATATATATACTTATTGATGTTGCTGTTTAGATTTTTGTAGGTGGTAATTTTTAGCAAGCCTTAATTAGTTGGACACTAATATATATATATATATATATATATATATATATATATATATATATATGTTGGGTGAAAATTATGTAATCCTATTTTCAATAGATTACACAACGAGAACTTCAGCCACAACTATGTGAGATAAAATCTCTCCTCTCAGAAAGGGGATGTGCCCTTCTTACTACTAATAGAAGCTATAGTAAAACTAATTAAAGTATTTACACAATGTACACTATACTTACAAAATGGGGGGTGTGTGTCACATTCATGCTTCTCTCTTTTTTCAAAGAAGATGTTTTACAATGCTTCACTGTTGGAAGTTCAAAATTCACGATAACTCTAAACTAACAACAAGTAGTAATGCCAATATCTCTATCTTGTCAAAGCAAAACGTAGAGATACCAGATGTGATTAATAATAAACAAGTAAAGAAAAAGGAAAGCTCACGAAGGAACAAAGTCATTCCGTAGCTTTTTCAATGATGGATTTGAGAGAGACGTATCATTTGTTGCATTAGAAATGCAAAGTCTTCTTAGATGCAACAATTCCTCAAACAACATGAACAATTACAAGCGCAAAGTCTTGTAGATCATTCAACAAAAGTATCCAAACATAAACTTAAATCCAAATAAGGAATGCAACACAAATTTTACATAAATTACTTTAAGTCCTTCAAATATCATCCACTAATCACCACCAAATAAGATCAATTCATAAGATATTGAATCAAAGGGCAACACTTCGTTGCAAAATACTAAAGGTAAAATTTACAATAGAAATCCCTCATATTTATAAAGGAGAGGGATGAGCAAAATTAGGAAATCAGTTGAGAAAATTTAGGAAAGTTAGGTGAGTTAATTTAGGAAAATATCGGCTAACTTTGACTAAAGTCAAAATGTAATTTGTCTTCAAGAAACTACATCTCAGATTTTTTAGTGTAATTACATTTTGAGAAAATACATTTAAGATGTCAGAGAATATTTACAAGATGCATAAAGGGTAGCATCAAAATGTTCAACATCGAAGATCAAGAATCTTCATGGTTCCTTGCTTTGGGCACGAAGTCTTCATACTTCTTCTTGGTCTCCTATATGAACACATCATCTGGGCCAACTGTGTAATCTACAAGGGTGTGAGCTCTTGTGATTGACCTTCTGGCAGATGAATGGATTTTCTTACACCCATAAAGATGCGTCTTGCGATTATCAAGTGTCAGTTGCGATTATCAAGTGTCAGTCGTATATCACAAATGATATGTATTGAGGCTTTGGAAAAACTATCATTCTCAACTTGCTGCATAACGACTTCTTTGTAGATCTGGGATAGTTCACTGGATTAGAAGATGTCACCTTCAAGATCACTTGATGAAATACGGAGAGAAATTGCAAGGATGGTGAATCAATAGGCGTTAGCAGAAAAAATAACATTGGGAAGTGTGAAGCAAGCAATGTTGTTGAGCAAGCGTGAAATGAGCGATGAGGCATGAAAAATGATGCAGAAGCAAAGAAACAAGGTTTAGAGTGAAGATAGAGTAATTTGGAAATGTTTTAAGGAAAAACTGCCAAAAGTGCAATGGCGTTGAAAATCAATGCCCTTGCACTCAGGGAAATATTCTCAGGTGCAATGTCGCTGAAAATTAGCTCCCTTGCACTTTATGTGTAAGTTTGGAAAAATATGTTAGGGTATTGAAAAACAACACCCTGACACTTAGTCTCAAAGATTTCAAGGCAAGTGCAATAGTGGGTTTATAGTGGCATAAGAGTTTCTAGCTCGATGAAGAATGAGAGAGAGGTGACAATAATGAAAAAGAAATATCCTAAAATCACTTTTAAGTGATTTGTAAGTGAAATAGGAGAACAAAAAGTCACACATTTAATTAAGGCATGAAAAGTGGAGAAACTAGAAAAAGTGCAAAACACTGAAAAATCACTGCCCAACTCAAAAAATGACTAAGTATGGGAAAAAGTGCAAAACACTGAAAAATCATCGCCCAACTCAAAAAATGGCTAAGTATGGGAAAAAGTGCACAAGCGCTAAAAATCAAAGCTTGTGCACCAAACTGACTTTTCACTTAAGTGCAGACGCACTGAAAAACTCACCCTTGCATTTTCAACACTTAGGATATTTTTTGAAAATATTAGTGCACTTTTGTCCAAAGCTTTTGCACTTTTGACACATAATTTTTTTTGAAAGTATTAGTGCACTTTTGTCTGGAGCTTTTGCACTTTTCCCAATTTCACTAAGTATAAACAATGAGAGTTCGTGAAGATACTCATTTCAAAGATCTTCACTAGACGAACTTAGAGGGATGGTCAAATAAATTGTTTGAGACTTTGGAACACACTTCGAGGTGGATTGAAAATTGACTCATTTTGCGTGCTTGAACATCATGAACCTATGAAACATACAAGTTTTGTAGGGGGTTATCCATGGAACGAGCGTTGCTAGATTCCATGATAACACACACACACACACACACATATATATATATGTATGTATGTATGTATATGTGAGACTTAAAACTGAGTTTGAATGTCCCTAATGATATTTAATCATAGCTGAAACATATTGGAAGAGAAAGTAATTGATTTTGAAAGAACGTTTTGGTTTTTGATGAATAATTGATAATCATGAAATGGAAATATTGTAATGCATTTTAGTTTCCATGTACTCTTATGTGTTGATTTGTTAGTTGAAATAAGTGATTGGTGTTGATTTAGGTGCAATTCTTTGAGGAATAAATCTTAGAGTCTTCTAGAGGCTAGGAAGATTTGTTCTCTTGATGGAAATGTTGATCTTTTTGTTGATTTGTGTATATGTTGGTCATTAGTCTTGCACCTTGTGTACACCTAAGTAATTGGTATTTTGGAAACTCGTGAGCAAGATGGGGTTATGCCTCGCCATGTGATGTGTTTTTCTGAGTTTGTGCAAGAGGATTTGTTTTCAATTTGATTGTATTTTTGTGTTGTCAATAGGGGAGTGACTTCCAATGGGGGCCGATGCACAATGGGGCGCTTGGATAAACCATGTGGAAGTTTCATAAACAAGTGATAACTTAAAAACTATTAGGAGGGTTGGGTAGCTATAATATTAAACAAGATAAGTCAATACATCGCTCAGAGCTCAAGTGCTTGTATAGGATTGAGATGAGTCAAGAAGGCCTGGAATGGAAAATCAAATACCTCATGTCCACGAGAGGTAAGTTGATTCCGCATAAGTTTGCATGAGGGGCCGAAGATTGATAGAGGTTACCAGGATAACCCAGGATGGGGGCTGGGGCCTAAGAAGATCTACCTAGGTAACCTATGACAAACTATGTGATGAAACTTACCCTATGACAACCATATATCCCTTTGTCTTTTGTTTTACCTTGGATATTTGTGTGCCTCTGGACGTATAGTCTCTATTATTTGATATTGTTTGATTTGCTCTTGTGTGTCATGTCAGTCATGTGAAGTATTTGGTCCTTTGTCTTCCAGTGATGGTGGGGGCACTTTGATACCTCCTAGCATGGGGGGTGGACCTTTGGGTCCACACGGTTGGGTGGAACGTGTTTCATTCTCCATTAGGTTCCCTTCCCTTGTACGTGTCGTGGCAACTTCACTTGATTTGAAGACTTCTGCACTGTATCTGCTCTTGGGATTCATGATCCTTGTATTTGTATTTGTATTTGTATTGTATCCCAATTAAAGTATCATGTACCATATTTTTGAACACTCCTCACATGTAACGAGAAGGCATTATTGTACAAAATGTAACTATAAAGATGAAACTAATGTAACTCTATTATGTGATGATTTATATATTCAATGATATTGTACATGTTAAGTGGAATGGATGTAATCAGTTAATCTTTTATGTTTATATTATGGTTGTATCTCATGAATCACTTGATTATATGTAATAAGTAGATGTGATTCTTAATTGATGTTAGAATTTGGCTATTATAAAGCTTTATGTTTTTTTTTTTTTAATTTTGATAATGGGAACTACGTAATGCAGTTGTGAACCTTAGAGGACATAGGATAGTATGTAAGTTCATATTCTTTACAACCTTGTAACATTACAATTTAAAAAAAAATGTTTCCTTTTTTGTAGCTATAGTGTTGTCCTCTAGGGTTCATGGCGGGGATGTTACAAAAACTCAAAAATAGGTTCAAACCTATACCAAAAAGTAGTCACTCATTCATAACCAACAATCCATTATTTATCGAAATCGATCCATAGGTTATCTAGATCTTACTTCCATTTAACTCTAGTTTTTATTTTTTCTTAGAAAATTTCCTTCTCATAAGTAAAGGGACAAATTAACTTATCAATGTTATACACTAGCTTAGGAGTTTATCTACTTCTAGGTTGATATATTTACACCCTTATCCATTAATTTTAACTTAATAATCTAGTTCAAATTCAACATATCAAATCAAATCTTGATTATCATATAAGATATGGATATACTTTGTACCTTTCTTGGTCTCATTATTCCACATATCAAACTCATTAAAATAAAAAAGTCTCAAAATCTATTATATGCCAATGGAAACTATATCTCATACTAAGAGAAAGATGCAACATCAACCAAATCCTAATATGGGTCCCATAAGCATAGATCCTTTATAAGAAACCCAAGGAGAGTCATCATAATTACTTGTTCCAAGAGGTTTTCAAACACCGAAATCTAGTCCTAAGACTACATTCGACATAATTAAAGGCATAACCCTTGAAGAATTGGTGAAAGCACAACAAAAAGCACAACAAGACACTAACACATTGTGGATATTATTATCACAACAAATCATGACCAATACTTCTTATCATTAGCAAAACAAGGTTTCAAATTACTATCCACCTTTCACACCACACTCATTCAAAATATCACAAATACCACCTCATCACAAACCTTGAGAGGAACAAGTTCAAACACTATCCCACAACCAACTAATTCCCTCATGCAATCACCTAACAACATTTCTAAATAACATCAGACTAACACTTTCATACAACCTTCTAACACCATATCCCAAAAAATCTCCACCATCATCCCGCAATCTATCATACAAATAAATTCAACTCACATATCTATACCTTTGGTAAAAACTTAAATTCCGCCATATACTTTACAGATAACCAATCCATTATTACCAAAACAAAAAACCACATAAAAAAACCATCACCATGACTAATAACCATGCACCTCCATATACATCATACATGCCACAAACACCTTCATCTAACACTCCCCAAAATCATAACATCATCCCACATAATCACAACTCTATCTCCCAACCTCAAAATATCATAACACCTCCACATACATCATAAATTTCACAAGTACTTCCATCCAACCCTCTTCCAAATCAAAACACCATCTCAAAAATTATAACCTCATATTGCAACCCCAAAACATCATATCACCTCAACAACAATTTACTTCATTAAACCTACTTACTGTTAGAGTAATAATGCATTATTTAATAATTAATTAATCTTTAATTGATTATTAGTCTAATTTATTCTCATGCACTTAAGCTAAAATTAGGAGTTCTTTATTTAGTTAACTAAGTGTTTTTCTATGTTAACTGAAGTGAGCTATTATCATATCATTTTGTCTCATTGCATGTGATGTTTACACTTGTTCTGATCTAATCCCTTTACCATTAGAGTTGCTCCTATATAGTACTCAACTGTCATGCCTGAAATTTTCAACAAGAAAACTCACATAATTTTTTTAATTTTTTTATTTATTTAACTAAGCTAATTAACATTTCAAGAGTTTAAGACCTAACTCTAAACGTGATAAGAGTTGTACATCCTCGTCAAGGCAATTCACAAATTCAAATGTATGGAGACACAAATCTATATTTGAATATATATCTCCCCTTTTTATTATTAATAGCTTTAGATTGCCATTTTGTTATGATAGTTCAGTGGGGCTCTGATGCTAATATAGTGATATCAAAATTTTCATAGATTAAAATTTAAGATATCTAAAATCAGAATACTCCAATATAGTTCTCTAACATTATCATTCACTCAAACAAGATTAACATAATTAATGTTGAATTATATATTTCTTTTGTTAGCAACATTTGCCACTATTCCCAGTATTAATAACCATACTAATATTAAAGTAATTAAATAGGATTATTGCTATTACTTATGAGGATGTTTATTTTATTGTTGAACTTGGTGTTAATTATACCTTTGATTGTAGTATTGACATTTTTGATAATGTTCATATCCTTTCTAATATAAATACTAAAAACCCTATTATCCCCTTTAAGTGCTCAATATTATCTCACTAGGGATTATTGTTAATAGTGTTAACATGAATGACACCCAATAGCCTCAACCTATAGTTTTATAATTTCATCCATGGTTAGGGTGATAATACCAAGTATAACTATGCTTCATATTAGTCCTCCATGCACGCTTAAGATCGATCATGGATACTAATGGTACTTTTGACCCCATTACCAACATTATTATATAATACCAAAGTAACGCTAACACTAATATCATCCTTGATATTAATATTGTTAGATATATATCGTGAGAACTATAATTCCAATAGCCAAACAAAAAGTCATACTAAATTGCCTAATAACCAAATCTCTCCTTAACATTTGTTTTAGTACTACACGTTAAATTACCACTATTTTCATTATTAAGTTTATCACTGATACACTTAATATTACTAATAAGATGGTTATGAATACCAATATATATATATATAATTTATTTGTTTAATTTATTTTTATTCATTTATTTATTTATCTTAATATATTTATATATACAAAAGATAAATAATCTCTATGTACCTATATTTTCTATTTACCTAAAAGGTAATTTAAAATCATAATAATGATTATTATATTATACTAATATTATTCCCTATATATTTTTATCCATCTTACTTTACTAGAAACCAAAAAGAAAATTCTATTTTTCCTTATTATGAAGCTTTATTTTTATATATACTCTTAATTTAAGTTAATATGATATATTTTTTTTTAAGGGAGAGGGAATGTAATTTATTTCCCCTTACTGAAAGTATACTTAAACATGAGAATTATGAAAGTATATTTAACATTGAGAATTACGTAGAATTCTCTTAAAAGCTTAAAAAAAGAGGGATCGGTTGGGAATTTTTAAATGGAAAATTTTAACGCCACTTCCTTTAGATTCGAAAACAAAGATATTTCCTTCACTGTCTTATTTATAGTTGATAAAAGAAAAGAAATGTCACTCAAGATGCCTTAAAAGAATGAGTTGGAACGCTGACAGTTCAAGTTGGTGAAAATCATGGTAAAAGTGGTTTTAGTGATGTTAGTGATTGCGATCCAGCCCACCATGTAATTTGTAGAATAGCTTGTTTTTTACTTGTTTTTATTGTTTTTCCCCATGAGGAGGGGCTGCAACTCCCTACAATGGTTGTGCCCTTCTCTCTGTCTTTTTTTTCTTTTTTCTTTGCTTTGACGGATGCCCAACCCCTCTTGCCTATGTTGAGTGCAGATAGGGAGGGATACATGTCAAGGCTGGACGCCCATTTTAGTGGGGGGTGTCATGGATCCCCAGGTCGTTGCCCCTCCCTTAACTTGATTCTATTTTATATATTTATTTTATTAAATTTGTATTTGAGAAGGCGTTAATTATATTTTAAACTCATGTTTCTTTTATTTTGAGTTTCATGTACATGTATTTATCTATAGAATCTGTAAAAAAAAATGAAAAATGTACAGAGAAAAAAATAAAAATCTGGTGAATTCATTTATTTATCTACTTTCTAATTTGGAACACATAGAAAATTTTCCTACTAAGTATATACTCCCCTGGGCATAATTTATTTCTACCCCAACATAATACAAGAAAACCTTCTCTTACTAACATCCTTTAATTTTTGTAATAGTATTAAACCAACATCTAATTAGTTTGAATCATTTCTACTACCACCATGAATAGAGAACTGTCTAATCTATTTTATGCAGTAACAAGAATGACCAACAATCTTTATAAACCATATATAGCCATTTATGTTTTGTGAACAAAATGATAGGAACATTGCAATATATTCTTTTCAAAACAATTACCTCAAAAGAAGGTATATAACACCAATATTTCCTTCGAGTATATGACAAAGTAAAGTATCATAATGCAAGCATTTTGGAACAAGAAAATTTTCTTTTCTCATTACAACAATTACCATTTCCCTACACAAGCTCTTATTATTGCAGCAACACATAGAGATTAAAGGACTGACAACTAATGCTTATGGGCTTGCTCTCCACCCTACCATAATGGCGTCATGGAGCCTCATGGGCTCTAGCCATACCCCCGAGCAAGAAGATATGTTAACCCCAAAATGATGAATGGAGTCTTCTCAAAATATACAAAAGGGATAGAATATCTTAACATCAAATTACATGCCTATGGACTCCTCACTCACCATATTCAACAATGATTCATAGAAACATGCTCACATCTTACATCAATAAAACAAGAGGGTGAAATTACGGAAAACTTATCTCTTTTTTTTTTTTTTCTTAAGTGAGGTGATTGAAATCTTCATCCTCCTTTCCTCTCCAAATCAAGCCATCTTGAGCACTATCTTCCTCAAAAGGGAGGGTTCATCTTCTCTTCTCATTCTTTCTACCCTCTTCATTCAAGTTCTCCAAAAGGAGAAGTGGGTAACACCCCACTCCTTTTTCCTCTCCCAATATATAGAAGTTTCACAAATTGCAACTCTTGGATGGGAAGGTGTGGAATGTACCTCTCCCCATCAATGAAGGTCCTTTCCCCACTAATGAGAACATGCATTTGGACAACCACTCCATCTTTTCTCCCCATCCTCTTCTCAAAACTCGTCATTCTCCATTATGAGAACTTTTCAGGGGTCAAATCATGTTGTAGGGGCACTATTTTATGCCCACTTGACCCCTATCACTATGGTATAGACCCTAGGGGGTTTATTTTTGCACCCAAACCCAAGATTTTGACCAAAAACTCTCATTTAAAGCCCACTCAAGGTTCCATCCGAGTTTCAAACTTAGCTAGGGGTTTTCAAGACCTAATCCCCACTTACACCTCACATGAATCCCAACTAAATGCCATCACAACCTTAATTCTCCAATATATTAACTCCACTTGTTTCTAGGCCTCGAATGGGGTCAAATTTATATCCTCAAGAAGTAGTCTTTTGATTTTCTCTTGATGGTTCTCCCTTCTTATGTCAACGCCATTGCCTTCCTACACATTACCAACGCTATCGTAAGTATCAACTGTGTATCACATTAATCTATTAGTTGAACATCCTAAACTTTAACTATATAATAATCCATTTAGAATCTCAATTTGCATTCCATGGTATATGAGTGCAATCCACCTTCATGGTAGTAACAATAGAACAAAATATCAAAATGATATGCAAGAATATTGCCAAGAGATCACCTTATTTATTATCCACAATATAATAAATCATAAATTTAAGAAAAACATAAAACAAATTATGGTTGTATTAAGTACATACAAGGCGAGGTCTTACATCAACCCTCATTGTATTACAAGAATCTAAGATTTACTCTTCTGCTCTCTTGAACTCTCAACCTTTGAAGAATTTTGTTTTCCTTGAAGATTCTTGAGGTTCATTCCGTAGCTTTTTCTTGTTGAGGAATATTACATATATTGTTTGTAGATCTTTTGTGTAGAAGGTGTCTTTGTTCATGTTTTGATCATGTGGCTCATGTTATTCATAATTCTAACATGGTATTAGAGTGTGAAATCAACAAACCCCTTCTCGATTTATGAGATTTTTTTTCTTCAACAAGGGTTACAGGCTTTAGATTTGAATCCCCTTTGCTTTTTTTGAAAATTTTGGAGGTACGCGAATTTTGGTGCATCCATGATCAAAATAGAGTCTTCCATTGGATTTAGAGCTGTCGAGAAAGTTAGATTTGACTTTTGTTTGGCTTGATTTGAATTCTTGAGGTAAGATCTGTGAGGGTTTGAATTGGTTGCTTTTTTTTTCGGATCCAGAGGGTAGCTACATGTTTGGTGCAAAAAGGACCTCACCTTTGGATTCAAGACGCTGATTTGACAAATTTTGACTATAAATTTGTTTATATTGCTTGTCAAGAGCTTTTGAGGCAATTTTTTTCAAGAGGCCCTATGGCCTATGTACGGATACCTATGCACGAAAATCAACAATTTTAAAAAAAAATTCTCAGATCGGCTTTTTAATTTTTTTGATTTTTTGAAATTAAAAATAAAAATCAAAAGTATATTAAAAATTGCAAGGAATTTTTTTAAATAAAAAAGTGCCGAGTTTTTTCAAAAAAGGGCGGTGTATTAAATTTTTAGAAGGTTCTTTAATGGGGGGTACTTGCAGGTACCTGCACTTGCAGGCCTATGGGCCCTACCAAACCAACTGGCTAGTGGTCTCTATAGTTATCGTTGGAGGCCTTTTGTTAACTGCCTGGCAATCACTGTAAAACCCTGATCATTGGTTTCTTGATTTTCTAGCAACTAAAAGAAAATGCCCAAATTTTTCACTTTACCGACACCCTTAAGAAATTTTTTGACAATTGAAAAATCCTTGTGATATTGCTATCAAGATTCAATCGCGTAGTTTTACGAGTCAAACTCATTGACCCATGTTTCATGACTAGTGGTCCACAAGAACCCATCTCTCATGATAATGAATGGTCCACTTAGCACTCATTGCATCTAGGTGATGCTCATAGAGGTGAAGCATTGGGCCTTCCTAGGAGGTCACCCATCCCAATACTACTCCAGCTCAAGTGCGCTTAACCACAAAGTTTTCTCAAAGGTTAAGCCCACTTAGCTTGCAACCCCATTTGTAAAACCTTCAGCAAGTGTTGTTCCTTATGAACCATTCATTATAGAGCCCCTTTAGCTCATCAATTGATAAGTGGGAGGTATTTTCCACAACATGTCAAATTGTGATATTGCTATATCAAGATTCAACCATGTAGTTTTATGAGTCAAACTCATTGACCCACGTTTCATGATTAGTGGTTACAAGAACCCATCTCTCATGTTAATGAATGGTCCACTTAGCACGCATTGCATCTAGGTGATGCTCACAAAGGTGAAGCATTGGGCCTTCTTGGGAGGTCACCCATCCTAGTACTACTCTAGCTCAAGAGGTGAAAAATCCTTCCCGACCACGCAATTTTCTTTCCCGATGACTATTTTCTCCATTCTCAAAAATTTTTGTACTTTCTCGGTAGGCACATTTTTTTGGCAATTCGATTTTTTTTGGATTTTTCTATTGATAGAATATTTCAATGATTTTTTTTCAGGGGGTGGATTTTTTTACTGTGATATGGGAATATTCCAAGAATATTTGTTGATGTCATACTGATAGCAACATGACGTCAACAATATAGACACCTAGCAGTGGCCCCTTTGAACCCTCCTTGTGCTCTAAAGGAGGTGTTTTTTCTTTTGGCCATAACTTTACGGTATCAATTTTTGGTAAACGAGATATCGTTAGAAAGTTGGTTCCACCATATTTCTAGTGGTGTGGGTCTTATCGCCATTTTTTGTTGCCAGTGCATTCTACATCTTGTTGAAGCCAGAGATGTTTTTTTCAATCCTAAGATCATAAATTTTGACTTGTTTCTCCATTTTTCGTAGTTCTAGCGGCGTTAGGACGGTCTTTCAGAGCTCTTTAGAACCATCCATGCATGTTTTCCATATTTCTCTCTAGGTACATTTTATTTAGTTTTTTTTGTTTCACATTTTGGTGAATTACTTGGACGTCTTAGTTGTTGATGTTTGCCTTTGGTTTTCCATCATACCTTTGTCAAGCGAGTGTCCCTTCCACAATAGTAGTGAATCCCAGTGATTCTTGCCTCATGCGTGTGCGCCTTATTTTGCACACCCTTTTATTTGTAGGTTGTTTCTCCTTCATGCACTTATTGGTTTCACATAGTTTCAGTGTACCTGTCATTGATCTCCCTTTTCAACATTATGGGGGGTTTCTACTATTGGTGCTAATGATCGGTTTCATTTGGAGTGATGTTTGTCTCTAGTTCTTGTTCCTATGTACTTTCAGATGTAATGTACATCAATGGTTGGTTACATGCATTTCTATGAGCTGGAGCATTTACCATATGAAAATTCTTGCATTCCTATTTTTGGAGGCAACCTTTCATTTTCATTTGATCAGAGACTACTAGGTACCTGTATTTTCAACTTGCATCTTGCATGTTGAGTAGTGTCGTTGGGGTCACTCATATAGTTTGATGTGTCATTTGTATCTTTGAATTCTAGATGTTTTCCTTTGTTTTCCATCTGATTCAATATTATTGTCTCTCTCATGATCAATGTTCTTCAGACTATTAGTACTTGTATTTTTGACTTACATCTTGCATGTTGAGTAGTGTCATTAGGGTCACTCATGCAGATTCATGTACCACCTGTATCTTCAAGTTCCAGATGTTTTCCTTTGTTTTCCATCTGATTTGAGTAGTTTCATTGGGGGAACTCATGCAAATTATAGTCTCTTTGATCTTGACATTTGTATCTTCAATTTCCAGATGTTTTCCTTTGCAATTTGATTTAAGTAGTGTTGTTGGGGGCACTCATGCAAATTCTTGTTATCTTGATCCTTATCATCATTTGTTTCAAAGGAGGTTCTTCATTTTAATACTATATCAGTCATCATTCGATAACAATCTACAACTTCTTCGTGCTTCAACGATGTTCTACATGTTCCTCTTTTTCAGGATATTGTTTTGGTTGGAGGTTTCTTAGTACTTCACCTTGATTTGGAGGCTTTTCAGTCCTTCCCTTTCTATATTTTGGAGAGGATTTTTCTTCCACTGTGGTTTTCTCCTTTTCTCCATTTGTGAGAGATATTTTGTTTGTACATGGGTACCTAACATGGCCTTGTTTTTCGGAACCCATCATGCATTCTTTTTAGGGTTTTTAGCTACTCCCTAAGTCCATCTTAATTGGGGTGTTAGATTAATCATGCATTATCTAATAATTAATTAATCTTTAATTGATTGTCAGTCTAAATTATTCTCATGCACTTAAGCTAAACTTAGGAGTTCTTTATTTAGTTAACTAAGTGCTTTTCTATGTTAATTGAAGTGAGCTATTATTAGATCATTATGTCTCATCACATGTGATGTTGATACTTGTCCTAATCTAATCCCTTTACCATTTAGGGTTGCTCCTGTATAGCACTCAACCCTCATTGTATTACAACTCTTTGAGATTTACTCTTTTGGTCTCTTGAACTCTCAACCTTTGAGGACTTTTGTTTTCCTTAAAGATTCTTCAGGTTCATTCTA
>VDFB02373365.1:356131818-356207551 GCA_007258455.2 Sequoia sempervirens
ATCTCATAAATCGAGAAGGGGTTTGTTGATTTCACGCTCTAATACCATGTTAGAATTATGAATAACATGAGCCACATGATCAAAACATGAACAAAGACACCTTCTACACAAGAGATCTACAAACAATATATGTAATATTCTTCAACAAGAAAAAGCTACGGAATGAACCTCAAGAATCTTCAAGGAAAACAAAATTCTTCAAAGGTTGAGACTTCAAGAGAGCAGAAGAGTAAATCTTAGATTCTTGTAATACAATGAGGGTTGATGTAAGACCTCGCCTTGTATGTACTTAATACAACCATAATTTGTTTTATGTTTTTCTTAAATTGATGATTTATTATATTGTGGATAATAAATAAGGTGATCTCTTGGCAATATTCTTGCATATCATTTTGATATTTTGTTCTATTGTTACTACCATGAAGGTCGATTGCACTCATATACCATGGAATGCAAATTGAGATTCTAAATGGATTATTATATAGTTAAAGTTTAGGATGTTCAACTAATAGATTAATGTGATACACAGTTGATACTTACGATCGTGTTGGTAATGTGCAAGAAGGCAATGGCGTTGACATAAGAAGGGAGAACCATCAAGAGCAAATCAAAAGACTACTTCTTGAGGATATAAATTTGACCCCATTCGGGGCCTAGAAACAAGTGGAGTTAATATATTGGAGAATTAAGGTTGCGATGGCATTTAGTTGGGATTCATGTGAGGTGTAAGTGGGGATTAGGTCTTGAAAACCCCTAGCTAAGTTTGAAACTCGGATGGAACCTTGAGTGGGCTTTAAATGAGAGTTTTTGGTCAAAATCGTGGGTTTGGGTGCAAAAATAAACCCCCTAGGGTCTATACCATAGTGGTAGGGGTCAAGTGGGCATAAAATAGTGCCCCTACAACATGATTTGACCCCTGAAAAGTTCTCATAATGGAGAATGACGAGTTTTGAGAAGAGGATGGGGAGAAAAGATGGAGTGGTTGTCCAAATGCATGTTCTCATTAGTGGGGAAAGGACCTTCATTGATGGGGAGAGGTACATTCCACACCTTCCCATCCAAGAATTGCAATTTGTGAAACTTCTATATATTGGGAGAGGAAAAAGGAGTGGGGTGTTACCCACTTCTCCTTTTGGAGAACTTGAATGAAGAGGGTAGAAAGAATGAGAAGAGAAGATGAACCCTCCCTTTTGAGGAAGATAGTGCTCAAGATGGCTTGATTTGGAGAGGAAAGGAGGATGAAGATTTCAATCACCTCACTTAAGAAAAAAAAAAAAAAGAGATAAGTTTTCCGTAATTTCACCCTCTTGTTTTATTGATGTAAGATGTGAGCATGTTTCTATGAATCATTGTTGAATATGGTGAGTGAGGAGTCCATAGGCATGTAATTTGATGTTAAGATATTCTATCCCTTTTGTATATTTTGAGAAGACTCCATTCATCATTTTGGGGTTAACATATCTTCTTGCTCGGGGGTATGGCTAGAGCCCATGAGGCTCCATGACGCCATTATGGTAGGGTGGAGAGCAAGCCCATAAGCATTAGTTGTCAGTCCTTTAATCTCTATGTGTTGCTGCAATAATAAGAGCTTGTGTAGGGAAATGGTAATTGTTGTAATGAGAAAAGAAAATTTTCTTGTTCCAAAATGCTTGCATTATGATACTTTACTTTGTCATATACTCGAAGGAAATATTGGTGTTATATACCTTCTTTTGAGGTAATTGTTTTGAAAAGAATATATTGCAATGTTCCTATCATTTTGTTCACAAAACATAAATGGCTATATATGGTTTATAAAGATTGTTGGTCATTCTTGTTACTGCATAAAATAGATTAGACAGTTCTCTATTCATGGTGGTAGTAGAAATGATTCAAACTAATTAGATGTTGGTTTAATACTATTACAAAAATTAAAGGATGTTAGTAAGAGAAGGTTTTCTTGTATTATGTTGGGATAGAAATAAATTATGCCCAGGTGAGTATATACTTAGTAGGAAAATTTTCTATGTGTTCCAAATTAGAAAGTAGATAAATAAATGAATTCACCAGATTTTTATTTTTTTCTCTATACATATCTCATTTTTTTTACAGATTCTTTAGATAAATACATGTACATGAAACTCAAAATAAAAGAAACATGAGTTTAAAATATAATTAACACCTTCTCAAATACGAATTTAATAAAATAAATATATAAAATAGAATCAAGTTATGGGAGGGGCAACGACCTGGGGATCCATGACACCCCCCACTAAAATGGGCGTCCAGCCTTGACATGTATCCTCCCTATTTGCACTCAACATAGGCAAGAGGGGTTGGGCATCCGTCAAAGCAAAGAAAAAACAAAAAAAAGACAGAGAGAAGGGCACAACCATTGTAGGGAGTTGCAACCCCTCCTCATGGGGCGTAACTATTTCTTTGTTGTGATAGAAGTTATTGGGTTTGGTGACAATCACCAATGGGGGCATTCTTCCCTTGATATTTATGGTACTTTATTGCCTAAAAGATTCTGGGAAGAACAAAGGAATAGGAGGATGAAACCGTCTCACAACAAATACATGAGCTATCATGGACGCCACTGCCATGTAGGGCAATGCAACTCTTCGTAATTTCCTGTGCTGTAGCGAGCATGTGGCCTATTGAAGACTTTGTTGAAATTACGCAAGCCATGGAATCAAGCAAAAAAAAAAAAACCAAGAACATGCTAAGTATGGGGAAAAACAAAAAAAAACAAGCTATTCTACAAATTACATGGTGGGCTGGATCACAATCACTAACATCACTAAAACCACCTTTACCATGATTTTCACCAACTTGAACTGTCAACGTTCCAACTCATTCTTTTAAGGCATCTTGAGTGACATTCTTTAGAATGCAACATGCTGATTGCAGATAGTGACATTCTTTAGAATGCAACATGTTGGTTGCATTCTAAAGAATGTCACTCAAGATGCCTTAAAAGAATGAGTTGGAACGCTGACAGTTCAAGTTGGTGAAAATCATGGTATAGGTGGTTTTAGTGATGTTAGTGATTGCGATCCAGCCCACCATGTAATTTGTAGAATAGCTTGTTTTTTTTGTTTTTCCCCATACTTAGCATGTTCTTGTTTTTATCTATAAAGGCAATGAGATTTATCTTGGAGATCTCACGCAAACAGCCCCATTCCTGAAAAGTCAGAAGAGAATTATTAGCATCCATTCAAGTGGTCGATTTTGTATATATTGTGTCAGGATGAACTCACACTCCAATGAATCTGCAGTAAATTTAATAGTCATGTTAGGGGCGTTGAGCCATTATTGGCATTTATTCTGGTCCTCTTATTGAAATAAATTAGTGGACATTTATTCATATAGGCATTTATGCACATCTATTGACTTAGATGAATTATGTTTTGCATTTTAATCCTACTTGTGATCATGAACAAAAATTTTATATAGGGGTAGATATAAAATGGAAGGCTAAAATGCTAATAGCTCAGTTGAGAACTAGCTCGCATCGTTTGAGATGTGAAACGGGAAGATGGAAAATACCCAAAGAGGAGTGGACAGATAGAATATGTTGTTTCTGCTCTTCGGGTTTAGTGGAGACAGAGTGGCACTACGTTATGGAGTGCAAAGCTTATGAGGACATCCGGTATTGTTACTCAGATTTGTTAAAAGTCAAATCATTAGCGGCATTGTTTGAAGAGGAAAAGATTGATAAAACAGCAAGTTACTTGACCAAAATTCACAGTAGAAGAAACAAAATCAGCAAAGAGATTGAAAACAACAGTAGGTAGTTTGGTGCAGCGGTTTTGTTGTATTGGCAAAGGTGGTTTTCCAGTTTTATCTCTTGGGTCCCATAGACTGGCTGGTCTCGCGGACGTAATTAAAATCATTCATTCATTCATTCATTCATCCCAGTGACAGCTATATCTGCGAACAAGATAGCTAGCCTTTTGTAGTTTATCGACATCTCTTCGAACCTTCAAGGATAGCCTATCACGTACATACACAAAGGACTCTAGTTATGACGTGACACATTTTGTAGCATTTGACTAGTATCCCTGGTTCACTTTACTCGCACAGATCAAACCAGGTTAAACTCTTACATTTCAAATTAATTATTATAGTAACCGCTCCATCATCCAAACAACGCACTTAATCTTCTGTCTTAATGTCCCTGTCACTGCAGTAAAATTAATTCGCATAGTGTGATCCAAATGGTGGTGTGCTGGCAAGTTGAATGTTAAATATTATACCTTTAAGTTCAGAAGTTAACCCATTCACTGGGTGCTATCAAAAGTGGTTGCCCTAGAAATTACTATGGGCTCTTAGCTTTTCCAATTCTCTCAACTTTTCTAATTATTTACGGTATTGAAAAGACGTCCCTGAGTAATTTATATTAACATAGTAGTTGTAACTGTCATATGTTATGCCCTCTGCGGATTGCAACACCCTAGTTATCGCTGTTGAAATTTTAATGTGATATTCTTATGTGAAGAAATTAGATACATATAATAATATAACCTTACTGTGGAAGAAAAGTATCATAGATAAATAATATTCCTAAGAAGACAGATTAAATAGAAATCAACTTAACATAATAAAACTAAGCGCTGGAAAGGGAGGAGGAACTATATTACCAAGCAGCGTCAAGATTCAATGTTATCATCAGTAACATTTCTTTTCTTTTATCAACTACAAATGAGACAGTGAAGGAAATATCTTTGTTTTCGAATCTAAAGAAAGTGGCGTTAAAATTTTCCATTTAAAAATTCCCAACCGATCCCTTTTTTTAAGCTTTTAAGAGAATTCTACGTAATTCTCAATGTTTAAATATACTTTCATAATTCTCATGTTTAAGTATACTTTCAATAAGGGAAAATAAATTACATTCCCTCTCCCTTAAAAAAAATAAAATATCATATTAACTTAAATTAAGAGTATATATAAAAATAAAGCTTCATAATAAGGAAAAATAGAATTTTCTTTTTGGTTTCTAGTAAAGTAAGATGGATAAAAATATATAGGGAATAATATTAGTATAATATAATAATCATTATTATGATTTTAAATTACCTTTTAGGTAAATAGAAAATATAGGTACATAGAGATTATTTATCTTTTGTATATATAAATATAGAAAGATAAATAAATAAATGAATAAAATTAAATTAAACAAATAAATTATATATATATTGGTATTCATAACCATCTTATTAGTAAATATTAAGTGTATCAGTGATAAACTTAATAATGAAAATAGTGGTAATTTAACGTGTAGTACTAAAACAAATGTTAAGCAGAGATTTGGTTATTAGGCAATTTAGTATGACTTTTTGTTTGGCTATTGGAATTATAGTTCTCACGATATATATCTAACAATATTAATATCAAGGATGATATTAGTGTTAGCGTTACTTTGGTATTATATAATAATGTTGGTAATGGGGTCAAAAGTACCATTAGTATCCATGATTGATCTTAAGCGTGCATGGAGGACTAATATGAAGCATAGTTATACTTGGTATTATCACCCTAACTGTGGATGGAATTAGAAAACTATAGGTTGAGGCTATTGGGTGTCATTCATGTTAACACTATTAACAATAATCCCTAGTGAGATAATATTGAGCACTTAAAGGGGATAATAGGGTTGCTAGTATTTATATTAGAAAGGATATGAACATTATCAAAAATGTCAATACTACAATCAAAGGTATAATTAACACCAAGTTCAACAATAAAATAAACATCCTCATAAGTAATAGCAATAATCCTATTTAATTACTTTAATATTAGTATGGTTATTAATACTGGGAATAGTTGCAAATGTTGCTAACAAAAAGAAATATATAATTCAACATTAATTATGTTAATCTTGTTTGAGTGAATGATAATGTTAGAGAACTATATTGGAGTATTCCGATTTTAGAGATCTTAAATTTTAATCTACGAAAATTTTGATATCACTATATTAGCACCAAAGCCCCACTGAACTATCATAACAAAATGGCAATCTAAAGCTATTAACAATAAAAAGGGGAGATATATATTCAAATATAGATTTGTGTCTCCATACATTTGAATTTTTGAATTGCCTTGATGAGGATGTACAACTCTTATCACATTTAGTGTTAGGTCTTAAACTCTTGAAATGTTAATTAGCTTAGTTAAATAAATAAAAAATAAAAAAAATTATGTGAGTTTTCTTGTTGAAAATTTCAGGCATGACAGTTGAGTACTATATAGGAGCAACTCTAAATGGTAAAGGGATTAGATCAGGACAAGTGTAAACATCACATGCAATGAGACAAAATGATATGATAATAGCTCACTTTAGTTAACATAAAAAAACACTTAGTTAACTAAATAAAGAACTCCTAATTTTAGCTTAAGTGCATGAGAATAAATTAGACTAATAATCAATTAAAGATTAATTAATTATTAGATAATGCATGATTACTCTAACACTAAGTAGGTTTAATGAAGTAAATTGTTGTTGAGGTGATATGATGTTTTGGGGTTGCGATATGAGGTTATAATTTTTGAGATGGTGTTTTGATTTGAAAGAGGGTTGGATGGAAGTACTTGTGAAATTTATGATGTATTTGGAGGTGTTATGATATTTTGAGGTTGGGAGATAGAGTTGTGATTATGTGGGATGATGTTATGATTTTAGGGAGTGTTAGATGAAGGTGTTTGTGGCATGTATGATGTATATGGAGGTGCATGGTTATTAGTCATGGTGATGGTTTTTTGATGTGGTTTTTTGTTTTGGTAATAATGGATTGGTTATCTGTAAAGTATATGGTGGAATTTAAGTTTTTACCAAAGGTATAGATATGTGAGTTAAATTTATTTGTATGATAGATTGCGGGATGATGGTGGAGATTTTTTGGGATATGGTGTTAGAAGGTTGTATGAAAGTGTTAGTCTGATGTTATTTAGAAATGTTGTTAGGTGATTGCATGAGGAAATTTGTTGGTTGTGGGATAGTGTTTGAACTTGTTCCTCTCAAGGTTTGTGATGAGGTGGTATTTGTGATATTTTGAATGAGTGTGGTGTGAAAGGTGGATAGTAATTTGAAACCTTGTTGTGCTAATGATAAGAAGTATTGGTCATGATTTGTTGTGATAATAATATCCACAATGTGTTAGTGTCTTGTTGTGCTTTCACCAATTCTTCAAGGGCTATGCCTTTAATTATGTCGAATGTAGTCTTAGGACTAGATTTCAGTGTTTGAAAACCTCTTGGCACAAGTAATTATGATTACTCTCCTTGGGTTTCTTATAAAGGATCTATGCGTATGGGACCCATATTAGGATTTGGTTGATGTTGCATCTTTCTCTTAGTATGAGACATAGTTTCCATTGGCATATAATAGATTTTGAGACTTTTTTATTTTAATGAGTTTGATATGTGGAATAGTGAGACCAAGAAAGGTACAAAGTATACCCATATCTTATATGATAATCAAGATTTGATTTGATATGTTGAATTTGAACTAGATTATTAAGTTAAAATTAATGGATAAGGGTGTAAATATATCAACCTAGAAGTAGATAAACTCCTAAGCTAGTGTATAACATTGATAAGTTAATTTGTCCCTTTACTTATGAGAAGGAAAATTTTTAAGAAAAAATAAAAACTAGAGTTAAATGGAAGTAAGATCTAGATAACCTATGGATCGATTTCGATAAATAATGGATTGTTGGTTATGAATGAGTGGCTATTTTTTGGTATAGGTTTGAACCTATTTTTGAGTTTTTGTAACACCCCCGCCATGAACCCTAGAGGACAACACTATAGCTACAGAAAATGAAACATTTTTTTTTTAAATTGTAATGTTACAAGGTTGTAAAGAATATGAACTTACATACTATCCTATGTCCTCTAAGGTTCACAACTGCATTACATAGTTCCCATTATCAAAATTAAAAAAAAAACATTAAACTTTATTATAGCCAAATTCTAACATCAATTAAGAATCACATCTACTTATTACATATAATCAAGTGATTCATGAGATACAACCATAATATAAACATAAAAGATTAATTGATACATCCATTCCACTTAACATGTACAATATCATTGAATATATAAATCATCACATAATAGAGTTACATTAGTTTCATCTTTATAGTTACATTTTGTACAATAATGCCTTCTCGTTACATGTGAGGAGTGTTCAAAAATATAGTACATGATACTTTAATTGGGATACAGTACAAATACAAATACAAGGATCAAGAATCCCAAGAGAAAATACAATGCAGAAGTCTTCAAATCAAGTGAAGTTGCCACGACACGTATTAGGGAAGGGAACCTAATGGAGAATGAAACACGTTCCACCCAACCGTGTGGACCCAAAGGTCCACCCCCCATGCTAGGAGGTAGCAAAGGGCCCCACCATCACTGACAAACAAAGGACCAAATACTTCACATGACTGACATGACACACAAGAGCAAATCGAACAATATCAAATAATAGAGACTATATGTCCAGAGGCACACAAATATCCAAAGTAAAACAAAAGACAAAGGGATACATGGTTGTCGTAGGGTAAGTTTCATCACATAGTTTGTCATAGGTTATCTAGGTAGATCTTCCTAGGCCCCAACCCCCATCCTGGGTTATCTTGTTAACCTCTATCAATCTCCAGCCCCTCATGCAAACTTATGCGGAATCAACTTACCTCTCGTGGAGACGAGGTAGTTGATTTTCCATTCCAAGCCTTCTTGACTCATCTCAAGCCTATACAAGCACTTGAGCTCTGAGCGATGTATTGACTTATCTTGTTTAATATTATAGCTACCCAACCCTCCTAATAGTTTTTAAGTTATCACTTGTTTATGAAACTTCCACATGGGTTATCCAAGCGCCCCTTTGTGTGTCGGCCCCCATTGGAAGCCACTCCCCTATTGACAACACAAAAATACAATCAAATTGAAAACAAAGCCTCTTGCACAAACTCAGAAAAACACATCAAATGGCGAGGCATAACCCCATCCTGCTCACGAGTTTCCAAAATACCAATTACTTAGGTGTACACAAGGTGCAAGACTAATGACCAACATATACACAAATCAACAAAAAGAACAACATTTCCATCAAGAGAACATATCTTCCTAGCCTCTAGAAGACTCTAAGATTCATTCCTCAAAGAATTACACCTAAATCAACACCAATCACTTATTTCAACTAACAAATCAACACATAAGAGTACATGGAAACTAAAATGCATTACAATATTTCCATTTCATGATTATCAATTATTCATCAAAAACCAAAACATTCTTTCAAAATCAATTACTTTCTCTTCCAATATGTTTCAGCTATGATTAAATATCATTAGGGACATCCAAACTCACTTTTAAGTCTCACATATACATACATACATACATACATACATATATATATATATATATATGTTTTATCATGGAATCTAGTAGCGCTTGTTCCATGGATAACCTCCTACAAAACTTGTATGTTTCATAGGTTCGTGATGTTCAAGCACGCAAAATGAGTCAATTTTCAATCCACCTCGAAGTGCGTTCCAAAGTCTCGAACAATTTATTTTACCATCCCTCTGAGTTCGTCTAGCGAAGATCTTTGAAACGAGTATCTTCACGAACTCTCATTGTTTATACTTAGTGAAATTGGGAAAAGTGCAAAAGCTCCAGACAAAAGCGCACTAATACTTTCAAAAAAAATTCTAAGTGTTGAAAATGCAAGGGCGGGTTTTTTCAGCGCGTCTACACTTAAGTGAAAAGTCAGTTTGGTGCACAAGCTCTGATTTTTAGCGCTTGTGCACTTTTTCCCATACTTAGCCATTTTTTGAGTTGGGCGATGATTTTTCAGTGTTTTGCACTTTTTTCCATACTTAGTCATTTTTTGAGTTGGGCAATGATTTTTCAGTGTTTTGCACTTTTTCCCATACGTAGTCATTTTTTGAGCTAGGCGGTGATTTTTTCAGTGTTTTGCACTTTTTCTAGTTTTCTCCACTTTTCATGCCTTAATTAAATGTGTGACTTTTTGTTCTCCTATTTCACTTACAAATCACTTAAAAGTGATTTTAGGATATTTCTTTTTCATTATTGTCACCTCTCTCTCATTCTTCATCGAGCTAGAAACTCTTACACCACTGTAAACCCACTATTGCACTTGCCTTGAAATCTTTGAGACTAAGTGTCAGGGCACTGTTTTTCAATGCCCTAACATATTTTTTCCAAACTTACACATAAAGTACAAGGGCGCTGATTTTCAGCGCCATTGCACTTGAGAATATTTCCCTAAGTGCAAGGGCATTGATTTTCAATGACATTGCACTTTTGGCAGTTTTTCCTTAAAACGTTTCCAAATTACTCTATCTTCACTCTAAACCCTGTTTCTTTGCTTCTGCATCATTTTTCATGCATCGCTCATTTCACGCTTGCTCAACAACGTTGCTTGCTTCATGCTTCCCAATGTTATTTTTTCTGCTAACGCCTATTGATTCACCATCCTTGCAGTTTCTCTCCATATTTCATCAAGTGATCTTGAAGGTGACATCTTCTAATCCAATGAAATATCCCAAATCTACAAAGAATTCGTTATGCAACAAGTTGAGAATGGCAGTTTTTCCAAAGCCTCAATAAATATCATTTGCGATATATGACTGACACTTGATAATCGCAAGACGCATCTTCATGGGTGCAAGAAAATCCATTCATCTGCCAAAAGGTCAATCACAAGAGCTCACACCCTTGTAGATTACACAGTTGGCCCAGATGATGTGTTCATATAGGAGACCAAGAAGAAGTATGAAGACTTTGTGCCCAAAGCAAGGAACATGTTGAACATTTTGATGCTTCCCTTTATGCATCTTGTAAATATTCTCTGACATCTTAAATGTCTTTTCTCAAAATGTAATTACACTAAAAAATCTGAGATGTAGTTTCTTGAAGACAAATTACATTTTGACTTTAGTCAAAGTTAGGTGATATTTTCCTAAATTAACTCACCTAACTTTCCTAATTTTTCTCAACTGATTTCCTAATTTTGCTCATCCCTCTCCTTTATAAATATGAGGGATTTCTATTGTAAAGTTTACCTTTAGTATTTTGCAACGAAGTGTTGCCCTTTGATTCAATATCTTATGAATTGATCTTATTTGGTGGTGATTAGTGGATGATATTTGAAGGACTTAAAGTAATTTATGTAAACTTTGTGTTGCATTCCTTATTTGGATTTAAGTTTATGTTTGGATACTTTTGTTGAATGATCTACAAGACTTTGCGCTTGTAATTGTTCATGTTGTTTGAGGAATTGCTTCATCTAAGAAGACTTTGCATTTCTAATGCAACAAATGATACGTCTCTCTCAGATCCATCATTGAAAAAGCTACAGAATGACTTTGTGCCTTTGTGAGCTTTCCTTTTTCTTTACTTGTTTATTATTAATCACATCTGGTATCTCTACGCTTTGCTTTGACAAGATAGAGATATTGGCATTACTGCTTGTTGTTAGTTTAGAGTTATCGTGAATTTTGAACTTCCAACAGTGAAGCATTGTAAAACATATTCTTTGAAAAAAAAGAGAAGCATGAATGTGACACACACCCCCCATTTTGTAAGTATAATGTACATTGTGTAAATACTTTAATCAGTTTTACTATAGCTTCTATTAGCAGTAAGAAGGGCACATCCCCTTCCTGAGAGGAGAGATTTTATCTCACATAGTTGTCGCTGAAGTTCTCATTGTGTAATCTATTGAAAAGAGGATTACATAATTTTCACCCAACAATATATATATATATATATATTAGTGTCCAACTAATTAAGGCTTGCTAAAAATTACCACCTACAAAAATCTAAACAGCAACATCAATAAGTATATATATATATACATATATATATATATATGTATATATTTATGTATATATATATATGTATATATGTATATATATATATATATTTATTTATTTATATACAAACCAATCTATATATAATTAAACATTTAAACACACACACATTTAAGCATATTCTTGTTCCATTTATCATGGTTAAATCGTTGTTCTATATGCATATACTATCGGCCTTAGACATGGTGTCGGCTCCACACTAAACTACGAACTTAGCCCCGCGTTTTTGCATGTTTAGACTCATATTCAATAAAACCCCATTTGAACAAGTAAAATACAATTTACATATCATGTGACCAGGTGGTTAAGCGGTGGTTCACAACAACCAGAGAGTCCATGTTACATTTGTATAAAAAGTGGCATCATGCAATAGCATGCGTTCGATGCTAGAAAACAAATACCAAGGTTTTAACTAAAGTTCATAGCTAAGTTTAATATCTATAGTTCCAATCTATCTCAATCTCTACATATGATGAGCTTGCCATGCAAAGAGGAACAAAAGCACACTCATAGTTTGCATAGAAGTCGACTGCCTATTAAATGGTGTTCAAACAGTAATTGTGTTCATGCAATTGAAGACTTCAGAGTATGGTTTATTTCCAAACAAATTGATTATATAATGGTACATGTTTTAAAATATATACGTCTGCAATGCTAAAGGCTATTGGTAAATTATTGATATCAAAATTTGCAATACAAATTCAATTCGCCGTTTTCACCATGCGAATAGCAGATTTCTACGAATATAACAAAGTTTTAGCAATAAGGATTTGTCAAAGAAGGGAATTTGTTCACTGCTATAAGGGAGCCATCTAGAAGCAAAGAAAATAACAATTCTAACAAGTTTGCAGGAACGACTTTCACAGGCCAATATAAATCTACACTAATATGGTGTCATCACTCTATTAAAATGGAGGCCACTATAGAGGTAGAAACCAAAATGATTCAAGCCCACATGAGGTGAGATGGGTACATTTGAGCCTTCCTTGAAGGCTTTCCACTACCTTGAAATAGCATTCCATCAATTTGCACTACTATAAAGTTATAATATAATTTAAGTGCAGAGTGTGGGAAAGACATAGAAAGGATTCAAATGTAACCCAGTACAGAAACAAGGTAAAGAAGGGAGTCCCACACACTAGACAACAAACATTCCATATAGGGAAACATTCAAAGACAAATGATAAAATAACAGAGGTTTTTCTCGAATTAAGAATATAGAAATGTCAAATGCTATAGTTGTGAAGCTCAAGAATTTACAAACAAGTTGGGTAAAAATACAAAGCACACTATCTAAAGTATCTTGATTTTTAGTCTTATCTTATTTATTTTACCTCAATAGTTCAATCACACAGTAATCAATCTCAGAGAATACATCAAATTAAGGGAAAAATTATGGAACCTGGGATGATTCGCACAACTAAGCTGGGAGGAATTTTGTTGCCAGATTCAAACTCCAGGTTGCAGCTCCAACTCCTTCCAAGTTTCCACTCTACAATTTTAGCAACTCCAAATTCCACTGTCTCTGTAAAACCCCCAATTCCAAGATTTTCCAAACTTTCAAAACAAGTTTTCCAAAAATCCCCCAAAAAGTTATTCACGGCAAGCCTCCAAGAATTAGTTTTGTCATATGAGGAAAATAATCCAATTGCCCCTATGCAGTTAACTCCACTTTCCCTTTATTTATTATTTTCCTGTAACTGCATTCCACTCCTCAACTAATTTAATTTCTTTCTTTTCAAATTTTATTTAATTTATCTTTCTTTTAAAATTTAACCTTATCTTTAACTCGCATACCATAGTCCAATAATCAACCATTAATTTATTGATTTATTATTTTTAATTTCTTATAGATTTTGATTGCACATCGCAATAGCAATATTTATATTATTTAATTACTTTGTTTTAAACAATAATTCTTAATTCATTATGTAGACACCTAAATTTGGACACTTAATTTATCAAAATTTATCCCCTTTCGTCTAAACATCCTATTATTTGCATTAATTAAATAATATTACTATTATTTAATTAATACCCTTAATTCTGTGAAATCCCTAAGGTATTTAGTTAATAATTAAATACCTTCTCTCTTTAATCCCCCTTTCATCAAATGAATTAAATAAATATGACATTTATTTAATTCTTCACATGTCACATCACTTTTCCTTAATCTTAATCAACCTCTTAATCTCTTCATTAGGGATGTGCACATGCATAATCCTTGATTAGGATGTGTCACATCCTCCAACTTTTGCAAGTTGGCTTCTAATCCTCATTATCCTCTAATTATCTTCTAATTATTGATTAGTTAAACCTAATTGGTACCTTGGTCAACTCTCCCCATCCCCCAAGGAATTTTTAATTCTTTTTTATTCATCCAAGGCTCCTCTCTTCCCCATGTGAATTTTTAATTCACTTTTATTCCTCTTAGAATATGCTTTTCCCATGCATCTTCTAGAATCTTTGGATTGTCACATCAAGTCACATGTGGACAAGTGCTTCCCTTTTTGGAACCTTGTCTTGTCCATGGGATTCTTACAAGCATGTGAATTTTTAATTCACATTTATTCACCCAAGATTCTTCTCATCCCCCAAGGTACTTCCAAGGTACATGTTCTTCTTACACATCATGTACCTTCCTTCCACCTCACTTCCACATCATCTTATCCTTGGCCATCTCATATTCCACATGTCAAGATGTGAAGGCTTGTGAGCCCTCAACTCACCATTTCCCTACATCTTGATCTTGGTGGCTCAATTCCAACCATTGAATTCTTTAGAGAATTCAAATTTCTCTATAAATACCCCCCCTTCTACTAAATTTTACAACACTTAGTCATTTTAGCATCCTTATGCTGTCATTTTGAGCACTCAATTTCACAAGTATTTTCACTCATTTAACCAAGCCATTTTAGCCATTTGCATTTACATCCCATCATATTGTCAATCTTGCATTTAGTCATATCTATAGCCATCCAAGGAGCATACAAGCTTACATTCACAAGGGCCAACCAAGGAATTTTAGCAACAAAGAAAGGTATATCTATTTATGATCTTCATTTCATCTATTTTTTGTGTCATCAATTCCTTAGGCTAATCTTTTGAGGTGTTCTTTATGTTTTTGCATTTGTATTTTAGTTGTTTTGCATCATTAAAATAGTTAAAACTCAAGGCTTCACACATTAAAATTAACTAAATACCTTCTCAATATTTGTTTTTTAATTTATATTCTTTAATTTAATAAGGCTTTTATCTTTATTAGTCAAAGTCTACAATTTTGAGAATTTAAATTTAATGAAATAATCGAACAAAACACAAGTCACAAGCACATCTCAATGATCGAACAGTCAAACAATACCAACTGAAAATGAAATGAAGGTAGAATCACAACAACGAAGATGAGACAATACAAACAGACCTTGCAGATGGGATGTGACATCAGAGATTCATCCTTGACAAGGATGATGGCTCAATGTGGGGGACCCAGTGCTACCTCTGAAACAACAACTCCATTGGGATTTTGGCATGCTCAAACCTGATAATCAAGTGGATTTGATGCCTTGTACCTAGATCCTACAACAAAAAATAGGGTCAAACATGTGCATAATGAAAACAAACAATCACACTATGAAGGGAAAATTGCAGCATCGTAGGGAACTCGCAAGCGAGTGATGCGACCCTGTTCTCCTTCACCAAACATAATAACTGGTATCAAAACATGATAACGCATACATATAACAACCACACAACATCATATCCATTATAACTCACATAAGCAATTAAACTAATCTGCTAACCATAATATAAGCATAAAACATCAATCATAACAGTGTCACCAAGAATCACCATATCTAAGCATCAAGGTCAAAGCATCAATGTATCACAATGTCATCAAATATCATCAAACTAAGCATCATAGTGTCATCAAACAGTCACCATATCAATCATCAAAGTATCACAATATCTAAATAACATCCAATAGTATTATAGTGTCCAACAAATAGTATCATAAAGTCTAGCAAACATTATCATAAAATCTAGCAAACAGTATCATAAGGTCTAGATACAGTCCAAGTAGCTATCCAAACAAAGGAAAACTAAGGGGGCATTATAGTTTTATTGTGAATATGATGGAAGAAAGAAAAGGTGATAGGATAAATAATTTAAAGATTATATTTTTAAGTCTCTGGTATGTCTGTGTATGTTGGTAGATGTTAGGTGTGTCTGTGCACAAGTTGGTTTATGAAGTTTAAGAAATTTATGACAATATGTTTAGTAATAGTTAGAATCAATTGTGTCAACTAATAGATCAATTGCTCTCCAAGATGGATCAATTGCACAACATAGAGAGTCAATTATGCAACTTTGTGAAAATTGCTTAGTTTCATATTATAGTATGATATTTGATAGAGTCAATTGTATAATTCTAAGGATCAAATGTGCAATTTATAATATTAGTTGCATAGTTTGTAGGATTAGTTACGTAGTTTAAAGGATCAGTTACACAAAAGTAAGGTTCAATTATGCAGTTTTAGGTAAAAATCAAGTTTTTTGAGCTTTGTGTGTAGAGTCAATTGCACAAAATGATAAGCAATTGCACTAGAGGATAATTAGTTGCAACTTTTGATAGGTCAATTGCACTATTTTGTAGGTTTTTTGGAAAATTTTGTATTTTTGAGACTTTTGGCAAGACCAAGCAGAATTAATCAATTGAGACATAATGGTTGTTTGATATTTCCAAGGTAATATTCCAAATGGTATCATTGGTCTTATACAAGAAAGATATTCCAAGAATGATATACAACCTTGCTATTCAATCAAGGTGTGTCTCACTAGTGGAGGCCCAAGTGATAAAATATTGTAGGATTGTGTTGATGCACACTCCACTCTCAAAGGGGGATAGCTAAATCTCCATTGGCATAAGGGCTCACCTTCCTCCTTCCCTTGAAGGATTTTTACACCCTCAAAATAATTTTATCTCACTCTAGGATAGTACATGTTGGGTAGCTTCATGCATGATGTAGTACATTTCACCCCACTAGATCAAGATTGATGGTCTTAGGCAACTAATAGCAAAGTTTTTAGTGGTGTCTATGAAA
Organism: Sequoia sempervirens; assembly: GCA_007258455.2. NCBI lineage: Eukaryota > Viridiplantae > Streptophyta > Pinopsida > Cupressales > Cupressaceae > Sequoia > Sequoia sempervirens. The sequence continues at coordinate 356,148,812 of VDFB02373365.1, forward strand.
AGTGATCCCATCTATAGTGCTTGAGATTAGGGGGCCTCCCCCTCTCTCCTCACTTAACAAGTCTCAGTGGACTGAGGGTCTTGCGGCTTAGCTCAAACGATGTTGGCCACACCCTGGGGTACAAATTTTGTTCTCCCCCCTTTATATACCCCGTTAGAAAACATGGTTGGGATTTCCCTTAAGGTTATGAAGTCCCCAAGAAGGCATCCTACTAAATTAAAAAATGAATATGTTATTATTTTTTATCCCCAAGTTTGCACTAGGCACAAGGGGAGAGCATACACAAATAGCAAGTGCATTGGGTAAAAATGACAAATATGTGAACTCAAAGATGTTTTTGGTCCCTATCCCTAGGCTCACACTAGGCACAAGGGGAGAGCATACACATCAATGACTCCACTAGACATGACAAACAAATTATTTCCCTTATAAAGTTGAAGTATGAGCTAAGCTAGTAAATATGAAGACAATAAAACTTTGCAACAAACTTGTTAGTAGTTTTGGTTTTATATTGTCTTTTCCCAGCATTTGCCACAACTGCACAACTTAGATTAGTAACCAATGAAACCAAAGAAAAATATAGATCAATTATGCAACAAAATGGATTAATTGCACAACAACTTGAGTCAATTACATGAAAGAAAGAAATCAAATATGTAAAACCAGAGAAAATTTAATCAAAAAACATAGAGGGAAAAAATTATACCCGATCAATTACATAATTAAATTGATAAAATGTGTTGTTTACCTAATCAATTGTGTTGTTTCCCTAATTGATTGCACCATTCTACTTATTGTTTACATCATTTTATTGATTGTTTGTATCGTTTGTTCAATCAATTGTGTTGTTTCCTACACAATTGTGTCATTTTGTGAAAAAGAGAAATACTTTTGGAAATAAGAATGATAAATTCTAACAAAATAATTAATTTTAATTTTTTTAGGCTTAAACAATTGAAAAACAAAATCAAAAATACATAGAGAAATACACAATAGTAACAAAGAATAGAATATATCAGTAAATCAATTAAACTTTTTATCTCTGCAACCTTGGAGTCAAAATCACCATTTTGAGGATTGATTAGATAGTTTATCAAGTCAAATGTGTCAAAGAATAGATTAAATGCACCGAAAACCTAAAAAATCTTGCACAATTCACATAGTCAAATGTGTCATTTGGAGGATAAAATGCATCGTTTAAAGGATCAATTGACCAAAATCTTGATCAAATGCAATGTTTTAACTTGTAATTGCTCAAAACATAAAACTTGACAAAATTGTGTTAAAATAAAAAGGGATGTGGGTCCAACCAAGCGTGCCAAAATGTGGATCATGAAAAAGACTATAAAATAAAGAAGAGCAAATGAAAATACAAATCACAATCAATTCCAATATCACCAATGAAGCATAAGGATATCAAATGAATAAATCAAATCAAACTTTCATGATGACCTTGTTGAAATTCATTGTTCTTCAATTTCACCTTAAAGAATGGTGTGTGTAGTTTCTCACAAATTTCTAGCACAAAGAACTTATAACGATGTGTATAGATTTCTTGCAATGAGAGAGAGAGAGAGATCTATAATATATGATATGTGGCTATATTTATAGATTTTAGGTGATACCGATCAAAAATTTAGATCGAAAGGAAGACTGAAAACATCAATGGATGAGAATGCTTGAGAGGAATTGATGAGGAGCTAATTGATTGCATGATTTGAGTTAATCAATAATATGGGTTAGTTAAGAGGATTGATTGAAGAGATAAGTGTGTGTGAATGACTGCTAGTGAAACATAATAGATTAGATAGAAGATTGAATTGATTGAAGAGTGAAATCAAAGTGACTGGAAGTTGACCGATGAGGTGGAAATGTATGGATAATTAATAAAATTATTTATTTATTTATTTCATGTGCAAAGGGGAAAATAAATTAAATAATTAGTTTGAATTAAATAATTATAAATAATTATTCAATTATTGAGATTTAGGAAAAGATTAATGTTGTGATAAATTAATTAAATAATTATAAATTATTTAATCAATTTGCAAGAGGGGAATAAATTAATTAAATAATTGAAATTATTTAACTAATAGAGGAAAAATGGTGAAATGGATAAAAAAATTTAATAAAAAGGGGGTAAAAATTTATTCAATCAAAGAATCCAAATTATAGTCAAGGACCTAGAGTCTGAGCCACATGGACCACCACGCCCAACTTGCCCATCAAAATCCAAGAAATCAAAGACCCAAAACCACTTAGACCCCATCAACCACCCCACAAGAACCAAGATTATCATATCAAATCAACATCTTCAACCTTTGTGAATATTTTGCAGGAAGATGCTCCCAACTATCAACATGCCAATTACCCTTACTCTCAGAGGCTCGTATAGCTAAACAATCTACAACACTATTACACTCCCTAGGGATATGGATAAAATAAATCAAGTCAAGAGAATTACTAATCTAGTGAATCTATTGAACCATCGAATCTAATTTCCAATTCGTCACTTCTAAATATTGCTTATTCAACCTAGTTGCCAAAATTTGAGAATCTGACTCACAAATGATCTGTCACCATCCAAGATCACATCCCTTCTCGAGGGAAATAAGGATAGCCAAGGCCTCCATAAGATTATTAGTTTGATACCCCTAAAAAAAGGAGAAGAAGAAAAGAGCATTTCCTAAACTATCTCTACCAACACCACCAACGCCAACAAAACCTAGATTACCTCTGGAAGAGCCATCTGTGTTTAACTTTAGGACACCAATACAAGGAGGTGACCATCTACCCTCTCATTGAATCTTCCTACCAAGATTTCTCCTCCCTTTGGAATAAGCCTGCCTTGAGTCACCTCCAACTAGACCCAACCCCTTCATCATCACCAACCTGTCAAACCCAAGAGGGGTATTCATCTCACATCTTATCTAGATAATCTCTTGAACCATGCTAAGAACCATCTACCAAACCTGAAGAGCAGCGAAACCCTCGCCCTTAAAAATTTTATGGTTCCTTTCCATCTAGATCTGCCAAAGAATGCAGGATGGCCTTATGCACAAAGCCACCTAGATATAAAAAGTCTTCACAGGAGGCCTTCCCAAAGACCTCTAAACTCAACAAGAGATGAGGCATGGGAACAAGTCTAACACCAAACCGCCCACCACTGATGCCCAATGAACCTAGAATAGGTACATTGAAGGAGTAAATGTGAAGAAGATTCCTCACAACTACCACAAAATAACACACATAGATGGTCCCTGAAACCCTCACTTTTGAAGAATATCCCAAGTGAGACACCTGTTATGAGTAGCTATCCATAGGAAAAATTTGCACTTAGGTCAAACATATTTATTCCATACAAAATTCCACCAAGGAGCCTCCTCCCCACCATATTTCCACCTATCAAGTTCTTGGTACCCCACATCCACTGAGTACCTCCCTCTAGGGTCGGGACTCCATGCCAGGACATCATTCCTTGACAAGGATCAATAGGCTTTACTAGTAAAAATAAGAGATAGCTTTGCCCTATCCTCCACAAATCCCCCAGGAAACCAAGCTTGAGAATCCCCACTTACACACTTCCAACTACCCCAAACTCTTAGCATCTTTGAAGTCTTCCAAATGGGACCAACCAGCCTCTAAGAAGGACTGACAAAGATTTTGTAATTATAGATGTGAGGTCATATTGGAGGATGACCATACCAAGAGTCAAGCTAGAAGAGATCCTCATACCCTCTATTGCAAATCCAAAGCAAGCCTTGCTTGATTAAGCTAGAACCCCTTTTAAGAGTGTCCCATATCATAGAACCTTTACCTACCAAATAGACTTTTGGCACATCTTTCCTATCAATATCCCTTAGATATTTTGAAGAGAGGATTTGAGCCCACACTTGGCCTTGATTAGTACATCACCACCAATAAAGCTTGGCAGCCAAAGCTTGACTGGTGAGGGTAGCTTTCCGCAAGCCCAAGCCCCCTAACTATTTTGGTCTACAAATGCTTTCCCACTTAACCAAGCTCCACTTCGAGGAGGAAAGACTACCAACCCATAAGAATTGCCTAGCCAAAGAATCCAGCTCCTTGATAAACCTAATTGGAGCCAATCACACCATACACCTATAGAGGGGAAGAGATTGAACTAATGATTTTAATAACTCTCCCCACATAGGACAACCATCTATAGGTCCAATGGCTGACTTGCTCATGGAACTTGTCCAAAACACTTCTCCAAGTTCCCCTTGGTAAGGGTCCAACATAGAGGGGAATACCTAAGTACACAAAGGGAAGCCTACCAATCTAAAATCTCAATAGTTGAGTAATTCTTAACTGAATAGAAGAGGGAGTATTGAAGAAGAAAATGGAGGAGTTAGCCTCATTAATCCTCTAGCCTAAAGTAGCAAGGTAGATATCCAAAGCATGCCTAAAGTTAGTTGCTTCCCTAACTTTGGTAACACCCAAAAGAGCAGTATCATCCACAAACTATAAATGAGACTAAGGAAGCAGGCGATCATCCCAACGCCATCCTTGAATCAATCCCTATCTCATGTGGGCTTTCAAAATTCTCCCCATGCCCTCAACCATAATAATAAAGAGATACGGTGATAATGGGTCTCCCTGTTGAAGACCTTGAGAAGCATTAAAGAGAGCAGTAGGCTCACCATTAATCAACACTGAGTAGGATGTTTACATAACACAACTCATCACCTAGTTGATCCAACCTTCTCCAAACCCAAAGGAAATAAGCACTTTTTCAAGGAAATCCCATCTAACCCGATCATAAGATTTAGCCATATCCAACTTGATAAATATGGCTTTTTCATAGAGTGGATAGTCTCAGTTGCAATAACCATTCCATCCAGAATTTTCCTACTTGTCACAAAACCTCCTTACTCCTATGAGATAACATTGTTGATCCATGGTTTAAGTCTTTCTACAATAAGCTTGGAAATAATCTTATAGACCACATTACACAAGGCAATTAGCCTATACTAGTCCAAAGAATTCAATCCCTCCCTCTTAGGGATAAGAGCAAGGAAGGTAGCATTCATGGCCCTCAGCATCTGCTTGCTGCTTTGAGATTCTTGGACAATATCCAACATATCAAACTTAATAATCTCCTAAAATTCTTGGAAGAATTCTATTAGGAATCCATTAGGTCCAGGGCTTTCCCCTTTTTCATCTTGAAAACAACCTTCTCCACTTCCTCTAGCAAAATGGGACCCATAAGTGCCTCATTTGTCTCATTAGGCACAACCAAGAGAATACACTCCAAAATGAGATTCCCTTCCATCCCCGCCACTAGAGATTCCTCTTTGAACAACGAAGAGAAGTATTGGATAACCTCCTAAGAAATGTCCCTAAATGAAGATAATTATTGTCCCTGGGAGGACAATAATGAAGAAACCAAATTACCATGTCTTTTGGATTTGATTGAGTTGAAGAAAAAGGCAGTATTCTTATCACCCTCTTGCAAACAATCAATCCTAAACTTTTGTTTCCAAAAGTATCTTCCCTCATTTTCCATTCACTTATTTCCTTCATGGAATCTTCTTCTTTTATAAGGGAGTCCTTGGTAGGCTCTTGATCCCTATTCTATCTAGTGATAGAATCCAAGCGATGTTGAGCAGCCGAATTTGACATAAAAATATTTTTAAAGCTTTTCCTATTCCATTTCTTAAGTCGAGACTTCACATATTGGAGTCTCTTGACAAAAGTGTGCATAGCTTTACTATGATCAAACATACCTTCATTCCACCACTTCCTAATTAGGTCCTATAGATATGGCTCACACAACGACATAAGTTGGAATTTAAATGAAGGGTTCTTTGAGGCACCCCTTCTCTACACAAATAATTTGATAGGCCAATGATTTGAACCTCTCCAATCCAAAATCTTTAATCTAGTAATCCAATTACTGCCAATCCAAAAACTAAAAACCAAAAACCTATCTAGCCTCTTAGAGATATAGCCTTCTCCACATCTCCTATTACTCCAAGTGAACATGTCATTTCATGGCTTTATATCTATCAAATTAAGTAAGGCAATTTTGTCTCTAAATAACAAATAGGAAGGCTCAAACCTATCTAATCCACCCTTATTTTCCTCCAAACTAGTAATAGAATTATAATCCCCAACCAAAATCCAAGGATATAAAGGAACTGGGGACCCCACATACCCTATGTGCACCCAAAGGTAGCCCTTACCATGTAGATCAGTTGGAGCATAAATATTAAAGCACGAGAAAGTTTCACCATATACAAAAATTGAGGCAGTCATGGATAAAGAGTTTCTACTCAAAATGCACCAAAGAGGAGAGATCTTGCACATGTTCCAAGGACATTCAATACCACCACCACTACCCTAAGCCCTAATGCACTGACACTGACCTCTCCACCATACCTTGGAAGCCACCTTGAGCATACCTTCCACTGATAACTTAGATTCACGAATGAATAAAACATCAATAGAATGAACCTTAATTAATTCACAAACAACCTTTTGTCTAGGGATGCTACTCAACCCCCTTGCATTCCAAGATAGAACAATAATTTATGAGAGCTAACAAAGTGGAGTCAATAGTCTTTACTAAACTTGACTCCACAAAATTCTACCCCATTATTTTTATTTTATCATGATCCTTCTTCCTTCCAACTTAGAAGGATTCTTAGAGCCCCCCTTTTTAAAGTTTTTTTTTTTGCAACCCTAAAGAAGGAACAACTTTATTGTCATTCCCTGTATCTTGAACCATTGACACTAGCACTGGCCTAGGCAGAGCCAAAACTAAACTTTTGCCCCCTTCATTTCTCTCAGGAGGAGGCACCCCTGCTGGGATTTCCTAATCCTAATCTATATCCATCTATGGCTCGATCCTCTTAGCCACCAAGCTATTAATACTAACATCAACCTTGGAAGCCATCGGTTCCACCCCCAAATTATCCATCATGGAGAACAACCTATCTGAATTTTTCTCTAGAAGAGTATTGTCTTTTAGGACCTCAAAACGATTATAAATACAACTCCTTGTCTTACCCTTAAGAGTTATCTTCAAGCCTCTCCCTTTGTTGGTAAAGCCATCCTTATTAGTTTCCCCCTCAAACATAGGGGATTTCCCTTTGTCCTGCAAAGGATAAGGATGAGAAGGAAACTTGCTAAAGGCTCCACTGGCAAACGACCTTGAAGAACTTAGTTTTAGACATTTCCTCTACATATGTCCATACTCGTGACAAATTTGACAATGGAATGGGAGAGCTTCATAATCAAGTTTTTGAATCCATGAAGTGAACCCAACTTGAATTTCCATCGAATTTGGCATTGGATTCCTTAAATCAATTTCAATGTAAATTCAGGCATATGAGATTAAATCCTTGTCTAGAGTCTATTGAGAAGGGCCCACCGGTTTTCCAAGTAGTAGAGAAATCATATGCATGATATCGTTCCTACAGAACTCCAATGGTAACCAAGGAAGTCTCACCCACACCGAAACTCTTGACGATAACTTCTTTGCTAGATTAAAACCAACATGTCATGGTTTAATAAACAACTCCACTTGATTATAGAAATAAGGTCCTCCCTCGAAATCCTTGTTCTAATTTGACATGCAAGAAAAAACCACCATAAAATAATTATTGGCTACTTGCATGACCTCCATATTTCCCTTCGGGTTCCAAGTTTGATGTGCTCATGACTCCAAGAAGGGGAGAAAAACCTAAATCCCCATAAATTTGCAAGTTAATGTATGGTTACTCAAATAATTGACATCTTTAACAACCGAATATGGTTGGATAACTAAAAATAGGAAAGACTAACTTCTCTCCAGGTAGCCATTTACCTTCAACGCCTGAGGAACCCCAAACTAAGAAAAACCCCCTTCATTTAAGGTTTTTCTTAAGAAATTAACAACTTTAGAATGATCAACTAGAGGTGATACAAACCCTATAAAGACTTTAGAGAAGGAAAAAATCCCACATCCACCCAGATCCATAGACTCCACCATTAAGACCACAAGCAAGACAAAAAAGAGGAAAAAATGCAACACACACCACAACCTATCCTCTACCAAACAACCTCCAAAAACCAACACACTACCTCTACGCCAAACCCCACTTCCCACTTCACACTTCACACTACCACTTGGAGATAAAACACCCATTGACGACAACTGAAGACCATCGCCAAAAACCCCCCTCAGCCATAAAGATTTGCAATTACCCTCACCCAACAACACCCTATTCCACAAACAACATACACTAAATAAGAGAAAAGGCATGGCTAAGGGATAAACCCTAGCCCACACCTTATAGAGCTACCATGACTCTCAACATCGCAACATCCAAAAAACCCATTCTAGTGAAATAGATAATTTAATTAAATAATTTAAAATTATTTAATTAAAGTAGAAATGGAGGGAAAATTCAAAATTTATATGATTAAATAATTATTAATTATCCATGATGAATGGGGAAATTTTGTTAATTTTAATTAAATAGTAAAATTATTTAATTAAATGTAGAAGAAAAATTGATTAAAAAAGATGATGAAAAATGATGATTATTTAGAAGAAACAAGTTAGTCAAATTTAGGTGTCTACACTTAATAGAAAATTATGCTTTCCATGATTCATTTTGATTGCTCCAAAATGGTGTATACAAATGTTGTGGTGATGTGTTGGGTTTCTCATGAGGACTCCACAAGATTTAAGAAGGTATTTTTCCTTCCAATTGTATCCCTCTCCTCCCCTTAGAGCCAATTAATTTTTGGTTTTTTTCCTTCTTTATTTTTTGGGATTAGTGCCCTCCAACCCTCTAAATACCCTAATCTATTTATCTATTTGGGTTTGCTACTATTTTTCCATTCTCTTCTCTAGTAGTATACCATCATGATGATGGATCATGGAGTGTGATCTGAAATGTTGATCTAAAAAACAATTATAATCCAATATTTTTATCAAATTAATATCATTGAACCGTGAGGTAATATCGAGGTAGATCTTTGGTGTAGACAGTCGGATAATGCTTTTATTGCATAAACAAAACATAAAAACAAGAAAAATTCAGAATTAGATTAGTTAGACCAAATTTCAAAAACTTAGGAAATCAATGTGACTATGAGACTAATGTGGGAAAGGAAGGACATAAGGCGTGCCTACAAGAAGGAAGGATAGATGCAAGATATAAGTGGGTTCCATGAGCATAATAAATCTTAGGCTTTTGTAATATGAAAACTACAAACATTTAGGAAACAACGTGAAATGAAGCACATATGCTCTATGCAAATAATAATTGGCAAATCTTAACCAAATGAACGCCTTGACGAGATATGGTTAAATCTATAATTTATGACCAAGAAACTGGATAAGATTGCTTAGGGAAATGGATAAATTTAGGCTGTCATGAATTAAGAAAAGGGAAATTTTAAGACTATAAAATGCAGTTTGTATGCTCAAACAACATCATAGACACAATGGAAGACATGTTAAAAATCTTAAACATGTACTATGACTGCAAGCAAGATGATGTAAAGAAGCAATTGGAGGAAATATTTAAGTTAATATTTGAGATGGAGGAGGCTATCATAGTGGTCATAGGCATAAACCATTTGCAGAGGGATCATATCCATAATGATGAGCTATTGGAACACTTCTTTACAATGTGGTCAGAACATTTGGAAACTTTGAATGGGTTGGGAAAGTAGTGATGATATTCATGAACAATAATTATCATGTAGTGTTTATAAGTGCACTGGCTACTCTAAGAAATGGTACCAAAACAAGTCTTGTGGGGGATGCGATATGAGTAGAAACAATAAAGAAGAATGAGGAGATGAAACATGCAATAACACTCATGAGAGAAGGGTTCTTGACAAGAATAACATGGCCACGTATTCTTTCAATTTATCACACCATGACACTCCGCTTTCTGTCACCCAATTAGAAAGGATCCAAACTATAATTGAGGGGTTGAGAATCCTCTTCTTTAGTCTTGCCTAAGCTCAAGACACAAATTGTAACTTTCATTTTTCTTAGTTTAATAGAATAGGAGTTGTCACTATGAAATTTTTTTTCTTAAAATATATATATATATATATATCATGTACTATGAAAACTTCATATCATTAACTCTTTAATGTGACATAATATACCTATAAGATTTTTCATGGTGGAAATGCTTGAGGATTGCTTGAACTTATAAATTTGAGATGGAGAGTTGGGATTTAATCATAGATTGGATAGTGGAGATTGATTAACTTGTATAAAAGAACAAGAAACTTACAAGTGATAATTTGAGAGACTTCAAATGGCTAAAACATGGACTAAAGGAAAATGGAAGGTTGAGATTATTTTAATTTGAATTAAAGTTGGAGATTGAAAATTCTCACACATGTGTGACAAGAATCACGGGGATGTAGAATTGTGACATGTGATATATCTCACATGTGACTATGTGATTTGACAAATAAGAGGTCTCACACACATGTGTGAAATAAAGGGTGTAAATGTTTTTGGGGTGATGGATGGTGGAGATTCAAACTCGATTTATTTTGGATTAAGAAATAAATGACTAAGATTAGGGTAAGAAAATTAATGACTAAGTTTTGAAATTGATTTGATTTAGGGTTGATAAAATAGATAAAAAATATTATTAAAATAAGTGTTAGAAAATGAAATTTTAATTAGGAAAAGGGGCGATGTCGATTTTGGATAAGATGATATTAATTTAATTAACTAAATAAAATAGTTTATTTAATTGGCTAATGTTAGGGCATTTATTTAGTTAAATAAATAAAATAATTTACTTATCTAATATTAAAATATCTTAACTAATTAAATATTTTTAACTAATCAAAAACTAAAATATTGATTTTAATTTATGCTAAGAGAAATTCTACAATGGTAGTAAGGGGAAAAGTGTAATGGCATGAGTGTGTTAACAAAAACTCTTATTAATGTCTAGAGACATTCTACAATGGTAGTGTGATAACATGAGCATGTTAACAAAAACTCTTATTAATGTCTAGAGACATTCTCCAATGGTAGTGTAATGACAAGAGCGTGTTAACAAAAACTCTTATCTTTTACCTTAAATTTCACAACCATCTACATGTCAAAATATTAATATTTAATGTTACAAGTAGCAAATATGGTTCTTTTTAGCTAGATAGGTTGTAACTAGGGTTGCTTCTTTATACTTATCAAAAAAAAGTATTACATCAGTTTGTATACTCAAGGATTAAGCATAACTTGAGTTGCATCTACTAAACTTCTTTATATAAATATTCAACCATAATTGCTAGTATAGACTTAGACATATCACTACCTATTCCCACTAGTCCTTCACCCGATTGATGAATTTGAACATCCACTCAATGCCAAATGGGGTTCAATGTTGATTATCTTTTTTAGGAAGGAGCAACCTTTGGTTGTCTTGTTGTGATGGCTCATTAAAGTGGTGAAGATGGAATTTCCTAGGAATGAGTGCCATTGAACCATAACATTCTCCTCCAAATAGCACTTCATGTCTCTTGGCAATTGGATCCCTACACTGTGCTTAGCTGCTTGTAGAGCCTCTTATAGACCCCTGAGGAAAGATTTCTTCACCAACTCTAACATAGATAGATCCTTCACTATTTCTTTTGATTCCCCCAAATCTAGGAGGGAAGCCACAAACCTAGAAGAGATATCAAGACTCACTCGATGCCTATTATTTGCTACCAAAAACTCATCACCAAGGACTCACTTCACAACTAGAAAAATTAACCCATTATGCGTCTTGAAAACCATTTTGAGCCTATGTTCATAAATTTCTCCTAAGAAATCCATTTGCCTCTAGTTGCAAACCAATCCAATTATAGTATTCATAATATCCACCCCAACAAACAAAATCAAGCTCGATTATGTTTCTCGTTGTGCCATTACCCTGAATAAATAGGCATTTTCTTGCTCATCTCACACAAACCGTCTAAACTTATGCTAGAGGAATTATTTCAAAGCATGTATAAAGATTGCTTCATTATTATTAGTACTTGCCATTGGCATAATATTATTGTAATGAGTTTGGTTTTTTTTAGTTAACTACTTATTATTAATAATTTAGTTTTCAACCAATCAAAAACAATATTTAAAAAAAATTAAAATAAAATTCAATTTTGTAGGTAATTCCGTTGCGGCTCTGCTGGTCACGAGTTCTAGTCTCCCCCGTCCCGTGGTACCGAAGGGCGTGTCGCGCCAGCGCCGCCGGTCACGTTAAAAAGTTTACCAGGCGCACTGCAGTTTATAGGGGGTCGTGCTACCCGATTCCTGCAGTCTAAAAAAAAAAAAAAATTCAATTTTGTAAAGTAAACTTGTAAAATATTTAACTTTACAAATTATAAAAATGATTTCTAGTGCATATGATTGGTTAAAAAGTTATGTGTGTTATTGACCTATTTGTAGGGAAAGCAAGGTAGGAAAGCAAGGTAAACATTTTTTTAAAGAATGATTTTTCATTTTTTGCTTTATAAAGTCATAAATCTTTCTAAAATAAATAAATGTTACTTATTTTGACTTTTTTTAAGAATGTAATTGTTTTTTTTTTATTAAAAAAAATCACAAAAATCAATTAACTATTTTATAGAGATTTGGATTCACACTATTAAAATAATAAAATAAAATAAAAATTATATTACTCTTTCTGTTAGACTAATATCTTTGTTATCTATGTTTTTAATATTTTATGGTGTAATTTAATTATTATATGCTCTTCTTCTTTTCCTTAATAAATATTTTTCATCATGTATATTTTTTATATTAATTTATATATATAGGTTCTCCAAAAAAATTATAACCTATAATATATAGGTATATAAGATAACCTGGATTGTTTTAGGTCTTTATTATATATAATATACATCCTATTTTAATATAGATAATATTATATCTTATGTTATTGAAGGTAATGTTTTGTAGGTAAATAAGTTAATCTACATTGTGTAGGTAATGTATTATATATAATTAAAAGGCATAGAAGCCTATATATTATATATAATATAATAAGGAAGGTACATCAGAGTCTATGTCACTTAGGAAAAATTGTCAAAGATAGTTACAAATTAACTGCAGTTTGATAATTAATATAAATTATTATGAATTTATCTATTTATATTAATATATATTATAGGTTATATATTATAATCTATTGTATTTTAACCATCTACTTTTTTATTTTAATTGAATCATTTATTTAATTTTCTAATTTATATTTTATATATAATCTCATCTTTTTTCTTTGGTTAAATTATTATTGTTTTAAGTTTTAGTATATTTTCTTTTATATCTTCCTTCATTTCTTTTGATAATTTTGGTAATTGTTCCTCGATCATTTTGTTATTTAATTCATCTTTATAATTCTCTTAGAGTTATTTATTCTTTGTTTGATACATTTAACCTTTAACCTTTTTTGATCCATTTATTTGTGCTATATCATATTATTATATTATTCATTCTTTCGTTATGTCTTCATCATTTTTTGCCTTTTTTCACTTTTACTCCATTTTTCAATCTCCTCCCTCCCTACCCTCTCTCACCACTTAACTCTTCTTAAGGTCATTTCGACAATCATATTCTTCATTATCCTCTTCCTATGATGAATCATTGACTTAGGGTTAAGGTAAGGTCATTAGAGTTATTCATTCATTGTTTGAGACATTTAACATTAACCTTTTTTGATCCATTTATTTGTGTTATATCATATTACTATATTATTCATTCTTCTATTATGTCTTCATCATTTTTTTCCTATTTTCACTTTTACTTCATTTTCCAATCTCCTCCCTCCCTACCCTCTCCCACCACTTAACTCTTCTTAAGGTCATTTCTACAATCATATTCTTCATTATCCTCTTCCTACGATGAATCATTTAGTGTGTTTTGAAACATCAATTCAAAATAGCATACATAGTTTAATCTAGAAGTGTTTACTCTATCATTCATTGACTTTAAAAATTCATACCATCTATAATCATCGATTCATTATTGATTTCAAGAATGAAGATATATAGTTGCACTTGTGTCTACTACAAATCAAATCTGATAATTTAATATAATATATTTTATATTTTAATATATATATAATTAAAAATAAACAACTTGTAATAAATAATCATTTTAATATATAACAATTTTATATTAATAATAAGAGAAAAACATTGCCAACACACAATATCTATTATATTTATAAAATTTATAAAATTTATTTAATATATAATAATTTGTAATATAACATTTGTTAAATATGTTATTTATTTAAAAGTTAGTGATAAAAATTATGACCATAGTTAGGGTTAGAGATGGTCTAGGATTAAGATAATAGTTTAAAATTTATTATTAGGGTTAGAGTTAGGGATAGGTTTAGGGTTAGGGATAGAATTAGAGTTAGGGTATGAGTTAGGGTTAGGATTAGGTCATTAAAATAACTAATTAACAATAGTAAAAAACTATAATTAACAAAACTTACATTTATTTTTATTCACATTAATAAAACTTTCATTTAATTTTTATCAAATCTAAAAACAAATAATTACAATACTATTAAGGCACGTACTGGCCACTACTTGGCATTTGTTACTAATATGTTGACCTAAGATATTATGATCTTTACACCCTTTTTTTCTCCTTGTGAATTTACATATGGCAATTATGGTTGTCATATTCACCAATTGTCATCCAAATAACTCGCGAGTGAAGTGGAATTAATTATACCTTTCTAATTAATGATTTCCTATGTTCATGTTGAGTACTTCGTGTGATATATTATGGATCTCGTTTGTCATTGTGTTTACGAGTAAATTTTCCTCCACGTTAGCTTCCCTGTACGTGTGATTGATGGTAGCATTGCTAAGTTTGGCCATGAGAACTATCAACACTTCTAAATTGTTGGTATGTGGCGACTGATCATGCTATACTGTATAGCCCATGGTATATTGTACATCCCGGCCCCCTGACAATGCCTAAGTCCTTACTTTTCCGGGCCCCACAACTGCAAACCTAATATGAGCACTTGTATTTTGATTGCGTTATGTGTACCTATGGGGAGAGGCTTTGAGGCATGACATATAGTTTTCCCCATTCAATCTTGGATTATACACCCTACTTTGAAGGTTCCAAGATTTCCCTTGGATACCCCATTGAAATTAATCTTATACCATCCTCTTTGCAGGGGAACCCACTTTGCTAGTTTTCTAGTTATTTGAATCTCTTGGACCTATGTTCCACTTTTATTTGAGGAAGATGGAGTCCAAACCAAATTTTATCATTTTGTTGTCCCATTCGAATATTGTCTTTTTTTTTATTGATTTACAACCTTACTATTAGTTATTTCCACTATAACTACTTGAAGGAAAAATTGTCCAAATACATGAAAGCAATGAATTCAAGTTAGGAGTTGGCCATGATTTGAAGGGACTTAAAACATCCATAGAGAGTTTTGCACTCCATCCTAATTTGGCACACAACCACCACCAACATTCTTGTGAGTGGGCATTCCAACAAGTGATTTGCATTTTCTTCCCAATTTTTGCAAAGGGAACATTGAGATGGACCGTTGAAACCCATTTTAGTGAATATATATGTTATCAATATTTGACCCTACAAGGCTTCCCATGTTGCAAGGTGCACGCCCTTGGTCTCCTTGTGTTGTGTAGCGTATCACTTAGGTTTGTGGCATGGCTTAATTACCTCTCGTGAATTCATTAACTCTGGTGGTTGTATTAGGCATTAACCGATCGATCTTTTGGTGCAACAACAATCGTCTTTGCAACAATTGGTATTAGAGCCTGGGTCACAGGTTCAAACCCCTCGCTTGCATGGAGGGGCTGTTGCAAAGTGTGTTCCCTTGGTCTCCTTGTGTTGTGCAAAGCAACGCTTGAGTTTGTGACATGGCTTAACTACCTCCCATGGATTCATTAACTCTAGCGATTGTATCAAGCATTAACAGGTCAATCTTTTGGTGCAACGACAACCATCTTTGCAACATCCCATGCAAAGGCCCTCACCTAAGGGAGATGAAGCTTATTCCAACATATAGATGGAATGGTGGTTTTGTTCACTCAACATTGTTCTTTATTAGTATGTAACCATCCTTTGGTTTGTATCGACCATTCTTGACACCATTCCACACTAAAAAATATTTCCCATCTTTGATTACTATTTTCCTTGTAATGTATTTCTCTGTATTTTTGCTTCTCTTAAAACATTCACTACTTCCTATCCTTTCCATTTCCAAACTAATATCCCTTTTGAAATGAATTCTTCTATATAGTTTCTAACTTTTATTCCCCAATTCTAAGTAAAAAATAAAATTGTTGAGCTAGATTTGCTAGGTTATTCAATGGGGGATATCCACCCCAAGAATCTTCCCAAAAGAGAGTTGTTTTCCCATCATGTATATCCCAAGTTAGAAAATTTGTTACTATCAATCTACAGTTGAACATAAAAATCCATATCCTAGATCCCCGTGAAATTATTTCCATTTTGAGAACCCTCAAGGAATCTTCATTATCTAGATACTTGTTATGAAGTATCCTCACCCATTTGATATGTGGTTGCTCGAACATTTTCCAAACTATTTCGGTTCCTAAGGCTCTATTTTGAGATGACTATTTTTTCAATCCAACTCCTCTTCCTCATTTTCTTTACAAATCTTGTCTTAGGCTATTAGAGCTCATTTATCTTTATATAAAGATCCTTGCCAAAAGAACCTCCTCATTGTTTGGCTTATTTTGTGGTTTGTACCTTCTAGAAGAGCAATGTAAGACATCAAATATATTGGAAGGGAAAATATTATTGCCTTTAAAACTATTATTCTCCCAATCCCTAATAACCACTTACCTTTCCATGCTATGACCTTGTTGGGAATTCTATCAATTAGAGGGAGCCACAAATTGCTTGATCTTAGCCCCATTGCAAGTGGATGTCTTAGATAGGTACATGAAATTTCCCTTGTTTGTATCTTAGAACTCTTAGAATTTCTAGTTGCTTCCTTGGTGAAGTAGAAAGGAATTAGATCTCTTATTTTTGAGCATTTATCTCTTGAACCAATTCTTTTGTATACCCCTACAATATTTCCCTCAACTACTCAGCTTCTTTCCTTTTGGCAGCTCCAAATAATATAGTGTCATCAATAAATTGTTGATGTGAGACTGGAGGTAGATTTCTCGTGATCTGAGTTCTTTTTTCCTTAAATATTCAAGCTTGATTTACCACCCTTCCCAAAGCATCAACCATTATTACAAATAGGAATGGTGATAATGGGTATCCTTGTCTCAAATCTCGAGATACTTAAAAAAGACCTTCAAGTGAGCCATTAACCAATACTGAGTATCTTGGACTAGCTATGCAATTGAAGATCCAATTCATTCAATTTATGTTGAACCCAAAATCCTTTAGTACTTTAAAGAATAATTGTCAATCCACTAGATCATAAGCTTTTTTAATATCTAGATTAACTAAAAAAAATTATGTTCAACTTCATCATGCTGAGTGTATTGGTTCTTGTGAGATGATAACACCATCCATAATAGATCTTCCCAAAATGAATCTTATTTTCTTTTCTGCTATAATTTTTGGAAGGATATTTTTTAACCTAATGACCACTACCTTTGCCATAATTTTGTAGATTGTATTACATAAGAATAAATGACAAAATTGGTCCACCAAGAGATTTTTTCGCTTTTAGGAATTAGCACTACAAAAGTACTATTTATGTCTCTAAGTAGTTTACCCTTCTTTATTAAATATTCTATAGCCTTTGTTATCTCTTTTCCAATGATATCCCAACTTTTATGGTCGAAACTAGTTGGGAATCCATCAGGGCTAGGAGCCTTGTATGGATGTAGCTACCTTGTTGCCTCTTTTATTTCATCCTCCAAGAATGGTTTCATTAGCATCCTATTCTAATTATCTAAGACTAAATTTATAATACTTTTTTCAATTAGATTTGGTGTTGCCCAATTTGAACCTTCCCAATTATTCAATAGATTCTTGAAATATTAAATTGCTTCTCTTTTTATAGTGCCTAGGTTTGTAAGAAAGCTAAGGTAGCAAAACAACTTCCTACACTGATCTTGAGAGGAGAATAATGCAAAACTTTTACAAATATTTAACAGTTATAGAAACTTAAACATAAATATCATACATACCACAACACAGTGATTTACGTGGGGAAAACCCTTTAGGGAGAAAAACCCCACACTCCAAAGCGACCCAATATATTATTCAAAAATCACAAAGATTATAATATACTTGTAGAGCAAGCTTCTCACAGGATTATCACCAACCAAAGATCTAGAGGCAACACAACTGCTATCAAACTCTCAGAATACATCACAATACACAGTTGTATACAACACCCTAAAATAGGGTTTCCTTCTAGGGAAAGTCAATCCAACAAAATATTGACTAGTAGATCTAAGACCTAATGATGAACGATCTAGATTTACAATAATAAAATATACATAAAATGTGGCTTTTCGAGGGCGCTACCACCCCCAAACCCTCGCTGGGGAACACGACCCTTGAACACCCCACTAGGGGGGGATGAGCCCCCTGGACCCCCATAGGGGGTACTCCCCCTACCTCCCTGCATTAACATATCAATAGTACTTTATCTATTTTCAAGGTTGAGACACATTTTCCCAACAAGGTTATCACTTATTGAACCATTCGCTAATCTTATAGAGCTAATTTTGTTTTGGTTTCTCTACATTTTGGTGGCATTGTGAAGGAACTTTGAAATTCCTATATTCACCCTTCAACCAAACTTCCCTTGAATTTTGTCTCTAGTACACTTCTTCCCTTGCCAACACCTATAAGTACTCTTTCAAAAGCTCTTTCTCAACCAAATATCTCCCTTGGTCAATACTTGCTAGAAATAATTCTTCATTAAGCTCTTGAATTTTCTCTTCTATTTATTTTTTTGTAACATAGATGTTCTCAAAGTGCTCTTAATTCCATTAAATCAATTGCTTCTTTATATATTTCAACTTGAATATACACAATAAATTTTTGTTCCTAATTGTGAGCCTTCTTCCCACCATCTAAATATTAGGTTTAGGAATTTGGATCCTTCATCCACATATTTTCAAATTTGAAGGGGCATCTCTTAGATTTTTTGTCACCTTCTATGCTTAATTGTATTGGGAAGTTTACCAAACCTAAGAAGAGGATCAAATTGTATTCCAATGTGAAGGGGAGGTTGCTCAAATTACCTCTAAACAAAAACCTGTCTATTTTTTATGAAATGTTATTGAAGCCCAATCTTCTATTAGTCCAAGTATAAGATCCATTCGTCAATGGCATGTTTGTTAAGAAGTTTCTCCACACAAAATATTCAAAGTTCAACTACGATTGGTATTTCTTTTGGACCCCTCCTAGTTTATCCTAACTATGTAGGATTGTGTTAAAGTCTCCATTTAAAATATATAATTCATTTGGGTTAGTGATTATGACTTTTTCTAATTGCATCCAAACTTTTTTCTTCCCTTATGGGGATGTCAGGTTGTATACATGTACAAGTGAGAATTGAAGATTTTTTATAATATCTTTTACCTTGAAAACTTGCCAATACTTATTTTTTGTAAACCTCTCCACCTTAATTGTTTGGTGCTTCCAAAATATTGCAAGTCATCCAAAATCCCCTTCAAATGTAACCATTTCCAAACTCTATAATTTTACTTTTCTCTTCATATTTTATATTTTTGAGCTATTTGATTTTGTCTCTTGAATCATAAAAAAAATGCTTTTGACATTTCCATCTGGCACTTTAACACACTTTTTGTTAGAGGCGTTTAAGCCCCTAACATTCCAAGAGGAAATATTCATGGCTTTTTGGGAAGGGTTTTTCCCTTCCTAGATCTTAGCTTCTACTTATTTTCATCTGCCCTTCTACATCACCAAATTCACTTAATTTTTCTTTATTTATTTTCCTCCCTTTTTTCTTTCCTTCTTTGTAGTTTTGGGAAGCTTTTGTAGACTTGTTTTTTCTTATTCCAAGTTTGTCCATGGTATTCATCCCAACTTCATTTTCTTTATTCCTTTCAGGGGTTTTCTGTAAAAGGTTTCCTTCACATTCCTCTATCTCACCTTATTATAATGGACATGTGATTTCAATTTGATTTCCTTCATTTTTATTCACCAAAATTTCTTTTGAGTTCATCCTCTTGCAATCCTTTTTTGTGACTATTTGTGATCTCAAAATATTCGCATATAACTTCCATATTTGAGGCTTTTTCATCAATTTGGTAATTGAGTCGGGTTCTCCTTATGTATTTTTTCATCCCTTTTTTCGAGTGAAACCCTATTTTATTTGTGTGTTGGCTCTATTCCCAACTTTTTTCTTCTTCTTTTCCTTTTGTTGTCTTTTTTTTATTTTGGGCATAGCTCCCTTGGATGTATTCTTTCAAAGTATTTTTTGTAGGTTGGAGGGGATGTATCCAATGCTATCCTATGCTTCCACCTTCCTATTTTTGTAATGATCTCCATCTCATCGCATAAGGTTGAATTTAAATCTAATTTTGTAACATTCCCATTGTTCTCCCTAGTAAATCTTCTAAGTTTTACCCACATGTAATTATCTATGCATCTAATGTAGAGAAATAGAAATTTTTCTTTTATATTCAATAATAAATGCATCATTTGAAATATAAATTTATCCAAGCTTTTACATTGCACAATCAAAGAATCATTCCAATAATATAAGTATGATTTAACTTTACATAAATATATTCAAGATAACGTTTCACATTACAATTTCCATAAAGATGGATACATGATACATACATAGCTTAAACAAGCTCACATGAACTAGAAATACAAATGGTCTAGAATGTCCTTCTCCCAAATATTGGGCACCAACTGCATGAGGAGAAGCATCACTCAAGCATTTTTCCACCAACCATGGACTAATTGCGGTCCCCCACACATCTACCAAAAAATGGTGATATGGCACTCTCTTCAACGAAGAGATTGGTTTCGTAACCTCATCCTTTAAATAACCTTTCCTAAGCATAGTGATGTGTCCTACATGTCTAGAGCTTACCATAAATTCAACCTCTAATTCTATGATATTCTTAGCCTAGTATGTAATTGGATCATAGTGAATTTATAGTGTAGACAATGGCTACCTACACTACTTTGTCCAAAGATTCAACACTAGTACTTCGAGTGAAGGTCATCTATATTCACCACTAAAATTTCCCAATTTGTATTTTGACCATTACTATTCTATTCTATTCTAGGTTATTCCCTTTCTCGTGGATTATCCTAACCCTAGGAATAACCTTCCCTTTGGATCACATTAACTTACAAAGCAATCAAGTATCTTAAAAGAACTCTATCTTATGCTACACACCTAGAGTATTACTATACTTTGTAAAGTACTAACAATCTACGTATAGTATGAATAAAATTTATATTCATATAATAATACAATCATTATATACATATCTATATGAGTATATATCGAAAAGTAAGGTATCACAAAAAAAGAAAAAACCAAGTGATATGCAAGCATATCCAAGCATCTCACACTAGTAAAATACAATCTTTCATCATGACAATATAATAAACAATCTTTTCAACATAAAAACAAGAGGTAGAAATAAACGTGCATGTTTTAAAGCTTCTGATTGAATAATCTTCTCCTCAAGTTCACTTGCAACTTCCACTACAAACTACCCAAATACCTCTATTAGATTCACTCTAAATCTCTCAACAAAATCAATATAGAATAACAAAAAAAATTCAATCTCACAACTCTTCAACTCACTTTGCACTAAATTGCAACAAAATAACACTAAGAAATCAGATTCTTAAGTGATGCATTTGGTAGAATGATCACCTCTATTTATACTAATTTGTGAGTAATCAAAGGCTACAAACAAGTAAGTATTTTTTCCACCTTTCATCCTCATGCAATGACTCACTCACAGGTTTGCAACATATCAAATTCCTTACCATTTAAATGGCTAAGTCGACTTGATATATGTGACAACAAGCTTAAATCAAGTTTCCTAATTCGAATTCCTTTACAAAATGTTGTCAAGTTTGCACTTGACTAAGTCTCCATTCTATTTGCAGGCTTATGCATAATTCAAAGACCTCTTAAGCACTCCAAACTCTTGTTTATATGGTGCCACCTTAAAATGTTAGCGCCCATTGTAGTAACGCGGGATTTGACTAATTCTAAGGCATTTAAAATAGTTTAAACTTCCCTTATATTGCTTACATAGCAACATTTAACTCATACGTGCTTCCTTTATTTGTTTTGACTTGGTCTTACATTATTTTATGCACTGATTAGTATTCCATTTTAAAGGTTGCACTATCTATGTTATATGCACTTTATTCTTTTCTAGCACTTCATTTAAAATCAACAATATACTATGCGCTTTGAGATTAACACAATACTTTTATTTATACGCACATGCACACACACACATATGTGTGTGTGTATAACTATCTATATATATACATATATATTAATTTCATAGAGTTAATCAAATACATTTAATTAATAAATAAGTATATATTTAATATATATATATATATAAATTATATAAATATAAAGAATAATATTATGTATATGTATATATATATACAATTATATTTAAATATATATGTTACTATATTAATTAACACATATATAGTAATATATATATACCACTTATATACATATATACACAATATTATTTCAATATCTTTATAACAACACTCAAACACATAATTCCATTGATTGACATATATACATAGAATGTATATATACATATTTATATATCACCTTAGTACAATTGGTATTCCCATGCATATGGGAAATCCACCCATGAGCATGCGTAGGTATGTCTGCCTATGTATACTCATGTACATATTCACTCATGTCTGCCTATGTATACTCATGTACATATTCACTCATATGTATGAGTTTACCATAGACACATACATATACATACATTTTATGCATATAACTCATTGACATAACAATAAACACACAAGAAAGGATTCCCACTTAACATCAAGAATTCATCACATACCTCATTCCGAGCATTCATAAACAAGATCGTAAATCAATATAAACACACACAACTAGATTGAAGTTCACTTACCATCTACCCGATTGGCTCGACTCAATTAAGACCAACTAGGGCGTGAGTGTGTGAATGCTGAATAAGACTAAATTAGAGGTTACCATACCAAGTTCTTCTCTTGAGTAATACTTCCCCTCTCTTCCAAAGGCTTGAACATGTTCCTACATTCAACTTAGTTCACCATAGCAGTAGTTAGCCAAATCAATGCATTCATATACCTCTCATACATGCAATTTTCACATTATATATTTCATATACTGAATCATAAAGCATTTAATTGAATCAAACATTCATTCAACATATTTCCATCAGAATTCATAAATAAAACATATTCACATTTATTGAAGCAATTTACCAAACGAGGTAATAGTAAATAGGTAATTACACACGGGGTGTAACAAATTCAACACAATGCTTATATACACCCCAAATTAAAAAAAAAAGATCCCAGCCCATATCTCCAATATCTTTGAGGGTTTCTTCATTCCAGTATTATGATGGTAGATTGTATAATATCACCCACATCAATGTTTTCCGAATTAAGTGGGATATAGGATCAAAATTTAGCATTCAATCAATTATGTAAAACCCATATCTATCCATCATTAATGGACCTTGATTGAAATTTTTATCTTTCTTTTGTTTGTTTTTACATTCTGTGAATAAGAAATCATCGGGTAGAGATTTGGTACTTACCTCCTTACCCCCTTTTTCTAACCACCATTTTTTGAATTTTTGCCGTGATGCCCTAGGTCTTGCCTATTTGGTGAAGAAAATCATATCTTTCAATCAAATTGTGGCATTTTGTAGATCATTCAATTTGATCACAATTGCCTTACTATTTAGTGGTCTTCGCTCAAATGTTCCATCTCTTGCTTCTTGAAATCATTTCTTAGCCTCCAAGCTTCTTTGAACTTTGGATTGCGACCACCACTTCTCCAATCTTCTCTTCCTCTTAGCTAGAAGAGTTTGCTTTAGCTTGCTTGCCATTTTTTCTTCAAAGTACCCAAATCCAACAAGATTCTATTCACACTTGTGGCGACTGATGAGCCTGATTAATAACTAGTTTTCTCTTGTTTAGTTCATATCTTTTAGACACTTTAACCTACTTATTTCATATACATTCTTGAACTTATATACCTTTTATATCTTTTATTCAATCCAAACTAGACTTTGATGAGTGGAAATATGATTATGATATGTTGGTATTTGCATGGATGAAAGTGTGAATGTGTATGAAATTCAATATGAATCTATATTTAATTTATGGTTGTTAATGGTATGTATGCTTTAGATGAAACTAAATCCTTGCAGCTAGAAGAATAGCAACATGCAACAACTAGAGAACTCAACCCACAGCCAAAGGATTCTAGGTCGATTGTAGGGGAGATTCCAGAATATTGGGAATGTGACAATTGCAGAAAATGATGAAGGCGATCATTAGAGTGGTCAATTGTGAGTCATCAGAGCATTTAATAAGATGATGGAAGGGCGAAGAAGTTTGTGATGATCAGGAAACTAATGTGACTATTTGTATAGAGCACATCTCTGTCACGCCATTAAAACAAAGTTGCAAACCTAGTTCTCTTCTTCTATCTTTTCTAGTTATAGTTTTTGTTGCAAAGACTTTGTCTCTCTATTTTGAATGAGAGTGTACACTTTCATTTAATTTATGCTTTTAGTCCTTATGCAAATAAACCTCCTCCCAAACCTATATATTTGGATCGGTGGTTGAAGAGAAGATCTAGCCAGAGGATATGTTTTGATAGTTTCAATTTGATACACAAACAATATCTTAATTTTTTGTTATGCACTCATGAATAAGAAATCTGTGAAGATTCTTGTCAGATTGTAGAGTTCAATTATATGCAATAAAGATGTTCCAATTTACTATTATGTAGTTGATTCAAGTAAGCACATACTTGGTTTCTCCTGTGGGTACCAAAGCTTGAGAAAGGGCCACTCAAGGTACTATCCACTCACCTTAATTTTTGTTGTTAAATTAGATGTTTACATTATTGCATTCATTTCAATTAGATTCTTCATTACATGTACATGAATCCTATCTTGTTTCATGATTTATGTTTTGTAATGTCTCATTGAATCGTCCTCCGAAGTGAGTCAAGTAGTTAGGAATAATAATTAAGAGTGCTCATGAAGTTTTAGAGTTCAGGTTTAGTTATTAAACATTATAGTGTTAAGCCAAAGGTATCCACAACATCGATAGCAAATTTCCCCTATTTTATAGTTTATGTTTCATTTCCTTTTTTCAGCCTTCACTGTTTTCCTGTATATGTGTAAACCACCTATACTAGATGATATAGGTTGTGTAGAGTCTATGAATGCACATACAGTGCTAGCATCATCAAAAGTTTACAAAGCTCTGGTTGATAATTAAATGAATCCTTTAAAAGGGTTTATTGGACTGTTCAACTAGGAATCCTTCCTTTGAATTGTGTGTCTAATACTAATTTGATTGGACATTAGTGAGGCCTTACAATGACATCTAGGATCTCTTTCGTTGCATGCCCACCTTCCATAGTGCCTTCATGCCTATTTCTATCATCTTTGTGATCTTCCTTGTGAGCTTCTACTTTGCTCTTTGCATCCAAATTCCCAAAGCGTGTCATTTTAGATTTAAAAACATTTTAATTAAACTTACAAACTCCTTTGTATTTTACTCTTTGTAGCAAAGATGTATATTAAATGAAATGAAAGGCCTATAATTTATTTAAGTTCAAATTTAAAGATTAATATTTTTTTTAGAAAGTTTATGACTAAAGAAATAAAATATTTTGATTTGTTAATTTGAGGTATTTTTAATTTTTTAATTTTAGTTAAAGATTTGATGGACACAAATTAAGTAAACATATAAACTTTAAACAATTAACTAAATTGAAAGTATAGAAGAAAATACAATAAAAAAATGTAAACAATATAAATACAATTAAAATTATGTGTCCACTTATATATAGTAAATAAAATTATTCTAATGTAATAAGAGAGGAAAGAATGGACACTCTCATTCGATTGACATGCTCTCTCAAACATATGACCATCTTGGGAGAGATAACAAAGAAAAATCTTAAATGTGTCTTCAAAACCCACCACAAGTTAATCCGTTTTGTTGTTAAGTGGGTGATAGGAGACGAGTTTTTGGTGATGGGCCACAAGCATAGAGTAAATATCGACATCTCAATGTTCTTGACTCCACTTCTAGATATTATTAGGTAACATGTGGAGATGGCTAAAACATTATGCAAGGGTCTTATCAAAAAGCAATTTTTGGGAAACTTGGATGTGGTTCCAGAGGTGGTCGATTTGCATGGTGGTATCATTTTCCCTTCAAACATCCTCGAGGTGAAGGAAAAGAGGGCTATGATGAAAAAGGTTCTCTCTTTTTTTCTCTTCTAGGCACACTAATCTTTATCACCACCACTAAAATGCCATGAAGGGATCTTTTTGAAGAAGATATTAGGACATGAGGCCACAAATTGGATCGAATGGCTAATGGAATTCATCAACAAGGATCAGCTGGGAGGAAATAAAAACACCTAAGGGTAGGTAATATTATGTAATCAAAACAGGTTTATAGTTGTCGTATGATTTGAACAAATTTGTGTGTAAAGCTCTTGTTTTGGTGTCTTTGGGCTAGATGGAGCTCTAAGTATATTTATAATAGTTTCAAGTGCTTAGGGAGTTATAGATTGGGGATTCCATATTTTGGTGGCCGATGACTCTGGATAGCTATATGGGTAATAGCCCAATACAAATGAAATGCAATTTTTTTATGATCAATATTAATAGGAATAATCCCCAAAACTGCATTTTACCTATAAAAAAAGAAAAAATATTCTAATGTAAAATAAAATAACTCTTACTAAGGGGAGTGAATGGTGAAAAGAAGAAGAGAAGATAAGGAAGACGAAGATGAATGCAACAATCAAATTAAAGAATGAAAAAATGAATGTTTGATCGATTTATTTAACATTATGTGCATTGATTCAAAAGAACTAGAGAACACTGTGATCATTAGTAGATTCTTAGAAAAAAGGGTTGACGAGGAATAAAATATTAGAATGGGTAGAAATGCATCAAGAATTTGATTTGGTATTGAATTTTATGTTGAAAGGCCTCTTTGTGGCGATTTTCAAGTCAAAAGAAGAAAGATACATAATACTAATTGAGAAACAATGAAAACAAGGGGATTCATATCATTTTCTGAAAAAATAGAAACCCAACTTCAACCTATTACAAACCTCACCTACAAAAGGGTCAATTTGGATGAGATTATACAATTTTCCCTTTGAATATTGGTCTACAAAAAGCCTAACCAATATCAATGATTCCATAGGGAAAACCCTATAGATTAACACGTGAAACAAAGAATCCCTCATATACACTAGGATCAAACTAATAGTGATCAAAAAAATACCAAGGTGCATTCAAATTCACACCAATGCAAGCTATTAGAATCAAGAAATAAAATTAGAAAAACCAAAGTTTTTTCTACCTTAAATGCAAAAAAAACCATTTTGAATCGGTGCATCACCAAAAACCCCTAGAAATATAGATGCAATAGAAGCAGAAAGATGGAAATCCAATCCAAATTGAAACACTTTGCCTAGTGAAAAGATGGGAAATCTTATTGACAACAACGGTGCATCACATGTCGTGGAGATTGATCACACCAACATAACGAAAAGGACCAAGATGAAGCACACGGTGAGAACTCTCAATCAGAAGAGGAAGAGTATGATAATGAAATAGACCTGGTGAATATTAGATGCATAAGCCAAATGACATCAAAGATCCTCAAATTGGTTCTCGAGATTCCAAAAAAGGATATAAAAAAAAGAAAAAGATTGAGGATGAAGCTTTGAAAAGTGACCAAACATCAATCAAAACTTACTTGTTGAGATCTAAGGGGGAATTTCCCTTGGAGAGAAGTGAATATTCTTATATGGAGTGTTAGGGGCTTAAATGACCCTAACAAAAGCCCCACTATCAAGCACCAATTTGACAATCAATTGATTGACTTCATACTATTATAAGAAACAAAATGAATGAATTGGGGATGAAAACTTTCATCGAACATTGTAAAGGATTGGAAGGCATTTATGTTGAAGCTACAAGAGCATCTAGCGGATTGGCAATACTATGTAAACCAAACAAGATATTGATTGCACCCCAAAGACCAATTGGCTATCGATAAAGGTACACAACCTAAACATGGATTTAATTATTTTATCTTCAATATATATGGTCCAACAAAACCAACAGATAAAAGGAAACTATGGAATAAGCTAAGCTAGGAATTCTCAAAACTAGCCAACTTTGACTTTGTGGTCTAAGGAGACGTCAATGCAATAATCGATGCCCAAGGGAAACTAGGCGGAATAAGGAAATAAAACCAATTACATTTATATAATTCACAAAATTTGTGAATTGTAACAATCTCATAGATATTGCTCCAACCAATGACAAATATACTTGGAATTATCGAAGGGCAAGCTTCACTAACATTGCCGAAAGGCTCGATTGATTTTTGCTTTCCCTTTCCTGGCTCTCAAAACTGATATTGCCATACTCAAATAAGAATAATCATGATATCATATCACTTCCTTGTTGATCTGGCTATACAAGAGGAACATAAACCACAATATGCCAATTTTGTTTTGAAAAAATGTGGTACAAAAGCCCAAACATCATGGGACTTCTATCTAATTGGTGGACAAAGCCACTGAGTGTACAAGGAACAAGAATGCTAAAAATAAAAAAGAGGCTACAAAACATCAAAGAAAATTTAAATGTTTAGAATAAAACAACATTCAAAAACATAGTCCAAGAAAAATAAAAAATTGATATTAAAACGACAACAATCAATGAAAAAGTAATAGTAGATGATATGACTCGAGAAGGATATGTCCAAGAAAAGAAACTCCTAGCACAATATAACAAAGTCCTAGCAAGATAAGAGTGTTACTAGAGGTCCAAATCAAGGGAAACATGGTTGGGAGAAGGTGATCTTAATACAAATTTATTTCATAACACTTCCAAAATCAAACGTGGGTAGAACAAAATCACACAAATACATGCAAAGGATGGATGAATCCTCACAAATAATGAGAACATACAAAATGAAGGTGTCTGCTTCTTTCAATCTCTTCTATCTATTGACGGTGAACCCGAACCTCTCCACAACAACTTCCTTCAAAAAATTCCAACACTTGTGACAAATGATGATAATATTGTTCTTGGGGCTCTAGACACTAAAGAGGAAGTTAAAAGTATTTTATTCCAATTCAAACCAAATAAATCTCTTGGTCTAGACAACTTCCATGCATCTTTTTTTCAAGGATGAAAATTCATGGGAAATGACATTTGGCAGATGGTTAAAGAGTCAAGAAAATCGAGAAAATTCCTTAAGGATCTCAACAACACAAATGTAATGCTAATCTAAAAGAAACAAGACTACTTATCCTTTTTAGACTATAAACCAATCTCATTGTGCAATTTCATCTACAACACAATCTCCAAGGTAATAGAAAATTGACTCAAAAACCTCCTCCCCATCATAGTATCTCAAGAACAAAGTAGGTTTGTAATTGGCCAGAATAATACTGATGGAATCATCATTATGCATGAGGCAACACATTCACTAAAAAAATATAATATGAAAGGAATGATTCTAAAGATGGATATTGATAAGGCCTATAATCAGGTAAGCTAGAGATTCCTCCTCAAAATCATGGAAATTTTTGGCTTTAATCAATAATTCCTCAAATGGATCTACTTGTGCATTTTTAGTTAGATATTCACTCCTAATCAATAATGTGATATGTGGTTTTTTCTAGGCTACAAGAGATATTAGGCAAGGAGATCCACTCTCCCCTTTCCCCTTTGTCATCATGGCTAGTGCACTCAATTGGGGAATAACCCTAAAAGTGGCACATGGAAGGTGGAAGGTGTTAGAGTAATCATGCATTAGCTAATAATTAATTAATCATTAGATCATTAGTTTAATTTATTCTTATGCACTTAAGCTAAACTTAGGAGTGTTTTTATGCTTTTAGGGTTTGCTCCTATATAGCACTCAACCCTCATTGTAATTATCTCCTGAGCTTTCATATCTTTTTGATAGTCTCTTGCATTATGTAGCTTTTTCTTGTTGAGGAATATTGCACATATTGTTTGCAAATCTCTTGTGTGGAAGGTATCTTTGTTCGTTGTTTGATCTTGCGGCTCATGTTTTTCACAATTTTAACATGGTATCAGAGCATGGATTAAGTGAACCCCTTCTCGATTTATGAGTCTTTTTCTTCAAAAAGGGTTACAGGTTTTAGGTGTGGAATCCCCTTTACTTTTTTTTTGCAATTTTTGGAGTTGGGCAAATTTTTGATGCATTTTAGATAATAAAAAATGACCAATATCTTTTGCTTCATGTATTTTTGAGAAAAATAGTTTATGGGTTTTGTTCAAAATCATAAAATACCATCTAGGTATCTATTAGATTTTGCAAATAATGAACAAATCTTGCAAAAAGGGCTATCAAAATAGCCAAGTGTACCTATTTTCCCTATAGGTGAAGTTTTTATTTTTTACCAAATTGCATGTTCTGCTTTTTAGATTCAAAAATACTTTTTGGGTTTTGTTTGTAACACCAAAACATTTTCTGGATATACATTAGTTTTTGCATACAATGAGCAATTTTTTTAGGAATCAAATTAGAAGGGTCATGTTTGCTGACTTTCGGTTGGAAAAATTTATCCCATTTTTCAAAAATGCATAACTTTTGCATACAAACTCCATTCTTCGAAAATGAGATATCATCGAAAAGCTAGTTCTGCCAACCTTCTAGTGGTGTGTGTATCATCACCTTTTTTTGTTGCTAGTGCATTCTACAACTTGTTGAAGTCAAAGGTGTTGTTTTCAGTCCCGAGCTCGTAACTTTTGACCAATTTCTCCATTTTTCATGATTCCAACGGCATTGGAACCATCTTTCAGATCTTTTCACATCCATCCATGCATTTTTTTCCAAATTCCTTTCCAGGTACATTTTATTCATTTTTTTGTGTTTTCACATTCTGATGAATTACTTTGACATCTTAGCTCCTAAATTTTTTTTGTTTACATGGGATAACTCGCTTTTGGTTGTTCTATATCTATTTATAGTATTCTCTCCTATTTGGGCATTGCAGACATCTTTTTCATGCACACTATCTTTTGTAGACTTACTAAGATGTAGTGCCATTCTGGTATATATTTTTTGGGGATTTTGCACATCTTGTTGTGCCTTTTGTATTCGTGCTATGATAGAAAGTGCCATGGTGGGTTGATGTTTGCATTTGGTTTTCCATCACACCTTTGTCAAGAGAGTGTCCCTTCCATGACACTAGTGAATATTAGTGATTCTTGCCTCATGCATGTGTGTGCTTTAGTTTGCACACCCTTTTATTTGCAAGTTGTTTCTCCTACATGCACTTCTTGGTTTCACACAGTTTCACTGTACTTATCATGGCTAACCCTTTTTTAACATTATGGGAGGATTTCTACTGTTGGTGTTAATGCTTCCTTAGTTTCACAATTTTGAGTGATCTATGTATCTAGTTCTTGTTCCTATGCACTATCAAATGTAGCGTACATCAATGACTAGTTACATGCATTTCAGTGAGATGAATCATTTACCATATGGACACTCTTGCATTCCCATTTCAGGAGGTTCTTCATTTCAGCACCATATTAGTTATCATTCGACAACAGTTTATAGCTACTTCGTGCTTCAATGATGTTCTACATGTTCTTCTTTTGGGGACTTTGTTTGGTTGGAGGCTTCTCAATCCTTCACACCTTGATTTGGAGGCTTCTTTAGTCCTTCAGTCCCTTTTCTCTCTTTTGGAAAGGAGTTTTCTCCCACAGTGGTTTTCTCATTTTGTCTAGTTTTTGAGAGATCTTTTGTTTGTACATGGGTACCTCACTAGGCCTTGTTTGCTAGGACCCATCATGCATTCTTTCTTTTAATAGTTTTTTTGCTACTCCCTAAGTTCATCTTAAGGGGGGGTGTTAGAGTAATCATGAATTAGCTAATAATTAATTAATCTTTAATTAATTATTAGTTTAAATTATTCTCATGCACTTAAGCTAAAATTAGGAGTGCTTTTATGCTTTTAGGATTTTTCTCCTATATAGCGCTCAACCCTCATTGTAACTATCTCTCAAGCTTTCACATCTTTTTGATGGTCTCTTGCATTCTGTAGCTTTTTCTTGTTGAGGAATATTGCACATATTATTTGTAGATCTCTTGCGTGGAAGGTGTCTTTGTTTGTTGTTTGATCATGTGGCTTGTGCTTTTCACAATTCTAACAGAAGGGCATTTCACTAGCTCCCAACATCGCCCCTATTGTCATCAATTTTTTGTAGATGACATATTGTTATACGGAGAACCTACTATATGTGAAATAAAGCCCATAAAATAAATATTGACAAAGTACACTAGTTGTTTAGGATAAATAATAGACCAAACTAAACTATGCATACTCTTCTTTAATACCAAGAGATTTGGAAATCAATGGATAACAACAACCTTGGGCTATAATATAGGAACATTGCCAAGCACATACTTGGGTATTTTGTTCTTTAATGGAGCAATACAAATGAAATGAATGGAATAAATAGTGGACAAGTGTAAAAGGAAAACCAACACATGGAAAGGATTATGGCTCACACTCATAGGCAAGATTACAATGATAAAGGTTGTTATCGCAACTACTCTGATATATATGTTCTCATGCCTTGATCTGACCTCAAAAGATGAGAAGGATTTCAACAAAACATAACATAGATTTTTATGGTAGGTTTCTAATGAGATCAAGAGGATCCCACTAGTTACATGGGAGACAATCAAGCAAAGAAAAGCATCAAGTGATGTGGCCACATGAGACATTTGTAAGCAAAAATCTACACTAGGAGCCAAATTAGCATGAGAAATGTATGAATGCCCAAACACTTTGTGGAGCAGAATCCTCTTGATAAAATATTTAGATACTGAGCCTAATTGGGTATTAATGATTGCAAATTCCCAAAACGGATCACCAATTTAGAATTTCATAACTAAATGCCGCTCTTTAATAACTAACCATCTCACATGAAAATCAATAACAACGAATTTGCACTTTTTTCTTTAGACTCATGGGATGGTTATACACTAATGAATGAGATAGTTGGTGAGGAAGATTGCATAAACATAACAACTGCTACATATGTATACAAAGTGAGAGATTACCTAAACATCAATTGTTGCGAGGGAAGGATGGAATATACATGGAAAACCTTTAAGATTCTCCTAGTCTAGATAAGTGAAAAGATACTGAAGGAATTAGATCACAGAGAAAAGCATAATTAAATGATAGGAATGATAAAATTCTTTGGTGTGTTGCAAAGTCGGGCAAATACACCACCATAATTGGACACCAAATATTGGATAGGGAATTCAACAATCAATCATGGCCGATCGCATTATGTTGGGGCCCAAACATACTACCTCAGACTAGAGTGTTTACATAGATAGCCCTTCATAATTGCATCCTCATAGGAGATAGCTAAAGACACTTGGTTTCCTAGGACCGTTTAGAGGTCCATTATGTCAGACTTTGGACGAAATGATGGACCACCTATTGTTGCAATGTGAGGTTTCATAAGAATGTTGGATAAGATTACATAATACATTGGGGTTACAAGGCCCTCTCCTAAATAATCTTTTGAACCTTTTTTAAGGATGGACACTACTAAAAAAAGGCTTGCAATGGGAAGGTATATGGACCGAAACACCTACCATGATAATATATGGCAACTATGGAAAGAAAGGAATGCTAAAATATTCAAAGAAAAATCATCCAACACAAAATCCATAATAAGTAAAATTGAGATTGGTATATGTAAACACCAAAAAGTTCAAGCAAAACACAAAAGAAAAAAGTTCTTCTTGATGTGGGATGATACAATACAAACATTATAGCCACAAATGAAGGTACTCCCTCTTAGGATAGGCAATATAGAACCAAACAAGGAGGGAAGGGGAAGAGCCAAATGGCTCCTACATTCGCAAGGTAGGCTAAAACTAAACTTTAATGGGGCCTTGTGAGGTAATCTTGGGACCTTTGGAATGAGGTTTCATAATACGTGATCAAAAAGGCATTTAAAAAAAGGTTGGATTGGTGAAGGTTGTCGAATGGAACCAACACTAAGGTTGAGTTTGTTGCCCTTCTCGAAGGCATCAAGGAATGTATCAAAAACAACTACAACCATGCAGACATAGAGGGGGATTCAATGGTAGTGATAACAACCATTGTAACAAAACAAACATGAAGCTAGTGAATGACCATGTGGACACACCATTTACACACATTTGACAAAAAATGAGGATTTCATAGTACAACACATCTACAAGGAGGCTAACAAGGCGGTTGACTACTTTCTAATCAAGCCACCAACCAACGAGAAATATTTGTTACTTCAAATCAATGTGAAGATTGGTAGGAGATTCATAAGATTATAAATGTATCTAGAAAGATGCGACACACCTACATTAGGATTTGGTGAACAGATAATAAGGAACAAAACTGAAAGCTCAAGATCACAATGCTAACTACAAATCACATTTTGCATTCACGGGAATCACCACTACAATGTCATCCAACATACCCCAACCTATAAAAATCTAGAGGAAGAACCTCCCAACCAACAATGAACAACATACCAATCCTAAGTTGTGTCTTTCATGTGCCCAAGAACATGTCTTCATTCAAATGCAACATGTTTAATGATTAAAGATCTATCGATGGTGATGACGATTAATATGATCATTAGAAATTGCAAGTTGGAGCCACATATACGACGTGATGTTGATTGACCTCTTCCTTTCAACTAATGTGTGGACCATGAGTAGGAAGATGATCGACTTATGGCCCAAAACTTGTTGAGGGAGGACTACATTAAAGAAGCCATCAATGCAATCTCTACTTTCAACAAAGCTCCAAATAAAGGTAACATCTACGATGCTATGGAGTATGACAAGATAAAGAAGAAAATAGTTGAAACCATTGATCTGTATTGTCAGTGCTTCTAAAAAAAGAATCTCTAGCCCTTCTTAGACTTCAGTATCTCAAATCAAGGCCTCTTCATAGATGCAAAGCTAGATAGGAAGATTGAACTTACCATTGACTTGCTAACGATCTACTCATACAAGTCCAAGTAGAGGGCAAGAATGTAATGATCAAAATATGTAAATGTTTTCTTTTCAATCAATATAAAGAGAGCTACCCCCTTGATAACAATTTGACTAAAAAAATAAAAAGAAAAATAACTCTTAAATAATTAAAATAACTTCAAATTTAATCTCTCAGTATTTTTAAAAATAAATGTATTTAAGATATTTATAATAGTTAACCTATAAAGATAAATTTAAAATATTTTTAGTAAATACGTGCCAATGAAAAGAATCTTGTATCTTTTAATTTTCTTCTTTAAGCCGGGAGACTTCTTACACTCACATAATTTAATTTCATGTTCAAATGACATGCAACTGGTGATAAAATCTTGTTTATTTGCTTTATTATTTTCAAAGATGTTTGTACATAAAATCAAAAAGTATGGATAGAAGCAAAAATGAAAATGCAACTCTTATTTAAATTTAAAAGATTTAAATAAAAAAAAATTATATCTAAATTTAAAATGAATATGAAATTTTATTTAATTCATCTCTATAAGATAATCACTACAATTTAATTAATTATTTAAAAAGTAAATAATATTTTTTAAAATTTTTTTTTAGAAATTAGAATTTAATTTAATTTTAGAATGAAATTTAAGTTTTGAAGATATTGTGGTGATTTCTCTTACAAATAAATTAAAGAGATTTAAATCAAAAACTTCCTATTTAAATTATTTTATGATTTTTTTAAATGCATTTTTATGTATAATTTTATTTTATAATTATACTAAAAGAAAAATAAATTAAAAAAATGATTTTATAGATACATTTTAGTTCATAATTTATTTTAAAATTATAATTAGTAATTGTTGAATTAATTTTAAATGAATGTTTAATTTTATTTAATTTTTTTGTATTGGATATGGTTACTATTTTTAAAGCCATAATATCTTCCCAAATCACTCTCTACTTCCACCTAACCACACAAATCATCCTCACACATAAATTATAATCTTTCTATTTTTTATAATAAGTAATATTCTATATTGTCAATCTCATTTGTTTTTATACCACACCACCTATTATATATATATATATATATTATCCATAGATTTTTTCCCATTATTTTCAAAATTGCTTTGTGTCTTATAAGTAAACATTATTTATATTATATTTTGAATATGAGCAAATGGGAAAATTTGCCCAAATGTTTCACATTTAGAGAGGTATGTATAGTTATTTAATTTTAATAATAATCAATAGTGTTAACAAAGTTATAATGGACTATGAGGGGCTCCATTTTCGGTGTAGGTGTTGTTTCTTTGTTGGTCACCTGACCTTTGACTACCCTCTTGCTCGTTGCAAGGGTGCTGCTATTTGGTGGAAGAATGCTCTCTCAAACCATCTCATAGTTGATCCCTCTTCAGATGATTCCTCTGAGGTGGGCGACCCTCCTTTGTCTGCCCCCTTGGTGTCGGAGCCTATCCAAGCTCCTCTGTTGGTTAACCCTTATGTGGAAACCTTTGCTGTCGCTGTGCCGTCGGCTCCTGCCTGTCTTTTTTCGGTTGACGCTGCTAGTCCTTGAATTGCTCCTATCTCCTCTCCTTCTGTGCCGACTCCCCGGCTACGTGATGGCTCCTCGTCACTCGGTGGATCTCATTTTTGAGCCTTCCTAATAGGTTGTGTTGCGAAAGAAGAAGGGACTCCCCATATCCGTTGCCTCTCAGGTTTAGAGTAAGATTGGTCCCCTCTTCTAGGGTTGTCTAATCTTTGTTGGTTCTACAACTGTCGGTTAGCTATCTCTGTTTGTTTCTTCCTTTGGCCCTCTGAGCTCTCTGTGTATAGGGTACATCACCCTGTTAATGCTGCTTATCTTATCAAAAACAAAGTTATAATTTTTTTTTAATAATTATATGATAATTTTGTAATATTGTAAAAAATGATTGTATAATTTTAAATTTCTTTCCATTTAAAATTATAGTTGATTTTTAAAAATTAAGCATTCAAATTATAAAATTTATCCAATGATAATGATAACTCTCCACGTACTTTATATATATTAATATTTAATATATGTATGCTAGTCTATAAAAACTTTTTAATATATGTATATACTAGTTTATTAAGACTTCAAAATATAAAGAACTAAAATTAAAGGAAAAAACCTTACCATAAAGCCTACATTATGTCCCCTTCGTAACATTAAACAGATTTTAGCCACAAATTATCAAGTAATCACAAAGGCAATGCAGATTTTCCGGTCAAGATACACAGCAGAGGATCCAAGATGCAGAAAGAAAAAGAAACATAGGTTTTTTTGCATTTTCTGGGGTTCACGTCTCTTTGCTTGCTATTTGTGGGTCCCATAGGCTGCTTGGCCTCGTGGACGTGATTAAAAACA
This sequence comes from Sequoia sempervirens, assembly GCA_007258455.2. NCBI lineage: Eukaryota > Viridiplantae > Streptophyta > Pinopsida > Cupressales > Cupressaceae > Sequoia > Sequoia sempervirens. The sequence continues at coordinate 356,186,533 of VDFB02373365.1, forward strand.
TTCATTCATTCATAGCCACAATAAAATAGAGTTTGTAAGGAACCACAAATCTTTTGTTAGACGAACACTAGGCATTAAACGTGTCCCACAACGGTCCTTTGATCTTAAGACCGACCACTAAACCCCGTAACTAGTTGACGCGTGGACGCTTTTCGTCAATTTACGAAGTGCTTTAATTTTGCAACAGGGCTTGGAAGGTTCGTGAACTTCGTTATGTTTCCAAGTTGTATTTAAACCTCCAAATCCTAGCGGATTTGAGAAACGCTCTGAGAAGATCGTGGTGCAGCGGCATTTTTTTATGCATATTCTTCCCGTGGCTTTGATTTATATATCTGGGATAGATTTTTAATCAGGTTCGACTCACTTACTGAAAACAAAATTTCACAGAGTGGAATGGAGATCGTAGATATTCTGTCTGTAAATGTTTCATTGAATGTTTGCTCTAGATCTCTTTTTTGGTGAATATGTTCTTCACAATTGGTGCTAGGGTTTTATCACTACAAAGCTGGTTCTATTTTTCACTTTTTCTTTTAATTTTTAATAATAATAATTTGCCTATAATAATTTTAAGGACTATTGACTTATTTTTCAAAGTTCTTCTACCGAAGTTTCACTGTGAAAGATAGATTTCTTCTGCCTTGTAGCATTCTTTTATCGTTTAGGTGAATTTTATTTGTTTATGTGATTTTTTCCCACTTGTTTTTATCTTTAGAGGAAGATCTTCTGGTTGATAACTTCATCATTATTTCTTTATGTGATTCTTTTCCACCTATTTTTATCTCTAAACGAAGATTTTCTGGTTGCTGCATCTATACGCTAGGATTAGATTTATTGTTCAATTTTTTTTGGTCTTATTAACAAATATATTATATTGTACATTTTTGTGTACATTTTCCCTTGTGAGTTAGCTGAGTTTTTTTTGTATCATCGAGGGTTTGATTTTGTGCATGGCTTACTGCAGTGTAATAATGAGGTACAGAAGCCCAAGTTACAGCCCTTCACCCAGGAGAGGGCAGTGTAGAACCCCTAGTTACAGCCCTTCACCCAGGAGGAGGCGTTATAGAAGCCCATCTTACAGCCCTTCACCTTGTAAGGGGCGTTATAGAAGCCCAAGTTACAGCACTTCACCCAAGAGGAGGCGTGGTAGAAGTCCAAGCTACAGTCTTTCACCAAGGAAGAGACATCATCGAAGCTCAAGTTATAGCTCTTCTCCAAGAAGAGCAAGTTACTATAGAAGGGAATCAATTTCCAGCCCTAGTGATATTCAACGAGGCCGTTATGGTGGACAACCAAGAAAATCTACTACAAGCCTTTTGGTCAGGAATCTTCATCCATATTTAAGGTATGTTCCTACTAATTATCGCTTAGTATAGGGCCTGTAATAGTATGATGCTTCCCTGGGCTTACTTGCTCCCAGCAGATTTTTTGGTTTCAGTCTTTTAAAGTAGTTATTATTCTATTTGTTCTGAGTGAAATATTAAATTTATATTAACTCCTTTAACACTATGATAATGCTATCAGGATTCAACCGTGTAGTTTCGAGTCAAACTCATTGACCCATGTTTCATGAGTAGTGGTTCAACAAGAACCCATCTCTCATGATATCAAATGGTCCACTTAGCACTCATTGCATCTAGGTGATGCTCATAGAGGTGAAGCACTGGTCCGTCCCGGGAGGTCACCCATCCCAGTACTGCTCCAGCTCAAGCGTGCTTAACCAGAGAGTTTTCTCCAAGGTTAAGCCCGCTTGAGTTGTTACCCCATTTGCAAAACCTCCTACTTATCCTTTAACACTATTAACTTCTTAGCTTATTTTCTTTGGAAAAAAGGAAATTTTGTGTTAGTAGTTTTCCTATGTTACTTTTTATAGAATTTCGAGAAAATTGTCAAAAAGGGAAGGTGAATAACTACTTCAATTTTAAAATATTAACTTGTTTGTTTATGTTGATTGTTGTACACATTTTCGGATGTATGCATACTCTGTAGCTAACTAAATAATTTTAGAGTAAACCATTAGGATGTACCATGAAGTTGATAAAATAAATTTAGAGTAAATCAAAGCATTTAATGGCCCGAATTTAAGAGATTTCATTGGTAGGTGTTTTTTCTGTACCATTTAGCTAATAAAATAAACAGTATAACTACTTCAATTTTAAAATATTAACTTGTTTGTTTATGTTGATTGTTGTACACATTTTCGGATGTATGCATACTCTGTAGCTAACTAAATAATTTTAGAGTAAACCATTAGGATGTACCATGAAGCTGATAAAATAAATTTAGAGTAAATCAAAGCATTTAATGGCCCGAATTTAAGAGATTTCATTGGTAGGTGTTTTTTCTGTACCATTTAGCTAATAAAATAAATAGTGTATATCAAAGGGATTTTTTTTTTTTGATACGCAAGGTGGTTTTGGTATTGATTTTAAAGAAATATACAAACATCTGCTAAGCAGGGATATAGGTCCATCCGGGACTCAAAGCCGAACAAAAAACATTCCCATCCGGGACAAATTTCAACATTTCAACATTCCAGTCCCAAGGCAAGCATCAGAGAGCGAGCCACTATAAGCATTTTTACAAAATATTTATGTCGGAGGCCGAGCCTCATCCAGCGTATAATGAAATTTTCAAACTACTAATACTAAAGTCCACCAAAATTTGACAAGCTAATAGCTATTAAAACTTGAAAAAACTTCAACCACAGAGGCCGAACCTCACATGAAACTGTTTATTTCTGCAAACCTTATGAAACCTTCCAGCCACTCCAACCCCTCCTCTGGCACCAACTTCAGCTTTCTCTTCAAGAAATCCACAGCCACATCTGCTAACTTTCTGTGCCTTGACAGTGCAGGCCCTTCGATGTCTAAGATGAAAGGGATGACTTTAACAGTATCATCCATTTCCCATAGGAGAGCCAAGTCTGTAGGGCGCATAATACCTTTGCCTATGAAGGCCGCCTTTAATGTCTTCTTAAGACCTCCAAGCAAGTCATCACGAAATAGACGCACCATCATCTCCTTAGCCTCCGTCTTCGGGGTGTCCAAGTCCAGAAGCACTGCGAGAAACCGAGAGGAGATATGAGCGTTATCTCTGGCAAATTCCTTTCTTTCCAAGTGTTCTTTGCCTAGGACCATTTTGACAACAACTATTGACACCGGATCATTCTCGAGCAAAATCCGCTTTAATCTCTGGTCCGTAACTTCTCGAAAGGCTATCTGCCTCTCCGTGGCCACCAAAGAGACTGGTGTGTTGACACCAAAGCTTTCCAATCCTTCCGCCGAGGTATGGATGATGAATTTCGACTTCGTCGTCCTCGCCATTTGCAAAACTTTTGACAGTCGTTCCCTGCACAGAAACAAAAGACAATACCAGATTTCGAAGACCATAACTTAAAAAATGACTTCATCAGTTCCTTTAATGAACCCGTGAAATGTTAAGACGGCCTCCGCACATGAGTCTGGATAATGACGGAGTGAGCATATCGTCCTTGCCATGAAGATTTTCTACGGCCTCCGACCTTCCGACTACAAACCATTATCACTTCGTGTGAAGTGAGTTGCCACTCGGCCCTTTGGCTTTCGTTTCTATGATTGCCGTTCCCTACGTGTCACACTATTGGCGCTTTGAATACTGGGCCATACATTCCCCCTGTCATGCACCAAAGTTTCTGCTATTTTCAAGAGTGACAAACTTAAAATAATCCCATCTCCTCCCATCGGTTATTTGAAAAAGGCTTGGAATGACATGGCAATGCCACAACCAAGAGTATCGTGTCCGACCCATCTGCCACCTCATGTCCACCCTGGGTTCCGGGTGACCAAATGAGGGGCGGGGGGGAAGCCCACCCTACCAACCACAAGAATGTATATATATATATATATCAGAGGGATTTTTAGTGACTAGGATTTTGAGATTTTGTTGGTAGGTTTTTTCTAGTGCTTCTTATATATTTTTATTGTAGAAGATATTGTAAGTCCTATATTAAACTTGTTATCAGCCTAATAAGTTGGCCGAAGCCATATGTTTAGTTGTTTGTATATTAAACTTGTTATCAGTTGAAGCCATATGTTTAGTTGTTTGTTATTTCGATGAACTAAACTACTAATTGTTTTACGTGCACATTGATTGACACATCGCCATGGGTCTTTTCTCAAGCAAAAGAGGCACTTAGTGGCTGATCATCACAAAGAACTCCATTGATTAGATTGTGAAAGTGCCATGTTATGTGGGTAGAGAGTTGGCTTTTTAGGTTGCCCAGGCTATCATATCCGAGACCATGTGTAATTAGCTAAGTTATCGGTTCAGGTTTGGGGACGGGTACGGGTACGAGAATTGGGTACGTGGGTACGTGAAAACTTTTGTTAGGGGTTTGGGTACGTATGGGTACGTGTGTATATATATATATACAAAAAAATAAGAGAAATATATAGAATTGTAAAACTAAATCATTTCATAGTATGATACTTGATCATTGATCAACGCCAAATGCCAAAGATAAATAGTAAATGCCAATTGATAGTTGAAAAATATTCATATATATATATATACAAAAAATAAGAGAAATATACAGAATTGTAAAACTAAATCATTTCATAGTATGATACTTGATCATTGATCAACGCCAAATGCCAAAGATAAATAGTAAATGCCAATTGATAGTTGAAAAATATTCAAATAAGCCATATCAATGATATCATATACGTCTATGTTCATGATTCCAATGGAAATCATCACAATTACTAAATTACAAAATGTAGCTCATGAAACATGATTCCATGTTCATTGTTCATCAATCATCAAAAGGATTATCAAAAAAATCATTGTGACTTGGATTTTTAGCAGCAACTTCAAGATCATCATTATTTAAATCCAAAGCGGTTCCAGCACCATGTAGTATGTCATTATTATCATCCACATCATCCATAGTGGCTCTAGCAAGATCTTGAATGGTTGCATCCAAGTCAGCAGACTTGGCTGCTACATTCCAAAGCTTCGCTGCCTCCTGCTTGTATTGAGGATCCTTATGTGACAGAAGACGCAAACTGGAATGAATATACACCAAGTCTTCAGCTCTTTTTGCAGCCAACTGGTTACGCTTCATTGAGTGGATAAAGGAGTATGTACTCCAATTCTGTTTAGCGACAAAAGAGCTTGCAACCTGGAGAGAAAACCAACAAAATAAAAAATAAAAAATACAAGATAAATTCAAGTATGGTAAGTGTTAAATTTTACAATATAAGTGGCCAAAAAAAAAAAAACTTGTGAGAGGATCTTGATTGCAAGAGGTTGGAGGTACATATAATCTTGACCATGGAGGTACCACCATGTAATAGCATCCATTTTGTATTGGTCTTTGACAACATAAGGGGTATATTTTTTCCTGAGATATACAATCCAAATTCTTTCATAACACTTGTTTGCACTTTTGAATCACTGAAGATTCTACTAAATGCCCTCTTATTACCCATTAGCAACTTCAGAATCTCTATATGGCAGTATTCTCCCTGGGATAGAAAGTACTTCTGTGGTATAGTACCTCAGAGATAGGGCATATGCAAGGAGGTGCAATGGTGTTGTCATCTTGTTCCAACGATGAAGAACGATTGCTTCCACCCTTTTGTAAAAGGTGTCTTTAGGATCATTCTCTCTCTTTTGTATTTCCATTTTTATTTTCTCCAACATTGTGTCCATGCTATCATAGACATCCCCCAAGCATGGTTCATCTGTATTAGCAAACCGAAGCAAAGACATGATAGGTTTGGTGAACTCCAATACATAATTGACATGATCCCACCAATCGTCATCCAGTATCAATGCCTTGACCTTTTGGGCCCTCTCTAAATTTGATTGCGTCCATATACCCCATTGGTTGCTAATAACCATTTGATTCAATGCCTCTTTCACCTTCACAAGTCGTCTTAGAACAATTGTGTGAGTATTTTGACCGTATTCTCTCATCCACTCTATTTAAGGTTAAATTGCTTTGCATCGCCAAATTCAGTGGAGTGTACTGCATGGTGTCCAAGAGATGTGTCATATCTAGCCTCTACTAAAAGTACCCCTGAACCCTACAAACTTTGCATTATTGTCCAGACCATTGACAACATTTGCACTACCCACCATCTCTATGGAGTCAATGAGAATTCTGGAAATGAACTCTGCATCTTTCACTTCCCTCTTCATAGTAACCGCCTCAAAAACATTGCCCCCTTGGGGGACACTGCAATAACATTGATCAATGGACGGTTTTTGCAATCTTTCCATCCATCAAAACAATAGATACACCTGTTTCAACCCAAGAATCTCTAATTGGTTTTAGTTGGGCCTCTATAGATTTCTTCTCTTTTTGCAATAAGGTGGTACGCACCTTTTCATACCCAGGACTTGTGAAACCAGGAGGTGCACTATTTATTGCTGACACCATGTCCCGCCAATATGGTGATCTCACCAAGTTGAATGGAAGACCATTGGCATAGAGGCATTGTGCAATTTTTTCTTCAGCAATATCTCTTGCCTCCATTTTAAATGCCCTCTCCAATGGACCTCTCTTGCGGGTGGTGATTTGTGGTTCTTCATCTTCATCTTCCGTAGAGGGCATAGACAAGAAGGGATGTTTGGAGCCTAACTGTCTGAGAGGGTAATGCCATTGTTTTTTTTCTTTAGAACTATAACCACTTTGTTTTCCTTTTGCAATCAATTTGTTAGCATCTTCTTGTTCTTTTATAAATCTTGCTATTTGTACAACAGACAACCCCTTCTTATCTGGGCCCTCACACATATTAATCCCTTTACCACCAGGGCCCATAAAATGAAGTTTCACTCGGTAATAGGAGCTATTATATTGTGCATTGCAAAAATTACACTTCCAAACAAACCCCCCACCTCCAGGAATTTGTGAAATTCTTGTGGTATGTCTCCATAAAGGAGATCCTTTATCAATTTTGAATTTTTGACTTCCCTCCCCACCCACTGAACTTTGACTACTGGCCATTGTTGCAATCTACAAAAAAAATGAAAAAAAAAACATACTTGAAAAACTTCTTCACAAACTTGAAAAAATCCATCAAAAACTTGAAAGAATTCATCAAAAGACTAAAGAATAGGGTTTAAATGCATACCTTAAACACTTAAATCTCCTTTGTAGAAGCTATTTGGCACTCCACAATCGATCTCCTTCGAATACAATCATCTCCCTTCAAAATGCCAAGATGGAGAGAAAATATGGTGAGAGCAAAATGAGAGGTAAAAATGAAATGTTTGAGTGTTTAAAGGCCTCATATTGGGCCGTTTTAGGGTTAGGAGAAAAAATAATAATAATAAAAATGTATTTTATTAATGTTTGGGCCCACTTTTTACGTCCTGGGCTGTGGTTTCTCCCGGGTTCATGGCTGGTTCACCCGGGTTCGTGTATCTTTCACCCGGCTTTGTGCTGGGTGCGCACAACACTGTGGGTTCGCCCGGGTGAGCGGGTGTGCACACCCAGGCAGACCCACAATGTTGGGCGCGCACCTTGTGCGCACCCAACATGTACCCATAGGTGAACCCTAACCGGGTTCAAGGCCTGTGGGTACGAACCCTGCAGCATAGGTAATTAGTCACGTGACATCCAAACATGAGCATAATTTTGTGATAAAACTATGAAGAACAAATATCTATTAGTAGGTTATATGCATGTTGGAGAATTCTCTTCCTTTATAGTCTTTGGGCTCCTAGTTGCGTTGTGACATTGTTTTAAACCTCACATAATTGTATTTTTGCTGTGCTGCTACATGACCAAGCTATTTGCTCTCTACAAAGTAGATTAATGATTTTTCTTTCAACAACCTTTCTAAAGCTACAATTGTGGTTTGGTATTTGTATCGTGGCACTAATGTCGTGTTGATTCTTTGTAACACCCATTATGGGCTATCAAAATAAAATAATTTTTAATGTTTATTTTCAGACCTTAGTTTATGCTTATCGCGATGGTAGAAGACACAATGGTAGAATAGTCTTGACCTCTATGGGGGGAAATAAATCATAAAACTTGTAATGTTTAAGCCTTTACTGGTACTATTTGTTGTGGAAGAATGTGATCTCATAGCAACAATGATTTCCCTTGCTTAGTCATTTTGAGCTTCTCATGAAGTTAACCTTTAGAGATTCTCAGAGGTGAACAATAGTGTCAATCTTAAGAATTCCCAACTAGGTTCAAAGCATAGATGGTTGTAGTGAAGCACTCACAATTATGTGTCGGCGAAAATTGGTTTAATGCTTAGCAAGAGGGATTGTGACAGCTATGAGGGCATTCATTTGGTTGAGATGGACCAATTTGCACAATCCTATTTTGACATAACAAGAGCTTGCCCCTTAAATGTGTACGAGCCTTTGGATTGTTTGGCTCACCGCAAGATCTCATGGCCCAAAATTCCAATGACTTCATTCTTGTACATGAAGATATAGCTTAGGGCCCCACCAATGAGAACATAGGTAGTATAGACCGTATAAGAGCATTGAATTGGGACTTGCCACTATGTTGACATAGCAGCACCAACCAACTGTGTAGGAACAAACGTGACAACATTCAAATTATTTCATTATAGCGCATAGGCCATAGGATGCTCAAGCATACCCTTTCATTGCATGGTTAGTACGATCCCAAGAGATTTTGATTCTAACACCTTCACATGTTGCTTAATGACATCATTATTTGTCTGCTCAACATGAAAGGTAGAGGCTCACCACAATTGGCCTGGATTTCTTATGACAAAATAGCATGATGCTATTTAGATTGCATTATAGAATTTTATATGATTTGTTTAAGCCATTGGATTAAATTCCAATTAGATTGGTGGCTTAAGCTAGGAACATAAGAACGCTAATAGACCTTGCGGTTTATGGTAAACTATCATGTGGCAAGTTGATGCTATCATTGTTGACATGCACACAATCAAGCAAACAAGGTATGAGCTTACTGTGATTTCAAGGGTTGTTTAAGTGCAAACAATAGGATTAAAATTTTAAAATGGAATTAATGGTCAGAATTCCCATTGACAACATAAGCCCCATGAACATAAATTAGTATAGATATATTAAATACATTTATCTAAAAAAATGTCAAGATATATCAATTTGGAACTATTTAAAAAATATTATGTCCTTTATTAAATTTACTATTTTGATGTGTTAATGGCTGTCAAATTTAAGGTAAAAGGTAAAATCTTTTGTTAACATGCTCATACCATTATTCTTTCTTAGTATAATGCCTCTCGACCTTAATTACAATTAAGGAACTCATAAAAATATGGATTATTAATCACAAGGCCATGGAACATGACATGATGCTGAAAACAAGGACGTAGGGGTGAGATTAGATACAACGAAGGGTTAGAGCCCTGTAAAAGAGGGGGACCACCACGTGCAAGGCCCTAGGTCATGGAGGGCAAAGATGCGGAAGGCTGCCCTAACTTACTTCAGCTAAACAGGATGTTAGGATATGCGGGACGAGAATGGTGAGGACTATGAGGTCCTTCAACCACTCTACAGACCCGAAATGCAAAATGGGGCTAGGAGAGCCGGTCTTTAGGTTCAACACTACGCCTTAGGAAGCTCTTTGCCCAAGGACGAAAGCGCGGTCCTTGGACGACAGCACGACGCGCTGGCGTCTCTAATGTGCGTTGGTGTCCGTATGGCCAGACAACAACAAAGACGAGGTCAAACCTAAAAAAATGACTATCGGCCCAACTAATTACCATTAAAGGGCCAAAATAACGTAACTAAATAAACTAAGTACTACCTAATATGATAAAGCAAAAATGCAAGAGTAAAGGTAGCAAGAAGGATCTCAGAAAGAAACTCGTTCGCTAACTAGCTCCTCGAAAACACATTCACCTACACACAAAAAGGAGAGGAAAATGTTTGGTGGCTGTATAGGTGCCCGCCTCAGTCAGATCCCCGTTTAGGTGTTTCCACCTCCACAGACAACCAAGAAAGCGAGATAAAGAAAACAGTGTAATAAAGAGCACAAAAGCACTACAAAACCGTAAGTGTTCCAACTCAACTAAGTGATAGAGCAGAGGAAAGGGAAGCTTACCACCTCCACCAAGAGCACTCAAGGCTGCTTGGGGGAGAAAATGAGAGTACTCGAGCCTTTGTTGCAATGGTGTTTGTCCCCAACTTGCTCTACCGAAATGATGGAGTGATGTATTTGTTGCAATAGAGTGCAAGAATGCTGCTTGAAAGCTTGAGAGTGAGCTTGTGAATGAGGTGAAGAAGTTGGATTGAATGCTTAGAGGATGGAATGCTTGTTGAAGAGATGAATTTGAAAGAGTGGAGAAAAATGACCATATTTGAGTCGGTCGGCCAAAGGGGATGTTACAACTTGACTCCCAATGAGAAGTGTAACGCCTCTACAGGTTTAGCCGCAAGAATCTGCTAGGGACGTAAGCGCGTCGTTTGGACGATTGCGTGCAGCGCGAGCGTCCCCGACAAAAAACGCCTCCACCGATGCTCAAAATAGGCGCCAAGTGTGATGAAAGTAGCGGGCTTAGTTGGAATTAAGCCTTCGAACTTGGTTTTCTGAGGTGGATAAAGGCATAAAGGGGATTTGCACATGGGGTGCAAATTTACTCCTATACAAGCCCCAATCAAGGTTTTTAATGAGCAAAGTTTATTTGAAGGATCCAAGGCCATGAATAATTTTGAAAACTAGTTCCTTGGCTTGAAAGATAAACAAAATTGATATCAAGTGTTTAGGGGGAAGATTGGTTATGAGGTATAGTTAACAGAGGTATGTTACAAGTACATAATAGCATTATTCACTTGGCACATTACAACCAGGAATATCCACATTAGCGATAATCACATTCAAAATACATAATGGATACCTATGCATTCATTTCATTGTAGACTATGTAGCACACTCCATTGAGCCTTGTGTAATATAGAACACTCCTTTGGATTGAATTCTTTGCAGAACAGGGGAGAAAGATAAAGTGTGATGCATGGTGTTTGCATGGACCTAACTTCATTGATTTCTAGTGCCAATGAAGGTTTGTAAGTTTTCCACACCCCACACCCTAAAGAGTCAATGCTATTGCTCCCCAATCAGCAATACAACACAAAAATCACATCTATTGCTGCAATTATTCAATATTGACCAAATGATTGGATTAAATTATTGCTTCAAGCTATGTAGAATTCAATGCTTTAATGGTTGATCTTGCAAGTGGAATATTTGCTTTTGGAAAACCTTAGTCTCTACTGCTTTTCATTTGAAATCCTAGAATTTGCCTTGTCGCCTAAAGCTTTTGAAGTTTTTATTGGGAGTCAATGGTGTTGAGTGATCTCCTTTTATGGGTATATAAATCAATATGCCCTTCAAATATGCTTTGCATCACTAGCCAACCCTTGCAACCTAAGTCACCAGATCCGAATCAAATTCGAGTTTGACAACATTGAAATTCAGATGAAATTCGACAAGGAAAAAATTGGAAAAGTATAAAATGCGGATTAAATTCGCCTTATGTATTTTTTTTTTAATAAATATAAGTAATATATCCATACAATTGTCTAAATAGTTTAACATTGATAGATAGATTTGAATCATTACAAAAAGATGACACATTTATAAAATATAAACCATAAGAAACATGTGAAATCACTATTGCAAAGATGTCCTTTTGTCAGAAAGGTACAATAACAGTAAAGACTTTAGAACTTCAAAAAAGCTCCTAGTCATCAAGAGCACTTGGCTGACATGCGAAAGGTTGTCCTAACTTACGTCAGCTAAACAGGATGTTAGGATATGTGGGACGAGAATGGTGAGGACTATGAGGTCCTTCAACCACTCTATAGACCCGAAATGCAAAATGGTGCTAGGCGAGCCGGTCTTTAGGTTCAACACTAAGCCTTAGGAAGCTCTTTGCCCGAGGACGAAAGCGCGACGGGCTGGCGTCTCTAAAGTGTGCTGGCATCTGTATGACCAGACAACAACAGAGACAAGGTCAAACCTAAAAAAATGACTAACGGCCCAGCTAATTACCACTAAAGGGCCAAAATAACGTAACTAAATAAACTAAGTACTATCTAACGTGATAAAGCAAAAATGCAAGAGTAAAGGTGGCAAGAAGGATCTCACAAAGAAACTTGTTCGCCAACTAGCTCCTCGAAAGCACGTTCATCTACACACAAAAAGGAGAGGAAAATGTTGGGTGGCTGTATAGGGGCCTACCTTAGTTAGACCCCCGTTTAAGTGTTTCCACCTCCACGGACAACCAAGAAAGCAAGATAAAGAAAACAATGTAATAAAGAGCACAAAAACACGACAAATCAGTAAGTGTGCCAACTCAACCAAGTGATAGAGGAGAGGAAAGGGAAGCTTACCACCTCCACCAAGAGCACTCAAGGATGCTTGGGGGAGAAAATGAGAGTACTTGAGCCTCTGCTGCAATGGTGTTTGTCCTCAACTTGCTCTACTGAAGTGATGGAGTGATGTATTTGCTGCAATGAAGTGCAAGAATGTTGTTTGAAAGCTTGAGAGTGAGTTTGTGAATGAGGTGAAGAAGTTGGATTGAATGCTTAGAGGATAGAATGCTTGTTGAAGAGATGAATTTGAAGGAGTGGAGAAAAATGGCCATATTCGGGTCAGTCGGCCGAAGGGGCGTTACAACTTGACTCCCAATGAGAAGTGTAATGCTTCTGCAGGTTTAGCCACAAGAATCTGCCAGGGACGTAAGCGCATTGCGCGGGGGTCCTTGACAGAAACGCCTCCACTGACGCTCAAAATAGGCGCCAAGTGTGATGAAAATAGCGGGCTTAGTTGGAATTAAGCCTTTGAACTTGGTTTTCAAAGGTGGATAAAGGCAAAAAGGGGATTTGCACACGGGGTGCAAATTTACTCCTATACATTTTGCCCCCACTTTAGCGAGCACAAATACTGATGAGTGCTCAGTAAAGTAGATCAAGAAAGAGGTAAGGTTTATAAATGTATACCTATAGCTGCATCAGCGATTTACGGTAACTTTAAAGGTGCGGAAAGCCGGCGACTCCTTATAGCTGCCTCAAAACTATGAAGTTGGAAAATAAAGCGCTCTTACAAAGTTTGTGGGACCTCGGCAAGGAGTATTCCCAAGATCTCGCATGAAGGAAGCCTCGCGGTGCGCGTTTGACAGTCTGGCAGATTTTTTGCAAGGGAAGGTATCCCAAAACTCATGGAGAAGACCCAGCGGGAAGCAACAGTGACCAGAGAGTCAAGCAAGAAGCGTCACAGAGGGTAAGTAAGCTGGACAAATTTCCGGGTAGACCGCCGATGATTTTGAGTATCTTCAAAGGGTCCCTGAACCCTTCAAAAGGAGAGGGGGTCCACTCAAGGGATGCGCTGTTTGAAAGGCGAGGTCTAGTCAAGCTGCCCCCAATCTAGACATGAAGAAAATGAGATAGGTCTAGTCAGGTTGTCCCCAAGCTAGACATGAAAGAAAATGAATAGGTCTAGTTAGGCTGCCCCCAAGCTAGACACGAAAGAATCCATTTGAGGTAAGGACTTTCAAAAAAGTGGGGGGTCCCTCGGGAACCTGCTGTGAAGAAAAGGGGGGTCCACTCAAGGGACACACACTTCGAAAGTAGATGTTCCTTCTCAAAGCGATCCGTCATCAAGGGATTTTTTTATAAAGGAGGAGAATGCTCCCATGTGAGGGGAAGATTATAGCCATTCCACCTTGGGGGAAAAACACTCGAGTTCTTTCAAATGGATCCCTAATTCTGAATGCTGTCTTCAAAAAGGAATGCAAGGATTTTCGAGAAAAGATTTGTTGGCGACGAAGGCATTTTTTGAAAGTCGACATGTTGAAGAAAAGTGTTCTCACATGAGAGGGACAACTCAAGCAAAGAAGAGAAAAAGGTAAAGGTAAAGCAAAAGGGAGAAAAACATAAATAAAGGACATAGGGGGATCTGGTTTAGTGGGGTCAGATCTGTCCGAGCTCATATAAATAATAGGTAAACGCGGTGCAAGGCGAAAGATCATCAGTCCCCAACTAGATCAAGAAGAATGCATGAGAAGACAGTAAAAATAAAAAATTGGGTCAATATGGAAGGAAGCCTAAACGCCCTAACGCTTTGTATCGCTCCAATTTATCAAACGCCACAAACATGGTAAAATGAAATCGATGATACAAATAGAAGAAGGTTTACAAACAAAAATCATCACGCCTGTATCCAAGCTCCAACAAGGGTGACAAGGGTCATCCAGGCACACATAGCACGAGCATGAGGGGAACACATCACAAGACACACACACACAAGATCAAGAAGGGGTCTCCTCCTAACATGGATCGACCAACAAGTCGTCCGCTTCCAATCCAAATCCTCATAAGGGGAAGGAGGACAATCCTGCAATGGTGGGATGTTAAGAGGAGGAGCGTCCGACCCTCCCGCAACAAGGGCCAAGGAAGAAGCCCCGAAGTCTTCATCGAGCTCTTGTGGAGCCGGGCGTCACCGTATTTCGCAAAGATCCTGAGCAGGTCGAACTTCATCCACAGAGTTAAACATGCACCCTAATGAGCTGCTGTGGTCTAACTTTAGTGGATTCGATTGTGCTACCGAGATTCACCACTAGGCTCACCAAATGACTTGGGAGTGATGATGAACTCAGGGGAAGTTGGGACTAGTTCCCTCACCAAGACAGAACAAGTCAACACGGGGCCACCTTGCGGAGAAGGCGGGCTCCTCTTACATCCTACACTGCTAGAAGGACCACACTCCATCTTTTTCCTTATCAAAGGAGATGAACTCCCCACAAACGAGGCTAGAGGTATAGAGGGAGAGGAGGAAAGAACCACTTGATACAACTAAGGTATTAACCATATCCACGAGCTTTGAGAAAGGTCGATATTTGAAATGGACATTACAAAGGCGTTCCAATCAAGGAGCCGATGAACACTTGTACCCGCTTAAGTTAAGGGCGCTTGTACTTGCTAATGGCCGAGCAAGACGACCAAATCAAGAGAAGGAAGGAAGTTGGGGGGAAGAAGACATTATGAGGCCCTCGAAGTGGGCGGTCGCTTTTCCCTCCTTATGGTGGCTACCGCCTTTAAGAGCTCGCCGTCATTGCCCTTGTGCATAAGTATGTTTCACGACTCTGAGCCGGAGGTCTGAGGCTGCGTGCCGCAAAGGAACATAAAGTTCTTTGCTCACCCATGGGGATGTCCACCATACCATTTTCCCTGCCAGGGGATAGGTTCTTGACCGGAGCGTGAGAAGGTGTTGAGGAGTAGGAGTTGATTCAAGAACTAAAGAATGGGCTCCTTTCCCCGCTTAACGCCTTAGGAGCGTGGATGAGGAGGTCGCAGATTGAATTCTCGGTGAGCCTTGTCACGATAAATAGTACCACGGTCTGGGGTATTCACTGAGGTTTGCGATCCTGAGCTTGGTCCTACGCCAAGGAGGAATAATTGGACTCAACGAATAGCGGCCAGGCTGGCTCATCCAATACTCTTCCCAAGAAGGAGGGAGAGGACGAGGCAGCCCGGGAGGAGGTAGCCATCTCTTTACCTTTACAGGAAAGAGAGGGAGCCGGCGTGGACTTCTCCTTCCCTTTCTGGGAAGGGAGAGTAGTAGGTGTGGGCTTCTCCTCCTCTCAAGAAGAGGAGGCAACCGATTGTTTTGTCATGGGAAGGGTCAGCTTTGGCTCCCCCTTGCCCCCAGTTTTATACTTTACATAATTCTTGTAAAGCAGGTTCATTCTTAGGGGAAGCGTGCTGACCGGGGAGGGCCAAAAGTGATCCAATGGATATCCATTGCGTGACACCAAGGGCTAGTATCTAGTGTCATGCACTACATGCATGACACCTTCATGGGAGAATTTTAAACATTTGTGAACAACAGAGGCGATTCCATTCATGGAGGCAAGCTAGGGTATGCCTAGCTTCAGCCTGAACAGATTTGACTCCGGGATAACATCGAAAACTGTGTCAACAGCCCTAGGTCCAACCAGGATAGACAAAGTTATCGAGCTATAAGGTTTAAGAAATACCATCGTGTGTACGGATGGTAGATTTCGTTTCTTCATATTTTTCCTTTTGTAATGAATTTAATACTAATATTTCTTCAGTGATAACATTCACGCGGCTTGCGGGGTCTATCAAGACTCCCGTCACAATGTTACCATTGACGTGAGTGGGAATGTAGAGAGGCGAGGGTTTATTGTTTAAGGGCAAATCTTGTGATGTGAATGTAATGTCCAGCGAACTGGGTGTAGGTGGAGCAGAAGTCACCGTGACCATATTGACATAGGCCTCAGGTTGAGTAACAGAATCAGCGGGATCGATAATCATGTTAGCAGAGTGTGACGGAAACGGGTCCATGTATATCTGTAGTTCACTATTAGCTTTCACCACTGATTTGTTAGAATTTTTTTTACTCCCATCGAGATGAATGGTACCGTCCTCAATGTAGTCCTATATCTTATGACGCAGCAGCATACAATGTTTGGTATCATGTCCATTAACTTGATGGTATTGACAATAAGTGCTCCTATCATACCAATTAGAGTAAGGCTCTTTAACAAGATTAGGACTTGGCAAGGTTATGATCTTATCCTTCATCAACTTCTGTAGGATGGAAGTATAAGATTCCGATAACTTTGTAATCTTTTGGTTACATTTGAGACTATTGTCATCAGCAGCGGCTACTACATTCATAACGGCCTTACCTTTCGCAAAGATTGATACAATGGACTTTCCCTCAGAATGGGAGCGTGAGGAGTATCCCTCAAATTGAACAACCGTCTGTTGGTACTCTTGTAAGGCTGCACACAAGTGCGCAAAAGAAGGGTATTTCATAAGTGTGAACTTCTCTTGCCAAGGCCTTTGTAAGTTCCTTATGAATACCTTCTGCACATCAGAATTGGGCAATTGATACAAGATTTGTGAAAGGAGCGCTTGGTAGCGCGCTATGAAATTAGTGATTTTTTCATTATATCCTTGTTTACATTGGACAAGATCCGAAAAGGTCATCTTCGGCCCGATGTTTGCTTAAAACTGTCTGAGGAATTGATTTACAAGTTGGTCAAATGAGAAAATAGAGTTGTTAGGCAAGGAACAGTACCACTTGAGCGCTGTGTCCTTGAGAGATTGGGGAAATAGTTTAGTCATCAATACATCATGATGGAAGAAGTCTGTGCACAGGGCATTAAAGGAAGACACATGTGTCTGTGGATCTCCCTTACCACCATACTTTTCAAATTTAGGTATCTCCATTCCTTGGGGGAAGGGAGTGTTTAAGATTGTGACCAACAATGGGCTATGTTGGAAGAAGGGCTGGGCAGAGGCTTGGGAAAGATTAGCCAACTGGCTCTGCATCTTACCCATATTCTGAAGAAGAGTGTTCAGAATAGGGTCATTAGAAGATAGGCCAGAGGAACCTCCCCCAGAGCCACCGCCAAGGCCACCTCCAGAGCCGCCACCGGTGTGACTTTCGTTAGAACCACTACTAGAGTCATCGCCACCAGTAGGGCCTTCGCTAGAGCCACCTCCACCAGCACCGCCTCCGCTACTAAATCCTCCACCACTACCAAAGCGTCCACCACTCATCTCGCCAAAGCCCCCACCACTAGAGGTGATAGGAGGGGTGAAGCTAAAGCCCAAGGGGACCCTATTTACTTTGATAGTTTCAGGTTGTTCAGAGACAAAAGGGATATTGATAGAAGGGACTGCATCGGCCATGTAGACGGACGTGGGAGGCATCGATACCCCTAACTGTCTTTCACGTTCTTCAAAAGTGACTCAGGTTGTGCAAAGCTAGGGTTGTTCGAAGGAGCACATGCTTCGGCGAAACCGAGGAGGCTAGTCAGAAGTTCTATGCTTGTTTGATCTTTACTCATCATATGCTTCAACTCATTAACAACCCGAGCGGCTCTAGCCATCTTCGGATTTCTTTCCAAGTGATTTTCTAAGTTGCCCAGTACTTTAGCAAGGGCGGCAACGTATTCTGCAGGGATTTGAACGACCTCATACTTGTCCATCGATGATGGCGTAGGAGACGTAGGGGGAGTGGGAACGTGATCGGTTTTGTCAACGAATCCCATCTCGTGCCTCGACAATTGCTCCTGCACAACCACACTAACGGTGGGACTAGAGAAAAGGCCCATAGAGAGACCAATCGAGACCTTCATCCTTTCCATCAGGAGGTGTCGTATACTTCTAATGATATACCCGAAAGTTGTAGATTGAGTTGTGATGCTCATAAACCTTCACAACACTTAGGAACACAACAGTCACAAAGTACACGAGGGAGGTCTCAACACCAACAGATGAACAAACGTTGGTTCACGTCAAGTTCACCAAAATTGTAATAGAGGGGGACCACCACGTGCAAGGCCCCAAGTCACGGAGGGCCAAGATGCGGAAGGCTGCCCTAACTTACCTCAGCTAAACGGGATGTTAAGATATGCGGGACGAGAAGGGTGAGGACTCTGAGGTCCTTCAACCACTCTATAGACCCGAAATGCAAAATGGGGCTAGGCGAGCCGGTCTTCAGGTTCAACACTATGCTTCAAGAAGCTCTCTGCCCGAGGACGAAAGCGTTGTCTTTGGACGATAGCGTGACGTGCTGGCATCTCTAAAGTGCGCTAGTGTACATATAGCCAGACAACAACATAGACAAGGTCAAACCTAAAAAACAACAAACGACCCAACTAATTACCACTAAAGGGCCAAAATAACGTAACTAAATAAACTAAGTACTCCCTAATGTAATAAAGCAAAAGTGTAAGAGTAAGGGTGGCAAGAAGGATCTCACAAAGAAACTTGTTCGCTAGCTAGCTCCTCGAAAGCACATACACCCACACACAAAAAGGAGAAGAAAATGTTGGGTGGCTGTATAGGTGCCTGTCTCAGTCAGATCCCCGTTTAGGTGTTTCCACCTCTACAGACAACCAAGAAAACGAGATAAAGAAAACAATGTAATAAAGAGCACAAAAACACTACAAAACAGTAACTGTGCCAACTCAAACAAGTGATAGAGGAGAGGAAAGGGAAGCTTACCACCTCCACCAAGAGCACTCAAGGCTGCTTGGGGAGAAAATGAGAGTACTTGAGCCTTTGTTGCAATGGTGTTTGTCCCTAACTTGCTCTACCAAAGTGATGGAGCGATGTATTTGTTGCAATGGAGTGCAAGAATGCTGCTTGAAAGCTTGAGAGTGAGCTTGTGAATGAGGTGAAGAAGTTGGATTGAATGCTTAGAGGATGGAGTACTTGTTGAAGAGATGAATTTGAAAGAGTGGAGAAAAATGACCATATTTGAGTCGGTCGGCCGAAGGGGGCGTTACAACTTGACTCCCAATGAGAAGTGTAATGCCTTTGCAGGTTTAGCCGCAGGAATCTGCTAGGGATGTAAGCGCGCCACGCGGATGACTGCACGCTGCGCGGGCGTCCTCGACAAAAATGCCTCCACCGATGCTCAAAATAGGCGCAAGTGTGATGAAAGCAGCGGGCTTAGTTGGAATTAAGCCTCCAAACTTGGTTTTCTAAGGTGGATAAAGGCAAAAAGGGGATTTGCACATGGGGTGCAAATTTACACCTATACAAGCCCCAATCAAGGTTTTTAATGAGCAAAGTTTATTTGAAGGATCCAAGGCCATGAATAATTTTGAAAACTAGTTCCTTGGCTTCAAAGATAAACAAAATTGATATCAAGTGTTTAGGGGGAAGATGGGTTATGAGGTATAGTTAATAGAGGTATGTTACAAGTACATAATAGCATTATTCACTTGGCACATTACAACCAGGAATATCCACATTAGCGATAATCACATTCAAAATACATAATGGATACCTATGCATTCATTTCATTGTAGACTATGTAGCACACTCCATTGAGCCTTGTGTAATATAGAACACTCCTTTGGATTGAATTCTTTGCAGAACAGGGGAGAAAGATCAAGTGTGATGCATGGTGTTTGCATGGACCTAACTTCATTGATTTCTAGTGCCAATGAAGGTTTGTGAGTTTTCCACACCCCACACCCTAAAGAGTCAATGCTATTGCTCCCCAATCAGAAACACAACACATAAATCACATCTATTGCTGCAATTATTCAATATTGACCAAATGATTGGATTGAATTATTGCTTCCAGCTGTGTAGAATTCAATGCTTTAATGGTTGATCTTGCAAGTGGAATATTTGCTTTTGGAAAACCTTAGTCTCTACTGCTTTTCGTTTGAAATCCTAGAATTTACCTTGTCACCTAAAGCTTTTGAAGTTTTTATTGGGAGTCAATGGTGTTGAGTGATCTCCTTTTATGGGTATATAAATCAATGTGCCCTTCAAATATGCTTTGCATCACTAGCCAACCCTTGCAACCTAAGTCACCAGGTTCGAATCAAATTCGAGTTTGACAACATTGAAATTTAGATGAAATTCAACAAGGAAAAAATTGGAAAAGTATAAAATGCGGATTAAATTCGCCTTATGTAATTTTTTTTTTAATAAATATAAGTAATATATCCATACAATTGTCTAAATAGTTTAACATTGATAGATAGATTTGAATCATTACAAAAAGATGACACATTTATAAAATATAAACCATAAGAAACATGTGAAATCACTATTGCAAAGATGTTCTTTTGTCAGAAAGGTACAATAACAGTAAAGACTCTAGAACTTCAAAAAAGCTCCAAGTCATCAAGAACACTTGGCTGAGATGCTATATCGTCATCATCTGTATCACTACTCGATTCATTATCTGCAACTGGCATTGCTATGTCTTCAAGAATTTGTTATGAGGAAGAGTCCTTTGCTGATTTGTTCAGAAGCAATTTTAAATTGCTGCGAACGTAGACAAGATCTCCCAACTTTCTAGACAACAATTTATTCCTCTTTTTGGAATGGATGTGGTCAAAGCAACTCTAGTTCCTCTCACAAGTTGATGAACTTGCTCCCTGACTTAAAACTTGAATAGAAAACTTTGTAGCTCAGGACTTTGTGCTCCATAGGTCATCCACCATATATGCCCAGGTACATGTGCCATGTCATATTT